>JAOTQQ010000023.1:55979910-56004870 GCA_026546715.1 Gallinago undulata
TTTTTTTAGCAGCTCTTTAGTGAAGAGGATAGAGTTTTGTAATCATTCCTGTGAGGGAAAGAAAAGGACTGTGCTTCCAAGAGATAAAATACTGTCTGCAGTCAAGGTCTTCTGAAAGCCTTTCCCTTCCCACCTGTAACCCTGGGAAATTGGCTAAGCGATTGATAGTTTTACCCATCGTGTGCAGCTGGCACACGTGCTGTTGTACAAAACCTTGTCGTCAGGGGTTTGACCAACTAAGATCTAGAGAAGATTAACAATTAGGAAAAAGAAAAAACCCCTTTTCATATGACCTCTGTATTGCTGGATCTGCCAAGCCTTGAGTCACTACTGCCTCAGGTTAATGTTTTACAAGAACACTTAAGTAAATAGGTTTACATCGATGCCAAGTTCAGTTCTTAAACCATAGAATCAGGACTCTGCGGTGACGAGAGTTAAACGTATGTGTGGGCTAGTAAACAGATTACATTTTGCTATCCTCTGGTTTGCTGTTGTAGCATTACCCGAAGTAAATTTCTGGGATTGGGACTTTTTATTTGTCTTTTATAATTTCTAAGAAAGTGAGAAGCTTTTGTGTCTTTTGGAAAATGAGGCAGGTTTTTCTGCTTGAAGCCTCCCAGTCTCAAAACTGGGGCCATTTGTTCTAATTTAGCACGTCCTAGGCTCTGGGAAGGGAGAGTTTAGCTCTACAGAGAAGGGAAATTTATTTTGTAAGGGCGGTTTTTTTGTTCCCCACCCCTGTTTTCACTGTGAGGAAACTAAATCAGAGGTGAGTGGCCCAGTAAATTCATTAAACCGGTATTAAGACTGCAGTAAATTACATTTCACAGAAAGCAAAAGATACGGGTTGAAAGCATTAAACCCCAGATTCAATTCAGGAAATAGTCACTACAAAGTACTGCTGGAAGGGACCCTGAAAACATCAAACCCATCCTTGTGTCCCGACACACACAAATACCCATCTCTGTAGCACCTGAACAATTTTTGCTATTAATATTGCATGTAACAAAGGAGACTTCACAACCTCTCCAGGCTCCTTCTGTTCCTTCAGTAGCCTCACCATTAGACACATTTTCTTAGTGTTTAAATTAAACAACCCCCAAGGTAACTCGCTCCCATTGTCCCTGTTGTGGTTCTCTGGGGCATGTTGGGCAGACTGCTTTTCTCAGCACTGACCAGCTGCATTCTCCTCCTTGGGCTAACACGGGGCTGGTTCTCTCTGGTGGGGCTCCAGCTCCCTGGCCACACTTCTTCCCCTTCTCCTGGCTCTTAACAGCTGGGCCGGCAGCATCCTCTGAGGTGCGTGGCCCAATGTGAAGCTCTGGGCCCTAAATCCTTCACTGGAGAAGAACCGCTGCCCAGCCAACTCCACTTGTGTGAGCCACTTCTTCACTGCTTCCTTCAGACTCTTGGGATTGTTCTGTCAAAAAGCAATAATTGTATGTACTTGTTTGGGAAGGCTTGCCAGGCTCTGTTAATTCTGCTTGGGAAGGTCTTAAATGGACCATCGTACAGAAGATTCAGAACATCTTACTTTGATTTCCAACGTTTCTAAAATGCAACAGAAGTGAAGAAAAGCCAAACAAGCACTTAGATCCTACTGTATTACCTGACAGCATAGGGAACATGATGGAAATTTTAAATCCCTTAGTTTCATTGGATGCATTGTGACAGTCTACTTATGCCAGCTTGTCCAAAATTCTTAAGACAACCTGGCATGATTCTTTGGAAAGAAATCTTGTTTTCATCATGCAGTTGTGATAAAGCTTCAGTACAACAGAGATCCACGTTCCTTGCTATGGAAGGTGTGGAGGACTTCATTTTCCAGACGGTGATGAGAGTCTGTGGGAGATGATTGTGTAAGTCTTACGTCAGGCAACACTGCAGAGGGGCAGAAGAGGCATTGCTTTGGTAGGGCTCTGTCGGATGCTCCCTGCTGAGGTGCTCTCCGAAAGGCTGCAAAGCTGGATGGTGTACGTGATCCTGCTCGTTCCTGCGTAAAGGGATACTTCCGTGAGGTATTTTTGTGATGGTCATTCTGTGTGCACCACGAATGTCACGTCTTCGTCTCATCTGGAAATGTATGTCTGATGTCAGACTGAGAAAAGGAGGAACGTGTCTTATATTCCTACAGGGACGCACTAATATCTGTTTTAAGTCTGGATAAGGAGGTTTGTACACAGTTCTGTGCTTTAGGATGTCTTGTGCTGAAACCGTTTGGATATATGGAGTTTGCTTCACTTCTACGTGTGAGTTTTGCTTGCTCAGCACACCAAATAAAAGGAGTTTACCTTCCAGCAGCTGCCTCCTGATCGCTCCAGGGAAGGGACCTTAAAAGCAGCCCTTCCTGTGCTTTCACCCCAGATAAAACCACGATGATAGCAAATACCTAACCAAATGCAACGTCATATGGAAGTTCAAGCCACCTACTATTTACGAAGCATTTGTGGATTTAAAATGTTCAGTTAGTCCCGCGGGCATCCTTCACAGTAGTGGGTAACTCCAGTGCTCCCCAGTAAAGCTCCAGCAAGTGCTGGTGTGCAGTGTCCCGGGGCTCAGCTGTCCCAGCAGCGGTCGTTCTTCCTCTAAGCACAAAACAAACCATCAAGGTCAGTTCCCCTTAGCTCTCATCCCTCCCATCCTGGAAATGCAGCCCATTTCTATGAGATTTATCACTCCATTTACTTATTTATCAAAGAGCTTGAATTAAGCAGCGTTACTCATGCCTTCTGACCAGAAGAGAACTTATCTCTGGCAGGTGTTACGTGCCTTATACTGTGGTTCATACAGAGCTGTAAGGCTGTTTAAAGGATTTCAAAGAGAGCTCTTGGGAGCAGATGAAAGGTGTGTAGGCAAGAAACTTGGGGTACATGTACCTCCTGTCCGAAACAAGCAACTGCATTTCCAACAGTTCAGGCTTTTCCACAGTAATTTCAGTTCTTACTCACAAATGGCTTGATGGGGTAAGAGCAGATAGCTGCCGAGGAGGAGATGAGTGGGAAAGACAAGTAGAGCCTGGAGTGCGAGTCGGGCTCTGGGTCTGCTCAGGGCTTAGCAGAAAAGTGCTTCTGAAAAGATTGGTGTCTCAGTGAGCAGAGGTAAAAGTCCTCAGAAAGCCTCTAAAAATGTCATTGATCTGGAAAGACCAGGGCTCTGAACCAGCCACTTGGCTGAAGCTATGGATTACACAGGGAATAAAAAATTAAAAAAAAAAAAAGTAGTAGAAAACAAAACAAAAATTATAATAACCATTGCTATGGAAATTTAATGCTTCACAACCAGTGAAACCTTATGATCTTTTAGGTTGTGTTTCTTGTTGTAATTGGAAGAAGTGAAAGCCCTGTTCTGAATACAAGAGAGTAGTACTGAGAGGGGGTTGTTAGAACCATTTAAGGCACGTCTGCACAGTAATCATAGGCTAATTAATCTTGGTGTTCAGTCAATAGAGCCCGTCACCTGGAGTAAGCGTGCCGTGCAGATCTACCCTTAGTGACTGAGTGGCAGGACGCAGTCAGGAAGCTGGATCCCTGACTTGCTGTGTGATCTCAAGCAAGTTGTTTATTGTCATCGTGTTTACTGTACCAAATGTTCTGCAAACTGGTTAGCTTCATTTTGGAAAACTAATGTTGCGTTACAACACAAAGATGCGGTTCCCAGGCAGAACAGCAATTTTGCTTAATCTTCTGTTTCCTCGTATGTGAAATGTGGCTTTTTTTTTTTGCTGCCTCCCTTCCCCCCCAAAGAAGAGTTGTGTTTAGTTAAACTTACTGCAACAAAAACACAGGTCAGTGATTCTGAATTTGAGAATTCTGGGGTTCGGGTTTATCATGTTCTGCAGACCCCGGGTACTCCAGATTGATGGAGTAATATATGCTGTAACTGTGGTGTGGTTTAAGCATACACTGCCTTATAGATTGACATGGATCAAGTACTTTTCATGCAGATATCTACCGTATATATTTAGTATACGCATATGTACACACATACCTACACCTACACACATTGTAATAACTATATTTTTGTGTAGATAAACATGTGTTCTGCCATTAATAGTCATGGCAGGTTACAGGCAACAAAGAGAGGAAAATTGCTGCTGTGACTACCTGAATGATCGTCAGGTATTAAACTGCCTCCATTCGGGGATGCTTTCTTTGTTCTTCCGCCATCCCATAAGGAGAGAAAATGTGACAACATTGCACTTAAATTGATATTTACTTTATTAATGCAAAGTGGCATTATATTTCTTAAGTGGAATGCATTTCCTATGGTTCTCTCTTTCTCTGCTGAAACAGAGTCTGTGATAACTTGGGCCATATGTTAGATGCTATGCAGGGATCTAATGATAGCTAAAATATCAAGAGAATAAGGTCTAATGGGTTCCAAATTCTATTTCTCAGACTACATGTAATTTTTGAACTTCATGTTGGTAGTCCATAAAAAAACCCAAGCTGTTCTTGTTTGCTGCTGCTGTTGCTGCTGCACTGGACTTAAAATCAGCCCAAATTTTAATTTATTATTTATTACCTTGGTAAGAAACAAATGGCTGTCATTGTCACAAAGATGATGTCAGTCACTAGCAGAAGGGAGAGTAGTCATTTTCATGGTCTAGAAACAGAACTGGCAACCTCTGGCTCTGCCAGACTTTTCCAGACAATGTTTCTCCAGAGTCTTTGGTGTAGGCAGCTGCCAAGCCAGATGATGATTTTTATACTGAGCTGAAGCCTATTCCTGCACTTCCAGAATCTGTGGGGAGGGACAAATTGCAGTTTGGGTTCAGATGGTCTCGGTGCAGCACTGTTGACTTCATTATAAATCTGTCCTTCAGATTGCTGAGAGTTGCACAGGGGTTCAAACATGCCAAGATGCTGAAATGCTAAAATCGTGTCTGTTCTCCCCCAGCTGCCTCTCCAAAGCATCAGGGAAGCACTTTTCTGAGGCATAATGCTGCCACCTTCCAGATCCTAAAACCTTTTTATGCTTATAGCACAGTGAAAAAGAGATGGATCCTACAATATGACCATAGGCTAGATGGTACAGCTGTGGGGGAGATCGTACAAAAGAGTCTCTGTGCTGCTCCAAAAAGCAAGAGCTGTGTGCTCTGCTGCTCTGTGAGTAGCAGGCTGGTGCTCTATAAATTGTTGCAGCCCAGGCTTAGCTGATAATATCTTCAGGAATCCAGTGCAGAAGAGAAGAGCTGGCAGAGTGCGAGGATCCAGGCCTCCTCATCTAAGAAGAACGCAGTGCAGATGCTCACAGAGTCACGGTGCCACTGGAGGTTTAGTCTCCAGCGTGGCGACCTTGCAATGTTGTTAGCCTTAGAGCCTACCAGTGCTGCCAGTAGTTCAAAGCACTGGCTGTGTGAGCCAGGATCCAGGCCAGATCCTTTTAAAACACATAGAGTTGGAAGAGAAGAGGAGTTATTCTGACTTTTCATATTCGGGCTGTGGCCTGACTCAGTGTATCATCTCATTGTTGGCATAAATCAACTCTATTCACTAATGTCTGGCAAACTTGTGTGCTGAGAGAGTTGAGAAGCAGTGATAAGGTGGGGTTGTCCTATCACTAGGACTGTCCTTAGCGGATGTGAAATAGGAAAGGGAAGACAAATGTCCTTTCAACTTCCTTCCCTTGGCGTCTAGGTCTAACCATCCTAACACGGACAGCGAGTTTTCTAATCACTCTCCCCACAACTTCATGATTATCCAGAACTGACTATGTCCCAGTGTTGTAGCTGTCCTTGTTATTAGCCTTCTAGATCCTCCTTATTAGCTCCTAAGAGCATGCAAACCAATATTTTGTGATCTGCATTTCTGCATGGTACATAGGTCTATATTCTTAATGGAGTATTATTTCTGCACATCATCTTCTGTCCTTTCAACCCACATTTCGAGATGATTGAGGTATCTTCATGTTGGCTAAAATTCCTAACCTCTGAAGGGAAGATGTATGTTATTTTCAGTCCATCATTAAATGACATTGAAAACTGAATGCCAATTTTCCAGGATGTCGCCTTTTTTTTTCTTTCTTTTTGATTGATTGGGTTCTTTTGATAAGAAAATAGATTGCAGAGAGAGGAAGGGTTGTGACTTCAGTCAACCAATGGTAGTGATTATGTGCCACAGAGGAATGAGGACCAGCTGCAGCTGCTTGGCTTCCAACTGCTCTCCTAACGTCCAAAGGAGCAAGAAAAGATGCCAACAGGTCAGTGAATTTCATTCCATTCTGAAGGATTTCCTCTATACAAATTAGCTTACTAAAATAAATATTAATAATTTCCTTCCTACTGAAAAGGCAAGAAAACAGCAAAGAATTTTTCTAAATCTTTCTAAAGTCCATCGCAGCAAAATTCTGGAAAAATTAGATTTTTATCTCTTTCTTTCAGTAGCACTACTGTAAAAGGAAAAAATTGTTATGTAGAAAAGTTTTGATGAATAGCATGGTTTTCTTCCCTAAAAATCAAGTAGTAGATCAAATCCGTTCAAAAGAAAGTTAATTTAAATATTTGTTTCTTCTGATTTAATTCCCTGGGAGCAGGAGGGGAGGCAGCTGTAGTGTCTTAATAAATCATTTAGACTAACTCAATCAAGGCTGGTTTCACATTAAAAGTTTCCTGGAACTGGTTAATTTCTTTATTTCTTTCTTTATCAAGATACTTTTAATCAGCTTGAGATGTCTTTGTACAATTAACAAAATAGGAAGTCAGTGCAAGTTTCAGAAATAGAACTATGTTACAAATTTAAACTTTGGCTCTTCTTTTGGCTTAATTACAAATACAGCATAGAGCAATTATCAGGTCATTGATCTGTTTAGTCCAGTCACATTTGTTTGCAATGGCCAGAAGGAAGATGCGTGATATCCTGCCACGAGCAGTGAGGATATAATCTCTTCTAGGAAGTACAGGCCTGAGATATGAAATCTGATGATTTTTAGCCATTTCATCCAGGATGATAGTTTTCAGTTTGTTTGCTGTTTTTTTTTTTAAAAACACAAAGTGTTTTCGTGTTTCCCTAGAAATTTCCAGTGCTTTCTACTGAGATCTTGGCATTTGTGATACATGGGGTAGTGCGTTTCCCTAATTATTCGATGCATGTTGCCTCCTCAAAAATATTTTTTAAACTTTTTTAGTTCCTAATTTTTTATCTCCATGTTAAATCTTTTTTTTTCGTCCTCCTTCCCCCTCCTCCCCCTTGTCTTCTGATGGCAAAGCAAATAGGTGCATTGCTTGTCCATGGTTTGTTCATGGTTCTAGTTCACCACTGAATTTATGCTTACTATAATTTCCTTAGTTACAGAGACACACGTGGGGCCAGTTCTTGAGAGCAGCAGTCCTTAGAGATCATATAAAGGTTCCTCAGCTCTTTCTCTTCTAGAAGCAGAGCTCAGGACATCCCGGGCTGTCTCCAGAAACAGCTTTCTCCAGGACTTGCAACCGGTTAAGTGACTTAGAAAAACAAGTTGCCGGCATCAATCTCTGGAGATTTGCCCCCAGGTAAACCCCATCAAAATTCCTTTTAGGCTTCAGAGGTGAACCGGGGGTACAAAACCTTTTGTGTGGCTGCCTGGCAGTACAAGGAACTGTGGAGCTTTAACCATCAAAGTGTGTGGTTAAACGTACATAACTTTCTTCAGCAGAGTCTGAGAGAACATACCTTAAGCTCTCCATAGAGCATCTCTCAGCATAACGTGGACAGGTGACCTCTTACATGACACTTTCAGAGTGTGTGCATGGGAAAGCTGCAGTGTTGACTGGGGTCTGTAAATGCTGCGTCTGTCATTTTGGCTTCTGGCCCCCTAATATTTGTGCAGTGGTGGCAGAAGCTGGTGTCTGTCACCCAAGCCCTGTGCTCAGCCTCTGACGTGTCACTTACTTTTAGGGTCCTCTTCTGTAAACCCACAGGGGTTCCAGCTGATGCAGTTGTATTCCAGAGAATTTTAATTATGCCCATGCTTTTCCTTTCCCCCCTTGGCCTTTCTTTTAGTGAAATAAGATCTTCTGATCAGAAGCAGAGGAAAAGTTGGCCACCAAGATAGGTCACAGCAGGCTCTGGGAGAAATGCTCAGGCTTCCCTCCCAGGGCAGCCAGAGACTGGGACGAGGGATGAGAAGGGTTTGGCTGCCTTGCAGCTGCTTGTGTTGTTGATTTCTCAGAGCAGTTCCAAGAAGGCAAAGATAGGTTGTCTAAATGTCAGCATTTTCAGAGCTGTTCTGCCTGGTGCTTTTGTCACCTTTTATTTTTTCTTTTTTTTCTTTTTTTTTTAAATAGTGTTTTTTAACAAAAAGAGGTGCATTCTGCTGCCTGCTGCATGGCTTTCCAGCTGGAATAACTCCATCACTACTCCAGGGAACCAGGTAGCTTTGTTTGAACAAGTCATTTTCTTGGTGAATAAAAGCAGAAATGAGTGCTCCCAATGTAAGGTACTCTCAGCAGAAGTTACTGGCTGTGTACTGCACAAATGGCGCCGAACAACCCTTTTTGCCCTAGTTAGGTAATTTGAGGCCAAATCAAGCATCTGTACAGGAGATGTTCCCTAAGCAAAGCACCCAAAAAACCCCTGTGCCCTGAAACGACTTTTATACCAAGACCCATTTGTGACTTTATCATTTTGCCACACTCAGTAAGGCATGCCTTAGGTGTCATCCATCTTTTAGTAATTGTCCCAAATTCCTGATAGGTTCTTATAAAAGACAGTATAGAAAACTGCGCTTGCTTATCTAGTGGTGAACATCTTTTGGATTTCACCTTATCTAGGTGACAAGCTGCAGATGCTGAAAAAGGTTTGAACCCCTTATATATTCTGTCTTCCCAAGGGGCAGTTGGTGTATGTTGTCTCTCCTCTCTTCAGGGTGTCTTTGCAAGAGAGTACCTTAGATTAACGAGATAGGATCATAGCATATCCCATTTTTACTTTACCTTTGAGCCTGGACTTTCATTTTTCTCCCTGCCACACTTTCTGCTCTCCTCTCCTGCTTCATCCTGACCATGTGCAATTACTGCCTTCCCAAATGTTAAACTCTATTAAGTAACTACTGCTTCAGAGCCAACCTGAGCTCTAACAGATTGGAAACCCACTGTGAAGCAGAATGTCCTTCCGCATGAGGCTGGACAACATTCACATTCCAGATTGCAGTGTTTTTTCACATAATTATCCATGTGTTTGAGACAAGTATATGAATTTATAGGGCAGTATATAGTACGATTTGTCAAGTAAAATTCATAGGATTTAATGCACATAACCCATTACTGCAGACATAGTATTAATTAAATCCCTTCGGTGCAGTAGAGCCTCCATGAAGAACAGCTTGCCCAAACCCTTACTTCTGAAACAGGCAGTGAGTTCTCTCTCCATGTGACATATTAGTCACTGAGATATCTTTTAATCAGGTTTTTAAACAGCATGCTTTGGCTTTTCTTCTCTAAAATATGAGACTTGAAACGTTACCTAAGACTGGATCATTCCTTCTGCAAAAAGAGGCCTGGGGGAAGTTGAGGGACAAAACCTCTGCCAGCAAAGTGCACCACAGTCCCTCGCTGGGGCATGAACTGACTTACAAGAGTAACCTCCCCAAGGGGTGGCAAAACCTGGGACTTTACAAGACCTAGTAGAGGACTCTATGTTTCTGTGTAGGAGCTTTCTCCCATTTCTGGAGCCTGCTAGCTACCTCGGGATATTTACCCATCAGGGTGGGGATGTTACTTTTGTCTGAGGTGCTGGTAGAGTACCTGTCACTGTCACATCTGAACTGTTTGCCATTTGTTCTTGCAACTGGCCCAGGATATGCACTGGCAGACTGGCTGGTAACACACTTCACCTTACCCGTGCTCAGTCTGTCTGTGGCCCCATGCTAAGTACGGTTGGGCTCTTCCATCACGTCCCTTCCAGTCTTGAAGATGGACTTCTTCTGCCTTTGCTTCTCTGCCAGTGCAGTAAAGGCCAGCTCTGCAAAGATGGTAGGCACCTTCTACCTGCTTTGGTGATTTGGGGAGGAGTGCAGGCACAGGAATAGGTGGCTGGTGCTTAAATTCATTTGTGTATTTCCTGTGAAACATCTAACTAAGGCCATGATGGAGCAGGGAGTTGAAGTATGCCTTCCAAGGCCAACTGGATTGACTAATTTACTGGACTGACTTTCTTCTTCTCACCTCTGCTTGACTTCTTTTAGGGATAAAAAAAGAAGTCTTCCATTCCTGGCCCACCCCAGCTGTACTTCCTTCCTCACCTGCCTACAGACGATGCCCTGCGAGGGTGGGATGTTGGGGTGGGGGGCACACATGTCCATGTTCTGATTTCCAGCCTTGCTGGATCCTTCCTTGATGTGTCCCTGCAAGTGGGATAGGAATTATAAAGCAGCTGTGCCCTTGCAGGTAGTCAAGCTCTTATTCAAGTGGCGAGAACTGCAGAGCTCCCTCTTCTACCTTCATCCCAGCTGAACTAGTGTAGAAAGACACCCCTCAGTTAAAGAGCATTTCAGCTTCACTAGTGCTTTGAAATATTTTCCCATCTCTTCTATCTGTTAATATTGGCAAGTGCCTGTGTTGGCAGGTTCTCGTGTTGGCAGCTTTCATGCTTTTGTCAGAAGCCATTGGGTTGCTGTTCTAAGCTTCAGCTTCTGCAGCCAAATGATAAATGACAACATCGAGCCTTGTTTTTTATGGCTGAGGAAGAAATGCCACAATATCAGAATTTAAAAATCTAAAAACTAACAAAAAAAAAAAGCCATGAAATATAAACTGAATCTTCATTGTTGTTAATAATAAACCCATGATGTTATACTGCTGGTAAGATAATGTGTGGGAGACGTGTAGCAGTGAAGAAGCCTTAGCAAAGGTCACAAAATAAATTTTACTGTGAAATTTTGCTAGGAGGAGATTTTCCAGGCTACAGTGCACTGACCCAAATTTTCGCTCTTTGTCGGTTTGGCCATTTGGGCTGCACCACTTCTTGTCTCTCATGCTGTAAGTTTGTTGGTGGGATGGTGGGTATCTATAAGGTCTCTCACTTGTTAGCAAGGACACTCTGGTATTCTCTGAGGCAGAGCAGTTCCCTTCCTTCAAATGACTCTCAGTGCCCAAAGCCTGACCTATTGGTCCTACCTGCAGCCTTTTCTGTGGCCTTTGCTTTCCAAGGGGAAGGTGGAAACCAACCACCCACTCCGAACCGGAGGGATCACGCTGTTGATGAGCAGAGTTAAGCCATGATTTCCTTTGTTACAATGGGGAGAGAGAGAATAGTTTGCTCTTTACATTATACCTGCTACCCGGAGCTGCTCTAATGGAGCTCAGGAAAATCGTTTTCAGAAGTTAAAGATTAGTGGTATACTGCAGGTCACAGTCCAACTCCGTCCCTTGGACTTTGCTCTGTCTCCATGGAGGACCTGCCTCTGCTCTCCAGAGCAGCCCCGCCGGGTTTTCTCCTGGGTAGACCAGTCTTGCCCCGTCGCATCCATCTTCTTTGTCCTTTTCCAGTGAGGGAGCTGAAAACGGAGAGTTTAAATGGCTCAGTAAGGCCAAACAATGAGTCAATACCAGCAGTCAAACAAACTCGGGAGCCCTTGGCTTCTGCTCCCGTGTTTTCTCTCCTGCTGGAGGAGACGGGAAGCTGAGAGGCGGGCGCCTGGGAGAGAGACAGTCTGCAGAGGACCGAATAAATGCTCGCTTGTGTGCGAGCGAACACAACCTCGTCTGTCTGCGCCCGGTGCTGTGAGGAGCTCAGTGTGCGCCCCTGCCATTAATTGCAGAGCCAGATCCTCTCCTGCACTGCGGCTGCTTTGTGCTGCCTGGAGGAGCGTGACCCCCCCCAGGGCTGACAGGCCTGGGCAGGAGAGGACCAAGGACCACCTTGGGTTTACGGTGCCCTGCCGTGACAGCCTTCCCGGGACCACCGGAGGGCTTGTACCTGGGGAGAGAAAGGGAGGACTTGCGTGCACCCACAGAAAGCTGCCAGGGGGGAGCACACTGTGGTCCACCCCTCCAACCTCCATAATTTGGAGAGGTCGGAGGACAGGGAAACTCGGGAGACACCGAGACCCACTTTGTTTCTGAGTTCTGAGCCCTCTCCTTGGCTGCCCCTTGTGACAGGACACGGAGAGGAAGATGTTATGGTGTGAACTCGATAGATGAAAATAGCTCTTCTGAAAGCGTTGCATGCTTCTGATCAATATTATCAGTGTTAGGGATCCAGATGGTTTGATGCCAGATTTCAGGCCAGATTGGAGCTTGTACAGCTGAAATCCATCCTCTCAGTGAGGGAGTTGCTCATGGAAAGAGCAATAGACCTTAAAATGAGGTGAATGGCAATATTGGGAATGATTTTCTTACAGTGTCATTTGATGTGCAGATAACATTTTTTAAAAATGGTTGTTTTATTTTTTTAATGTATGACTTATTTATATCTAGTGAACTTTTCAGAGGCTAGTATGACGCTCGAATTAAATAAAGCCAAGTTGCCTGTATTCTTGGCCCTGACGATATGAGGTGACTAAAAGGTTACTTTGCCCTCCTGCCTTTTCCTTGCAATATACTTTTGACTGTTTCCTGGCTTTGTTTAGCAGAAGCATCAAGTTCTGTCACTGAGCTGACTGTCACGGAGGGTGTTGTGCTATATTTAGCCTTACGCAATATTTGTGTCAAAAAGCCTCGTCTAAACAGACCCAATGTCAGTAAAAGACAACCCTGGAACAAATGGTCTGAAGTCCCAGAAAGCTGGTCTTTCCCAAAAGTGACTAATGATGTGAGGCAAATGGAAAAAGTTGATCTGAAACAAGTCAGATCCAGCTGCGTGCATCTGATTAAAAACATCAATTGCTGGACATCTAAACCAAACAAAATATGAAACACTTTGATTAAGCAAACCCAAAAAAGAGTTATCATTTTTTTTTAGGATGTGTTTAAACATGTCAGTATCTATTATCTGATACACTGATACCTGATACTTTTGTTACCTATTTAAATGGACTCCAGTGTTCAGACAATGTATGCCGTAACTTCTATCCAAAATGACTTCTGTTTCCTTGCATCCAAGATGGAAATTCCTGTCCGTCCATCTCAAGATCAAATACAGCTGGTTTTCCCGTAACTCAGCGGCTTCTTTCCAGCTGGCTTTCTGTGCAACTGATGTTTTTCAGACGTTGTATAGGTGTCTCTGTAGTGTTTTCACTGTAATGTGCACTCTGCATAATCACAGCAAAATGGCTCTCCAAAACTGTTGAAGTGCAAAACAGTATAAAATCTGAGGAAATCTGAGAATGCAGCTAGAAGAGGAAAAGTCAAGACAAGGATGATGTCATTTCAAACACACTGGTGTACCTTAATTCAAAGAAATTCACATCAGCATGGGCATACAATTTTGGAAAGAGCTGAAAATTTTTCCAGTATATAGGGTACCATTCTTCTTAGGATACCATTATTCTGGTATCTTAAGTATTTTTGTGCCTTCTGTCAAAAATGTTCAGTTCTTCAGCTGAAAAGGAAATCTAATTCTTAAGGTGTATGTCTCAATTACTTAACATGTCGATAATCATAATCAGCTGCTTCCGAAAATTAATTTAGTCATTACAGCCAAACTAGTGGATACAGTGAGTGGTGACAGTTATAGCAAGAATTATTTCAGAAAAGGTATTGTACTTTTTTCACAAAAAACGCAAAGTGAAATATTAATAGCACATTTTGAAGGTTGCTGGGCTGCTTGAACTACTCTGATCTATTGAGTTTTGGGCAGGTGGCCTGACAGGGTATTCTGCATAACATGCAAGGGGGCTGGTACTCCTTCTAGTTGTGATGCATTGTGGCAAGAAAAAAATTTGGATTTAGGAACTAGTTTTCAGCAAATTTAGTCTCCAGTGAGCAGCGGAGTACAGCAAATCAAAGCTGTATGAAATGTTGCATGTTAATGCCCATGTGTGTTCTTTAATAATTTAAGTTAGAAGCACTAGTGAAGAGGATTGCTTTTTCAAAGATGTCCTAAAGATACAAGAAGAGCTATTTCAGTACGGTAGCTCTTACTTCTTACTTTTGCCCAATTCATTTTGGGGAAAGGGTGAGATGGTCCATCACACACACTGTAAGCGAATGTCCTCAGCTGTTTCAGAGGATGGCAAAAAAAAAACAACCCAAAAAGGTTGCCTCAGACTGAATCCATCTGTCTCCACAGTATGTTTTGCCATCTCTGTAACAATGTGGTGATAACAGTTAGTTCCTGATCCTTCTGGCATATCACCCTAAGGCAGACAAGGAGATTAACCTAAGTTTAGCATGATATTGTTCAAAAAATAACCCCATCTCTCCATCCTTTCTTTTTCCCCAAGTAAGCAATACTGTTCTGGTGAATGGAGAAGGTAGGAAGGGGAAACGCCTTTTTTTTGTAGAATAGAGGCCTCTTAATTGCAGGATACCATCCATCTTCTCAGGATGTGTCTGACGCTGAATTTCCTTCACTGGCTTGTGAAAAAAAAAAAATAAATCATCAAACATCCTGAATTTTGCTCCTGTTTGAATCTAATTATGTAATTTGCTAGTCAGGGTGATTCTGAGATACTTAAATATGCAAAGACAATTGTGAAGCTCTTCTGAAGGTCTTATTGAAAATTAGTTTGGAATTATGCATAAAACCAGCCTGAAACAGATGCATACAGATAGAGCGGTGAAGGTTAATTGAAGGTATGTAGGTCATTAGGGTGAAATTTAAGACTTGTTAGAGATTGTAAGGTTGTGGTGTTTATGTTCTCACTGCCTCTACTGTGTACAACCTTGATAGTTGCCGTAGGATTTTGGGGAAAAAGATGTTGACTCTTGCCCAAGAAGCTGTGTTAAATCTATTCCTCCTGATGTAAATCTAATTATAATCTAAATGATGTAAATTCCTGTTGTCTATAATAATTGCTGCTTCTTCCAAAGTATTTGTGATGGGCATCATAGCAGCTATCAAGGGCTACCTTCTATAAGATTTCTGTGCACCCAGTGCAAAATCCTTTTGAAAAATTTTTCATTTAATGTCTAATTATAAGCTGAGCTTATTTGAAAAGGTAACTTTGAGTGTATTAGGAGAGTTTATACTACATTGGAAAAAGTAGTCAGATATTTCACATGGGCGATTTAAATGGAGTCAGTTCTGGTTTTACTCGTGTTTATTGGGTTGTTTTCTTCAGCAGGTCTCTCTGTAGGGATGGGAGTACAAGGATCTTAGAGCAAAACTAGGGGATAGCCGATGTTGTTTTGCAGATGAAGATCAGCACTAGAAACCATAGGGACATCAGACCTCTACATTTGCATTGCTCCAGTATAGATCTCCTCTTGGAGACATCATCTTTCACTGTGTTTTTCAGGCTTCTCCTGACTTTCTAATCAGACCGACCTCATTTGTGGCTATCGTGTCCCAATAGTGCAAACAGGCGCTATTGGCTGACAGTGGTGGAGGAGTTTGGCAAAAGTATGTGATTCATTCCGTGAAGAAATCTGGCCAACAAGCCACTAAAACACACACGTGTGATGCACCCATATCTAGGGAGGAGATATAAATCATAACTAGTAGAGAGTCAATTAAATGACAGCTGGCCCATCAGAGTTAAAGAGTTGGGAAAAGGAAGTTGCCTGCAATCCAGAGCAAAGCACGTGATGAAATTGCAACATCCTCATGACTTAGGCATCCCTGAGTGGGTAATTCAGCCTTTCCAGGCTGCAGTGATGAATCACTGAGTGTTTTTCTGGGTGTGAGCCAGGTGATGGAGACGATGTTGGCCAGAGTGGAAGTGACCTGGACTACAAGCTTGCTGGCACAGATCAGGGCCTTTCTACAGCAGAAATGCAGTGGGTCAGCCACACAGAGCACACAGATAGGGTTTAATTGTAAGGTTAGGATTAAATAACAGTTTGTCAAGACTTGAGTGCAGCTGTATTACATGTCTGAGACCAGATAGGTGCTGTTAGCATCTAACTCAACAATTACTATATATGCTACCTTGAATAGAAAAGTAATTCAAACAGCAGTGAAACAAAGTTGTAAAGGCAGCAGTGACTGGATAAAAAACGTGGGTTTTTCTCCCTTCTTTGCCATTCTAAAGCCCACATGGCAAGACATTCCGTCTTTGTTTTTGAAGACTTGCGATGAAATGTAACTTTGTGGTAGCACCATCAAAATCAATGCAGTTACATTAAGGATGGATTCAGTCATCTTTCTGTGATCACAGAATGGTGCATCCCTCTTAAAACTGTCATATCTGAACAAAATGCCTAAGAAACCTCAACGTGCTACAGAGTTTTTAAAGTGAATATGAATTTTTGACCAAAGTACGTATGGGTAGCTGTGTATACTTATACAATAGCTCTCCATGATGATCTTGGGGGGGGAGAGCAATGAAGGGAAACTACATTAAAACTTGGCAAATCACTGCTGCCACTGACTCCCACTCAGAAAATATTGGACTTATCCCTTTATACCTCCCAGACTGCCATGTAGGAGAGAGTCCATGGACAGCAACAACCTAATTCTGCAGCCTTCTGCAAAACTAATGGTTTTAACGGGCAATCAATTTAAATTTTATAAAAAAGACAGCTCTGCCTGTTTGCAGGCAATGACTATCTGCTCAATCCACTGAGACATGTTCCCAACAATGAAGAAAGGTTAATCTCTCTGCCCAACAACTGTTCTCACTTGTGGCTCATGTAAGGCTTGATCCAAAGCTTGTCCATGATCAGTAAAGGGGTGTGTGTCAGGAGCATGATAATTTTTTTTTTTTTAATAATGAAATATTAGGATTAGATAGTACATTATCCTCCACCTTATGAAGTCCTCCTAAAATTTTCTTCTTGTGCCCAAGAAAAATGTACCATTTACATGCATTAGCCTGTTTCTGATTGTAAAACTACACAGTGAGTGTAACTTCTCTAAGTGAATCAAGCTTTATTGAGACTCAAACTATGTGAGAGTTCCCAGTGTCAGGATAAATCTGGCTACAAAAAGGACCACATAAGGTCTAGTTTTAAGAATCAACATGAAGAGTGTAGACTTGAGGAGAGTGTGGTTTAAAAGTATTTGAGCAGTGTCAGTGCTGGTATACAGCTGAATGGAGTTAATTCAAGAACTCCTTTGCTCACCAGGGTCTAAAGTCTCTATAAATAATAGTATTTCAGCTCTATTTTTGAAATTATGAAAAGCTGAAAAGTGAGTCAAGAAAAAAAAAAAAAAGAGCAGTTTATAATTTCCTGAAGTTTGAGAGAATGTATGAAGTTTTATTTTGTCTTGAACTGCTTTTTAAGTGCAAAAAGAAATATCCTCTAGTCAACAATTCTCTCTGCTTTTATAAATCTGAATCTACGTGTTCCATCAGCTCAGGCAAAGTCAAAAGGGCTTGGAACTTGGCAGAAAGTTTTTCTAATGAACGATTAGCATTTATCTCACAAACAATATTGCTGTGTTTAGGTCTTCCATAGGACAAAAATGCACCTGAGTTTTAAAAGCCTCCTCAAGAAATCATTACCATAAATTTAGAAACAACCTTTGCACTTGAGAACAGAGAAAATGGAAACTAGCATGTGGTGTGCTGACTGTGCCCTCCTGTAATTCTCCCTCTTGGAGATGACCCTGGATAAAAAGCTGCTGCCTCCACGCCAGCACCTGCCCTAGCACTTTCAGTAGCAAGAAAGGAGCAGATCAAGTTTGGAAGCATCATCTGGGGGATGATGTTATCTGCCACAAGTTAAAAGCCATGGCTCGAAGGGCGGAGATGACACAGGGCACTTTGTGAGGTAGCTACAACTCCTTGGCTAAACCACTCTCAATCTATTAGTGCTTCGAATTTAAATATGGTTGCTTTTATAATACTTTTTTCCCACTTAAAAGTTCTGCAGTCTCTGGGAATATGAAGTCCCATAGAAATTTTTTGTTTTGTTTGGGAAACATATCAATCCAATATTATCATAAAATATTATAATGTGCGTTAGGCTATGTTTACTTCGTATACCTGATCTTTCCTAGGTCAGAACCAAGAACTTTTATTCAGAGGTAGACTCCATCCACCTGTGTTTCAACTCATTAAGTCCAGGCAGACATCTGGCTTCTCTTCCTCCACTCCATTGACATCTGCACCAAAAAGTCTTGCTTTGACTATTGGGTAGCACAGAATTGTTTGTGGAACAAGATCCTTCACCAAATAAAACCACTAACACCACAGAGAGAACTTTGCAGAGCAAATGTTGATTCCCTGCAATTGTGGGTGATGTTTGTCCATGAGTCCTTTTTTCCTAGTCTTTTTATCCATAAGTTATCTCTTGCAATTATATTTTACTGCAGTAGGTGACCAGATATTTTAATACTATTGAACTTTCACCTATTTGGTCAGTAGAGGTGCTGCAATCAGGAGACTACTGCCAGTTCTTCCACACGCTTCCTGTAGAACCTTGCGTACCAGGCATTTGGGCTGGGTAGTATCATTCGTACTCATGTTGATGATCAATTAAAACACATGAGCATTCCCACTGACTGCTATGGGTAAGTGTCATGGTTTTGACTGAATTGACCAACCAGAACGACAAATGCCCCCCCCCTCCAAGGAAAAGAGAGGAGAGGAGGAGGGAAAATAAAAACCAAACTTATGAGTTTAGAAAAAAACTTAACTACTTTAATGAAAATATAAATAAATAATGAAATAACAAGAAGAAAAGGGGAAAAAAATAAAAAATAAATAAATGTATACAGTATATACAAAACCATATCAAGCTCCCAGGACGAGGACCACGTCACCAGCAGGCACAGGGGAAAGTCCCAGGCTGGACTCAGTGACGGACAGGAGCCGGATTCCGGATCTGGAGTCAGGAACGCTCGGATTGGGATCAAAGGCAGGAGAACAGACAGGGTCCTCCCCGGAGGTCAGCCATTGAAGGGAAAAGAGTTGACCCTTTGATCCCTCAACTTTTATACTGAGCATGGGAATGGAATACCCTGTTGGTCGGTTTTGGGTCACCTGTCCTGTCTGCTCCTCCCTACAGGTGGGACCCCTCTACACTTTTCCGCTTCTGACCCTCCGATGGGGCAAATAACAAATTTGCCTGACCTTGGTTGTTAGAGCAATAAGTATAAGCAAGGGCCTCTCTGCATACCATTCCTTGGTGTAATCAGGTCTTATCACTGTGAGAGTGAGCAGCATCTGAACAATATGCTGTTAATTTCAGAGTTTCGTTAGTTAGAAGAGGCCCAGCTGAAAAAGTAGATTTACTGAACAGAAAATTAGTTCTGTTCTACCTCAAAGCAGGACAGTGAGGCATGGCAGTGAGCAACCACCAACCTGAGCAAAGGTTACAAAATCTTGTGCAGAACTTCTCTGCACCTGAGTTAACCAGTAGGAAACGATATTATTTAATTTCCTTGCTGAGCGCTGTAGGCCAAAATACCTTAGCAGCTGAGAAGAAAGGTACTGCAGAAGGGTAGTGGACTGCCAATACAAAGACATTAAGCTCCCCGTCCTCTGCTGTGATGTTTGGTACTGGTAGCCCCAGTAAAGCTCCCTCCAGAACCCCAAAGAGGAGACTTCCTCTCAAATGTGAAATATTCTGGGTTGAGGCCCAATTACTGTCTCTGAGCCGTGCTCCCACCTGGCTCCTGCAGAACTTCTCCCTCAGATCGAGCATCCTGACCGCGTTTATAAAGATTTAATCTTTAATTAATCTTCAATGAAATACATTACTAAAAAGCTTGACTGAAAGCCATTCAGAACACATCTGTTTCCCACACAAATTGCCACTTTGTTTCCTTTTGAAAGAAAAAAAAAAAAACAAAATCTGTTTTGTCTCTGCCCAGATCAGGAAAACGGGTCATGTTTAAAAAGATGTGGGCTAACATGTTCTTAACACCCCCGCCCCCAAACAAACCAATGGTAAATGCTATTTAAAACAGGTTTAACATAGCTAAGAGATTAGGATCAGCCTTTGTCTCTACCCTAGCTAGCTTGCTTTTAAATGTGACCTCCTTTCCTTGCCTAGACAGATGCTCTTTGTCTGCTGGGACCACTCAGCTGTAAAGCCATCCTGACAGCTACCTCACTTCCCAGTCTCTCCCAAAGGGCCAGGGCTCTTCCAAGCGGCTTCCTCCTGCTGAAAAGGCTATAATTAGCTGCTTCCCCTTTTTTCCTCTGTTTAAAATTGGCGTTATACAGCCTTTCTTCCTATCTTCTGAGACCTCATCCCCCATCCTGTCCTGCTTTCAAACATATGTAAAAGGAAACGCTATGCTATGGGAGTATAAGCACATTGGTTAACAAATTCAAAATGTCAAGTTTTATAGTAAAGTATCAAAATTTTCTTCTTTTCCCGTTAGGCTGTGACTTATCCTTCTGTCACCACACATTATTATTAACCTGTTTACTTCAATATCCTATATATTAAGATTTCCTTTGTTACTCTAGTATATTGCTTTCCCCTATAGCTGAATAATTGCATGTTAAGTTTTCCTCTCTGTTTCTGTTGGTGGAATAGCTTTTGAAACTGTTACCCCAGCAGCAATACTCACAAATTCAGAGATTTCAGCTAATAATGTGTTCTGAAAGAGTGTTAGGGACGATTCCTTGGTTTATAAGGTATTTGAAGCTCAGAAGTCTTCAAAATCTGATAAGCAGAGACGTTTTCTTACAAAAATACCATGTCAATGTCAGAGAGATCATTGTTCAGCAGAATTTAGTGTCACTATTTTTAATCTTCTCCAAATAAAATAAAAATACAGCATCTTCTAAAATCTGGCTCTGCAAATTTGCGAAACTTATCCGAGATAAAACGAATTATGCATCAACTTTTCAAAAATTTCCTACTCAATTATGCAGGTCTCACATCTCAATTCACCAAAGAAATGACTGAAAAGCTATTTTAAGTTATTTCATATGTTAGTTGATTCAAGTCAAGCTTTGTAATCAAAACGTGACAATTAGCATTCCTTTGTAATTTAATACAAATTTATTCCTTTGTAATTTAATACAAATGTATTCCTTTTTAATGTAATACTAATTTATTCCTTTGTAACTTATTACAAAGGAAGATATCTTTATGAAATAATTTTCCAGCTTTTTGCATAAACTTTGGCAAATACACTGTTATCTACTGCACTATATGTGTTTGAAAATAAATGTACAACAGTTCAAATAGCAATTCTGTATTATTATGGAGTCAGAGGTGCTAGTATGTATTTTGTTTCAGTTTTCTAGCCTAGGACATTTTGTAGGACACATAGTCACTTCGCCAATTAAAGTCTGGTGTCAGTCTTGGTCTTGAGAAACCCTAAATCATATTTTTCATATCGACACTTTGTTCCTGTATCTATCAATCCATAAATCTGAAGTATTTAATTTGCTGAATCCAGCATCTCCACCCAGTCCAAAATGATTCGCATGTTTATACACACTAATTTCCAAGTTAATTACCCTGTTAGACCCATAGAATAATCACCCACTTAAGTTTTCTCTTTCAAATGACACAGATTATATGCTAGAGAAATCTCACTTATTTCCTCTCCAAGGGAGAGGTAAAGCATAAAGAATACAATTACTATTATAACCTTAGATAACTCAGGGAAGGCTTAATCTGTTGGTTGACTACATTCACCATCTCCTAGGCAGCAGGCTATAAAGCTGGGAGGAGTACAGAGAAGGGCAATAAAGCAATCGATGACTTGGTGAAAAACTGTCAGATGAAGAGACTGAAATGGCTATGAATGTCCTCCTGAGAAAATGAGGTAAGTGGGGAGCTGATGGAACCATGGCCATCAGAGAATCTATATGGCAAAATAGAAGCTCCCAGTATCATAATCCCAAAAGTGAAGTGGAGATCTGAGTCAGTAGATTCCACACTGATGAAATAAAATGTATTCTGAAATTCTACTTTTAAATGTTTTGAATACGTTTCACCCTTGAATTCACCTTTGAATTCACCCTTGAGAAGAATTAGATTTTCCCAACAATAAAGAATTGCCACCTTCCTGGTGAAAGAAAGTAGGCATTGCAGAATACAGTATATGTGACCTTCCAAATAAAAATAGTAATGGAGGAAGATAAGGAGTAAATATTTATTAAATAGCACTATTTGAAAGAATTTATTTTAGTCAAAATGCAGCTAGTTGAAACATATCAGACGTGAGCAGTTCTACCTATAGTCTTGAGAAACTCAAGGACTATTCAAGTTCTTTATCCTATGCCTCATCTAAACCCACATTTATTGCTGGGTTTTCAGTCAGGATCTTTGGTATTACAGGCTGTATACTCTAGTAAACTAAGTGTATACTGTAGGAAATCAAGTGTGCATGGGAACGTTCCCAAACACCGAGGCCGATTAGCATGGCACAGCTCACGTCTGTGCTGGAAAATGCTCTCACCCTCCACAGCAGCCTGGCTGCCTCAAACTGCCTATTGGGGATGGTCTCTGTAACGTTATCACCCTCAAACTATCCCCATGAGCAGTTTAGGAGAGTACGAGTGATCTTGGGCCAACATGGAGTCAGGGAACAATCTCATGGTTTATCAACGTAAATGGTGGCATTTCGCCCACCAGTACAGGCAGTCGCAGAAGACTGGCAAACCTCTGGGCTCTCTGGTGACAAAAGGAGTACTATAGAAGCTTGGTTCTCTTTTGTTGGTATTAGCGTAGGTGTATTCCATGTGGATTGATGCTCAGAGCAACAGCAGTGTGCCAGTTCCACAGATTTTGTGACGATGTAGAATACGGAGAATTAGTAACCATCGTTGACAGCACTTATGTTGAAGTTACAGAGAACCACATGAGCTGTTCTGCCACAAGGATTACACAGTTGAATAAACAGTTCTCTTCTTGTTTGGACAATAAGACACACGTTTGATTTAAACAGGAATACTCTTGCACTGTGACATCCTTCATCAGTGGAGACAATGACTGAATAGTGGTACAAGAACGCAAAGCTGATACCAACACACAGAGAAGATATTACACTTTCAACTTCTATTTTAAAATGACTTTTCAGCCCTTAATGCAGCCAGGGCACTTCCCCGCACACTTCTGTCACTGGCAGCAGAGAATAAGCCTTAGAGAGCAAAGTGCAGCAGTGGCAGCAGCAGCATCCCTGCCAGACCCCAGCCCTTTGCTGGCTGAGGTTATCACTGAGCCAACAGAGACATCCATCGCATAGCAATTCATCTCCCCGTGCCTCAAAACTAGACTGCATCCCTCTCCTCGCCTGGCTGGCGTACTGAAAGCCCACACCAGAATCTGCTGCTTTAACTTTCCCACAGGACTATAACATTCAAATTATTTTGACATTGTGACCCCTGGATTGTGCTAAGCAGGTAGGAAAAAATAATAAACGCTATTAGGTTACTCTGAACTGTCTATTGGCATTTGTATCCCAGAAGCCAACCGGTAAGAATACCAACTATCAGGGTCAGTTATTTTGGAAAGACACTTGAAACAAAACCTGATGGTTAATGGGGACACCTGAAGGAGGTATTTCATCAGAGGAACACTGTTAAAAACAGCCTGAAACGTCTTTTCTCACTTCCAATGTAATTAAACACTGAAGAAGTCAAGACTTCTCTCCAGACAAAACACCCATAAGGGGGACTTTACAACTTTTAAAAAAAGAAATGAGAGAAAATTACTCCAGAATACAAATCCCAAGGCTGTAACACAGCCAGGGGCATTTGACTGGGGACGGCAAGCCAACGGCAATTACTGCAGGAGAAACTGCTGCAGGTTTGGCTGCAGAGACATTTCCAGGCAGTCAGCTGGTGTGAAGAGAATAATGGCATCTGCATGGACAGGAGACATCCCTGCTGGGTCAGATCAGGGTATTCCAATGGCTGAGTTAAAGCAGCAGTCCTCTTTGCTTAACATGTTGGCCATAGTCTATGCGTGAATGGATTTGTCTGGGCCAGGGAACAACCCTTAGCTCCAGGTGAACAACCTTTTTGCAGAAGTTCCTCTCTGCCTGTTCTCCATCCTCTCCCAGATCACACGACTGAGAGGCTGGAGAGTTTAAATCTCTAAATCATCTGTCCTGGAGGAGAAGTCTGTGATTATAACTGCTTTTGTGCAAGGAAACTTCTAAGCAGCTGTAGCCTGAGGAAAAAAAATGACAAATGGTTGTGGCAAGCTGGGGCAAAGCTGAAGCTCAGCAGGGTTCGGCTGGGGGCTGCTGGAGAGCGATGAAGAGGTGGAAGAGCAGTGGAAGAAGTGGCCTGGAGTATGCAATCACAGGTGGGTTTCTGTGTGCTGGGGAAAACAGCTCAGCAGGTTAGAAACCCACGGTGAGGGCCAGGATGAGGGAAGGCCCTGATTTTTTCTCTGTGTTGTAACTACCTCACTGACCTGGTGCAGTCTGCAGCGCCAAGGGCTTGCCTCTCTGCAGAGACATTGTGGGCTTGAAAAAGCACTAGGAAACTCCTCTTTTCAATCTTACTGTCATAAACGTTCAAGGGAAAAGAAAACTCTGGGTCTGATGTGGAATTAAAGCTTTGGACTTGCTCCAAAGCAGGAGCCGGTTAGGAAGCACGACGGATGCGCTGTTCAGAGGGGGTATGGTCACAGGATCACAGAATCCTCATGGTTGGAAGAGACCTTTGAGATCATCAAGTCCAACCACCCAAAAAACCCCCCCAAACACCCATAAAAAACCACCACATACAAACAAACCACACACAGACACAAACCAACAATCTCGGGCACTAGAGCATGCCCTGAAGAGCCATGTCTACATGTTTATTAAATACCTCCAGGGATGGTGACTCTACAACCTCCTTGGGCAGGTTGTTCCAGTGCCTGACCACTCTCTCAGTAAAATAATTCTTCCTAATATCTAATCTAAACCTCCCCTGTTGCAACTTCAGACCATTTCCACTGCTCCTGTCATTATTCCCTTGGGAGAAGAGGCCAACACTCCCCTCTCTGCACCCTCCTTTCAGGTAGTTGTAGAGGGCAATGAGGTCTCCCCTCAGCCTCCTCTTCTCCAAACTAAACATGCCCAG
>JAOTQQ010000023.1:56004970-56016615 GCA_026546715.1 Gallinago undulata
ATGCCCAGTTCCCTCAGCCTCTCCTCATACGACTTGTTCTCTAGACCCCTCACCAGCTTGGTGGCTCTCCTCTGGACGTGCTCCAGCAGCTCAATGTCCTTCTTGTAGTGAGGGGCCCAGAACTGAACACAGCACTCGAGGTGAGGCCCTACCAGTTCCCAGGACAGAGGCACCATCACTTCCCTACCTCCCTTTGTCCTTCACACAGAGGGGTATGATCGTAATTAGGATGGCCAAGGACTGCCACCATACCATGATAAAGCTATAAAGGTAGGGTATAGCCTATACCACCCAGCCGCCTGCCCCTGGGCAGCAGCCGGGCATGGTGGGGCAGTCAGGACGGCTGGGAGAGCCTCACCCACAAGGAGCGAGAAGGCAGCTGCCAGCACAGATGTTCAGGGGACTTCGAAATATTTCTGGTAGGATTAAATTCACATTCTGGAAAAATCAATCAGGAAGCTTGGAGGGAGAAAAATCATGCACAGTAGCGATCACATTTGCAACCAACCCTATTATTGAAGTAACGTGATGGGGAAAACTTCTGGTGCTATCTGGGAAATGAAATAACAGATAAATTCCTTCGGCCTGAAGCCCCCAAAACACCTTGGTAAAAACAAAGACAAAATGTATCACTTCAATAAATTGAGAATTGGAAGGGGTGCAGGCAGGTAGAAACAGAAGTCATACTGCTCCAAAACATCTGTTGGAACCATGAGGGAAAAAAGGGTGGATGTTTATGGTGGAAAACAAATCTTGGAAATTGAATATTCACAAAATAAAATTAGAATTATTAGTAGTTTTTGTGGCTCACTGCACGCTTAAGGGTTTTTGTCAGTTGTTTTTTTTTGAATGCCAGTCACATTTTATTCCAGTCACATTTCCTCTTCTATTTGTTATCATAACTTTAAAGAGGTATCCTTTCAATTTAACACTTCTGTGACAATGTTTTCTGTAGCAGCAGTATTTTACTTTTGTAAAAACTCTGGACTGATGTTGCAAAGACAGGCAAATGCCAGCAAGCTCCTGACAAAGAACACCTTTTGGATAAACACATTACTAGAAAAGAACTCAATTATGTGATATGCTGAAAAAATGCGCAGATGTGGTTCAAGCAAATGAGAAAAGG
Source organism: Gallinago undulata (assembly GCA_026546715.1). Taxonomy (NCBI): domain Eukaryota; kingdom Metazoa; phylum Chordata; class Aves; order Charadriiformes; family Scolopacidae; genus Gallinago; species Gallinago undulata. The sequence goes on from JAOTQQ010000023.1 coordinate 56,006,097, forward strand.
TATTTTGTGGTACAGCTGGTCCTGTTTTGTCCTCAGCATTTCTTAGGTAAACTCACTGTGATTGACTCTAAATGTCAGCTGGTAGTTGGATAGCATAGTGCTTTTTTATTTTTTCAGTGACTGTTTTTGATGTCATGAGCAGCTGTGTTCAGTCTTGCTTCTTAAAAATAATAATAATAAAAAAAAAGAGTAGAGCTTAGCATCCAAAAAAATTGGCTTTGTGTGGCTAACCACAAGCAGAGCACATGACTGAGTGCTGCATCTGTTATGTCCCCCTTCAGTTCAAACAGTTTGGACAAGAATATTCTGTAAATTTAAAGGGGAAGTCTCAATTTACAGAAGGCATTTAGAGCTCCTCATCAAAGCAAGCTTCAAATTTTACCCACTACCAGAAAAATAAGAAAGTTTGTACTCTAGAAAAGGGAACTGAAGAATTTACTCCCCTCTGTCTACTCTCTTGAACCTCAGTGTAAGGGTCAGATTTCCAGGAAATATTTGTAGGTTTTTAGACATCTGGTAGCTAGAGCTACCTCTAAGGCTGGCAATTTGAAGAAAAGAACTGTCAGCTAGTTTGAACATCTTAATACTTACATGCAGAAAGAGATGAAGCACTTAAGTCCCTAAAGTATCATTTTTATTTTACCACTGGTAATAAATTAAATGCTTGAGTAGATAAATTGGTCCTATTACTTACAGTGGATTTTCAAAAAGATTTGGATACCTACTCCTATAAGGTATCTTGGAACTATACTCCTGCTAATGAATGGTTCTGTGCCCTGCAACCAAAGAGAAATGCTTTTTTGCAGGCTCTAATCTGAGGCAGTGATTTTAAACAATTTCATAGATACTTGAAATTTTCTGACCTGCCCACAGTCACATAATTTCCTCAGCAGCAATGCAAGGTATGCAGCCTACAAAGCCTCTTTTGTAACCCATCATCTAGTCACAGGCTTTGCTTTTTCTTCTGTTGTACATTATTTTCTCTTTACTAGGATAACAAAGGCTTTATTGGCTATGATCACAAATCACAAAAAAGTAGGGTAATATTCCAGGCTCCTCCCTCAAGACAAGAAAAACTACATGAAAGAAATGTATAATGAAATTCTTGAAAGCTTTTACTTCCTCCCTTTTCTTTATCCCCTTTTGGGCTTGTCTGGGCTAGAAGATAGTTTATGCACTGGAGATCTAACATGGTCTGACAGAAGAGAGAAATATATGTGCACTGGAAAGAGGCTTCATAACTCTTTCTCTAGCTGCAGGACACCTTAACCCTAAGAGAGAAAATGCAGATGAACAATAACTCCTGGAAATTAATATTGCTTCGCATTTGTTTTGGACCAGTTTTTGGCACCTTGACGTGCATTCATTAAAGATGGGCTCATGAATACTGGGGGGGCTGCTGATCAGCAGCTTCTTTCTAGGAAGTCATTTCATTGTCAATTATTTCTACAGGAAACAGTGCCTCAAAAGAAGATGTAAGTGGCAAAGGACACTAAGGCCTGGTTTAGCCTTTTGGTGATCTCACCATACAAATGCCTGAATTTCCATTCATAAATGACAGAATTTCTTCTGTATAGAAACTCAGTTAGCTAGAGACCCTGAAATCCCCCCAATTTCCATGGTGAAAATTAAAAAAAAAAACCCAAAACCCTAATAAATCTGTTAGAATTGGAAAAACACAAACAGATTGAAAACTCAGAAACACATTAGTCCAAAATATCTCTCTGTGTCATGGGGAAAAAAGTATGAGTGAATGCTGTGTGCTGGAGTACCGGAAAGCAAGCATCAAACCAAGGGAGAAACCAGAGATCCATGTTGGTCAGGTCAGTAAAACAATAATTCTTACTTTTATAAAGGAGAGCACCTAAATTAGTTTATTTATAGTAAAAAGCATACATTTGTGACAAATGGCATTTATCCATAGGGGCTGCAGCTTTGCATGATCACTATCACAATGCAGAGCAAAGTGTACCTTACAATGGTTTCATACTGACTGTGCTGGTTTTTTGGATATAAATGCAATATGTGCCAAGTGCCCACAGATTTGTTCCTACTTTCATTAAGCTCTGTTGAAAAGTGCAGCCTGGTGCTACACTGGCAGACTCATGGAGTGGCACTGCTCCCCTCCATAGAAGCTTGGAGACCAGAACAAGATGGCTCAAATCTCTCAGGTTAGTCCTGCAGCCTTCTGTAGCTTTCTCCTCAACCAGTTATTCAGTGGCGGAGAATAACCGGACCATCATCTAGGTGTGACTGCACAGAGTCATTAATTCCATCTTTAGTGTGATTAGTGATCTGTGTGTCGGAAGACAATTTGGGTGCAATCCTTGGCTTCTTAATGTTGACAGGACCTCATCGTAGATGTACCTGTACATCTAATGGTAGTACATCACAGAACACACTCCTCTTCTGCTGCTTTGCTTGTCGAGACTGCAGTCCCCTGAGATGGCAGCCTACAGCAGCTGGTAGAGCCCTACCACCGTGACAGGGAAAAATGGAAATAAGCCACAGGCAGTCAGCACACCGGATGGAATGGGTCAGCAAAGGTAAGAATCAATAGTGCTAACGGTATGTCGCTTTTGCTAAAGCTAGCAAACAGCAAAATGGAAATAGTTACAATTCTTAAAATATTCTTTTCACTAAGCTGTATTCTATTTTACAGGAAAGCTGAGTTCAAAACCTATTGACCTCAGCAGCCACTGCATTGAAACCCAAATGAAAATTAAGTATGAATAAAAAATTCAAATACAAACCAACTAAAATTCATTATACATATGCATGCACAAATATCCTAGGTCAGATATAAGCATATATACTATACCATCAACCATCAACCAGTGTACAGTCCAGAAGGGAATGCAAGAAGTAAGAATGACATTAGTGTTAGGTGTGTCAGAAAATCTTTTTTATTCCATACACAAGAAAGCATTTGTTGTACTGTTTCTTTCGAAGTTTATACTGCTAAAAATACCCCAACCCATACATCTATCACAGGTTATTTTGCTGTAAAGGCAGAAAAAGAACAACAGAATTCATCAAAAGATTTGTTACACATAAAGGAGAAAAGGAAAATGTTTTTTTTCACACACTATTATCTAAAGAAAGAACAGGTCATGACGACCAAGCCACTTCCTAACTGTTGCAGTCATGGAGCTCAGCCATAAAGATCTGCACAATCCCCTCTCCCTCGAGGGAGATGATAAAATTTACACCAACACAGAACCTTTGCAATCAGCTTCATAGATAAAAAAAAAAGAAAAAAAATGTTCTGAGAAAACTGGCACTGTCCAAAAACATACTGCAACAATGCTTTGTTACTGGAACACCCACACTTCTTTTCCATGTAGCTTTTGCAGATCTTAAATGCTCAGCAGTTGTTTTTATGGGATTTTAAAGAGAAGGGAGTCCACCAAGACTTTGAACCAGTGGCTTCAAAAGATACATTAAAAAAAACCCCACACTCAGAGCACAGAATTTAGGATGGCGGAGCATCGAACTTTTCCCCAGTGTAAAGAAAGCAGCATATTCATACACAACAAAAAACCAATCTTAGCTATATATTTATTAAAAATGTAACTATGTCAAATCAGAACTTACCTCGATAAATGCCCATGTAGTATGCCAGAGTTAAGATGATAATGGCATTTGTTTACCATCTTTAAGGAGACAAAACCTTTAAGTCAAAAGTAAATGTATGAATCACGTTTTTTCTCAGAAGTGCTTATTCAGAGACAAATTCTAAGACTGAAAAACTCTGGAATTTGGGTGCAATTTTCTAAAGCAGCTTTTATGAACTAGGGAAGCCTTGACTTAACATCCTACAGTATTTCAAAATTGGCTGACTTACTGTTTTGATAGTGCTCTCCCAGCACCAGGTGCAGAATAAGATTGAAAACGGTGTCTATAATCTCTTGAGTAACTTTTTAAACAACCGCCACATAAAGTTCTGGGTAAACAAGAGGCTATCATGCTTTGGTGCAAATAGCAGATGATTCAAGAGTTCATGACCTTTCACAAGTTCCAACAGACAAGAAACATATTCCTCAGAATATGTTTAATTAAATTCATTTTTTTTCAGGTAGAATTTGCAAATGATGCCACAATGTACAGAGCAATGCACAAATGGGATTCAGCAGCTGCTACCCTGTTGCTCTGTGCAGATAACATTAGGTCTCATGGATGTGGCAGCTCCTATCATTTTTTGTCCAATTTTGGGGGAGGTGAGAAAGGGAAGATAGGAGGAAGCAATATTTTCTCTGTATCACTCTCTTGCAAATTTCTCAGAAGTATCAAAGAAATGGTGTTAACCCAACCCTGAAACAGAAATGCTGGTCAGCTGAGAGGAAACACAACGACACCCAAAGAACCTCTTGGGCAGAGGCAAGTGAAGCTGTGTGGGTGTGACTTCTGAAGATGAAGAATACAATAGTATTATTTTTGTTTCATTGCTTAAACAATCCATTTTAAGGCTTTGGAAATGTGAAATCTCTACCTTTTCTTATCAGGTAATTAAGGTAAACATAATTAAAAGGAATAAGAAAAGTTTGAAATGTTTTTGCAATCAGTCCCTAGTCATTGTTAGGCTTCCCTGATTAATATAGTTAGAAATCCTGAGCTAAAAGCATGTAGCGTGGAGCTGATGTTATCGTACACACCACGTTTATAGCCACTCAACCAAGCAAAAAAAAAAAAAAAAAAAATCACTTCTTACTTTATAGAACACCTTCAAAAATAAAGACCAAGGACAATATACTCTCAGCATGCCTTCCGCAAAGACTTGGGAAACACAAGTATTTGACAGGCTGCTCCATTTGCAAAGTTGTTGCTGCCGAAGATAATAATTATTCCTCAAAGTTCCTCCCCAGCTGTGGTTAAGTGCCTCAGGGCCACCTCAGTCACCCCTGTTCATCACCTAAGGGCACAGCCTGCTAGCAGGGAGAAATCCAAGGAGCTCCTGAGGCCAGTAGCTTAGAAACACAAACCATAGTTCCTTCTCCATCTGGAGAAGGCTTGAAGGTTATCTGAATAACCTTATTTTTTTCCTTATCATTGCCCACCAAGTTTGCGTAAGTCAGAAAGTCCAAGGTCACTGACTTCTCGTGATCTTGAAGCTACTGGCAGGCCTTGCCCAACAGAGAACAGTATTCGGCAAATGTTCTCCATGTCCTTTCTCAGAGTCCACCTTTAATTAAAAAATTTGCATATCGCTGTTGGCAGGAGCTTTTCATTTGATGAGGCTCTGCAACAGATCACTTCTCACTGAACTCTGCTGCAGGAGGTGTTCCTGGGAACTACTGCAGACAAGTCCACTGCAAAAATACATGCTTAAATAGAAATCTGTAGAGACAACATTAAAAAGAAGATTGTCACTTATGAGCAGGGTAAGGGATTTTCTTCTGTTATCGATTGTTTTTTTCTGATGTGGAGATATTTAACTATTCCGGCATACCTTGGGGCTTTAGTAAAGTGAATAATGAGCCGACTGTGTTTGAAAGCTGATAAGCTCCACGCAGAGCACTCGACTTCCAACCTACCAAATGTTAAAAGTATGTAAACAACCCTGCTGAAGCCACTGAGGTTTCTTATATGTCTAGTGCTAAGCAAACACCTAGTCTTAATGAACTAGGGCTCAGCTTCATAGCAGAAAATCAACTCATTTAGAACGATTTGGAAGATTTAGGTGATTTCATTAGCAATTTGTTGGTATTTGGCCCTTTGTGTTAAGCGATAATAAAGCTTGCAGCTAAGAAAATATGTGTTTATTTGTAATCCAAAGGGGTTCCTAAGAATGTCTTTTTTTTTAAGGCAGGAAATAATAGCCATTAATTGCAAATAGTATGGGAAAGATCCCATCAAACATTATTTTCCCAGAACATTCTCTCACCCTGAAAGAATTGTTAACGTTTCCTTCATCCCTCAAACTTGCCAAGGAAGATTTATTTTTAGGAGTACCTCGCAGTGGAAAACTGCAAACTGGAGACTTGAAGAGTATAGAGAGGCTGAATAAATCATGACTTTGTTCTTCGTTCCCCAGATGGCAAGCAGCGCTCTGTTAAAGCAGACGGGTTAGCAGCTGTAGACTAAGCTTTCCTGGCAGCCGTTCCGACCACAGGTAAAGAATGACACAGACTCGAGCTTGTGCACAAGCCACAGGTTCGTTACAAATCACAGAGCAAAACGTAGCATCTGGCGAGGGGACAGAGGGTGCTTCACATCCCAGTTGGGGATCCTTAAACAAGACAACGCTGGGTCTCTTGATTTCACACCTTTATCCTTTTTGTAAGATCCTCGCTTGGTGACCAGATGAAAACGTACAACGTTGGAAAGATTGTTAGCAAGAAGGAGGAAGAATAGAGTCTTTTAGTACAGAGGCGAAGCCGGCTTCAGAGAGTTTTGCTACTACGAGTCTGGGAGGGAGTGTATGGCAAAAGTGAGCCTTAATACAATATCTCAACTTAAAGGTGGTATGATTGAAGGGTCATTTGTGGGCCAGACACAAAAGTTTCACTTTAGATACTGCTGTTGTAAGGAATACAAAGGTGGAATTTTTGTAGTTAATCAAATTCTGAAAAAGTTTAAAATTACAGTGAAGGAATTTTAAAACTTCTCAAGTCCATCCGTTCAGTAATTCAAAAAGCGGTGGTGACTGAACAGCCAGTGTCCTCTTAATCCCTCATCCTCACTCTCCATAGAAACAGTTTCACTGGTCCTACTTGGAAATTTAAACCACCTGTGAACACATTTTTAATAAAGTTGTCTCACTGAGAAACTATACCAACAGCAGAAGAGAAAGCTTGTAATTTCTATGGTGAAAGAAATGCAGGCGTGAAGAGTTATGTGGCTTCCCAACAGCCCACCTGCCTCTTAGGGTTCTCCATGGTCATCCTGAAAATTACACCACGTATTTCCTTCCACAGAAAGGGAACCTCACCTGATTCCAGGCCAACCACTATACACATACAGATGAAAAGTTGTGCTTTTCAGGTGGTGCACGCTGACTGCCACTAGATTTTCCCATTCCCTTTGTTCCAGCCTCCCATCCCCATCCCATCTGCAGAGTGGAAAGCAAGGGTTCCACTCTGGAACCACTCGAGGGTCCCTGTTGGGTTTTTTTATGAGATGGTTGAAGAGGGACAGGGACGGTGCCGACCCCCACCAGCTCCTGGATGTTATTTTCTGCTGCTGTTGGTAACTGTGGTACCCCCGGGCCCGCCTGAAACGGGAGGTGGCACAGAGGGAGCCTGGCCGAGGGAAAAGCGCTCTCCCTGCTCTGAGAGTTGCTTCGAAATTTCGGTTCAAAAGCAACTGAGGGCCGGATAACGCCTTTCTGCGGGGCCTGTCCCGCCGTCTCCCCACGCTCCAGACACGGCAATTGCCAGGCCAAACGCTGTCTTAAGGAACCGAAGCCGCTGAAGGCACCGGGGGTGGCGGGGGGGGTGCCGGTCCAAAGCCGGCGGCAAGGCCCCCCTGGGGGCTCCCCGACGGTCCCTCCCTCCGGGCCTGAGGGAGAGGCTGAGGACAAACAGCCCCGCCACTGCCCCCGGGTGCCGAGCCGTGCCGTGCCGTGCCGGGGGAACGGGCGGCCGGGGCGGGGGGCGTGCAGTGGGTGTGGGAAGGGGGGGGGGGGGCACCGCCGTTGCGGCTACATCAGCCCCCGCCTGCCCAGCGCCGGGGCTTGGCTGCTGAGCCGCCCAACGGCCCCCAGGCGGCGGCGGCGACTGGGGGGAGGCTGAGGAGGAGCCGCCTGCGCGGCCCAGCGGCGGCGGGCGGGCCGGACGCACCGACCGAGCAGCCGCGGCCCGGCGGCGGGGAGGGAGGGAGGGCAGCCCGGCAGTCCAACACGCACCGGCAGCGCCATGGCCACCAAGGTGAGCAAACCCCGCGGCGCGGCCCCCCGGGGGTGTGTGTGGGGGGTGGTGGTGGGGCGGTGGTGGTCGTGAGGCGCAGCTCCGGGGCGCCCCCTGCCCCGGGACCCCGGTAGCCGAGCAAGGCCCCGCGGAGGGGCTCGGGGGGGCCCTGTGGGGCACAGGCTGCCTTTCGGGGGGTCGGGAGTCCCACTCCCCGGGGCCTGCCTCTCGCCGCCGGCCGCGGGGGGAGGAGGGGGCCGCCCGCTCCCGCCGCGCCGCGCTGCGCTCGGGCCTCGCCGCCGCTGCCCGGCCCCTCCGAGCGGCGCGGGGGGTACGGCGGGGCAGCCCCAACTCCGGGGCAGAGGAAAGTTGGTTTTGGCTTTATTTCCAGCCCCCCGGCCCAGCGGCGGGAGGGGGGGGAAACGCCGCCGAGGACTGCCGCTCCTGCAGCCCGGGCGCCCCTGCCCCGCTTCACCCGTGCCCTGGCCGGGAGAGCGCGGTGGCGGGGAAAGGCCTCGGCCGGCGGCGGGCCCTGCCCCGGGACGGGACGGGGTGTCCCGGCAGGCTGGGGACGGGGACACCCCCCCCGAGTCGTCCCGTCACCCCCGGGGCGGCTGATGCGGACCCCCCTTGAGCGGCATCCAGGGGGTAGAGGGGCTGTGGGAGCCCAGACCCTGTAGCGTGGGACCTGATATCAGCAGGGTCTGATTTTACCAAAGTGGAAAAACAAAGAAAAGAAAAAAAGTAGGAAGTGAAATTTATTTTTTTTCAGTTCTTCAACAGTACCTGCTATTAACGCAACAGTCAAAATTAGCCCATCCTATCTGAAACCCATCTCTTTCTAATTTAACAATATTTATTTACTATAATGGTTGATGAAAGCATCTCCGCTTGTGTAGGTCCGGGTTAACGTCCACCAGTAAATGTCATCTGCAAGTTGTCTAAATAGTGTGGAAGGCTTTTTGGTATTTGAACTAATACTTGGAGTCACCTGATTCCATAAAGTTGGCCAGCAGCTTGAAAACTTCCTTTTGCTGAGGCAGTTCTCATACAGTCCACTGTTTGTGTCGCACTTCTCAATACGGGAGAAATTCTGCATCTTGAATGTGTCTAATTATGTATGAGTGTATTATGTATAAGTATAATCAAATCATGTATAAGTAGCTGCCTCTGTAACCATATAAATTGATGGTAGCTCATGTTTTAGTAAACTTTCTCAGAAGCACAGACAAGTTGGGTTTAGGCTTCAAAACCACTTAGATGGTTTAAGAAACACTAACAGAGTGAAATTTATGTTCTGTTGAGGTTTTAGAATATTGTTGGTGGACTCTGTTTTAATATTGGTGGTTTCTACTGGTTTGTGGGATGCAAGTATGAATAATATGTGATCAATCTTAACTATTGTAGGTAGCAAGAAAAAGAAAATTACTTCTGTGTATGCACATACTGCTCAACACACAGTACCTTAAACAGATTCTGTACTAGAACAGTTTACTGCTTCTTCCCACTGATGTGCGGTATCCTCTCGGGATCCTGCATTCTGTGCTGAACACATGAAGCCATGCTATTTGTAAGTTTGGAAACTTTCATTTTGCTTTTCTTGAAATAATTTTTTGAAGTCATTATGGCCTCAGACTGAAGGCTGAGTAATTTCTAACTTACTAACCAGGACTGGCTTGAAATGTGGTGGTGCAAGTTTTTTCATTCTACACAGTTATGGTAATTTAACTTGAAGGTTAAAATTGGGAAGTGAAATTGGGAAGTGAATCAGTAAAAACTCTATTTTATTGTTATTATTTTTATACACTGGTAATTGAGAGTAATACTGAAGAGAACCTTACTTTATTTTCTGTGGGCTTTACCCAGGAGGTAGGTCCCTCTCTGCAAATTGTCCTGTTCTGGGTTTTAATTTGTTAAACTTGTGCTTAATTTGTTAAATAATAGTAAAGGATAGATTATTTTTTTTTTTAACAGTGTATGGGAGTAACTGGCTCAAAAAACAGTTTTTAAGAGCTCAGCCAATTAACCACTCAGCATTTCACTTGGAAAGTAAATTTTGTTTTTAAAATTGTAAACAAACTTCTCACCTACTGCTTGTGCTCTTTCCAAAATAGCCCTATTTTTAAAAGAAGGATGCCAAGCGTATTTGTATTTTATGTGAAGACATTAAGAAAACTGAATTCTAATTAGTCATCTGGAGTGTGAATTTCTCAAACTTTGGTGTCAAATCCTGTATAGGTGGTAGGGGCAGCTGACAGGCAGGCCTGGCCTGTGCCACACAGGCTGTTACTGCTTCCTGAGTTGATTCCTGTTTAAATTAGAATATACTGTCCAAGGAGGGCTGGGAGGAAATTCAGTCTTGATTTGACTGATTTCAGTAATGGATAAGCCAGTCTGGTTTTTTTTGTTTGTTTGTTTGTTGTTTTTTTTTACCATCAGCTCTCCTACTGTTGATGCCTCTTTATTTTTGAATCTAAGTTTGCACAGCTTCAGTTTCCAGTTCTATCCATTTGTCTACAAGATTTACAAACACTTGTACCAAAATCCTACGTTTCCTGCAGGGTGGAGGGGTGAAATAGGGATTTCTTCGACAGCTAGCTTGTAAAACCTAGTCAGTTTTCTTGCTTTCCCATTTTGATAAACCACATTAATTAAAGTTCCTAGGGCTTCCC
>JAOTQQ010000023.1:56016715-56046215 GCA_026546715.1 Gallinago undulata
GAATATACTGTCCAAGGAGGGCTGGGAGGAAATTCAGTCTTGATTTGACTGATTTCAGTAATGGATAAGCCAGTCTGTTTTGCTTGTTTGTTTGTTTTACCATTAGCTCTCCTACTATTGATGCCTCTTTATTTTTGAATCTAAGTTTGCACAGCTTCAGTTTCCAGTTGTATCCATTTGTCTACAAGATTTACAAACACTTGTACCAAAATCCTACGTTTCCTGCAGGGTGGAGGGGTGAAATATGGATTTCTTCGACAGGTAGCTTGTAAAACCTAGTCAGTTTTCTTGCTTTCCCATTTTGATAAACCACATTAATTAAAGTTCCTAGGGCTTCCCAATAGGAAGACATGGACTAGAGTCGTGTAATCTGCTGGCTCTTCCCTGTACCATTCAAACTCACTGGATTTCTTACTGAAATAATAAAAGCTTTTCATGGGAAGGTCTACTGTTTTCATGCAAAAAGGGCTTTGCCTATGCTTTCCTAGCACGTTTGTTAACTGGCAATGTGGTAGGCAGTCTGTGGTGAAATGGGTCTGGGGTGGCTCTGTCTGATGCCGTGAGCTGAGATAGTGGTCCCCATTGCTCCTTCTCCTTCCTGTCTGCGTGTCCCAGAAGCTGACTCCAATACTTGTCAGGCCTGTCTTTGAGCCACACTGTAAGTTGCTGAAATAGCAGAAAACGAGGTGAGTGGGGCTTCTTTCCCCAGTTCTGCGAATGTACAGTTGCTGAAGGTTTGCTCAGAGCTGATGGTGAAGGTTGGGTGGGGTGGCAAAGTGGGGAGGGGGAGGCTTTCATGGTGGAGGGTGGAAATATAAATGGGAAATGGAGGATCTGAGGCTTCTGCTGGCAGTTCTTTGGTTGGCTGGATCCTTACTGTAACTTGGCAGTGGATTTTATGATTCCCTAAATGCTTGCTCAAGGTCACATGCTCTAAAAACTGAAGCAAGTGGAAAAAACAAATCAAAACAAAACACACAAAAAAGGAGGATTGTTTAGGAGATGCTAACTTCTGAAGTTTTACAGTAATTTAACTGAACCTGACTTCAGAGGTAGGCAATTTCATATCCACGTTTAAGAATTGATTTATTAAGATAGATACTTTATTTTGGATGCTTCCTTCAGAGAGTTGAGCTTTCTTCTTTTTCACTGTGCATTACAAAAGAATACAAAAAGTGCCTGAGCCTCAAAGAATAAAACTTAAAAAAATTTCAGAAGTCAGTCACAAAGAAAGTGAAATATTGAAAAGGTGTTTCTGTGACAATTGCTTGCAAAAGCTGCAGATGAGATTCTCATTCTGCTATTTATTCCTTCTTGACTTTTTTGGCCTTTCCTCTTCTTTCCCTGTGGGAGTTTGCCATGTCCCACCTTTACTTGTGCCCTTTCTTTTGTTTTTGAGTTTCATTGAACAGGGAGAGCTAGAAATGTCAGGAAGTGATATGCTAGCTTTTAAATAATTTCCTCCCTACCTCAGTCTGATTTTAGAGTTATTTATTATTTGAAAATACAGGCAAGGCCTTTTCTTATAAAGGTTGATATTTTGCCATTTGTGAAGTCCTATGTGATCATACTGAGTGAAGTTGATGGGTTACATGCATGCTGATGGTCAAGACAGTTCTTCTGGAACCTGTGCTGCTTATGTGTGGTGAGGATTTTCATTTAAAAGTTAGAACTAGAAGCCAATAAGCTCTAATTTCTAGGAGTAACACTTGAAGTTGGTGACATTATTTTCACAAACTAGGTATTTCACAAGGCAGGTATTGATAAACTTTGAGTTTAGGTCCCTCTTAATGTCAATAGCAACAAATTTTTCTTTGTAACCTTAGGGGCACCTGTACCCCACCATTATATTTTTGATTGTTCAATGGTTTGTCTGCTTTAACTCATTTACCTGGTTCTATTTGTAGGTAGAAAGTAGGCCCTTTTTTGTGGGAAGAAGTCTCTTCAGATCAAAGTTTAGACTGACTATTATGTTCTTAGAAGTATTGCTAAGCTATACCTTCTTTTAAAACACGGAAATGTTATTCAAGGCTTTTTTTGTCCATCTAATGTTGGATTATTTCTTGTGAATGTAACTAACCAGGAATAGTTGAATTTAACATGGTTCCTGTGAGGGAATGCCATAATTTATATATGAAAATTTCATATAGAAAAAAAATAACAACACATTAGACTTCAAGTAAAGATTACTTTTCTCGAGTGTGTATTCTTCCTTTCATCTTTCTTTTTGATTCTCTATTGCTTTACCAGTATAAGGCTCCCCCAAAGGAGTCTCGCATTTTCATTTGTACCGTCACGAAGCTGTTTGTTTGCATTATGAGTCAGGCAGAAGCAATTCTTTGTTCTGATTTGCAGCTGGGAAGTGAAGCATCTCTCTGTGCTAAACCCTCCAAAACACCCAAACTGCCTTCTGCAAGTCTGTCTTCAGTATTGTCATAACTCTGGTAGTAGACTTTCCTAGGAAATCACGTCTCAAGGGAATATTCAGAAAATACATCTTAATACGTCTGCGAGTTGGGTTGAACTCTTACGGTGCAGATCACTTTGTAATCCATTCCACCACATAGATTCAGCCAAGCAGGATGTAATATGCGGAATGAGCTCACGGTTGATTTATATATGTAGGATGTGGTAGAACAAAACTAATTAGGTGAAGTAATAATTTTGATTTTATGGTCTTAATCATATGAAAAGTTTTTTGTTTTTTTTTAAGCTACAGTCAAGTGGATATGAAAATATTTCGTGGGACTTTGTGCATTATTTTGCTTTGGTGGTTTGTCTTTGTTTGTCTTTGTGGTTTTTTTTAAGGGGCAACGAGATAACTAGAGAAAGTGAAAATGGTAGTGCAAATTTACCACAGATTCATGACCTATTGGTGGAATGAGATGTTCGGGTTAACACGAGAACTGATACAGTTTTATTTTATTGAAATACAGGTTTTCTGTTCTTTTGTCTTTCTGTCTGACCTTATGATCTTCTAGAAGTCCAGTGATGTGTGTTATGTTACGCTGTGGCAGCTATTAGTGCAAGGCTTCTTGTTGGCCAGCCAGTTTCTGTGCTGGGAAGCTGGAGAGGTTCTATATGATGTTATGCTTGGGCAATGATTCCTCTGACTCAGTTTTTCAAAGTTATTTTAAGCACCTGGGCATTGAGTCATCAGAGCCTCATTACCAGAGGTCATCACTTAAAAACATGATTACAGTAGCTGAAGAGAAGGAAGTCTGGTATCGGATGTCGTAAGCTTCGTCAGGTTTATGGAGTCAGCGATTCAGATTTTTACTCTGGTAGAATTTCTCCATATATCAGTATTATTTCAGCAAGAAGTCTTTAGAGTTAACTGTGGCTTAAGACTTTATTTCACTCCATTATTTCAAGGTTTTCCTCTGGACTGTCTTCTTCTTTTAGAACCTTTGGTTTTTCAGGAGAGAGCTCCTGGAATACTGAATATCCGTGTTCTTCTGTTTATAAAAGCTTCCTTATTTGATTGGGACATCTGGCAAATTTCAGAGTTTACAGAGATTACAAAGGGAAAATGATACGAGAACTTGGCTGTTTTAAATATATGGGTTCCCTCCTGTATTGTATTTACAAGCAGTTGAAACACTGATGGTGATGGAAGCATTCTTGCAAAACACTACAAAAGCAGGTAATAGAGCCTGTAAAATGGTGGGAGTGATTTGATTCAACCAGCCCTGCAGTTGGACAGATCAACATTTAGATATGTGGAATTACTTAAAGTAAATAGGTATAGCAGTGTTCAGCATTCAGAGCTAAACCTCTTCTGTTTCGAAGTATATTTCACAATTACAGAGTCATTCAAATTCACTTTAAACTTTTCTGAGGGGGCAAAAATCAGAGCTTGTGCTTTTCCTTTCTTCAGTTATATTCCTGCTTTCTCAGCAATTTATGGCTGGAAACGAGCTTCCCAAGTAACACAAAGTTCAAAAAACAAGGCAGTCTTGTGGTAGTATAATAAGCGACATTTAAATGCTAGTGAAGAGAAATAAATAAATATGCATATTGCTTACTGGAAAATCTAAGCTCTGAGCCTTATCATTTTTTTCCAAAGCAGTGTTTCTCTTTGAGCTTCGTGTGAGTAATAAACCTCTGTCAAGAAAAAAAAAAAACCCAACAAACTAAAAAAGCCAATTAAGACCAGAATTATTTAACTTTGAGTCCTCTGTGAGACCCATAGTATGAGGAGAAGGGCACGAGGAACAACCGTTCTTGTAGGGAGCTGCCTTTACGCAGGCTGGTCCAGCTGTTGTGTAGTTGGGAGGGGACATTGAGGACATGGCGTGGTATGAAGGGCACGTGAGCCGTCCCGGGCACTGCTAATAGGAAGGGTGTGTGTTCGTAGTAAGCGTGCTGGGTGAAGTCAAACTCTGTGTGTGTGAACAGTTATTATTTTTTTTGTTGGTAAAAACTCTTAATTTCCTCTCGTATTTTAGGGCGGCTCTTCCCCCAGGACCCTGCCCCTTAAAGGAAACCACTGTACAGCAGGGGTTTCCAGTGTGCAAAAGAGGTTGCTGGAAGGAAGAAGAGGTGGTAGGAAGGTGGGCAGCGCCGCTTGAGGGACGTCCCTTGGGAGTCCAAGCAAAACAGCTGCTTCTGGGCATGGGCAGCCGTGCCTGACCTGGGGTTTCTTCAAGGGGGACTTGCCCAGGTGAAATCATTCCATCCCCTCACTTTTTGCAAAAGTGGGACTGAAGTACAACTCGTTGACGGATGTTTTCTTATGACTTACCGTTGTTACTGACTTCTGCTCTGAGTTGCCATCTGCTCCTCCTTGGCAAGAGAACTGTTGTGCTTTTATTTTGTGTATTCATATGGTATCTCTGTTTATACACAGTAGGTTTTGGACTTGCTTTGCTTTTCTCAGCCTTCTGAGACTGCAGTTCTCCATGTTCAAAGCAAAAAGAAGTTGTCCTCTCAATTCTAGTCGAATTCAAGTGTTTGGGTTTTTCCGTCTGATACAACAAAACAGCTAATTTTCAACTACAAAAATTCTCTTAGGATAGCCTTAAATTGGTTCTGTTTTCTGTGAGGAATTTTTTTCATTGCCGTGATTATATGGGCAGTTTCCAAAAGATAAAGGATTGATATAAGGTTATTACATTTATTTTTCCTGCTAGTTCTGATTTAAATCCTAGGATTCCCTGGAGAGCCTATGCAATTCCTCTTTCTGTAGCAGTAAGTCCATGACTGATGAGACGCTTCATTTTGTCCTGCAACTTCATCAGATTTGAGAATGAAACTTAAATGTTTCATTTCCTTCACTGCGTTAAATCTTTTGGGGGGGGGGTGGTGTTAAGATTTAATTCAGTAATTGAATATTGCAATAACATAGGATAATAAAATGTGATTAGTGCTTATGTAGTTATAGCACAGTTCTTTCACCAGTACTGTAATTTCTTCCCTTAATAGCCCTGTATTTGCCTTCTGAAAATGGTTGCTTATAGAATACAAAATTAAGCATCTTCCTTGCTGCAAATAACTAGACCATATTCTTGGAAGTTTGTATATTGTTATTGAATTGTAATTTTCATATCAACAGCTCTGTCGCATTCTGTCAAGCTGCCAAATTTTCTAGTAATTTGTAACAAAGCAGCAGTTCAAACTTTCTTTTCTAACTTCTTTGGTGCTTTCTGTCACTATAAAGGTTGCTGGTACAAGAAAAGCTTGTGTGGTGTCCAATTTAAATCAGTTCATAGGTAGTAGAAGGTGGAGATTTGTGAAGGAGAAACTTCAAATACTTTGTGATCTAATCCAGCTCTGTAATTGGTTATTTCTCTGTTGTTTTTTTAGTGCTTCTGTCCAGACATTCTTTTCCCTTTTCTTTTTTTTTTTTTGGACTTAAAGTAGGATAGGGCAATACTGCTAGTGTACGTGTAACATTAAATTTCAGGTGAGTAATGTCCAGTTCAAGTGCCGGGTGTTCTCTGGCCAGGTTTAATGACTGAGCTTTGTTTATTTGAGCTCCTATTTAACATGCCCAGTTTCTAACTTTACAGGGTCTTGTACTTTTCTGCACTGTCAACAGAAACGCCTAAAATAGCTGTAGGCTTGGGTACCATAAAAAATTAACTTTGTCCATTTCTAGAGTAAAGAAGCTTCATCTGATAAAATGGTAATACATTTCTGTTGGTATAATAGTTTCCTCATTTCATATAATAAAAATAAACATAGAAATGGTTCAATTATTGGGCTTTCATAAAGTAGTGTTTCTAAAAAGGACTAAAAGATCTGATACATTGAAGTGCCCAACCTGTAATAGTGTGGTGAGTCTGAAAAGTCTTGAAGTTCATTAGATAACCTTACCGAACCTTTGGGCCTCCCCAATTATTGGGATAATTACTGTTTTTTCTAATCTCTGCTCTCATAGAGGCAGCACTGTTGTGTGACTACAAACTGTCTTAATGAGTAGGTCACAATGCTGCAATTTTTCTGGTGAACGCTGAAGGTTTTTTTCTGGAAAAAACTCCTCTTACCGGCTTTGTTCTTTGGGGACAGGAGTGTGAGGGTACAACACCGAGCACCTTAAAGTTTTAGGGGGCACTGCGCAGCAGACTTCTGAAAGACACAGTTAAATATTGGTTCAGCAAACAGTTGCAAGTGTTGCAGTTTGAATTTTTGGAGACACACTAATGATTAATCTAGGCAGAGATTTTAATGACCCTTGAGATAAACGCATCCTGCCTGACATCCATAAATACAAAGCCCTGCTGTACTTGCTTCAGTTGTATGTCCTGTAAAATCTTCTCAGATTTTAAATTGTCTGTTGGAGACCTGGAGTAGGTTGGTATCCCGAAACAAAATGTGGGTAACTCTGGGCACTTGGAGCAGTGTAGTAAGTAGAATAAGGTCTTCTGATACCATTGGAGCTCCTCATTCACAATTAAAAGTTGTGCAGGACATTGTTAGTAACTGATGACTGGTTTATAGATAATGTTTTAAACATGAAAAAGGCCTCAGGTGCTTAACCCAACTGAAAGCTCAGATGTGATTCACAGGACTATCTGAATCAGTATTTGGAAACATCTCTAAATCACATGGGTGTTTTGCACGTATTTCTGCAACTGAATTCCCCTTGCGCCTGTGCTGCTTGGGTGCATGGGGAATCTGTTACTTGGTTCAACAGTGCCCCATAAATAAGTCTGTGTGAAAGCCACAAAAAGTAACCAAGCACCTCTTAATAGTGCATGGTGGTTCTTTTGAAAGTACCAGAAATCGAATGTTGCCTTTTAAAACTACTGAGCTGCTTATAGACAATGCACTGACTTTAAATTTCTTAAGCCCTGTGGTAAACATGGAAAATACTGCAGTTTCTCTTTGCTTTTTTCATGCTCTGAGACATTGATTATCAACCCACCTGACTTGTAACTGCATGGAAAGAAGCTATAATTTGTTTTAATACCTTAAGAGTTTAACATCTGTAACATTCTAACACTTTCAAGAGATCTTAGTCTTACAACCATTTTCTAACCTTTATTCTCAAAGCGCAGGTGGTTTAAGCCACAGGTATGTTTGTTAGTGATTGAGTATTCCATTACCATCCCTTACCCTATAAATGCTTCAAACTTTGTGTTTTGTGCATTTTGGAAAGTATTCATGTTTTGTTACCCATTGTCTTGCAATGTAAGGTAGGCCTTTTAATCCAGTGTGAATACTTAAATATCTGCCTGAAGTATTGTAGGCACATATAGCTTCTAAGGCTCATGAGGAGCTCCTTGTTCTGTGTTCTTCTCTGTCTGCAAATATGTTTTATTAGCAGGAAGAAATGATGCAAGTCTTTGTTTCTTAGCTTTTTATCTGTATTTTGTTTGCTTTTAATGTGCTTATAGTCAGTGGTGTTGACTTCAAATGAATAGCTGCAGGCTATTGAACTTACTTTAGGGTTGAAAAATTGCTCAGGATAAAGTGCGCCAGCAGGTCAAGAGACAAATTTTTAGTGTCAATTTGTAGAGTAATGTGGGGAACAGGGACTTATTGCTGGTCAGAGAACTTGAAGTAATAATATCTGACTATTTGACCTCTTTTCGTCCAGACTTTGTCCAGCTCTGGACTGAACTTAGTTTCACTTTTTGGATGCTTGTTTTAATTCTGATATTGCAGAAAGGAAAAACCAATTGTGTTGGAAAAAGAAATTATACTAATGGGAGATTTTTATTAAACAAGTGAATTTTAATTTTTACTAATTGTTTAATAAAATGGTGCTATAAAACCAGTGTGAATGGATGGTTTGGTTTCTTCAGGCTACTAAATTGTGGGGTTTTTTTCCTACGCAGATGTTGTTGAGCACATACACAAGAAGTGATGCCTAGCACGATACAAGCAATATATAGTTTCTTCGTTTGCTATGTATTAGTTAAAAAGATAAGCATTGAATCTTTTTCTCCTTTGTACTAAATCTTTATTACTTTAATTGGCAGTTTCTAGAATAATGTATGATCTCTTGAATTCCTAAGGTAAGGCTTCTGTAGGAGTCTGTCTGAGGAAACAGTGTCCCTAGTGTCCTCTTAGGCTTCCATTTTCAGGTTTTTTTTGTTTGCTTCTTGTCTCCTAGGAGAGCCAGGGAGAGGAACGTGTTTAGAGACATCTTTACTGTAGGCAAGACAGAAGGTAGCTGCCTTTCCTGGCTGAGAGGCACAGGCATTTGAAGAGGCACTTGATATTTCTGCATAGACTCTCCAAATACATACTTAGCCTTGGGGTCTGATACAGTTTTGAGAGAGGGGCTAAAATGAAGAGGTCCTTCTTTTTTGGTCAAATCATAGCTCCGGATGTTGCAGCTGCTGCAGTGAAAAAAATCTCTTCAGTATTGGGAATACTTAATGGCTTTTTGTGACTTTGTGTTTCAGGATAAAGGTTGGGGGAAAGGTTAAAACTGCCTAAACGTAGCCAGTGTTGGAGAAAAGGTGGTGTCCTTGGTGCTCTGGAGTGGGAAAGAGGTGGGGACCTCCTGCCTATTTTTCTGAAACGTTTTTCTTCCTGTTTTTCTGAGCTCTCTGGACACCAGTTGCTTTTTAAACTTCTCGCAGTACCTTTAGTAATATCAACAGGGGGACTTAGTTTTGCATTTTGGCTTGCTGGGAGTTTTTTTCAAGGATGCAGTGATGAAAACATGGTGACTTAAGTAGTCTGTTTATGAATGGTGAAATGAAACAGTGGTTAAACTGTCATTATGAGCCTCGCCTACTCTACGTCCTGCAGCTTTGCTGATGCAATGAGGACAGGTAGGGGTTCAGTGCTGACTCTTCAGCTGATAACAAGTCAGATGTCTCGCACTTGTTCTAAGCAGTAAACTACCTCAAAAACAGTATGAGGCAGTAATCACAGGGCAAATTGCTATGGAAGATCAAACAGTACAGAACAGAAAATGGAAAGATCATCTCAAGTTAATTGCCTTTTGTTTGCAGAGTATTGCTACCTTTTAGATTAAATGCTTCATTTTGAACATGAATGTTCTTTTGTATGTAATCAAAAGATACTGCCCATTTCTGAACTGATTTATTTGCAGTCACGGTTTAACTCCAGGTGGCAACTCAGCATCTCGCAGCCATTCGCTCACTCCCCATGGCTGGGATGGGGGAGAGAATCAGAAGAGTAAAAGGGGAATACCTGCTGCAGCACAGACTTACCCACAGCCACAGTGGCTTGAGGTGCAGGTGGTTCCAGCAAGGCTTTATGCATGGACCACAATGCCTTCAGAGATACACCTGCTCCAGCATGGCCTCACCCACAGCCATGGTCCCTTCAGAAGTGACCCTGCTCCAGCATGGCTTACCCATGGCTTTAGTCCCTCCAGGGTTGAACCTGCTCTGTTATGGGCTTATCTATGGCCACACACTTTGAGGTGCTCCAGCGTGGCCTCATGCACAGCTGCTGATGCTTCCAGGTGTGTCTTCTCCAAGTGTGAACTTATCCTTGGGCCACAATCCCTTCAGAGGTATACCTGCTATGACACAGACATACCCATGGCCACAGATGCTTCGAGATATACCTTCTCTGGCATGGACTCTTCCGTGGCCACAGATGTTTTGGGGTGTCCTGCTTCCGTGTGGGCTCATCCACAGGTCACAGTCCCTTTGACTGGAGTTCCAGCCTGTCCGGTACAGCAGCACAGAAACAGCAGCAATGCCATGGCCACCTGCCAGCCCAGACGCATGGCCATTGCTGTTATCAAAATGTTCCCAGGCATAGTAGAGTAGGACGATAAGTAGCAAAAGCAGCCACTGATGAGCACTAGACTCTAATATACAGTGAGACAAGCAGGCCCCATGACAAGCATGGAAGCCTGTCTAATACCTAAACAGCAATAACAGCTATAAAATTGATCTAGCACATTCCAATCAAATCTGTCATTCTCTTGAATCCTTTGAGCCCCACACTGGGTGCCAAAAATGACTGTTGTGGTTTAACCTCAGCTGGCAACTAAACACCATGCATTTAGTCCCCCTGGTTGGGACGGGGGAGAGAATGAGAAAAGTGAGAAAACTCATGGGTTGAGATAAAGACCCACAGGTAAAGCAAAAGCCACACACACAAGCAAAGCAAAAAAAAGGAATTAATTTACTGCTTCCCATGGGCAGACAGGTGTTCAGCCATCTCCAGGAAAGCAGGGCTCCATAATGTGTAATGGTTGTTGTGAAGACAAGTGCTGTAACTCCAAATGTCCCCCTTCTTCCTTCATCTTCCCCCACCTTTATATGCTGAGCATGATGTCATATGGCATGGAATAGCCCTTCGGTCAGTTGGGCTCAGCTGTCCTGGATGTGTCCCCTCCCAACTTCTTGTGCCCCCTCCTAGCCTACTCACTGGTGGGGTAGGGTGAGGAGCAGCAAAGCCTTGACTCTGTATAAGCACTGCTCAGCAATAATGAAAACATGTCCATATTATCAAAACTGTTGTAGTCACAAGTCCAAAACATAGTCCCACAGTGAAGAAAATCAACTCTATCCCAGCCAAAACAAGCACATGCAGCTTGGTTTTTGTCTTTATTAGTTTTTTTCTGCTTCCTCAGATTTTCAATCCTGTATCCCAGGTATGCTATTTCTGTTTTGTCATCTTAGAGTTGCCCTTTGGGTTTAATATTTTGTTTCTAAAAACAATGTTGGTAAGAAAGCAATTCTGAAAAAAAACTTCCCCCCAAAATACGACCAAACAAAAAACCCCAAATATCTAAAAAACTTGCACTAGAGAATGAATAAAAGAAAGTAAGAGAAGACAGAAATGCATTTTACTGTTCTGTGCTGTGGTTCCAGGTGTGATCAACGTATTGCTTATCAGTGTTTCACAGGCAGCTGGTTCCAAAGGCTCCTGCTCACTAGACCTACTAAAGAATATTTGTACTGTACTGATGCAGTTTTTGTAGCAAACCTTTCTGAAGTTTATTCAAAACAAATGTTACTGGAGTTATTTGAGGTTACTGAAAGCCCTTTGTTGTTCATTCCAGCTAAAAGTTTAAACTGCTGTCCTAGAAGAAAAGTTCAAATCTGAGCACTGTCAAGGCCATTTAAAATTTAAGGACTTGACTTGAGAAGAACAATCTTAGCTCAAAAAAGAAAAAAGCTGATGCTCAGGATAAGCTTTTTTTTTTTTTATAGAAAAAGACATTTTACCAGACTTCCCAAATTATGGTTTCTGTTTCTGTAGTGAGGTGCAGATTTCTTTGAAAAGATGGCAAATATTTACTTTCCAAAGCAGAAGTGTAGAATTTGATCCTCTTCCCATGCATCTGGGCACTGCTAGCCCCAACAGTAGGGCAGGAAACTGGAGGCAAAGCTGGAAAGTGCGGTCATCCTTACTGGTGTGATACAGCAGTTGTCTTTCTGAGACAGTGGCACCAAGCAAATTAAACCTGTGAATCCCTGTCCCTTGAGCGCTGCTGAATGGCTGAAGTATTGAACTGCTGAAAGGAAGGCGTGCATTTATTATGGGAATTTCATGCTATGAACCTTTTATGGGTATTTCCTTTGTATTATCTGCCACCGCCAGCTGTCCTCTAAGAGAAGCAGTTGTGGTGTAAGTTTCCTAAACTTTAACACATGGCTGAAGCAGATGAATCTATGGCATAACACGAGCTCTTTCTAATGCAATGAAGTTCTGTCCTTAGGGAAAGTGTATTCAAAGGTGACTCCAGTTTTTGAGTGGTTTCTCTGATTTCAGTGCTCTAAAGCATGCTTTCATTGTATAGCAGCAGTTTGCATCAAGAAACCCAGCATTACGATGACATTGTGCTTCAGAAGCGTGAACTTTGAGTGATTACTGGTTTTTGTTTGTGTGGGTCGTTAATCATTCTTATCAACAGAAGCTTAGACAGGGAAGCTATTGTAAAAGCTGATGTGAGCACTTTGTGCTGGTAGCCCTTATGCTCATGGCTAGAAGTCCTGCTTCTCCATGAAAGATGTAGCCTGCTACAGGCGAACTGTAATGCAGGCAAGTGTGTGCCTGTGCACATCAGGGTCATCAGGAGTGGGGCTACGTTGCTGTTCCATCTGAGCCTAGCATCTCTTCAGTGAAACATCTTAGAAAAGGCAGAAAGATTCTTCTTATGAGAAATAGGTGCTTCTGTTGCTTTATCTCTTTCAAGATTCTGGGGGAAATACAGAAGAGCCAGTCCATCAGATTGTCTGTGGACATCTTTGGCACACTTCTAGCAGCTTAATGTAGTGATAATGGAATTTTATTGGAATTCTTCATTGGAATTTTATTTTAATGACTTCTGCTAGCCAACTTCCATTTATTTATGCTAAGAGTCTTCACACACTGGTAGGTATAGTTGCATACTCTTAAGTCTGTTTGCAGAAATATGTTGACAAATGCTCTTGGGTTTTTTTTTTCCCTCTTGGTTTTTAATATTTTGGGAAGAAGGAGGTGGTCCTCAAGTAAGACAGAAATAAGTAATGGAGAAAAGCTAAGTCTGCTCTAGGTCTGCAGAGGAATAATAGTTTTGCTAATCTAGGTACTGCTTTTCAATGTGAGGAATCTTTTATGTTTTACTATGCTTAGGCACAATGACTATTATCTAAAAAAAATAATAATAGTGGTTAGTTGCAGTGCTTAGAATTTCTAGAAGCTGAGAGGCTTCACACTGTAAGTCAGTAAATCCATGAATTGGGAAACTTGAGTCCAGATGGATAACCAGAACCAGCTCCAAAGAATGCTTGTGGAACACTGAGAATTACTGCTTTACTTCCTATTTTCTTCTCCTTATTGCAACCGAAATTACTATACCCATCCTGCTGATAAATTCCTTTTCCTTTAATAAGGAGGAATACTTAATGGTTTCCCTTGCCCTCAGCTTGTAGAGAAAACTGCTGCCTCCCTCCCATTCCAGAGAAACTGCAGTATGCTCCAGTTAGAGACTCCCAGTGGAGGTGTGGGAAGCTCTGCTGCCACCCCAGCAAAGGGACTCAGTGGGTGTACAGTACAATGACCAGGTCTGCTTTCTGGTCTGTGAAAGCTGTCTAAACTTTTTGGGTTATTGGTCCTTTTAATCAAAGGATCTGACAAAACAATTTCAGAATCGAGAACCAGTTGTATCTTGGGGACAGGGGAGAGGAGGCAAATAACATACAGCCAGTAAAAGAAACTAATTTTCTTATAGCTAATAGATTAACAATTCTTACTTGTTTCATGTATTTGCAGTATTCTGTAATTGAAGCAACAACATTTATTCCACTAACAAAATGTTTGAATCTCTGAAGTTCCTGTAGTTCTTGGATTGTTTGATCCTTTTAGAATCATAGAATTGCCTGGGTTGGAAGGGACCTTTTAAGATCATCTAGTCCAACCATCAACCTGACTCTGATAAAAAAAAAATCACTAAACCATATCTCTAAGTTCTATGTCAACCCATTTTTTCAGTACCTCCAGGGATGGTGCCTCAACCACTTCCCTGGGCAGCCCATTCCAAGGCTTAATAACCCTTTCAGAGTAAGAATTTTTCCTAATATCCAATCTGAACCTCCCCTGGTGCAACTTCAGGCCATTTCCTCTTGTACTATTGCCTGTGACTTGGGAGAAGAGGCCACCTCCCACCTCTGTACCACCCCCAACTCCTTTTGGGGAGTTGCAGAGAGTGGTAAGGTCTACCCTCAGCCTCCTCTTCCTCAGACTGAACACCCCCAGTTCCCTCAGCCTCTCCTCATGAGACTTACTCTCCAGACCCCTCAACAGCTTTGTTGCCCTTCTCTGGACCCGCTTCAGCACCTCAATGTCTTTTGTGTGGTAAGGGGCCCAAAACTGGTCATATGATCAGAAGTAAATATGAAGCACAGCAGTTACTGTAACAAGTCTTGGGTTGATTTTGTTTTGGGTTTTTTTTGTTTGTTTGGTTGATTTTTTTGTTTGTTTGTTTTAAACCTGTGTTTTGTTTCTGTGGTGTTCATTCTGTGATATTTGGCATTTGTCAGTGATGAATTTGGTGACTCCCATTTTATAGATATTCAAAATGTTTGTAAGCGTAGACCTAATATTTGATGCACGTATTACAGTGCCCAGGAGCTAAAATCCTTTTCTTGCTAAATGCTTTCTTCTCTCAGTGCCCATCTGCTATTTTGTGTAGTGGCAAAGGTGTAACTCTAAGCCATAACCTCTTGGATGTAATATTTGTGGCCAGTAGGTAGGAAAAAGTTTATTGTAAAACCAAACCGCTTTCTTTTTTAAAGTATTTTTGGAATTCATTCTCAAAAATTTAAATAGGGCTGGGGCTGATGCCTCTGCCTAAGGAGAGGCTGAAGGGTTTTCCATTGCTAACAATGCACTTATTAAATTGAGGGAAAACATTTAGTCACTTAGTTTCACTTCCTGTGGAATTAGTTGAGTTTATACTATTTTTTCCATTAAGTCTCAATAGTGGGAGGGTACCGTTAAAGCTTACTTGCCAGGAGCTCTTAGACTTTATTCTCAAACCGGGCAAATGAGCCCAGAAATGCAAGTGAAATGGAGAGTACCAAAAAGAAAATCTGGGCAACGTATTTGAAACATCAATATATAGATCAGGTTACAGATGTACATCAAATGCTTAATGCTCTGTAATAATCCATTTTTGCAGTAATGTGGCTATTTTTTAAAAAATGTATTTTCAATTTCTTAACCTGCAGTAAGGCAAAAATTGAGTGGATATGTGATATATGTTTTTTCCCCTCTCTCCTACTTTTTCCACAACTTTTGAAATGGTCACCCAGAGCAGGTGAATAGATAGACTTTGGCACAATGACTTTATTAAACTCAATATATCTCTCTTGGTCTTTCCTTCCCTACAAGCTGAATACTTCCAGATTTTTTGGAGTAACTTTATTTCCTGGGTAGTCTTTGCATTTATTGTCTCATTATACACAAATATGTCTTACATTTCCAGTTTGGTCATTACTGTAGGATGTTTTGCTGTTTTTCCTAAAGGCTGGTAAAATCCACCCTTATGCTGGTGAACTCATCATTCCTGTGAATAAAAGCAAGAACTTAATACTATGGTGTACTACTTAAAGAAGGTTTAGAAGGCTCCCTGGTTAAGAAAGCTGCTTTCCCCGCGTTCAGATGCCTCACATCTGAGCACTGTTAAATTGACTTGCAGGAACTGGGTAGGTATTGGTCACCCGCTGTAAAAAGGACACATTCAACACCTTCATCTAATACTGCTGAGGGGAGAGGCCTGGAGGGTGGTGTTTACACACCCTTGATTAAAATGTTCTTTAATTTCAAAAGGTATGCTGCTTCTCTTCGAATTTGCTTTTCGAGGAATGTAAGGCAGCTTATTCTTATATTTGCATGGAGGCTTGGCTTTCTGCTGGAAGGCAGGCAAGGAAGTGTTCTTATTGGAAACAGTTTTCTTCTCTTCATCTTGGTTTTGCATGGCATAATCTGGAAGTGCTGAAAGCCTTGGTTCTCAGGGAGAAGCTTTCATGCAAGGAAGCATTCATAGTGCTTTGGGACACATGGTTTTCTGCGATGTTGTGCTTCTCTAGTGGAGAAGACAAAGTGTTTGATTTGTTGTGCATATGGTTGAGGATTACTTTTGTCAGCTGAACTATAACATGTATTTTTTTTTCTCAGCTCTGTTTTTATTTATGCTGAAGTAAAGTATGTCCAAAAGTATTTCCACATGATACTCCTGAAATTAAAATGTGGGGAAGGGAAGCTGTGATTTTCTCCAGTTTTATGTAGGAAGAAAGTATGTCTAGGTGTGTATCATAAGCTGCAATTTCGAGACAGGCAAGGCTTGTTGGCGAATGACTGTCTTCTGCTGTTTTTATTTCCTATCACATAACTTCCTTTCAACAGAAATTGTGAATTTATTGTCATCTTTAGGGCAGAAACAGTTAGGGCTTTTTTGTTTGGTGATTGTTTTTTTTTCTTCCCCATTGACCTCTAAGTACAAGGACTTCATTGCTGTATGCAGTGCCTGACGTGACTAGTAACACAAAGATAAACTTTGTTTTCTGGGATTTACTTTTTAACGTGCAGGAACAAAGCCCACTTCTGTATGAGCTGAGGTAACTAAAGCATATGTCTTAATGGTGAAGATGAGACCGTAGCCTGACCTGTTGTCTAGCTTTTCTTTTTGCTGGCACTTCAGCATTGGCATCGATCAGATAAAGTAACGTATTAGTTCTTTCTGGGGCACTTGGCTAAGGTAAAGAGTTGAGGTGTAAATAGTAAGACTTCTGTAAGTTATAGTAGTGTGATGAGTTTTCTTTCAGGGGACAAGAAGCTTAGACAAAGGTTTTGTTGTGGTCAGGTTTAAAGTTTATCTAAGGTGCCACTTGAAAAAGTGCTTTAGAAAGCTAAAAAGTTGATTCTAGATCTTCCTTTGAGTCAAGAGGAGAATGCATGTGGCTTCTCTCTGCATCCATTTCATCAGTTTGTAATTCCTGAGAGTTTCCTCTACTTTTAGGTTGGAAAGCAATTTAGTAGAAGACAATGAAAAGATGTTTGAGAATATAATCTTAGGCCATGTCACAATTCTTTGTATAAAGAAGCAGAACTGTTCCTTAAATGTTAGACAACTTTGTCAGTGTTTCAAGGATAACATTTCTTTATGTAGTGTAGCAGCAGAATCAGTACACAGCAAAGCTCTTGTGTGTCTAAGCACTTAAAAATTAGGTTGGTTTTGATTCTGCTTCCTCCCTCGTGCCAATATATAACAGGCCTACCCTCACTGTTTGTTTGGGCATTTGCATAGTTCATCCTCTGTACAAAGAGCCTCAAAACATAATTTTACATATTACTTTTTATGTGCACCAGTGGTTATTTACATCTGCAATTAGTTGTTTTTGTTTTTCTGAATTGCTCAATGAAACAGTGCCCTTTACCCGAATTGGAGTTAGAATATGTCTTGTAGGAAAAAAAATTACATTAATTGGATTGTTTGCTAAAGTTAGAAGCCTTTTCTTCTTCCCCTGGAAAAAGTTGTACAGATAGTTCTGGTCGTGGCAGAGAACAGCCAGTCTTAAACTCTGAATCCTCCTGGAAAATAATGATCATCTTTAACAAGCCCTACAGTAGATTTTAATCTTGTAAAGTTTGCATTAGTGTTCTGTTTGGAGTTCAAATTTAGGAGATGTTAGCTTCCCACATGCTGAGCTGCTCTTTTCTTTGTACATTCAGCCTTACCACACTTACTATTTCTGCTACTTAAGAATAAGTTGTGCTGATATGACCTTCATGAAATCTTCTAAATAAGCTGGAAGGCTCACTGCTATATTCTTTTTCACATACAGGCCCGTGTTATGTATGATTTTGCTGCTGAGCCTGGAAACAATGAGCTGACTGTCAGCGAAGGAGAGATCATCGTAATTACCAACCCGGTAAGAAAACTGAGATAGAACCAAGGCTTCAGTGCGCTTTTCCTGAGCTACTTCTAGCTGATGGAAGAAAAAAAGATGCTAGGTGGCACCTGAGAACCCTGGCTATCCTCCCTTGAAGAATTAGTGAATAAACTATGTACAAAGAATTCTCTAATAGCTTTGTGGAAATAAATGCAATGAGCAGCTTTGGAGGACAAGGGGCCCTCTTGGCTTGTGCCTACACACTTAAGAATTTGCTCAGCTTTGTTCCCCTCTAAACAGAGCTAAGTGACAAGGCAGAGGAAGGAGCTAATGATGGCGATACAGTTTACATCTGAATTCATTATCTTATTTGGTGTGCCTGATGTTTCACATTCTGTGAGTATATAATCATTTGGGTGCTTGCCATTGCATTTAAGTCTAACGTGCCAGCTCCCTTCTCGGTTTTGCATTTCTTAATCAAAGACTTCAGCATTCCAAGTTTGTTCAAAGAACTTGTGACAAAATTTACTAAATTGTGTGTCCTTTAAAGCAATATGGACAAGGTACAGGGAAGGAGTAGTGAAAATATTACGGTAGTGCTATCAGGGAGTTCTTAAATTAATAAATTAAATTTTGTATATGTTGACGCTTGGTTTGTGTGCGCAACTTGATTTTGAGTGTGCTTTTATTGTCTTTTATAATTCTTGCTCATGGTAACAAGGTAGATGTTAGTTGATTCTGTTTTTGATTTTTGTGTAGTGATTTGGGTGAGTGAACAGACTTTCCTTTTAAAACACATGCAAACTAAAACTGCCTGATCTTGATGCCAGGTTTTATGTATCTGGCTGCGTAGGAAACATGGGTTCTGCGGCATAAACTGATCCTTTGAAGAGCCAAGTCATGTGTAATCCTGATAATTTGTAGTTCCACTGATCTTAAATATTTGAAGCAGATATTTAACAGAGCCAGCATCCTCTTGGATAGTATGTGATGCTGTGGCAAAGGTGAAGTTTTAAAGGAGTTCAGGAGTTTAATGCTGTTTAACAGAAATAGGACTAAATAAATAGCTTACCACTTTTCAGCTAGTTCCCGCTGAGCGAGATATCTGCATCTTATGGCAGTATACTTAAAAACAAGTAAAATGTTATTTTATGCTATCCGTGATTAAACTGTGGAATGGATTGCCACAAAGGCTCTCAATCTTTTTTTTTACGTAAGTTTAGACAGCGATAGCGTAAGTCATGGAAGTCCATTGATGATTGCTTTTAAGTGCAGTGGTACAAATGTGACTTCTGGCTCAAGATGTCATTGCTCTTGAGATTTAACCAAATAGTTGAATCTATAACCTGAGATGTCTTGTTGTTCCTGTGTTCTTGAGAGTGAGCTTTTAGGAAGATAAAAAGCAAATGAATGTTTGTCACTTCAATAACTGATTGATATTTACTGTTTAAAATCTTGAATACATAAGCAGGCTTCTCCTTATTATGTTCAGGATTACATAAAATTTCCAAGTGAAAGAACAAAATTTTCAATAAACAAATACATCCATTAAAAGGCATATTAAGAAAACCTGAAATTCAGTTACTGCTCTCTAGCATATGTGGTTCCAAATTTCAGCTGAGCTTGATTTGTAACTATGTGTTCAAAGAACAGC
The DNA here is from genome assembly GCA_026546715.1 of Gallinago undulata. Lineage (NCBI taxonomy): Eukaryota > Metazoa > Chordata > Aves > Charadriiformes > Scolopacidae > Gallinago > Gallinago undulata. The sequence goes on from JAOTQQ010000023.1 coordinate 56,036,141, forward strand.
TTGATTTAAAACAAAACTGGCTTATTCCAGCTAATGTCCTGGAATTGACTTTGCTTAACTACAAAGATTTCTTAGTGTATGTAGAGTATATCTTTGGAAAAAAAAAAACAAACCAAACAATAACAGGATGTTCCACTGAGGTCAAAGCTGAACTGTGTTAGTTCTTTCCAAACTATTAGTGTGAGACCTGCCTCTGAAATAAAATGTAAACTAGAAAGGGTGTCCCCAGATCATGCATAGCATCAGCCTCTCTTAATCTTAAATTATCCCTAATATTTTTGTTATACTTCCCACTCACCACGCACCCTTCAATAAGCAAAGCAAAAATTGTACAGATATTACCAGTAGCTTAATTCCTTGAATCTTGTTTCTTAATAGTCTGTTGATTAAAATTAGCGCTTTGGAATTGGCATACTAGGAGCTGTGTTTTGATGTGGTCTGTGTCCAGATGATTGACTGTCGTTCCATAAATGATCACAAGGGCTGAAAGTCAGCCTCTTTCCATCTCACGCTTGTTAAATCTAAAGTCCACAATAGCTGTGTGAAACAAGCACAGTCTGTTCTGTTTAAATTAGTATCTGCTGCTTCAGCAGATTTAAACAAGTTTGTTTGTGGTCTTAGTCATAACTGTATGTCGAATGTTGCATTTGACAGCAAGACAGTGCTTCCTCCTGAGCTGTTTAGAGCATGCTGTGGGATTTATCTAGCAAAACTATTTCTATGTTATTACTTCTTTTAGGATGTCGGTGGAGGCTGGTTAGAAGGAAAAAACAGCCAAGGCGAGAGGGGACTTGTTCCAACAGATTACGTTGAGGTAAGTGACTACACTGCTCTGCACTGAGAAAGCAGAACTTCTGAAAAGGTTTGCTGATCAAGCTGCAGTGCTCAGACATAAAATTTCCAGTGTTAAAGCCTGGAATATATCATGTTATTGTAGCAACTGTAGCTGGCTTGGGAGACCAGTGCAAACATGCCATCCAAAGCTACCCTGCTTCTTAGTGGTTTCCAAAGAAATGCAACAGGAGGTTCTCTATAAGTAAATGCTGGTGATCTGCAGAATGTGAGCTATTTTGAGTCTGCTCCTGGTTTTGGGCGCCCCATGATCCAATAATTTTGTTTTCTTGTCTGAAGATACAGATATAGAAGTGAAATGAATGATGCAAGTTTACACAGGTGTTGCTGTGGCTTGTGAGCTTGTGGCAAATCAATCTCTGGAATGGAACCCCATTTCTGGGGCTCAGGATATGGGATCCCAAATCCAGGGACTACTCACTTCTCTTCTTCCTGAGGGCCTTTGCTGTCTCTTAAGTGTGTGTTGATCTGGTCTTTGCTTAAAGACTGGGGTGGGGATGGAATGGGGGTCTCAGTGGAAAGACTAGAATCCAGTTCACTCCTGGAGGCTCTAGTGTCTATATGTTTGCAGGTTGCCATTTAGGTGAAGAATCTGGGTGTAATTTTTGCACCTTCCTCTTCGGAATGTGCCTCCCTTCCTTCACCAGTGCTGTGTTTATTAAATAAAGTATTTTTAAAAAAAGGGGACACATTTGATGCTGGCTCACATGAGCTTTTTTTTCTGTCTTCAGTTGGCTTGCTCAAGGTCTAGTAGCTTTTGGCTCTCCAAACTTGCTGTCCCAAACTGATACTCTGAGTATTGAATTCCCAGTCTCCAAGCAGTAATGTTAACAACCTTGTTAATCCTTGAGGAATTTATAGATAGGTGTCCACTGCCACAACAGTCTTACTTGTTACACTGTTATAATGCAACCCAAATTCCTTCTGTTGTGGAAGTAAATTCTCCAGATTATCACGTCAGTTTTTTGTAAATGTTCCATTACTTTTGAATTCAAAAAGGGTATGTGCAACCATCTTAAAGTCTAGTGACATGAATGTTAGGATGATTAATATGATAAACAGCATAATTTGATTATTGGAAGCATGAAAAATCTTTTGCAACTTTTTCCATTTCAGATTATAACTGAAGGTGCAAAAGATGGAATTAGCTGCGGTAACTCATTAGCTGACCAAGCCTTTTTTGATTCCCTTTCCTCAAACACAGCTCAGACCAACTCTGCTGCAAAAAGCAGTAATCAGGTATGTCTCATGGTTTTTCAGGCACAGTGGGCATGGCAAGTTTTGTTGACATAAGTGCTTGCACTCTTAAGTTATGCTGTACTGTATTTGTGAACCTTCATAAAAGTACTAATAAAAGGAACTGTGTTTTCATTAGGGAACAGTTTTGTTGAATACTAATGATATGTGTGACTGTTCAGATACTGTGTTCTAACAGTCAGAACGCTGTTCATCCCCTGCATACTGGATTCTCTTTTAGAGCCACTGCTTATAAGAGTGTGATCTTCTGCTTCCTCCCTTCTTAGATGTATTACTCTGTGTCTGGTTACAATAACATGAGTTTGCTCAGGCACTTTGGATCGATCAGTGTTCAGATGCACAGTTGCAAGAAATTGATTTACTCTTCAAGTGCCTTCATGAGTGACTAGGTTAATATTCAAAGCACTTCATCTTAAATGAAACTTGAGTGTCCAGACTATGGAGAGCAAAAAAAAAAAAGGTCCAGTTAAGGGTCAATGTAAAAAGAATTGATGCTGGAGGTGGCGCAGTAGTGAGAACTAAAATATTCATAGATGTAGTCTAGTGGACTGCATAAGAAATAGCAGGTTTCCTAAATACTGATATTTTATGCCATCTATTATACTTTATATATAAAGCATATATACTATACTTTTTAGTAACAAGTTTATTACAAGAAGACTCTATAAAAGCACTTCTAAATAAACAGGATGTTTGGGGATTTCTCTTACTACTATTGTATTGAAGAAATTACTTTCTGTAAACATTAAGTCGCTTTTAACATACACGTAATGACACAACATCCCCCCCTAATTTTAGTAAGTTAAAAGAAGTTTTAATTCTTAGAATTCCTTCCATTCTTCTAACAGTAAGTAAAAAAAAAAAAAACAAACCCAAAACCCAGGTTGTTGTATAGTCTTTCAGTACCAACCCTTACTAAAAACGATAGATCTGGCGCAGTTGAAATGTCTGAGTGTGGGATGTTGTTTTGTTGGTTTACCTTTTTTAAGAGAACATTTAACCATAGTGTTGTGGCAGCTAAGCCCCACACAGCTGCTTGCTCACTCCCCCCACAGTGGGATGGGGAGAGAATCAGAAGGGTAAAAGTGTAGAGACTTGTGGGTTGGGCTAAAGACACTTTAATAGGTAGAGCAAAAGCTGTGCACACAAGCAGAGCAAAACAAGGAATTCATTCACTACTTCCCATCAGCAGGCAGGTGTCCAGACATCTCCAGGAAAGCAGGGCTCTGTCACATGTAATGGTTTAATTGGGAAGATGAAATGCCATCGCTCTAAACATCCCCCCATTCCTTCTTCCCCCAGCTTTATATACTGAGCAGATATCATATGATATGGAATAACCCTTTGGTTAGTTGGGATCAGTTGTCCCAGCCCAGTTGTCCCCTCCCAACTTCTTGTGCGGCCCTAGCCTGCTCGCTGGTGGGGTGGGATGAGAAGCAGAGAAGGCCTTGACTCTGTAGATGCTGCTCAGCCATAACTAAAACATGTCTCTTATCAATACTGATCACAAATCCAAAACATAGCACCATACCAATACTTCAAAGTATTCAAGAAAATCAACTCTATCCCAGCCAAAACCAGTACAACCAGTTATATTTGAATGCAAAATAGATAACTTTTTTTTCTGTTTCAGTTTTATTTTTAAAGTTCTGAACTTGTTAGCCTGTCAGTTTAGAAATGTATCTCAAATTGCAACATGCTTCTGACAGGGCTTTAAAAAATTCCAACAAATTTATTTTTTAGCTTTATACATTATATTTTTTGCTGGCATATATGCATATGCCCTAATAGGTCTGGGGGGATGACTGCTTTTCTCAAGTAGCATTGCTGCATGGAATATAAAACCCTAAATCATTACAGTTTTCTCAGATTGGTCTCTACACATGCAGATCTCTCTCAAAATAAAACTTACTTCCTCCCTTTATCTACACCCATCGCTTTTTGCTCTCCAGGCAAACAAGAGGCTTTTGGTTTCCTGCTCTGGAATCCATATCTTTTTTGTGTGTTAAGAAAACATCATCAGCTCAAACACTGCCCTGCTCCCTGTCTGTCCTTTTCTAAGAAGGTTTTATTGTCATTCTTCAGTAAATAATCTCCTGAAAAATAGTTCATGAACAGTAATTAGAAGCAGCTGCTTTTACTTGCTTTTCTCCACTGCGAAAGAGACAATGATCACAGCAACACTTTGGTGTTGTACCTTACCTGGGGTTGCCACAGATGTAAAGTGACAGAAGAAAAGGGGCACAGAGGCACTTCCTAAGGAGAAGAGAATTCCGCATGACCCTTGGCAGCTCACTCTTTCCCCAGCTCATTCATCAGCAGTGGCTGAGCAACAGCTGCCTCGGTAAAGCTGGTAGCTGCTCTTTTAAAGAGCTACCTGTAGAAGATATTGGGGAGATGAAAGCAATCAGGAAGCTAATTATACAGAAACAAGGGGGAAAAATGACTCATTGACTCAATTTTTACACTCAGAAAAGTGGATAGGAGAATTTAACGTTACATTCTGCCCATTATATTTATGGTTTAATATCTGAAAAGCCTTAAAAAAATTATTCAACAAAATACAATTTAAGTAAACCTTAGTTGCTGAAGATGGAGGCTGTTGTTTAGCTTTTGTATGGGTCTCATGCGGTTTTGATGTTGTAGCCCTTGGTCAGAGGAAGCACAGGAAATGAGAAATCTTTCTTTTCTGTCAATCCACTGTTCCTCTGAGAAGCAATGCAGGTTGCTAATTTTAAGCTGCCATTTGGAACAACCAGTAGAGTTAAGTATATCAGCTCTTGCTTTTTCTGTTTGCTATAGATTTTTCTGTTTTACGTATATATGTATAAAATTATGTTACCAGTAAACTCTTTGGGTATTAGAATAACACTGGCAATAATGGCCCTGAAATATAAGTGATGGCAGGTAAAACCAAGTAAACATCTTGAAGTACACTGAACGCAAAATTTCTCGTTTCTGATGAAAAAGGAGTAGTATATTTTTGTCTTGTAGTATTTGATGCAGTGTTGCTTCCAGGGACTGTAGCAACAATGGATACCCTGCTTCACGGTTTTAAATTGCGTCTGACCAAGAGGTTGTTAGCTTGGTGGCATTTAGAGTCTTCATAATTAAAATATGTATGGAAATACAAGCATTATTGTGAAATTCATTCTGCATAGTCCATTCCAACTGGGTTTGGGGGTTTTTTGGTGGTCAAGACTAGGGCTTCTCAAGTCACAGATGTACTTGCATTTATTTTACATGTGTTCCAGGTTCAGAAACTGCTGTTTTAACAGCAATAATTTCTCTCTCCATTCTAAACCACAACTTGTGGTGGTTTTTCATTTCTCTAACAGTGTTTTAAGAGCTGTGAACAAATATCAGCTTTCTGTTTTAACAATAGGGTTTGTCTGAGTCTTTTAGTTTTCATCTAAATTATATTGGCCCAAACTAGTTCTCCTTATTAAGAAGCTAAAACTTTATCTGTGCAGTAGTTTCATTACTGATCTGTAAACAAAATATATGTACAATTAGCCATAATGTAGTCTAGCTATTTATAGCCTGTGTAAAATGCATGTTGAAACATAGGATAGAAACGCTATAAATTTCAGTATATTCTATAGTTTAGTCTGTATGGTTTTTCTTCCCTTCCTTCTAGAGCTTAAAGTCTAACCTCTTTTTTTTTTTTCCTACCCTTTGGAGAATAGAAAACTAGTATTAAAAATGTATACATGAAATTAAAGTGGGGTACTGCCTGCCTGTTTCAGGGTGGAAGTGGATCACCAGTTATGTTGACGTAGAAGCTGTAGATGTGGCTTCACAGAATTTAAGATATAAAAATAGTTCCTGTATTTAACTATAAGTTGCATTTGTAGAGGAGTTTGTTCCCTTTTCTTGACACTGATTCTCTAGTCACTGTTGAGCCTGCTTCTGTATGAAGATGGCTTTATAGCTCTTCTTAGTTCTGGATTAAATAAGTATCCTGAGAATTCACATTTCTGTGAATTGCAGATCTGTCAGTTAATTCCAGCGTGACCTTAGTGAATCCATATGTTTTGTGTCTTCGGTTACGTTGTGGGCAGAGCAGCAAGGCCCAAGAGTAAGTACAGGAAGCAACTAACAGAAGCCTCTCCTGTTTGTATTGTTTTATCCAGTGGTTAAGTGTGAAATCACTCGGGATAGTTCCTCTTCCAGTGGAAGAAAGAGAAGCTGCTGCACAGTTGTTGAACGATGAGAATAAATGGACTGTCTCGTGTATAGAAATCCCTTTACCCTTCAGAGAACTGTGGGACTTTGGTATAGGCAGGATGATTAAAAGTAGTGAAAACACCTAGATTAGCGTGCAGGAGCTGAGGCACCTCTTAGGTTACCGTTTGTGTAGACATAAGTTGTTGAACGTGCGTAAAGAGGACACTAAAGAAGCTATTCCCAGAGCTTTACTTCCTGTCTTTTTCTGCTCTTTGCAACTCACTGCTGGAAAGGGAAATTGTCATGGTTAAATTTGCATACCATAACTACCCTTTCCCCCCTAAACTGCTACAAGCACCAATAAATGCAGATATTCAAGAAAACAAATATATTGCTCTTAATAAGAGTGCGCTGTTGTACTTACGTGGAAATTTTGACATGCATGTTATTGCATTCCTGTGACAGTGTTTCCATTCTCTGAGTCACTGAGTGTGCAGTACAGTAGAAGTATTGTCATGGGAAACCTGACTCATTCATGTTTGCCTGAGTCCAGTTTGTCTTGTTAAACCAGTATGCTAAGTTACCTTAGAAAATATGTAGGTGGCTTCACCATAGAAGTTACAATTACAATTGTTTATGGATTTTGGAAATTATTGCTTCCTTGACTAATAAATCCTAACTCTGCATAAATGTATGTGTTTGTAAGATTAAGTGTGAAGTTGCCTCTGTGTGTGCGTAAATAATCTCTAGGAGAGCATAGTGCAAAAGATGTCTAAAAAGTACAAGCAAAACTGGTGGTTTAGAACTGTTCAGAACTGAAAAACAAAACAAAACACTAAAAACCCAAATCCAACCCAAAGTGTTCTTATGCTAACCTGGCTTTCATGATTAGTAACTTCTAGTTCCTGTTACAGGTAATGACACTATAACATTCTCCATTGTCATGCGTAATTTGAAAGCAACTCTTTTTTTCCCCCTCCGCTCCCAGTCGCAACATTCAGACCTGTAACAGGAATTTGTGACTAATTCTTGTTTAACCAAAGTACAGGCAGTGACTCCCATACAGCACTGGAAACAGTGGCTTGCTTGCTTTGAGATGAATCCTGTTCACATTTTTTAAAAAAAAGAAAAACAAACCTCCAACCGTCTAACACGTGACAGTGATTGTACCAATTCCAATTATGGAGCTATCTGGAGCTTTTCTTTTGTGGAATGCAAAGGCTCAGGCAGCAAGTTGTTAAACTGAAGTGCTTTGATAGCTCCTCACCTCTTGTCTGTACTCATACCCTCTGGCAAAATCCGACTAATGAAATAGTCATTGTCCACAGGTTGCATGTTCTTTTTCTTGTAGTTTTGTTTTGACTTCTTGTTTCCTGAGGTAGCCTTGTGGCCTTGTAGTTTGGCATTGACTATAGAAAGAATATTTTTAACTTGCTAATGATTTCAATCTTATCAGCGTTCCTATGAGGGTTTCTGCTTGCTTGCAGTGGCATGTGTTGCCACATGTGTTGCATGATCCCCTTCACCAAGCAGGAGGCTTATTGCAGTAAAGAGTTTCCTTTCTGATTTAATTTATTTTCGTTAATTGTTCATTGAGCACTTCTTATTTTAAGGTGGCATTTGTAACTGACAGTGGTAAGCTGAAAAGCCATAGCCAGTAATAATCTTCAAATCCTCCTCCAAAAAAGGGTGACAAGGGAAACCCCTTTCTTCTGTTCCTAAATAAAAATACAGAGTGTTTTTCCCAAAAAGGAAGGATAAAGCCTTGTTTAATCTCTTTAGCCTGATCCTGGGATGTCTAGAGAACATCAGAGAGGAACAGGGAGTCTTTCTTCTGTTTCTGGCATTGCTGTGACTGCTACTTAGAAAACTGTCTGAAATTTCTCATCTGTGTTTTAAGAAGAAACCATTAGGGACTGAAATCAGTTCAAGAGAAGACAAGAATATAAAGAGGTGACTTGATTGCCATTTATATGTGCAGGTGTGGGTAACAAAACCCAGATACTTGAGAGAGCTCCATTGACTAAGTGCATGTAGGATCTTTAGTTTCTGAAATTTAGAACTATGGAAACTTTAAAAAGTAAATAATTTCCTTTAAGCAGTGAGGGTGACAACAGATTTGGTTTTCTCCCTCCCCTCATCCCATCACTGAGAATTTGCTTAAGTCTAAATTACGTATCTTTCTAAAAGACTATTCTGCATTTCAAATATGGCTCTTTTTTTGAGCTGAATTAGAAGTCAAATCCTGGAAATCTTGGTTGTGCACTGTGCGGAAGCCATACAGTCTGTAGTCCACTCTGGCTATGAATAACTTCACAGGTAAGGAAATGGTATTAGAAGTGGGAAAAGAACAAAAAAATAACTGCTGTTCTCTTCATGGTAGTAACTCAGTTCTTCCACTGGTGGCTTGGGTTTTTTCCCCTGTTAAGAAGGATTTGGGGATACTGGTGAGTGAAAAGCCAGATGTGAGCCAACAATGTGTGCTGGCAGCCCAGAAAGCCAGCTGTCTACTGGGCTGCATCAAAAGAATTATGACCAGAAGGTCGAGGGAGGTGATTCTGCCCCTCTATTCTGCTCTCCTGAGACCCCACCTGGAGTACTGTGTCCTGTGTTCCTCAACACAGGAAGGACATGGACCTGTTGGAGCAGATCCAGAGGTGGGCTACAAAAACAGAGGGCTGGAGCATCCCTCCTACGAGGGAGGGATTGGACAGGTCTCTGAGCAACCTGATCTAATTGAAGATGTTCCTGCTTATTGTGGGGGAGGTTGGACTAGGTGACCTGTAAAGGTCCCTTCCAACCCAAAGTATTCTATGAATCTATTCTATTCTATGAAAACTAGGAGTGTCCAATGGGTGTGCCTTGGCTGTGTGTGGTTTGTGAGCAGGCTTCTTTGCAGGGACTACTTTATGAAGGCGGCAGTGGGACTGGGAGTGGAGGTGCTGAATGATGGTTTCCTGTGGAAGGAAATGAGGTGACAAGAGCAGCTGGGGAACAAACAGTTTCCTTGGACAGCATTGTTACTGCTTTCTTGTTAGCTGTTTCTGAGGGTCCTCTCTACTGTTGCTTTCATGTATTTGTCTACAGGAACATTCTAGTATGTGTGTCTGTAAGGCTGGTTATCCCTTAAACTCTAGCCCATCTCCACTCTTGCTTTTCCTGGCGGAATTCTTTAAGGAGAATACATGGTTAAATTGTACAATAGAAAAGAGGGCCGTCCTTCAGGAGTAAAAGAAGTGCCCAAGACCACAATGCTAAGGTAATGATTGAGCAGGAATAAAGCTTGGGCATAGAATGTCATGGGCATGGCAGCTGCTTCAGTGTCTGCTAACGTGCACACTTGCTGTGGTAAATACAGCTCAGTGAAGACAGTTCTGTGATTGCTGCAGAGTAGGCTTTTAGCCCTTCATATTTCTTCCTGGAGGAAAAAAGCTTGATTTTTAGGGTGACTGTCTATATTCGTGTACTTTTTTTTACCGTATCTATTCAGAGTTTGTAATGTCTGAGTATGCCTAAAGCATTGTCTCCTTGCAGGTAACTAAGGCAACTATAAAACTGAAGAGGTATGTTCATTCTGGCGAGCTATTCAGCTGAGCCACCATGACTCTTGTATTTTCTGCCATTCCTCTGTCTCTCTTTAACCCCTCTTCAGGAGTGTAACGCTTCTCATTGCAGCATTGGCTGTCCTGGACTTCCCTTGATCTGATCATAGAATCCTCTAGGTTGGAAAAGACCCTTGGGATCATCAAGTCCAACCATCTACCCTACTCTACAAAGTTCTTCCCTACACCATATC
>JAOTQQ010000023.1:56046315-56062422 GCA_026546715.1 Gallinago undulata
GGCAGCCTATTCCAGTGTCTGACCACTCTTTCTGTGAAGAATTTCTTCCTAATGTCCAGTCTAAACCTACCCTGTTGCAGCTTGAATCCATTCCTTCTTGTTCTATCACTAATTGCTTGTGAGAAGAGACCAGCACCAACCTCTCTACAATGTCCTTTCAAGTAGTTGTAGAGAGTGATAAGGTCACCCCTCAGCCTCCTCTTCTTCAAACTAAACAGTCCCAGCTCCCTCAATCATTCTTCGTAAGATTTATTCTCCAGGCCCTTCACCAGCTTCATTGCCCTCAAGATCAGACTTACTTTCTATAGTCACTATTTCAGCATGGCTTCTACCTCTTGGAGTAGACTTCAAGGTCTATTTGTTATGCTTGGTGGTTGTAATTTTTGATGGCACACTTACCTAGATTTTTATAGGTACTCAACTTAGTTTAGCATCTGAACATCATGTTTTGTTTGGCTTTTGTCCCCCGGGCATAGAATGAATCTATTCATCCATCAGGAGTGTCCATTAATGTGAGGAAGGAGTCTGCCAGAAACAATTCAGTTGACCAAGAGGTCAAAAAAAGATTTTTTTTTTTAGACAGCGCAGAGAGATGCCACAGTGACTTAGCTTTACTGTGTATAACCTTGGATTATCCAGAAAATTAACAAAGATGTCACTTCTTCCTGTTTAATTAATGATTCATTTGATGAAGATACTGACATTCCACCCCCAAGCTGAGGATTTTCCTGTGGTGGAATTTTTTCTTGCTCAACTATAATTAGTTCTTCAAAAAAATATTAGACTTCTTGACCCCTCCAGTAATGATCTGCTTCTATAGTGGGTTTGAATCTGTCTTTAATGGAAGGCTCTTAAAATATTTAGTAACGTGTTCCCTCTGTTACCCAAAAAAGCTTTTTGTGGCAGTTTTTCTCCTAGAAAAGTAGGAGCAAGCAACTCTGTAATAGTCTCAAAAGGGAAAATCGGCTGCCTTTAAAGAGTTTATTCTTCAATTTAATCTCATTGTACTTGTTTGATGTTATCTTGAGGAGCAAAGAGATGCGATGTTTCATTTGAAGGTTGATTAGTTTCTTAATTATGCATGGTGTGGCATTAATATCTGTGTTTGCATTTGAGATTTGCTTGTATGCTTGGATGTTAGGTGTGCTGTATTGAGCTATATTGACTAAATAACAGCTTCTTGCAAGGACTCTTCATCTTTTTTTTGTGGTGACCAAAAAGAGATCAGAGGATTATCAGTTTCAGTTATGGAAAAGTAAAGGTGTGGGAACATATAATTTAATCGCTTACAAAATACTTGTTGTCTTAATTATGGTTTATTCAACCAGAGTTAAGCCACACGAATGGCTTCTCCTGTGGAATTGGTCAGCTGCTGAGATCCACAGAACTGCTGACTGCAGCTGAGATTGCATTTTTGATCAATGCTGTGTCTTTACTTGACCCTTCACAGTGTGTGGGACCTTGATGATGGCAGACCTGATTCCTGAGCCCTTCTCCACTATTACTGATTTTTGGCTTCTACGTATAAATGTCCATGGTGTATGTTTATGTAGGCAAACATTTGAAAAAAGGTGACAGGAGACCTGTAAATGCTCTTTAAGATGTGGGGGGTGTGTGTGTGTATGTGTATATATATATATATATATTTTCATTCCTAACTGATCCCTTAACCTCTTCCCAGTGCCTTGGAAAGAAATGTGGACCCTTTGCCCAAAAGAAGCTGAGTGGGATTAGCATATGTCACCCCATTTTTAGTCTGTGGGAAATATGCCTAGGGACAAAGCTTACCCCAGAACTTTCTTGGTCGCTTTAGAAGTAAAATTTTCTGATTTGAATAGTGCTTCCATGTCGGTACATAAACTGCACTCTTAAATAGTTTTTCTTTAAGTAATCCATTTCCCCTTGCTGTACAGCATTTAGTATATATTGGTATCTGTCTGCAAGTTTGGTGATGGTTGCTTTTGACAGTCATTCTTTAGTAGTGGTTTTAGTGCTAATATTATTGTCTTCCCCTTGTTTTGCAGCAGATTTTAAGGTTTCTTTGCCACCCACGCATGTACCAGATTTCACATGAACTACAGAGAAGAGGAAAACTTTACTCAGTCCTTGGCAATCATCCCACTTCTGGGCTTTCATTTGCTAGTGATCAGCACAACATATATTGCAGAAGTATATGCAAAAAAATATGCAAACTATTCTTTTCTAGCTGCTCTAAGTTATGTTAGGAGCAGGCACGCTTTCCCGTGTGATTGGGCCCTGGTGTATGGTTTTTTTTTTTTCCTTTACTAAAGATGATGAGCTCTGATGGTGTGTATGGGTTTTTTCTCTTTACATAAACTCATGTTGGGTGACCATCATAGGAAGAGCGGGCGGATACCTCATAAGCTACCAGCCAACCTCTTTCTAATTGCTGGGCGTAGCACTGTGTATTAGCTATCCAAAATTTGGTAGACCTCAATGATACCACTCCCTTAGGGAGTAGTGTTCTTGCACCAGTTTCATCTTCAAAACCAAAACCCCCAAACTATCAATATAGAAGCAGTCCACATAATCTCTCTCACGCCATCAGTTCCTAGAGACCTGCTGACTCTAGTGAGTCTTCTGAATGGTGATTTCCCCCTAACTTGGGGGCTTGGTCTTGATTTCCAGATCCTGGAGATTCTGTACCTGAAGATCATGCGTTACATGTTTTCAGTAATAGAGGTCCAAAGCATTTTCAAGTCTTAAAGGTGTCTGAAATCTGACTGTCAGACAACTTTAGTTTAGAAAAAACTAAAGCAAGAGTTCTTACCCCCAAGTAGTATCTCAAAGCTGAAATGAGAGAAAAGAATTTTAGTGAAGAAAAATAGAATGTGGAGTAGCTATACCTGGTTTTGTGTAAGAAACAAACACATGTCACTTTTTTGAAGAGAACAATTTAGCTTTTAGTGGGAGTTTTATTGAATTTTTGTTACTGGTAAATGTTCTAAGATTCATGTAAATGTTATAGTCTAGTAGCAATTAATTTATATTAGGCATACCATCTTTGATATGCTGCTTCATGATAAAAATAATGCACTGGCTTCTGTAGGTTCTCAGGCTTGGTTTTACAGAACTCCATTTCTCCCTCTGCTGAACAAGACAAGCTTTGTAGGCTTTGTTTGCTTTCCTTCCTCTTCTCCTTCCTCCTACACTTCGGGAGTGTGGATTCTGATTTGTGTGGTTTTGGTTTTTCTTCTCTGTTAGCTAGTGTCTGGAGGAGACTGCACTTAACTAATCAATGCTTTTTCAAAGTCTAGTGTTAAAATCAAGGAGTTGAGCAGGATGCTAAACTATTAATCCAGCTTACTGACAGATTTATGCAGACTTGACAAATTGATGCAGTAGTTAGAGACATGTCTGCTCTGCGCTCTCACTGAGGTTTCCACCTCCACAGCAGCATCAGCAGAAGGGTATGTGTGATTACCTTCACCAGAAGCTTATGCTGAGAGAGTAGATCTACAGGGAAATGCCAGACTGTTCCCTGGCAGCTGTTTGTTGCCTTCCCTCATCTTCGACATGAATTAATTAAGATCTGACAGGGAAGCCGACTGAGTTGCTGGCCCCAACTTCCGAGTCGTCACACTGACACTGATGGTGTGGGTGGGCATTTTATGATTTGCTTTTAGTAAGGCCATTAATCTGAGTTTGACAAAATAAACGTTTGGAAAAAACTAATCCTTGGCTTCCGAGTTCCTGTTTTAAATGTTCTAATTAGTCCATGGCTTTACGTAATTAATAGGTCACAGACACCATACTTATGGTGTTGGTGTAAAATAATTATCATGGGTAGGAGTGCTTCCTAACGCTGTTGGAACAAATAGTTTAATTTCCCTGAGGAGATGTAACATTCTTATTAGTATGTATTGGTGTCACATTGCTGGAAAGCTGAGCAGTTCTTCCAGGTGCTCGCTGCATTTAAGAGCCATGTAGCTGGGAATGTAAGATTTGGCAGCTGCTCCGGAATCGAACAAGTGCAGTGCTGAATGCGAACTCACAGTCTATCAAGAAGAGATCAAAGACTTTAAGATGAAAGTACATGGCCTTTACTCATTTATTCAGCGATTTCTTCTTTACTTTTGTCTTTATACCATGTAGGCAAACAATGCCAGCGATCCTTGGTCCAGCTGGAACGTTGGGAAGTCCGGGAACTGGGATAATGGAAACGCCGGTGACAGCTGGGCGACGAAACCCGAAAGTGCAGCCAGCCAGAGGAACAGTGCTTCAAATAACTGGGAGACAGCAGGGGCGTTTGGTCATCCACAGGCATATCAAGGACCAGGTGTGTTAATAATGCTCTTATTTTTTTAATACATTAGAGTAGGTGGACAGTAGAGGTAAAAAGTGTTTAATTTTTCATAACTATAGAACATAGCTAATTTTTTAAAAAAAAACAAAGCACATTGCTATGTAGGTTAATTGGACTCTAAAATAATAGTGTTTTTAAAAATAAAATTACCCCCCCCTAGATCAGATCCACCATAATAGACACCTCAAACTTGTATGGAAATCTGGTGAGCCAGAGTCTTGTGCATACCTGATCTATTCTTAAGCATGTCGTTCAGCTTGCATAACTGGAACATAAATGGCCTTGATTTTGTGCCCTCAGGCCTGTGAAGATGTAGTCTCTTAAATCCTTAATTTTAGGAAGTGGCTAGCCTTTCAGAAGGCTTCTTTATATTTTTGTAGTAAAGACCTAAATTAAGAGGAGAACTTATAACTGGGGAATGCTAATGTGGAGTCTATGGATATGGAGCACTACTGAATTCATCTTAGCACACCACCATATCTTTTTTCTTTTTTTTTTTTCCCTCTCACTCAATGGATTCCTAGTGTAGTGTTTTGCAGGTTGTATTTGGTGGGGATGGTGCTCATTGAGGAGGAATCATAAAACAGAAGGCTGAACTTAGCTCTACCTTGTTGATTATTGTGTATGACTGCTGAGGTAGCTGCTTCTGCTTTTAAAGAGAAAATATTTAACTTTCTCCTTTCCCTGCCCCCTTGCTCCCTCCTGTACTTCATCAGCTGCTGATGACGATGACTGGGATGATGACTGGGATGACCCAAAATCAGCTTCACCGTCTTACCTGGGTTACAAGGAGACTGAGGCATCAGAGGCTGGGGGGGTCCAGCGTGGAAATTCTCGTGCAGCTGCTATGAAGTTACCACTTAACAAGTAATGGAAAATGCGGGGCAAATGTGTATATATTGAAGAGAATTAGAATTTTTCAAGATGTGTAAATGTGTGACCATTCAACCTTCTTGAAATATGCAATGTAAATATTACAGTGGAAATGGATTTGTAGCTCAGCATTCTCCTTGCATGATCAGAAATCACAGATCCCTGAGAGCCTGAAAATAGATGACAAACCTGTACAATTTTTTGAGGTGTTGTACAGGCAAATGATCATTTTGCAAGGTCTGAACTTGTTGACCTACTGGTCTTTAGAATTTAACAGTCTCTGGCACTGTGTGCTTAGTGAAAATGAAAGGTGATGGATGGCTTGTCCATACAGCAAGACAGATTGGATGTGCTGCCCCAGAGTTTGTGAGCGGTTTGAGTTGCTCACCTGTGTCTGTGCATCACCCAGGTTGATTCTTGAGCCACAGAAAGCTTGATTGTTATTTTTTTTAAGATAAAAATCTTGCAATAGCATGAGGCTTTGCCATGGTTATACTAGCATTATCTCATGTTACAACTTACTGTTTGTTTATTATAAAACTACTGTTACTCTGACAAGCTACTATGTGGTAATCTCTGTGGTACGTAACCAAAATTAACCACCAGTCATGCAGAGGCACTTGATTTTGTTCATCAGTGGAAGCTTTGTCCAGTTTTGCAACTGTACCTTTGCATCATCTTGGCATCTACTTGATGCCAACCCATTTAGTATAACCACCATAAATATACCTTACTTTACAGACAAATAACTCATTTTAAAAAAGTCCTACCTGTATATCTGCAGGGAGGCAGTAGGTTGGCAGTACTTGAAGGGCTAAGTCTAATCTTCCTAATTAAAAAGCAAACCACCACTTGCTTTTTGTAAGACTTTTTACACAGACTTTAAGGACATTACAGTCATTCTTAAGTGGTTTTCTTTCTAATTAGTGGATAAATTATTTAATGTAACTCATGTTTAGAAGCACGTGATAAATTTGCAGTCTGTTGTTCTTTCAACTGATTGAATTCTCATAGCCCGAAAGGGCAGGATGGAAGGTGTGTGTGTATTGTTTAAGTAATGCACATAAATTCTTTTCTATACTTGAGAAGTACTAGGGTTTGTTTTTTTTTTTTCTATAGTGGCAGGTAATTCTGCATATGTTGAAGGAAGAAAAGTATGGAATAAACTTACTGTTTTGTTTTATTGTTAGATTTCCTGGATTTGCAAAACCTGGGATGGAACAGTATCTGTTGGCAAAGCAGCTAGCAAAACCCAAAGAGAAAATTCCCATAATTGTAAGTTAAGGATGTGAGGGTAGTTTTTGTGGAGGGGTGGTGTGGTTTGTTTTGGGCTTGGGGTTTTTTGTTTTGGTTTTTTTTTTGTGGTTGGGTTGGGGTTTTTTTAATGCCTCCCCACCCTTCCTTTTTTCCCAACTTAATTTTTAGCTTCGAGGTTACTATATCTATTTGGGTCAGAATAAACTGATGCTGAACATATAATTAGAAATAGAACTGTCATAATAAAACTGTGTATCATTTAAGTATTTTAAAGTTATGGTAGACTACATTTCAGAGTCATATATAATTGAGAGATTAAGTCTTAACTCCTCCTTTCTCTTAAGCGTGCAGATGTGGTTTTTTTCAGTACTTTTTTTTTCTCACGCTGGATCAGCATTACTTGTGATCGTGAAAATAAGCGTTTTTGGGATTGGGAGGCAGAGCAAATGCATTAGTTATCTAATACACAGGAGCTACATTCAGAAAGGTTTGCAATATTCAGTTGTGATGGTCAGGTCATCTTCTGACCTAAAAACCAAATTCTTGTAGATATATGATGTTCTAGTGAAATGTGATCGAAGTTGTAATCCCACTCCTTTGCTATTTGGGAAAAAGTGTAATGTACAGAATAAGATAAACACAACTGTGGTAAGTCATCTCTGGTTGTGAGAAACCCCTCTGTTTCCTGTCAAGTGCTTGCTAAAATCGATGGAAACTTTCAAGAAAGTCTCCTTGTTTGCAGCTGGTACAACATAATGTATTTAAAAGATAATATTTGCATTTTCTTACAGATTGGTGATTATGGCCCGATGTGGGTTTATCCTACCTCTACATTTGACTGTGTGGTGGCAGATCCCAAAAAAGGTTCTAAAATGTATGGTCTCAAGAGCTACATTGAATATCAGCTGACCTGCACTGTAAGTGTACCTGGAACAGGATCTTCTCTCTTGCAGATATGGGTTATTTGTACATATAAATAACACAGTTTGTGTGACTTGGTAACAGGGTTGGAAGAGTAAGTGGTAGTTGTTACACCTTTTTTCTCCAAGGAATTACTTTTGTTCTAGTGTTTCAGGTTCTTTTGTAATTACAGATTCAAGGCTCTAAATCATAAGTTTTATTTGCATTCTGCAGAGTTACTATTCTGGTCACATTTGTTTCATGTCCCTGTCTGTAGATGCCTGTCAAAATTCAGAGTTGTATTTTTCTTACAGAACACTAATCGGTCTGTCAACCACAGATACAAGCACTTTGACTGGTTGTATGAGCGTCTCCTGGTTAAATTTGGATTAGCCATTCCAATCCCATCTCTTCCAGACAAGCAAGTAACAGGTAATTAATCCCAGTTGTGAATTCGAGGCATGGGAAATAAGGAGATCACTTTTTTACAAGGTTCAGTTATTTCTTGCTGTTTTGCTTTTCCCACTATCTTTGAAAAGGCATAAAAAAAAAACCCAACCCAGCCTTCCACCATTCAAAACTTACAATGAGTTGTGATGGCCTGTCAATATCAGTAGAAAGCGTCATTTCAGAACTCACATTTACTTATCTAGTCAGGTGATTTAAAAAAAATAATAATTAAAACCGACCATAGAAAATAAATCCCCCCCTAGTTACTACAGAAGAGAATATTAATTACTGGAGAGAAGAGATAAGTACTTATGTTCATTATTTTTTGATTGTCTGGAGAAATGGGTTTTGAGAGGGGGTTTGTGTGTATGTAGAGGTGGAGGTTGTTTTTTTTTCTTTTGTAGTTGATTATAAATGTGTTATGTTGTTGGAGCTTTGAACCAAAGCTCCTGAAGGAAAGGGAGCATCTCCTGGCAAACTGGGATTTTTTTGCTCACAAATAAAATATTGCAGCTGTTTCTCCTATTGCTTGATTTCACACTTGATTTAGAAGGCACTTTTCACTTGTATAGCATTCTGCGCTGGTTTGATGTCAGCTCAGCTTGACCAAACTCTGAGGGTTATGGTAGTCTTTTGTTCTGACTTCAAGAAAAGTGGGATTGGACCCTTTAAAGGTTCATGAGTTCGGTCATTGCAATGGAATATGCCAATGCCTGTGCATTTTAAGTACTCTGTGGCTTCCTTTCTACAAAGAGTGCATGCAAAGAAAAGAATTGGACACCTGTATAGGAGGAAAATGCATTACTTTTGCCTATTTCCCCTTGTGTGTCTTCTGGTAAGATTTTTATACGGCTTTTAAGACAACCAACCAAAACCAAACATAGTTGGCGACATGCCGGCTTCTCTATGTGGCTGTGGGCATCAGTGAAAATGGAGCAGCTCTGCTGGGTTTGAAAAAAGCTAAGCATTGATGCAGGTGCTGGGATAAATGCCGAGGAAACTGAAAAGTGAGGAAGCGACTTCCTTCCCTCCCATCCCCTTAATGTCATGTTTAGAATTCACCAGTATTTTTGCTTAAACCTGTGCATGTGGACTAAAAGGAGACCACGAGACCTGATGGGATCTCTAGATTTTATTGTAACTGTATGTTTGGCGTCACATTTAGAGTTTGTCTCTGGACTTTAGTCTTCTGGAGCCTGTGGGAGAGAATAGCTTGTCTCATGAAAAAAGGAAACTAAACCCCCAAAAACATGCCCTTCTCTTTTTTGAAACATTATGGGAAACTCTGAAAAAATGCTGCTTTTTGGAAAAACAAGACTCTTTACAAATAGACTGACTTTGCTTAGGATCATGATTTGCTGGTGATGATGTGCCTGATGACTCGTACATAACTTCCAAATGTTACTGTTCCTGCTTCCTTGCATTCCTTATGGTGACAGGAATGCTGCAGAGATTTCAGTATAGATTAAGGGTAGAACAAGGTATTACTGCAAGTTACATATTGTCTGTTCCATAGTAGTTGATTAATTATTTACTTCCTAGCTAATTAGTTTACAGGAAATGTACCCATACCCGAACTTCATTTATCACTAGTTGTGTTCTTTACCTGAGAGTCTTGCAGGTATTTGTATGTTCCCTGTATTTATATGCCATATTTGCAGTTAAAAAAAATAACTGCCAAAAAAAACCCCATCAACTTTGTGGAGCTGCTGCCATAGTAACTATACAGTAGAACTATACTGAAAGACTACATGCATTCAAGGTTTGTCATCTGCGCTGCTATGGAAATCAGAAGAGTTGGGTGGTGGAGGAATCTCTCATTCCTTTGAAATGCATCCTATTCACTGTACCCTTTAGAAGTCTGATGTCATCCATTTATTTTTTTTAGTTGGAAAGGATTCTCTCAAGGACACACAGTTTGGGGTAAAACTAAAAGATTCTTGTAAATACACAGTGATGATGCACTATTGGTTTAAAAAGTAAATAATAAAAATCCGTGACATAGGTTGTGTTAAAATCTCTTAACTCTTAATTGGTTAGTCTTGTCTACTTTACAGATATGATTTATTGAGATTTTTTGAGTTTTTTTCCCAACACATTCATTTACCTATATAGAAATATTTATGGGAGGTACTGCTTTTTTTAAATCTGCTATTTGTATCTGAGCAGTTCAGTTTCAAATGCTTTGTTAGCTAGGACATGGCAACTTGGAACCGAAGTAGTTCCTTTTTCTCCAGCGTTTTTGAGCCTTGCATTGATCAAGGGTTTATTAGACTGTATCAGAAAAATGTCTGCATTCCAAGTTTGTGCCTAGCTTCTCTCTTGGGTCATCTGAATACTTAATTTTCCCATCTGAAAGTATTAATCCTTTTTTTCTCAACAAAAATTTTTTGAATGGTGGATAGATACTATGACTTTTTAATATTTCCCGACTATCTTTAAAAAGGAGTACTCTTGGTCAGTAACCAATATACTGTAATTAAGGTAGTTCTGATTTATCAGCATATCGTTTCCTTTTTGTAAGTTGAGTCATTAAGTGGTTAATAACTCACCAGCTGAATTACAGATTCTGTTTTAATTACGAAGAATAATAAAAAGCTATTAAGAGTAGAAGTGTAACAATTATTGTTCAATGTATAACAGGGCGCTTTGAAGAAGAATTTATCAAAATGCGTATGGAGAGGCTGCAAGCTTGGATGACGAGGATGTGTCGCCACCCTGTTGTCTCAGAAAGTGAGGTTTTCCAGCAGTTTCTCAATTTCCGAGATGAGAAGGTAGGAAATAAAGTTCACACGCAGACTGGGGCTGAGAAATTGCTCAGCTCTGTAGCCTTCCCGTTTGTCTGCCCCCCTGTGGGCAGTCGTGAGGAGCCCGAAAGCTGCTGGGTTTACTAATGAACTTAGCTGATTGATCAAAATGAGGCATCAGGTTGCTTATGTGAAATGCGATGTGCCATTCCAACAGGGGTGGGCTCTTTAGAGTAGCTTTCTTGCCAGATTTTTAAGGGCAGTTTGTTGTTCTCCAGCAGAATAGCAACACATATAACCATTGTTTTGGCTGTTGCTCTGATCTGTCTCTGTTGGAATTACTAATTACTGCAGTCCTCTGGTGCTGCTTTGCTATCAGAAGCTACTTTGTAGCAGATCTAGGATGTGTCTGATCCTGTATTATGTTTAAAAACAACCCCCCTCCTTCAAAACCACAATTTTGTCTGAAATGGGTTGTAATAGCATTATGCTGCAGTCTTACCTGAGGTAGCCCTTTTTTATTCCCACACACCCCTCGAGCATTTTCTTATGCTTTTTAAATAGGATTTAATATTTTTAACTTCAGTAAATAATGGTTTCTTCATGACTGATCTTCAGCTCTGTTACTAATTTGGATAACTACTGATGAGGAAATAAACAGGAAAACTCTGCTGCTTTCTCGTCTAAACAGTCATACTGGTAAAATACACATAGACTTTGAAAAAGTAAATGATCCTTGGAGGTTTGAGTAACTAAGGTCACAGCTGACCCTCTTTGAGTAGGAGGTTGGACTACAAACCTCCCGAGGTCACTTCCAAACAGAATTACTCTGGGATCCTGTAAGTAGCAGTCCTAGTGAAGTGATATTTGGATGGCCAGTGGAGAAATGTAGAATTGTGCTAGCTGGGCAGCAGTTCTTAGTATCTAACCTATGGACTGGTAGAAACACAGCAGATGTTGCAATACATGTAGAATTTTTAACTTTATCTGTTCCCACTAAACTCAGTATGGCAATTGTGTAACAGTCTCATGATCTTCTTGAGTAGCTTCTGATACCAGCACTATCACGTGTGCAGAGACAGCTGAATATAATTGCTCTTACACTGTATTTCAGTAATAAACAAGAACGGTCTGTTTACCCCAGAATCTAGAAAATGAAGTGCACAAGGAGAAGGGGGGAAAACTTTAAGATACCTTGGCCCCAATCAAACTTTCATCTAAAAGGTTTTAATGTGTGGTGTATTGGTTAACTGTTCTCCTAAACGTTTCATGCACTAATTAAGTACATGTCCTTAAAGATGCATGAACAGTGGTGGTCAAACTTCTTTTTTTTTTTTTTTTTCCTTTTCTCAAGGAGTGGAAAACTGGAAAGCGGAAGGCAGAAAAAGATGAAACTGTAGGAGTTCTGATCTTTTCTACAATGGAACCAGAAGCTCCTGACTTGGACATGGTAGAAATGTAAGGTGGTTTCTTTTTGCATGGACATTATGCATCTGAATATACAACAGATGCTGAGCTAATATCAAACTAGAATATTAAGCACGCACATATATTCATGGATTTGAAGGGGTATTCATCAAGGCAGAGCTGAAAAAGTGTTTGAATAAAAGATTTTTATATCGACTCCTCCAAAACTTGGTGGAACTCCATGTGGTGTCTCTCACATCAGTGATTGAATACTGATCCTAAAATGATTTATGCAAAACCAGTTGATAGAGTACTGGCAGTTCCTGCAGAGTTATGTTTTATATTGCCGTGGAAGTAAATTTCGATCTTTAATCCTTCAATTGTGAACAGTTCCGAAGTGTGCTAGGCTTAAAAATAGCTTAGGTATATGTAGGTGGACCATTGAGGAAAACAGTGTTTCTGCAAGATACTTGTATATAATGCATACACAGTGTGATTCTAATATCTGGAATCCATGGAAAGCTGTTAAAAATATAAAGTGACATAAATTATCAAATTTCTTTTTGGTTACTACATTTTTGGACTATCTTTCTGGAAGTGCAAAGGCATATGTTTATTTTATATATCTATATGTTAGATATACATACTTTTTTTTTTATGTACAGTTCTTCTGGTGGTAGACCCTTGGGTTTCATAAAAGTGAAAGACAGGATTTACTCTGCAACCTTTATTTCACTCCTCTAGACTTAAACATTTTTCTTACAAGATACGTAGTGTGCATGACATGCTTTGCTTGCTGTTGTAGAACACCGAAATTTGGATAATATTTTTGTCTGAATAAACTAGATAGAAGTGTTCATAGTAGTAGTGTACCTACACCTGGAAATATCCTAGCACAGGCTTTACCCAAGTGATGCAGTGTGTGTTAAGACGTATATAATAGCTGTGTTGTAGCAGTACTGTACTAGTAAAAAAGATGGGCTTTTTTAGGTCACTTCCACTTTAAATATGAGGATTTCAAACTTGACTACTTTTCTTAGGGGATGTGTTTTAAATATATCCCAGTGGTATAAAAGCTGAAGGGGTGAACCAGAGGGAGGATTTTGTACACAGGTTGCAGAAGAGAGTGAGTCTGTACAATACAAAGAAACCTGGCAGGGAATGACCAGCATGTGATTTGTCCTCAAAACAGGGTGAGGGCAGGAGAGCAGCCTGGGGGAGCGCTCCCCAATATTGGCTCCTGGGCTGGGGCTGGCAGCCTGAGGTGATTCTGGAGACCTATCTCCAAGCATTGCAGGGCTGGCTGTAACACTTCAGACATCCACACCATGTTCTGGTGCCTGGGAACATCTCAGGGTGCTGTTAAAAGTGTGTATGAAAATAGTCTTGAAAGCCATCGCTCCTGTCAGTAGACAAACAGCCTTGTTCAGTATTTCTTAGGTTCTTCAGTGAAAAAATGCTCTTTAGTGAAACAATTTTGCCAGTATTTCTGGCAGTTCTGTGTCATCCTGGTTTTGATCAAAGAATGATAACCTTGTTCTGGTTCATGAATTTTTTCTGTGATCTTCATACTCTAAAGTATGAAGTACAGAAAATTAAAAGGATGGTTTGCTATTGGGAAAATTGGAGTAAAATAAGGGCCTTGTGGAAAGTCCAGGTTGTTGTTCTGTGCAAGTAACTCTTCAGGTAGGGTTTCCAGCTGAGGAAAGGTGCTGGTGGCAATGCTGGAGCTGTTGCCCTGGCTCTGGGGAGTCACCTTGACTTGCCTTTCTGTGAGAGCTTTCTCATACAGGCTTTGGCTGAGAGCATTTGTGAGATCTGATGCAGTTTTTCTAATTTTCAATGAGAATTATTCAATGTATGTCTAGTTTTCATTTGTAGAATTCACAGAGCGTTGCTGTGTATGCAGGCTAGGTTAATGGAAAGCTGTAATAGCTGCATGCAAACTTGCTTAAAGAGGGGTATAAAGGCACATACTAATTCAGAATTCTCTTTTGAGCATCACTGGTTTATTTTTTTCTTCTCCATAGCACAACTGAACACAATAGTATTATCAATATAATAGAAAGTTACACATAGATTTATTTCCCTAGAAGAACTGGCATATTCATTTTTATTCACCTATTTTAGACTTATTAAAATATCTGGAAGAATTATTTTCTTTATATTTTTTCCTTGTTGTAGGAATTTTGCTATTTCTGTTTCTCTGTCTGATTTCCTGTCGATGTGGGTTCCTGTTTGTTTTAGGTGCTCTAGGGGTGCATTTTCCTCAAATTGGATTTTGCTGTTCTGTTATTATTTGATCTCACTGGGGAGGATATTTAACTTTTATTTTGAAGATAACTAACTACAGTAAGAATGATAGTCCAGTACCACATGTTTAACAGGGAGGGAAAAATAGAATGAAAAATGCCTGTATCTAAAGCAGGAAGTTCAGTGAAATGACAGATTTCAAGGAAATCATTTATATCTCCGATTTATTTTTTTCATAAGACCTTGCTGATGCTACTAAACATTTCAGTATTGTGTTTAAAATTAGCGTGATGCATCTGTTTAAACTGCTTTTTGTTTTTGCTTTTTCCAAATGCCACAGAGAACAGAAGTGCGATGCAGTGGGTAGGTTCACCAAAGCAATGGATGATGGAGTTAGAGAGCTGCTGACAGTGGGACACGAACACTGGAAGAGGTGTACGGGGCGTAAGTGTCCTTTCTGAATTCAGCAGTTGTTTCTGTGCTGCTTTTCTCTGGTGTTTGTACTGGGGTGAGGTTTTTTGTTGTTGTTTTTGTTGTTTATAATTCCAGGCACATCTGAAAACCTAAAGGAAATGCTAAATTATCAGGAGGATTGTATGGCGTTCTGGCTGCTTTCAGTGTCTGAGAGTATAAATTATGCAAGATATGTTTGTGGGGTATTTTTTGTGTGTTTTTTCTTTCTCTCATAACAGAAATATCTGGTCCCTGCCCATAGGTTTAAAAATATTAATAGTTGAATACTTCTAGTAATCCAGCTGAAGACCTTGTTGGACCTGTTCTCATATGTTTGTCATTTATCTACATTTTAGTGGTGTGGGCAAAGTAGACTGTCTATTTGATGAAATCATAAATGATTGTATTTTATTAACCCCTTATTTAGGATTCTTGCATGCCAGGAGGAGTGATTTAAAGATTAAATGAGTTTAAAAAAAGAAAAAAAACCAACTTGATTCTAACTTAATCTTTAGCCCAATTCTTTTTTTCTCCTATCTTGTCTCTTCCTTCCCACAGATATTTAGGGTTGCAGAACTTCACACCAAGTCCCTATGACTCTGCCTGGGCTCTAATTTCCTAGTCCACAGCAGTGTTCAGTGTTTGTGGCCACCACAAGGCAGCTATTGAAAAGAAGCAGGTACTACAGCTGAGGATCATAATAAGAAACACTCAGGGCAGGCTGTAGTGTCTGGCAACCAAAGACCTATCACATAAATCTCTTCAAATCACCTCCATTTTTTCCTTTCCTTTTTTTTTCTTTCTTTTTTTAACTCCCAAAAAAACCCTCACATTGTCCCCAGACTTGGGAGTAAGTACATCTCCCAAGTTACCTCTTGCTGCTTTCTAACCTAGCCCTGCAGCTGACTGGAGGGAATTGGAAGTATAGCAGCCCAGTCTCTTCTGGTAATGGTTACATTGAACCTTAGTATCCGTAGGATGTGAACTTTAATGTATATTTCTCCACTTCGAATAAAAGGGTTTTCTTTTATCCATCATTGACCCTCCTGCTGGGCAAAAATAGTCTAACACAGGACACAGATCCAACATTGTACAGATCTTGCTTCACTAGAAAATGATACTGACGGGGAAGCAGAGGTCAGGGGAAGGAATAAGGTCCCTCAAATGAGACTAGAAAAATAGTGTTGCTTTGCAGTTACAGAAGCAGTGATCAAAACCACCATAGTTAAGGCCTGGCCATGCCTTGTGCTTACAGCAGAATTTTGCTCACTGCTAAAACCTCCCTAAACTTATGATACTAGAGCTTTAGATATGAAATTACTTCTATACCTATAGCTATTACGTAGTTAACACAAACACAGTAAGGCAGATGTGATTACATTGAAAACTAACTTTCCAGACTTTCATACTGAATAGAGAAGGGAGACTAGTAAATCAGGA
>JAOTQQ010000023.1:56062522-56076803 GCA_026546715.1 Gallinago undulata
GTATAAGAAATACAAGTTGTCACAAATAATCTAACTTCTGGGCAAGAACTTGATCAAAGCTAATCAGTAGAATTATGCGGTTTGGGGGGGTTTGTGTTTTTTGTGATGTGTTTTTTTTTTTTTACCACAAAGTGGTTCCTCTTTGGAAATCAGATAGTGTGGGGTGCTGAAGCAACTAAAAAACTTCTGTTTACCTGGATAGTGTATCCTCTGGATACAAAAGGTTGACAACAAAAAGCACATCTGCTTGTTTTGTGGGTTTTTTTTTTTCCTACTAGCATAAGTAACTTATAAAAAATTGCTTTTCAGATTGCTTTTTAGGCCTCTGGGGTGGCGGTATTCAGAATATTAATAATGAATGCACTCATAAATCAGAGCTTATTGACTTCATTGTGAGGAAGCAATTTATGCATATGTTTTCAATAAATAGATTATAAAAAACCAATTTTATTATTCTGATACTTGCATCAATTTTTATCCCTAGATAATCTTGTTTTCTGGAGCCTTTAAATACAAAATCCATGATTTGAGGAGAGTTTAGGTATTATACATCTGTTTAATAAACCCCTCTTAAAATATTAATGAGATTTATTCTACATATCACTGCAGTGCTTCTGCCCCCACCCTACCCCAAATTCTGCTCATAAAGAGGAGGAAAAAACCACCTTACTGTATACATAGAGGACTGAGATAAGAGAGCAGTGAGACTTAGGTTTTTTTCTTTAATACAGCAGTAACACTGTTTTCCCCAACTGTTTGTGCCTTCAAGAATCCAGATTGCAATTGCTTTACCCAGTTTTGGAACGTCTGTAGCAGGGGAGGGGGTAAAACTGTGATTGTAAAATGCTTCTCTAGAGGAAATGTAAAACCTAGTAGGTTTTGATGTCTGCTTTTGTCAAGTTTTGGAAATGCTACAGATTTAGTCTCACTAAGCACAGTTTTTGCTTCCATTTCCCTCCTTTCCCCATCCTTTCTCCCCTTGCAGCACTACCCAAGGAATACCAGAAGATAGGAAAAGCGTTGCAGAGCCTGGCACTGGTCTTCAGCACTAGTGGGTACCAAGGTACTTCCATAGCTTCATTTGTACTTTGCTTAACAAAAGATAATTTAATTGCATCATGGTATATTTTTTGATGAAGATTTTCATGTTTTCCTCTTTGAACTTCAGATGTCAAACGTGATTCTGGAAAAAAATACTAAAAACTTGTTTCCCAGTGTGTACTATGGGGTTTTTATATTCTAGTCTTGTTTTTTGTCACTGGGGTGGTAGAGTTTAGCTTAATCTCATCAATATATAATCTGGTCACTAACCCAACTGACAAAACATGCTGTGCTATATTTTGGTGACATCAAAGGAAAGGGGAGAAGATGCAGCCTTGAAAATATCTGTCATGGAATTACTGTGTGATTTATTTCATGAAACAACTCAATATAGGGGTGAAAAACTTATTGCAAGATTTTTGTATACCTTTTTGTTGGCTACTATAGCCTTTTCTTGTCCTTCACCTTTCCTTTTCCTTCAGGAGCCCTAAAATAGAGCCTGTCACGTTGGGTATGAAAGTTGTGGGAGATAAAAGGAGGGCATCAATTGCTCAAAGTTTTCCTAAAATATAGTCTTTAGGCCAAACTTAAAATCCTGCTTTGATATGTTAAGTTCTGCTGATGTTTTCCATATAACTGGAAAAATATTTCCTTGTATCCCAGAGGGAGCTAATGGAGTCCGTTTTCTCTGGGATTCTCTTGTCAAGTGTATCTTTTTTTTTTTTTTAATTCTGTTGTGGGTTTTTTTTTCTTAGAACTAATAGCAAAATCGCTCTGTTCTAAAATCTTAAACATTATAGCATAGAGGCTTCCTGAAATCTTTCCATCTTAGGAGTTTTAATTGACCAGTACTTACTCTGACTACTCATTGATCCCTTCCTTGGTACTCTTACAGCTTTTTGCCCCATAAACCATATATTAAAATGCAAACACTTCAGGTTCTCTGCTGCTGGAAACTTTGGAAATAGGCATACTCCCTGTACCTTGTTCTCATCTTTGTCCTGTACTTCAATAGGATGACTGCGTAGTTAGAATTGGAGCATAGCATATTACCTAAAACAATACTTTTGCATGTGAGAATTAACTAGAGGTTGTGCTCTTAGCATGCGTTAGAAAACTGTAAATCCTAGCCAGGTACAATCTGGGGCAAGAGTTCTTGAGAAGGGACTGAAAATTGCTTGAACTATAACACATATTCTTTTACGAAGGAAAGTTTCAATTTGATTTCCAGCATCTTTGAATGGTATGAAAAAATAGTTTCCATGATGCTTAGGCCATGGTGATATAGGCCACTGAAGATTGCAATGGCTGATTTGATGACACGAACACTTCCAGCTCCTGGTAGCTGACTGCTGACATACTGAGCTGACACTGTTCACTTGCACAGTTAGGATGGGATGTATCTGCTGTCCTTGCCTCTTTCATCAGTGCTGCCTGCTTGTTCTGCAAAGACTTATTACATCTGGTGAACGTCTGCTGCCTTCTCTCCTGGTTTCCAGCCTAAAAGGTTTAAGATTGCACCAGGCAAGATACACATACTAATCTAACTCACTGAAGCTCTTTCTTATGCTGCAGAATGAGCCTTATCAATTAGTAGCCAGCCCCAATGTGTATTAGGAATCTGTCCCTAGTATTTTCAGAGGCAAGGGTACTTTTAGAACCATTAAGGACACATTGAGAGGTTCTCATTTAACTTGGCCATGGGCCTGTGTACTGTCCAATCGCTTTTAAGAACACATGCTTTGGAAGTATGATCCTGGTCCAGAAATGCATATTGGGCAGTTCCAGAATATGCCTGGAAATATCTTGCAGCCTGGCACTATGTTGCCTACCCTATTGCATCATACGATGCTCTTAGGTTAACGCAGCCTTAAATAGCATGGCTACTCTTTTGCGGCCCCAAATCTGGGCAAGTCTTTCTCCTATATTAAGCAAATATGAATGGCTGTGGTATGCCATCCAACCCTAGTTAAATCTCCTAATCCTACATCACCCCTCAGGAATTTTGTTAGGCAGTTACATGCAAGTTTCCCTGTCCTGCCAGCTAGCACTGGGCACACCTTGCCTTCCAGGCTGCTGGTGGGATGAACATTATCCATCTGAGGATTTACTTGTCAAGAAAGATCTTGCTACAGCTAGTTCCCTAGTACATCAAACTCAATCTTTTTCCTACTCCTGAATTATGTTAAAACATGCTTTGAAAGAAAAGAAAGCAAAAACACTTACTGACACACAAAAAAATAATCTGCTTCTCTAATCAAGCCCAACAGAATATTAGTTCCCTCAATATGCCTGGTGTGTTCCCTCAGAGGTGATAATTGTTGGCATTTAGCAAGCAGTTAAACTGCTGAGAGATGCACTGCTAAACATCTCCAAAAGGCTTCTCATGGTTTTACGTCTTCCTTCATCTCCCTATGACAGCATGCAGGCCTGTAAATCAATGAAGATTAATCAGTTTTTTCTCATGGTTGGATTAAAATATCCGTAGAATATTACTGGCCATTTGAACTGGTCTTTTTACAACTACCTTTAATCAATGCTTTTCAACCCTTTCTGTTTCTCGGGGGAATACATGTAGTGCACCCTGCCCTAATTTTGTCAGCAGCATGTGGGGCTTTTTTGCTTTTCCATTGATTAGAGAACCCCTGACATCCTGGTGTATCCTTGCACTGGGACCCAGCTCAGCCTTCACAGCTGGAGTTAAGAAGCCTGTTCCAGTTTCATACCAGCTCCGAAGCTGCGAATGTTAGACAGAAACTTGGCCCTGCCCAAGTAACAAAACTCTGACCAAAACCTGTGCTGGCGACAGTGATTGGGAGCTATCTGCTGCTGGAATTCAGGTTACTCTGGTGGGTGAGCCTGTGGGCTGTGTGTGGTATCTCTGACAAGGTGGCCTGGTGTAGGGAGTGACCAATGGAGCAGGGCACGACACTGCTGATAACCTCTATTAGAACTTGGAGGGTGCAGCAGATGAGAGATGAAATCTGACTCTTTAAGGCTGCCCTGGTGCTACCTGGAAAAGAGATTGTAGAAGAAAAGGATGCAGCATGAGCAGCTGCAGATGTTCTTCTACCACTTACTTGTATGCCTGCCTATTGTCTGGATCCACCGTGTGGAACAACTGTTGAATATACTGTCCCTCAGCCCTACTTCTGGAGGAGTGTGAATGCCTCTGCTAGCAGTAGAAACTCTTAATGCACCTTTTGCCTTCTACAAGCTGGCTTTCTGCCCTCCTGCCCCAAATGAAAGAGGGTCAGTGTTGGGAGAGTTTGTCTAGATTCTTTGAAGCTCCAATCTGTGAAGGTCCTTTGAGTTCTGCACAGTAGGGGAGGACTTTCTATTTCTACTCAAGTATACATAGTCTTCCTTTTCTTTTTGCCTAGATAGGAACAGTCATTGTCTCTTAAGGCATTATGAAATGAGCAGTGACATCTAGACCAACCTGGCTTCCCACTCTAAAGCCACACCATGTTTTATCCCAAAATCTAAGACTCAGTTGCCTAAGCAGCAGTTATTTCAAGGTTACTTCTGAGCAGGCATGGTAACTTCTGAAATAATATTGAAATTATTTAATTCTACCTGAAATAATGAAGTTGATCTCCCTGAACCTTTTCTGTTTTACAATAATGTGAAGATATCTTCTGAATCATGTACCTCTTGGATCTCTCAATGGGGTTTCATATTGTTCTTAATTTTATTTTATCGAGACAGGTTCAAATAGGAGAAAAACAACTATTTCTTTAGTGATGTTTGTGTTGCTGGATCTTACGATCTTCTTAGGATCTTATGATCTTTCCCTCGTAGCTTTTGGCTTTATGAAATCAATCTAATGGAAAGTAAGAATTGATTGATAGAACTGCAGGAAACATTCAGTAATTACCTTGTTTCCTTTAGGATGTGCTAAAATGAAGGAATCCTATTTAATAAATTTCTAGCATAGGTTAGTCCATATGTTGTAGTAAAATAAGGTCCTTTAATGTTCAACTTAATCACTAATGAAATCCATGTTTGGTAATTTTCAATTATGTCACTGCTTAATGTCTATAGAATAAAACTAAAATGTACATAAAAGACTAGTGGCCACCTAATATCAAAACAGGTCTGAAAGGATGAGAAAAATCATTCTTTCATAAACTAATATTCAATATCTATAAATTATACCTTCCCCTTTCTCTGCCTCAATTTGCTTTTCGTACTGTTGACTACGTGCTTTGGACAAGCTAACAAGGATGGAAAAAACCTGTGGTGTTTTGGGAAGGTGAAGT
This sequence comes from Gallinago undulata, assembly GCA_026546715.1. Taxonomy (NCBI): domain Eukaryota; kingdom Metazoa; phylum Chordata; class Aves; order Charadriiformes; family Scolopacidae; genus Gallinago; species Gallinago undulata. The sequence goes on from JAOTQQ010000023.1 coordinate 56,067,829, forward strand.
GGCATGAAAGTCCCAAGAATGTAAGGCTCAATTCCATCTCTGTCCTGCGTAGCTATGTCCTTTTAGTAATACAGTGTTAAGAGCGCTTGTGGTGGTGTCTAGCTTAGCATTTGTGGTGGTGTCTCTATTTTTAAGTGTAGTTTGTGCAACCTTTTGATGTATTTCATATGATAACGAATGTTAGAGACTCACTCTCAAAAGCAGAGATTCTTACAGAGCTTGAAAATACTATGCAGGAGTTCCCTAAAGGCTCAGGAATCTTATTGGCAAGGAAGAAAGTTAGTCTCCTGCTTCTCTGACCTTCAAACAATCACAGTCCAGGACTGTTGGAGATCTTAGGACTTGCATCACTGCTCCATAGGGCATCATGGAGAATTTACTGTTCATCTGGTATGAAAATAATATGTTAAAAATCACAACAGCAGTTGTCTCTTCAGCTTTTAGTCTGTGTTCTAGCGTCACCCTCCTCATTTGCGCTTCCCATTCTGGTAGGCTTCTTGTTGCCCCGTGGGGGGCAGTACCTATGTATTTAAACTACACATAACGAAATGTGGAAGTGAATAGTGCTAGTACTATGGTAGCACAGTGTTTATGTGGTCCATTTAACATTCACTTTCTACAAGATCTTCAGAGTTTTTGTACTCTAATGGTATAAAAATTACTATTTTTCTTATGTCTTTATTATTGCTGGTTATGAAATGATGACTAGGCATTTATTATTGTAAACCAAGCTATTTTATATTGTAATCGACTTGCTGTAATTTGAACACTGCTGTTTACTTTTAGGAGAGTCTGATCTCAATGGAGCAATAACAGAGGCAGGAAAAACCTATGAAGAAATCGCCACCCTTGTAGCAGATCAGGTAGGAGTATTACAAATGCATTGACATGGCTTGTACAAACATATCACCTATTTGGATCACTTCTGATTTTTCGTCTTTTCTGTTAAAACATAACTGCTAGTGCTGCAGACCAGTTGAATGAAATTACTATTAATATTTATTTTTTAAATGCCTTTTCATTATCTTTTCTACTGTATGCAGGTTAGAGCTTAGAGGGATGTGATAGGATGGTATTTCTCTTGGATCAGAAATCATTAAAACATAGAATGGTTAGAGTTGGAAGGGACCTTAAAGACACCTCCCACTGAACCAGGTCACTCAAAGCCCCATCCAGCCTGGTCTTGAACACTTCCATGGATGGGGCATCCACAGCTTCTCTGGGCAACCTGTTCCAGTGTCTCACCACCCTCACAGCAAAGAATTTTTTTCTGGTGTCTAATCTAAATCTCCCCTCTTTCAGCCATTACCCCTCGTCCTATCGTTACACTCCCTGATAGAGAGTCTCTCGCCATCTGTCCTGTAGCTTCTTTAAGGTACTGGAAGGCTGCTATAAGGTCTCCTTGGAGCCTTCTCTTCTCCAGGCTGAACAACCCCAGCTCTAAAATTATTACTTCCTCTTTAAATGTGTTTGTCTCCTGAAGTCAGTGACCTGTCTTCATTACTGATACCAAAGAATGAGATTTAATCAAGGACGGGGTTTTCTGCCTTCCCCCTGCATTCCCCAAATGTCTACAAGATCCAGATCTTGCTGCATTTTATTGTCTCTTCAGGGTTCAGCAACAATCTACCTTAAATAAATCCTGATTGGTGTCAGCATTCAAGTCATTAATTGATGTTTAGTATATTAAACTTCAAGAAGATCTGCATTTTGGAGACTTTATCTCAAGGTTGACTCTGGAAGTTCTTAAAACAGCTTTCCAAGTCAGTGACTAAGGAGATGCGCCTGTACTTGTACCTGTCTGGGTATCTACTGAGGTTCTGGCTTTAATAGTGCTATTGCTAGGACTGGTAATGCCTCTTCAGTGAAAAATTGAGGCAAAACCCCTCACTTCATAAACTGGTGTTGAATAAAACAAAGAACAAGGCATCTGCTCAGTGCCTTACTCCAAGGAGATTATATTTTAATAAGGACCTTTTTAAATATGGAAAACTTGCAACAAACAATTAATACTTTGGGTTGGGTTTTTTCTATTCTTGCCTTTTTTTTTCCCCGCTCACAGTTTTTTGGCATCATAGTTTCTTTTCTGTGATGTTAATATGCCACAAATACTCTTACTAATGCTTACACTTTCTTTATTAGCCGAAGAAAGATCTTCACTTTTTGATGGAAACAAATCACGAATATAAGGGATTTCTTGGTTGTTTCCCTGACATCATTGCAGCTCATAAGGTATGTGAGGGCCTTTCCTTCCCAGGGTTGGGCAGTAGGAAGATCTACAGCAACAAAGGTGGAGGACAACTGCCTTGTTCTCTGTAATATGAAAGTCGTCAAATAATAAAACAATAAATTTAGCCATTGTGTTTAGTTTTGGATATTCTGCTGCTTCTTTTTTTTTGGTCCTAGAGCTTTCCTTATGCTCATGTGCCTGCTGTAACATATTTCAGGAAACTAAAATTTTCGAAGTATTAAACAAGTACACAAGTATTATTATTTTTTTTTTTACCACTTGAAGTGTTAAATGTGTAAAACAAGAACATACTTCTGAGAGCAGTGAAGATAAAAGCATATCAGATTTGTGGGTTTTTTTCTTCAGGACATTTATGGTCCCTCATCCCACATTATACCATGGGGAAAAATGCCATAAAAAGAGAAGAAATGTTTTTTAAGGCTTGAAACATAAGCCTACTGCCAAGAGATGTGTAAATAGATTTTCTTCAATGTTGTTTGGCACAAATACATTGTGAAGGGGGAGGCATTTCTTTTTATGCTTGTTGTTTGTAACACAAGGATTTTCCTGAATCAAAAGTTATAAATTACAATGAGTTTTAGTCTCTTGAAAGATAGTTTGTATCATGTATAGTGTACAAATAAGGTTCTACAGGGATTTGATAGTTTGAGGGTTTGGGACGTTTGTTGTTTTGGTCAGCTGTATTTGAAACTTGGTTCTTTTGTCCTTTCTGTGCATATCCTGTGTGTTACTGCCTTTAGCAAACTCAGATTCCTAGTGACTGTCTTCTAGGAATGCCTGTGTTTGAAGTCACTTTTTGCAAGCTGTTATGAGTCTTGAAAGCAAAAGAGTGAAATAACAAGCTTTGGGTGAAAATGTGGGGGAGCAGAATCCATCGTTGTGTGTGTGTATATGTATATAGCATGCAAGCACAAAATGTGGCCAGTGGCATTTTAGATTACTATAAAGACCTTTAAGTTGACTGCTCTTTTAATCTACTCCTCTAATCTTTCTGCTTTTGGTTTTTACAGGGAGCAATAGAAAGAGTGAAGGAAAGTGATAAATTAGTTGCAACCAGTAAAATAACGCCACAAGACAAACAGAACATGGTAAAACGTGTGAGCACCATGGCTTATGCACTACAAGGTAAACCAAATTCTGGGCTAAATGACAAAGTTGTAGACCTCTGAAGGACATCTCTTCAGTAACAAAAGAGAATCTTTGTTCTACCAGAAATGATAATAAGAGCATAGGGTTCTATGGTTTTTGTGACCTGCTTGGATTTTCCTAAAATTGCAGTTATTTTGCCCATTGTTTTGTTTCAAATCTCACTATTGCAAAAGATACATGTTTCAGAAACACAATTTAAAAGCCAAAAAAAAAGAAAACCTACCCCCCCAAAAAAACCAAACAAAAACCGACCACCCCAGAATGATTCTTTCATTTTGAAATGACAATGTCTCAAACAAAAAGCCTGGGCCCTGGTGCAGGAAGCAGTTTGGCACATGTAGAAGTGTTTTTCTGACTCACGGTTTAGTCAGACATGATCCAGTTGAGATGAATGTTGTTGTGGATAAGATTTTATTTCCTGGATGATCTTTGAATGAACTTTTCCCCTTCAGGTTAGGGGTGTTGTGAATAGGAGTTGTAGTAACCTGCGCTTGAAAAAATGGGGAAGTGAGAAGTCCTGGGCTCAGTCCTGCAGGAAACCAAGCCCTGACGTGCATCCTGTTACTGACTTCACTGGGACTGCTCATTGCTGAGGGAGTTGCATCTTTTTCAGCTGACTTAAAGCCAAAAGCACGCAGTATTTTCCAGGACAGTCAGACCAGCAAACAAAGTCAATTTTAAAAACAACGAGAAAAACACACACATGCACTCACCTTCTGGTCACAATGATGCGAAAGGACTGTGCTGTATAAGTGGTAACCATGGAAGAGGCCTCTGCAATAACTTATACAAGCTAGAATAATGCTTTTCCCCCTATTGGTATCTCAAATATATTTGATTCTTTTTTTGTCAGAACACAGCTTACAACTAAAATAGACACAGAAAGTGTTGAAAGGTGTTGCGGATTCAGTAATGCTGTTTCTCAGGTTCATAGAAACACAGAATATTTTGGGTTAGAAAGGACCTTTAAAGGTCACCTAAGTCCAGCTTCCCCTGCAATGAGCAGGAACATCTTCAACTAGATCAGGTTGCTCAGAGCCCCATCCAACCTGACCTTAAATGCCTCCAAGGATGGGGCGTCTGCTACCTCTCTGAGCAACCTGTTCCCGTGTTTTACCACCCTCATTGTAAGATTCTTCCTTGTGTCTAGTCTAAATCTTTCCTCTTTTAGTTTAAAGTCATTCCCCCTTGTCCTATCGCAACAGGCCCTGACAAAATGTTTGTCCCCACCTCTCTTGCAGGCCCCCTTTAAGTACGGGAAGGCTGCTATGAGGTACCCCCAGAGCCTTTTCTTCTCCAGGCTGAACAACCCCAACTCTCTCAGCCTGTCCTCATAGCAGAGGTGCTTCAGCCTTCTGATCATCTTTGTGGCCCTCCTCTGGACCTGCTCCACCAGGTCCATGTCCTTGATGTGCTGAGGCCTCCCAATCTGGTGGCAGTACTCTACGAGAGGTCTCATGGGGGTTGAGTAGAGGGGCAGAATCACCTCCCTCACCCTGCTGGCCACAGTTTTTTTGGTGCAGCCGAGGATGTGGTTGGCTTTCTGAGCTGCCAGTGCACATTGTTGGCTCACATCTGGCTTTTCACCCACCAGCATCCCCAAATCCTTCTCAGCAGGGCTACTGTCACTGTTGCTCCCCCCTTTCCCCTCAAGCCTAGTTTAAAGCTGAGTAAAGATCCTCTCGCCCCTTTCAGAAAGGTGAGCCCCATCTGCTGGTGAACCCCAGCAGATCCTACTGAAACAGCCTCAGTCAAGAATGGGTCAAACACTCCTGGCTGTATCTTTTTTTGTGAGCTAAATATTTGTAGCTGTGGCTTACAACTTGATATCTATACCCTTGGAAACCTCAATGTCCTAGCCAGTTTCAGTTGGAAACACTTCAGGAAAGAGCAATTACCTCAGTAGGAGAAAATCCTGCTTGTATTCTCTATCAAATCTTCATGCACCTGAGTATTGTAACAAGAACCTGACTTTACCTGGGACGTGTCCATATTTTAGCAGTGAATAATTGACTCTTTACCAGTTTTGCTAATGGTTCCATCGTAAGTCACGCTGCAGGCAAAGCAGATTGGGGAAGGATGAGAAGAGTAACTCTGCCTGGCAGGGCTGGACACCGTGCGTGTTGCACACTAACTAATCTCAGCAGAGTGAAACTTTTCCTAATTACGAAAGCTTCTCTTAAATAATTTGCCTCCTGGGTCTAATTGCAGCTGAGATGAATCACTTCCACAGTAACCGGATTTATGACTACAACAGTGTCATTCGTCTGTATCTGGAGCAGCAGGCACAGTTTTATGAAACGGTAAGTGTAGTATTTCAGTGCCATTTTCCTGGCACATACTGGGCTGCTACTTTTTATAAGAAATACTTGATCATCTTTTTGTATGAGCCCCTCCCAGAGAGCAGAGAGTTGAAGAATTGCACACACAAAAAAACCCCAAAAGAACAAGGAATGAGTTAAAATATTATTTTCCTGTAGATACTATTGCTAAACAAAAGAACAAGGAATAAGTTAAAGTAATATTTTCCTGTAGATACTACTCCTATGTACATGACTCTCATATTCAGCCTCTTAGACCTAAAAAACAGCATTGAGAAGTGTTATTGTTGACAGTTTGACTTATTTATTTTTTTTTCAATGCCAGTACTAAGGTTGCAAAGAATTTCAGTTCTGTGATATGCAGTAAGACCTGCTGCACTGACTACAGCAATAAACAATTTGAACAAAACTTCCCTCCCATAGGATGGGAGGATGAAGGGAAGCTTTTGTGATTTTAAAGCCTGAGGTATTAAAGTATATAAAAGCACAAAATGAACGAGGCAGAAAACGTCTATACGAGAAGAAAGCATAATGGAATGCTTTGAGAGTCCTACATACACAAAATCTGCAGTAAAAAAGTGCAGCTTTTCAGAAAATGAGGGGAAAATTTGTTTAATTTCTTAGCCTGCAATCTTATTTCTGCATGGTGTGAAGTGATTACGTATTTAATATGCTCTGTTTCTTTGTTTCAGATTGCACAGAAGCTGAGGCAGGCACTCAGCCGCTTTCCTGTGATGTAGAGAACAAGGAGTAGCCAGCAATAAAGAACAACTCCGAAGTGCTTTTCTGATCTGGGGGCAATGCCAATAAAAACTTGTTAGCCTTCGCCAGCCAAAAATACCCAACAACAACAAAAATCAATTGTAGGAAAAAAAAAGAATTTATTTAAAATTTTACTTTACCAGCCTAAATCGTAAGATAAGATTCTCTTATCTTGAATGCTCTCCCATTTGTATCATTATTTAAATAAAAACAGCTAGATAATGCTGTCAGTTATAGGGATGTAAATTATCAGACTGCTATGTTGCCATGGACTTTATGCAAACTTGCATCTGTCAGATGTTCTTCCAAAAACCCTTAATCAACATCAGAGTTACAAATTCATATCTTTTTCCTAAGTGGGAAAGCAGGCAAGCTTGAGACTTTAATACTCATTGTATTCAGTTCAGCTCTCTCGCCATTCAGTAGCCAGGAGGAATTATATTCCTGTATGTTTCTGGGACTGTTCATGATAATCTCCTGAATGAACACTCTGTTCTAAGTTTTGCCTCCCATGCGCAGCCACGGCGCTCTGCTCCCATTCTGACTTCTGGCAAATGCCATTCGTTCTTCCCTTTTTTATTTTTATTTTTTTTCTCTCTTCTAAGTAAATCTTGTACTTGTGGTGCAACACCTCAGAGCTTGTGTCAGGCTCTTTCTTTCTCGCTATGCACTGTATAAAAAGACAAACAAGGAAAGAGCCATTCAGGAAAGTGTGGAAACCAGTTTTCCGTACCAGCACTTTGACGCCCTCCCCCTGTGTGTTCTGCCATGAGGCACTGGTGTTCTCAGTGCCGTACTGGGGCAGCTTCCTTTTGACCCCTCTGAGACTTGTAGGTGTTTCAGCAGAGGGGACACTGCCATGTCGAACCCAAACTAGGACGAGTCCCCAAATTCCAACTCAGGTCTTCATGCAGTAGCATGGTATGCTCTTGGCTTGGGTTTACTTCTTGTTGCCTTGTAATGCAAACTAAAAGGTGACAAAAGTACTGAATAACATCATTAATTATCACACACAGTCTGTGCTTTGATCATCATCTCTTATCGAGTGGCCCTGTGGCCTCTTTCATACTGAAGGAGCATTTGAGTCCAGGGCTTTTCAGAACAAAAAAACTACCACCACCCCTGTTCACAGTGGGCACCAACTACAGTAATTCATTTCATGCCATAGGCAAGCAGGAAAACCAAATTGTGGTTTTTGCGAAAACATGCCTAGAAAATAAACATTTTGGCAAAAAAATTAAACATTTTTAAAAAGGCATGTTACCAATAAGCCATTCTAACTGACGGGTACAGTCTGCTGGTTGAATCGTTGCCTTATTCTGTTTTGCATCGGTGTTACTTTTGTGTGCTAGAGGGAAAATCTGGGTCTGCCTGAATAACCTGAAACCAAACCAGACTAAGCCTAAGCCTAGATGCTTTTCAGTGTCACGGGTTTTGTTCACATTTTATAAACCTTGTCTCTTTCTCCTCCCAATTTTAGTTGTTTGCTTCCAAAATTCCCTAGCGCAGTGTTGTTTGATACAGCCATTTAAATATGTACAAATTGTAAAGAATGTGTATAAATGTTTTACACCAGATGTAAGATCTGCTTGCATGTAGAAGCAGCTTATATAATAAATTGTTACAATGTGTACAGTAAATTCTGAACTCACTTTTTCAAGCCAGCATTATTATTTTTTTTTTTTTAGCATTTGTATATTCACTTTTTGGTAATGAAATCTCTTTGTAACAGACTCTTAATTTGGGAGGGGGAAGAGGGGGTTGTGTTCTTTTTACCAATCTTTAAATAGCTCCGTATGCACTAAAGTTGAAGGGTCTTTATCATGAATAGATTGTTTTGGAATCCCAGTGTAAGCTGTGCATTCCCAGTGCAGGGAAGCTATGACAGCAGCAAGTGTGTCAGAGATGGAACATTTGGAAAAAAAAAAAAAAAAACAAACCACCAAAAAAACCCCAAACCCCAACCAACAAAAAAACTGTCCAAAGACTTCTAGTAAATGAAGTTAAACTGATAATAAATATTTATGTATATCCACCAGGCTATTTTATTTTATTTTTTATTTGAAATCACCACATTGCTTTTTAAAGAGGGTAATGCAGTATGGGGCAAATCCTCCTCCTAGCTCTTCATCAGTGTACAGGCACCGGCCAGCTGAGGGAGGAGAGAGCATCCGTGTGCCCTCCATAAAGCAGGCATCCCAGTGGAAGGCTACAATAGTGCCAGTGACTGCGAAGTGGCGAAGGCTACGCATACGTTGTGAGCTTTCATTATTCAGGTCAGTCCAGCTCGTGGCTGATGGAACCCTCCTGACTGCAAATAAGTAGTAGAGCACAGTGCTGCTGTGTGTGTGCTCCCGGCAGGTGCTCTGGGACTGAAGCACAGCTGCCTGAAGAGGGTTCTGGCCAAGGGACTGCGCTGTGGTCTGATGTTTCAGCGACTCACTGGGTTTCTTCAGACCTCTTCCTGCCCACCACCACCATCTGCCTGAACT
>JAOTQQ010000023.1:56076903-56117705 GCA_026546715.1 Gallinago undulata
TCAGGTCAGTCCAGCTCGTGGCTGATGGAACCCTCCTGACTGCAAATAAGTAGTAGAGCACAGTGCTGCTGTGTGTGCTCCCGGCTTTGTGCCGGCACGGTGTTGACCCAGAATAAAAATCAGATTGTCTTCGGTATTTGTATTTTAAATTAGACGTGAATGGTGGCATGGTTAGGTTGGGCGAGTTGGGAGCAACAGAAAATCTTGCCAGGGAAGATGCAGTCATAACACAAGAATAACAGGTTAGAGTAAGAGTTGAGCAGTACCCTCCTGAATTTCGTTGGTCATAGCTGAGTGTCTGGAGCATCAAAAAGCCTTAATACGGTTTCCTGGCTTATACTTTTCTTCGAGGGCGAGCCAAACACTGGCATTGTCCCAGTGACTTTGGAACAAAGACATCACATGCCCTAGCTGTTGGGTTTAACTTGGTATTTTAATTGCTTGTTCCATGACGGGTAAAATACTAGATTGTATAGCTACATTTTTACTGTTAAAAAATCAAAGGGGAATGCTACCTGTATTTCTTATCTGCGGTTAATTCCACATGGGATCAGGCTGCAGCAGCAGACAATGTTGTTGCAACGTATGGTGTGTTTTAGGAAGAGGACTGTCTCCTGCAATTGGTCAGAGTATTCTTTAATGCTATAATGCACAAGTACTGAAATTTTTACATTACTAAGCACTTTCTGTTTTCTGTGACAAGGTAGTTGAGGAAGTATTACTGTAACATACACTTTATTCTGTATATACTGATTAAATAATATACATCATTTTCACTGCTGCCAAAATCAGGCTTGTTCAGTGCTACAGAACAATTCAGACTAACAAACAGCCTTATAAAAAAGGAGAAGCATCTCTCATGCTGTGGCTTAGTTTGATGTCCACCGTACCTTCTGCCAGCCTGGACTGGCCAAAAGTACTCCCCGGCCTCCTGGGGTGCAGCCGTCCGCAGCCAGCAAAGCTGCTGTCAGGGCAGAAGCAGGAAGGTATATCCCATTTATTATTTTCTGTTAACAGGAGATTTCTGCTTCCCTTAGTTTTCCTCTTAGGTGCACCATCTTTAACAACTATTCACTCTTTTAAAAAATCTTTGCTAATAAGCTTATTTTGTCTTAGCCCACGTTTATCAGTTCAAGGTCACTTTGAATTTGCATTGCCTTCTGTTGCAATTAAATCTTAGTAGATCCAAATCTAAAATTGTTACTCTTCACTGGTATCTCTTCTCTTCTGGCCCGTCTTTCCCCAAACAAATAATTAAATTGATGAACTGTTGTTACTGAGCAACCTGGTCTAGTGGGAGGCGTCCCTGCCTGTGGCAGAGGGGTTGGAACTAGGTTGTCTTTAAGGTTCCTTCCAACCCAAACCATCCTATGATTATTCTAAGAGATGGTTTGCTTACAAATATACAATAGAGTAGAATTTTAAAGATGCAATTAAGTTGCTAACTCCAGGAGGTTTGTTAGGGATAATCCCAGGAGAATAATGAAAAATGGAAAGAGTATAAAAATCATGGAAAACACAGAAAAATTGTAGAGACTTTAAAAAAGTATTCAGTAGTTTGGTGTCTTTGGAATTGTATGTTAATTATTTGATCTTCATTATGAGCCTTCCCCCAAAGACACTTGCCAAAAGTGAGGAGAAGGGAATAAGTGATATATGTGTATGGATGTATATGGCATTTACAGTGTTTGTGCTAGGTATGGTTGCTGAGCCAGACCCTGTGAGCTGACAGGTCTGCAAAGAAAGGTGTTGAACTGAGAAAACTGATGTGCCGGGTGGGTTGGTAGCCAGGCGGGCTTACTGACCATCTGACAGGGGAAGGGAGGAGCGAGGGCTACAGAAGAGACCATTTGTGGTTGCCCAGCTCAGAAGAGGCTTGGCTGGGGCAGTGGAGGAGCACAGCCTGAAGAGGTTAGAAAGGCAGAGAAAGTCTGTGACTCTGGAAGGGGGGAAAAACAAACCAGGTAAAGGTCTCCTTTAGAGTTTTGAATTCTTTTTCAGGGCTTCCTGAAAAGATTTGCCCACAGGTTAGAAGCAATGAGAGAAGGGACAGCAATCAAGTGAGTTGTTTTGTTTAGTGGTTGGGTCCCTGCCAGAAAGAGCTACACTTTGGAGCCCTTATACTCTTTCAACCATAACACATCTCTTAGGAAGATGCCTCCATGCTAGAATGGATGGGCTTAAGCTGTTAGGGTCAGTGAAAAGTTGGTCCTGATGCTGGCAGTGTGGAGTGGGTGGGCTGTGCAGTCCCCTTTACCTGAGGGGGTGACCAACACAAAGGCTGTGCCCGTGAAGGTGGCACTGGGCTCGGGGGAGGAAGATCACTGTCCGTTACCTAAAGCAAAGCAGGGCAGGTGCTCTGGGACTGAAGCACAGCTGCCTGAAGAGGGTTCTGGCCAAGGGACTGTGCTGTGGTCTGATGTTTCAGCGACTCACTGGGTTTCTTCAGACCTCTTCCTGCCCACCACCACCATCTGCCTGAACTAGGAAAGACCGGAGCAATATGAAAGCAAGCACCAGGTGAGACCTCCAGTTACTGGTTTCATTGAATTAACTGGCTCTGAACATATGTGGTATTTTTCCTATGTGCTTCCTTACAGGAGATGCTAGTATGGGGATGGATGGACAAACAGCTGTATCAGAACATGTGAGTATTCTCTCTGTACCTTGCTGGCAGGGAAACTGAGGGACAAACGAATCGTCACATGCCAAGAAGGTAGGAGGGCTGAGAAGGGAACCCAACTGCTGATTCTGAGAAAGGAGTTTGATGCTGAAATTCACCTAAATTAAAAACTGCCACCCCCAACCCCTACCCAGCTTCCTTCTCCTCCTTTGGGCCTCCCACAGCCCCTTCAGCTCACGCCTAACTCCAGAGCTCCTGATGGTTTGCAGTGGTAAAGTTTCTGGTACATGCAAGAAGTACCTATTAAATTGTTTATTATAGCATCCACCCACAGCCACCTGCAATTACATGATGCCTCAATGACTAATGAATTTGGTCACCCGTGGGAGACTTGAAAATAGTGGGGCAGCAGACTGGAGTTTACAGAATGGGGACCATGAAGGGCGCTCTCGCATCCTTTCAGTACAAAAGGAGAGGATAAAGGGACTGAAAACAGGACATACTGATAAATTGAGAAGCAAGCTTTTTTTTTGTGACCGTTTAGAGTATAATATCTGAAGAAAATCAGTCTGTTAAAAAAAAAAGTGACAGTTGTGGATGAAACTGGATGCTAAACATAATGGTACGTCCAATGCAGAAGCTAAATAGCAGGCTTCTTTCAGATCTGTAATTACATCAAGATAACTGGTTTGATTAGTTAGGTTACTACCCATTGTACTCTATACTTGGTATACAGGATTAGTAGCAGTTGCTGGAACTATGAATTATCTTAGAAGAATAATCGTATTAAAATAATAAGCATATAATATTGCTGTTTCAAGTGCAGCTCAACAAAACAAACTCTTTGTAATGTATGTAAATCTAGATAGAAGTCTTAATCCTACTAAAAGAAAAGATTAAATGCATCCCTTCATGATGCTTCTTTCTCTGCTTGATATTTTGGGGGAAGAGAATCTCTCTGCTCCCATGTGATCCGTCTGTATTTGTCTGCTCATCTAGATCTTTCTGGACCCATCAAAATTTATTGCAGTCCCAATGTAAATTGCACTGTATGCACTTTGTTGCCATCTCTGAGGCTGTGTGTCTGGGCAGGAGGATGTCATCACTAGTATGTGCTTGATGTTCTGTAGGACTGTCTGCAGGGCTTTGGCTAAGATGTCATCCCCTTACGATACTACCAGCAGTCACAAGTGTACTGGGAATCTGAACTATCTACTGGCATTTCTTAAAGCCCCTTAAAATGTTTGTGTGAGAATCCCATCTTTTATTTTTTCTTTTTTTCTTAAATGTCCAATGATATGCTGGAAACACAGACCTCCAGAAGCCCAAAATAAGAGTGTGCCACTGTTTATCCAACGTGAACGTATTTATGCTTATTTTATTATTTGTAATCAAATTCTTTCCAAGCCAGACACAGGATCTTGTCCAATAATATAATGATTCACCAAGTTAAACTATTGCCAAAGGGGAAGGTGCCTCAAAAATGAGGACCGTACAGGGATGAGGGACAGTTTTCTATTTGTTGTCTAATTCCTGACTGATTGACTAGTATTTTTAAGATCAGTAAAAATTTTGTTTACAAACTCAACAGCTGGAGGATAAGTGCAAAGTTAAACATGCCATCTGTTGCAATATAATAGCAAAACATAAAGCTGGCTCCTTGCTTGCTGCTAGGATGGAGCTGCTCAGCTTGATGCTGCCCCAGAAGGTTCCTGCCTGATTGCACTCACCAGGACTGCACCGCTCTGGACTCGTTATGCCTGCAAGGAAAGTTGATAAGTAAGAAAACTTCTCATTTGTCTTCCCTGCTTAAGTAGTGACACCTTCTGCCACCTACCAAACTCACAGCTAGGACTTTTTTTTTTTTTGTTCAGTTTTTCCCCTCCCAAGAAAAAACTTTGGGAAGGAGAAAGGTGTAGAATACTTCTTCCCTAGTATGAGCACATTTATGCTTACTTGGCAATAGATGAATTTTACTGGGATAAGAACCTAGTGCCAGTCTATATCTGCTGCTTATAAATCCAATCTTAATGCTTGGCAGAAAGGAAACAATAACAAAAACCCCAAACAAAGCAAGCCACACTGCAAGTGTTTATGAAAAGCTTTCAAAATTTAGCCCAAATTTACCATCAGTAAGAGGAGGTTGCTATCCAAAGACTGCTATACCATAAAGTAAATCTCTGGGATGGCTGCAGGAGTTGGGATCTATTTGAACGGGTTGTAAAATCAGCATAAGAAAAGGGTGACTTGCAGGGAGGGACTGCGGTGGTTTCAGAGGGGATTGAGGACCTGTTCCTAGAACAAGAGTTGAGTTCAGAAAAGCGGCGTTTGTAGGGGCTGTCTGGCAAAACTCCCCCCTGAGTGAGCTGCTAGCTTTATATTGAAATTATCTAGTATTAGTATCTAATAAAAATAACATAAGTGCTCTTAAGTCATTTTTTAACAGTAAAATAAAACAGCCCTTCCTGAAGGGGAGTGTGTGTCACAGGGAAAAAAAAACAAAACAAAACAAAAAAACCCAACAAACCCAAAACCCAGCCAACAAGTAAACATAGTATTGGGTGGTTGTTTAAAATTAGTCATTTTGTAATGGTTTCTCTGCAATATGTTGTATTCTGGCCCATCTAAAACTTCTGTTCCTGTATCAGGGCAGCCTTCTGAGCAGCCGCTCACTACATTTACTTACTGTGTCTTCTAAAAGGCATTTTTAAGTTCAGAGAGCACCTCTGCTTTTATTCAGGCATGCTGTGATCTCTCTGCACTAGTGTTTCCATGTGGAAAAAGATCTGCACTAGTTCTGGCTCCTTCCATGTAGTTTGCAATAAATCTCCAGGACTAGACAAAGTCTATTTCAAATTTCTGGAAGGAGTAAAGAGAGAATTCAGCTGAACTTCTACCAAAATATGCAGGGAATATTATTCAAGATCAGTACTCTGTAAAGAAGAGCACAGGAAAGCTGTCATTACACCCATCTTTTTAAAAGACACAGGAAGCCATTGCAGGGATAACGAAGCAGTGACTCTCCCTATGTTACTAATACTACTAACAGAAGCAGACTAATTGGGCAAAAAGCATCAGAGAACAGAGCAGAGAGAAGAGAAGGGGAGGGACAAAGAAGAGGAAGAGTAATGGGAGCATAAGGAAGAGAAAATAAAGTTGGTCATGAGGGCAGCAAGGAAGGCAATCCAAAGAGCTAATGAAGTAGAGGGAGGGAAGACAGCAGCAGAGATTGCATGAGATGAAGGCCTGCGACAGGAGGAGGGCTGTTACTTTTGCTTCAGAGGGGGGAACCGTGAGCACTGGTGCCATATTCCAGCTTCCCCTGCCCTCCAAAGTTAGTTTGGCACTGTAATTCCCACACCCCAGGAGCTGGCTTCCCCCCAGATCCAGAGATTTGCTGAGTTTTTCCAGCCACACCCCTGCTTTACCAAGCTGCTGAGATTATTTTGGCCTGCCCGTGCTCTCTGCTCACCCCTTCCCACGCACACCAGCCTGCCCAGGTCACTGGTACTTCTGGGGGTACCAAAAGTGAGGAAATGTCCTAGGAATAGAGTGCAGATTACAGGGAAAGATGGTTACCCCCCCATCCTTCCACCTTGAGGGTCCCACACACACATTTGGAGCAAAAGAAAATTACAGTAGCCTGCAAACGAGGTTTAGCTCTAATTCCTGCAACTTTCAATAACCAGCAGGGCCAGCAAGCCCTAGACTACCTTACTCACCTATGGGGACTAGTCATTTTTGGTATGTGTGCCATCACCAAGCCCCAGGCTGGCAGGGATTGCGTGAGGGCTACAGACAGTGAAATCTAAGCCACCTCCACCCTGGGGCTGGAATTGATGATTCTTCAACAGCCTCAAACTCCCATCTTGATTTATATGTTAACGGTGGATGTGGCACAAGACTCAGAAGTGCAGGCAATTCTTTTTGTAAAGGCAATGCCAGAATCTTGGTTTTAGTGAAGCAGAACGGCACACCTAAACAAACAGGCAAACTGTCAAAAAACAAATACTGACCAGCAAGCAGAATGAAAGCCTACCTGTGTTTACTGGTATGTACACATAGTCCGTGGATTTAATTGGTGCATTTAGAATAATGTAACATACCACAACAGTTGTTCAAACGGTATTTCATTTCACTTCAAACCATGGTATTTCCTCAATCCTCCTCTTTTCTGGTCTGTTCTCCTCGTTCACACGCTCTGTGTGTTATTTCATCAGCTACCCCTTCACAGCAGTACTGACAGAGAAACTGAACACCTCCTTCTATAGTCCTTTAGAGAAAAACATATGTTATTCACTCTGCGTTAACCATAAAGATTCACATAAATGATGGGGCTGTGAAATAGCTTGGCTCCTCCTACGCTTTGCTCTATTTTACTGTTTTAGTTTTTCTTTACCCTTCTCCAGTTTGTGGCTGGTGGTGTACTGAGGAACTCCATTAACTCTTCTGATTTGAACTAGCTCATATTCACTGCTTTTTCAAAATATTCAGTCTAAGTTGCCTTGTCATAAAACTGCTGAGAAGAAGAGGAACACCTAGGATTTATCTCCCAATGCCATTTTTACAACTTTTCAAAATTTGCAGAAAAATCCCCCCAATTTAAATACCCCAAACCTTCAGTTTTCCAAGTAAATGAATATGTTCTTCTTCCTTCCTGTGAATGTGTTATTACACTGCCTCATGCTCCCCTTGGTTTTTGGTCTGAACCCCTACCTAAATTTGAAAATTAAGGGACAGGGCTTTCTAAAGCATGAGGAGACACACCACCACAAGGCATCTGGTTATAAAACGAAATGAGAGGAACAGGCCTAAGTTCCAATTTAAAAGTACCACATACGTTGCATTAGAAACAACTGAAATGGGAAAAAAGTTGATGTGTGATAAGAGAAGAGCAAAATCTATGCTTTCAAGATGGTTTTGGTTGCTTTGAGAGGGCGACTGTATACGTGGCTTTTTTCTATTGGGTTAGTATCTGGCGTACAACCAGTGCCCCATTGAGAAAGGCACTAGCTAGAAAATCTGTCTTGTAAGGAAGATGTAGCAAATAAATCCTGAACCTTACACCTAGGGAGTGTTTCCCATGGAACTTATATATGAGAACTGGGGTTCAGGGTTATTTAAGATTTGGGAGAAATTAGCCTACTTGTCACAGAGATGTAAGGCTCCTCCTCTCAGGAGCTGTAGGGAGGTGGTACTGGCTGTTAGAGGTTGTGTTCCACCAGGCTAATGGCACAGATCACTGCTGCCATGTGCCGTGTTTAATGCAGTTTTTAAAGACCTATGAGATCTTGCTGAAGAAAAGTATGAAAAATTAAAGTGCTGATAATATATTCATCTACACAGGAGGAAATAAGAGTCAAAGAATAGCAATAGACTTTTGCCCATTGTTTTCTCCAAAGTTAGTTAATTTTTTCTTTTTGAAAGCAGTGATTTCATGTGCTTTTGTTATGAATTCATGTTTCTGAAGGTAAGCACTTACCTTCTAAAAATCTATTGATGTCATGATTTGGTTGTATTAAAGTGATGCTCTCAAATAGAACACTTTTTTTTACCCCTCCCCCCCCCCTTTTTTTTTTCAAATACTTGAGTAAATCTGAAAATTTTACATGGACAGGTTGCACCCAACATTCATTTCTGTTCAGAAAATGAAAGGTCTTTAGTTTTGCTTTAGTCTTGTGTTATGCACGCAAGAAAAAACAAAACTGGAATGTGAGACTACTTTAAAATATCAGTCTCCTTTACTTTTATATATGCATTTCTGTGAACACAGAGCATGTGCTCATCTAACTAACAAAATCTGATTAGAAAATGCTACAATTGAAATGGCCAGCACTGAAAATAAACTCAGTTAACACTGTCTATTATCCTTATGAGTGTTCAAACAACTCCCACTAATGCTTACATGCTAAAACCGTAGAAGACCTTCTCCCTCAACTGCCTGATCACACTGAGGGCAGATTCTAGTTCAGTAAGCTTTAAATAAATTAATGTTAATTGGAGTTACATATTGAGCATGTAAACTCCAATCTCCTTGCCCTCTCTTCCCACTCCTCATTTTTAAATGCCTCATTATAGGTCTCATCTGCTCTATATGCTCCTTTTTTTTTTCTTTTCCTGATGCATAATCTGCATTACCTAATAGGAAAAAATAACTAAAGATTCTTGTGTTATCAGAATTCATTTAGAAATTTATTACAGTAAGAAGGATCAGAAACTAACATTTTCCTCAAGGAATAAAGTGTAGTGCGCCATGAATATTATCCAGATAGATATGGAGCCCTGATATGACTTCACTGACTACATCTTCTCCCCAACTTTTTCAACTTTTGTGTGACTTGGCTAGTCTAAAAAATACAAGGTCTTTTTAAATTTGTTTTAATTATTTAGCTTTCAAGTTCATCTTCTATATCATAATCAGCTTTCTGTTGTATTCCTGCATTTTCCTCCCTTGTATTCACCTGTTTCTGTCTGGCTAGCTGTAACATCTCAACAGACAATGAAACTCACAGATTCTGAACAACCAGGAAAAATCTATTGGAAAGATTCTTACAAATAGGGAGCATCAACAGCAATAGCTCAATTCTTATTTAGGAATTAAGTTAGGACTGACTTTGATGCATGAGGCAGTTTCTTCCAGTACCCCGTCTGTGAAAATGGTAGTTACTACATATTAGGGAAATGCCACAACAGGCAATCTGGGATTGCCTCTTTCTGGACTTTTCTTCATAGCTGACTCATGGACAAGAGGAAGGTCTCTTTCACCTCATCAAAACCATATCACTTGATATGGGGTAATCATGAAACTGCTTTCACTGTTGATGTTCAACAGGGGATGCAGAATTTATCAGATGGTAAGAAAAGGCATATGCTCACTTAGAAAAACTGCCAACTTACATGCCACATCTCTCTCTCTGTAGGTATTAAGCAGTTCACTTTAAATTTTAACTTTCTATTTTATTAAGCATTTTGGTTTTCCTATCAGGAGTTCCAGAAAAACAGGCAAGAACCAGTGGAAAACTCTGTGGCTTCCTCGTCCTTTGAATATGAGAGTGCAATACCTACAACTAATCATAAGCATATAAAAGTCTGGAAGAAGGAATAAAAATTTTATCTGGTTGTCTGATCATTATTACTGCCTAAATAAATGCCGTCTGACTAATGGTGCTCATCTGCACATAGTTTTGGGATGAAGGAAGTTAAGCTTTAAAACAGCTGCTGTTACTGAAAATAGTCTCTTAATATGAAAAGGATAGTATCTGTGAATGCAGTCAATCTGCCTCTCCAGACAGAGCCCTTTCATTTAGCACACACACAGTTAAAATATAAGTGGAAGAGGGGGTGAGAAATTCCACTACCCTCCCAGCAACACTTAAAACGCAATTTTTCATTAACTGCATTTCCTAACAGTTAGCACTTCACCAGAGCATCTCTTGGCCACTTTTGGTACACATTCAGGGCTTGGGTTCCCAGTCCAGTCTCCTGCCAATCTGGAGCTACAGCCTGCAGCCAGACAGGCCCTGACTCGGCCTGAACCTAAAGCTGGATGGCTTCCAGTCTGACCACCTTTAGCAGCTGAACCTGCACTGTTTATTCACTTGAGAAGCCTCTCCCAAGCAAGGAGCTGTGAGAAATACACCTAAATGTAGGCAGATGTTTTAGTGCTGGAAGCTTATGTCTGCTTTATTAACCCATGCATCTCCCTTCCAAATAATTGGTTAAACGGTAATACTGACACAGAAATATAAGTATTAAAAGTTTCTTATTCCTTCTCTTCACAGACCCTAGGGGCAAGGACTAAGGAGAGCTCATCAAGAAAGTTTGTTAAGAGGAGTGGAAAGGTGAAAATATTGTCACTGGCTTAAGTAAAGAAGGTGTCTCTGCATCACTTCTCTTACACTTGTGGCAAGGTCAAATGTTCTTTGTCAAACTCTAAACACACAAAGAAAGCATACTAATTTATCACTTGTGCTTCTCACACTCTTTGGCGTTATTTTTAAGGGAATGCTGTTGACTTTGTTGAGAAACAGTGACCTGACTCAAAGTAGCTCATAGTGTCTCTGTTACAAAGTACCAGATGTCTTTCGCACACAAAGTTCTTTACACAGTCAAGATATAGCGTAACCAACTAGAATAGAAAGTTCTCTCGGTTTCACTGAGAGTATAAGCAGTGACCCCACAGCTACTTCCAGAGCAAGATTTTGAGCACTTTAGCCTAGAAATGTTGCAAATGCTTCTCTGTGGCAAATTCAGCTTTAAACAAAAGTCATTCTAATATTAACTAGAACATGCGAAAACAATAAAAGGTTTTGCATGTTAGCATCGGTTCATAATTGTTTTGAATGTCATGTGCAGGAAAAGCTATGCTGAGGTATTTCCCCTTATTTCTTCTTTACTTATTGAAGTCAAAAGCTTCTCATAAAAGGCAAAACCCAAACTGTTTTCAATGACACACACATTTCCTGAGGAATTTGTGACCACTGAGGCTATGTGCAAGTGGCCAGAAATCCCTAGGAAATGCCGTCATAAGTAATCTTTTATATTTAGTCTCAGAGCTTAAAAAAAATTACCATTGCTTCCATTAGCATGATATGGGACACAGACAGGTATTTTTCCTTTGTTTCTGCTGTGTATCACAGAAGATTTTTCTACAAAAGTCCCAGATTGCAAAGATCACTCAATAAATAGCATATAAAGACAAGCAAGGAATACTACAGGAACATTCACCCGTTCTACGCCCCAAAGTCTAGGATATGGGGATCACACCACCCTTCCAGACAGACAGCAGGCAGCCGTACACCCTGCCCTCCCCAGTGGCGCTAAACTCTGTCTTCTAACACCCCTGTTGTTCCTCTTCCGATGTGGCTCCCAACAAACACACAAGCCACCTGCCAAAAATCGGCACGCAGGACTCTTTTTCATTAAGGCAGTTATTCAAACCCGGTAAACATCCATCACCATAAAGAACTAGGAGCAGGAGTCATTATAATGCATAGCATGCTTCAGAGGCTGGGGAGGGAAAGAGATTGGAAATGTGAACCAAACTGGATAATGACTTGGAAAAAGATAAAAGTGTTTGGAAGTTACAAAGTGGTGATTTCTACAGCTGACATAACAGCTGAATTTCTTATGATAGCAAAAGAACTGTGCTTAAAAATACGTATAAACACAGAATGGACATTCTCTTCAACACAAGATGGGCCACAGGTGAGCTAACAGGAGCCAAACAGCTGAAGGCTGTATCCTTTGACCATGGAGACTGATAGGAAGGGAGAAGGAATCTCCCTCCCCCTCCTCTAAAGACAGGGGCTGGAAAAGGAGTTGGAAAGAGAAAAGGAAAGCAAAGGGGCACTTACTTGCTGACAAGAGATATTCCACCCTCCAAAATACTCCCACTTTCCTCTGGATGCAGAATTATAGAGATAGCTCTCCGACCTGTTGCTTCTCTCAGCTGAAGGCAGCAGAGACATCAGAAGATCACCTCCCACTCTTTAGCTGTGGGAAGATTCAGAAAGCTATGTGAAATATCTGTGACTGCTCAGGAGTAGAAAGAGTGACAAAGGACCAAAGATGAGAGTGTGAAAAGAGGCAAATGAACTGATATGATGAAGCTATCAAGGCAGAAGATTAAAGGAAAGGAAAAAATCCACTGAGAAAGGAGGATGAAATGGAAAAATGCTGAAGAGCAAAAGATGGCTCAACTCCAAATGTCAGCTAAAAGGTGATCTGTTGATTTCAACATTTTCCCTTAAAAATAGACTTTCATGTATTGAATCGTAATCAGTCTGGTTAGATTAAAAGATCTTGACTGCTATAAAGGAAGGCAAGGGAAATCTTAGCATACCCCTCTAATATAGCAAGCAAGATTTCTATTGAACCCTCACTTTGGACGTCATTCTGTGTGAAGAAGGTTTGTAAATTGTATGGCTTTACTCATCGTTCCTTCACCGTGACTGACCTGTGATACAAAGCCAAATTAACTAATTGACTGCTTTTTCAGTAATCACAACATCGCAACTTTAAAAATGCATCTTTCCATGCTGTGGATGTTTTGCAACCAGAACCCTCTGAAAAGATCTCTTCATAACAGATTAAAAAAGGACTCACTCAGAGGCACCTGTGGAAGCAGCACTTCGTCATACACACTGCAAAAGGTTTCCAGTTTTCCACCTTCATCTGAGCTTTCCTCTCACATCTTCATCTCCTCATAGTGATTTGAGGTGCTGGAAAAAATACTATCCACTGTGCACCAGTCTTTTCTCTAGCACTTTGTTCAACAAATCTGACAGTATCATTTTTTATTAATAATCATAAATAGTGTGTTCTTGGAATTTGCAGTGAAAAGCACTAACGGCAAAACTTACTAATGAGTTACAAGCACAGGCAACAGAGAGTGACATACCAGTGTCCTCCAAATGGCAGTTTACTCTCATAATGGAGCTTAGAGAGGACTATGAAGAATCGTTCCTCTAAGGCAAAGCCATACACAAAAGACTGTGGGGTTTTTTGTTGTTGTTGTTGGTGGTTTTTTTTGTTGTTGTTATTTTAAAATAACATAAGTGCATGATCCAGGACAACTTTTAAAAATCATGTGATACAATTGTCTCAGGCAGCTCTGGTTGTTTGAGTGATAATTTCAGTATTTCATCTTAAGTAAGCACTTTTTTTTTTCTATGGAAAGAGGTCATGGTGAAAGGTGTCAAAGGCATAAATGGACTCTTGGTCTCCCATTCCCATAGGATAGCTGTAAGAAAGGCATCCCTTTTCTGTTTAAAATTGAGAATGGTTAATTCACACTCTTTCTTATATCCTCTAAAGCCCTTTGGAACTTTGAACTGCGTGCTCTCACTTTTCTCATCCTGGTAACTTAATTTGGTTTCTGGGTAATTCCTTTTACATTACCCAGCACTCTTTATCACACCCTTCATACTGTATCAAAGATTAGGAAAGATTAGGAAAAAACTCCAGCCCTACGCAAACACCAATCCCACTTTCCTACCAGATCCTTTCAAAGTGCTATCTCTTTTAAGAAGGCACTATAAACATCCCTAAAACCAAACTCCATTTCAAATTCCTGCTGAT
The DNA here is from genome assembly GCA_026546715.1 of Gallinago undulata. Classification (NCBI taxonomy): domain Eukaryota; kingdom Metazoa; phylum Chordata; class Aves; order Charadriiformes; family Scolopacidae; genus Gallinago; species Gallinago undulata. Next base: position 56,090,609 of record JAOTQQ010000023.1, read on the forward strand.
TATAAAATAAATACAACCAAAGTGTGTAGCAGGAAAACAGCACCTGTTTTTCAGTTTGTTTCCATTGAATTCAGTGGGGGCAGGGACTGTTATGTTCCACCTGGCAGACCACAGCCATGACTGATGTCCTCAGCATTAATGTGAGACAGTGACTTCCCACAATGGTTTGCGTATTTTGAATTTTGCAGTTTTCTCTAGGTATAAATGTAAAGTGTAATTCTGCCAGATTAACAAGTCAGAATTGTGCTTGATTCACCTGTGTGTAAACAGGACTACATTTTCTGCTAGAACTTACAGCCAATTTTCTCTCACTTGAACACATTTGTGTACTGGTGTCTACCTCCTCAATCATAGAATTGTTTTGGTTGGAAAAGACCTTTAAGAAAAGGTCCAGCCGTTAACCTAACCCTGCCAAGTTACCACTAAGCCACGTCCCTAAATACATCATCTACCAGTCCTTTAACTACCCCCAGGGATGGTGACTCCACCACGTTCCTGGGCAGCCTGGTCCAATGCTTGATAACCCTTTTTGGTGAAGAATTTTTTCCTAATACCCAATCTGAAGCTCCCTTGGCACAACTTGAGGCCGTTTCCTCTTGTCCTGTCATAGAATCATCTGGGTTGGAAGGGACATTCAACATCATCTAGTCCAACCATCAACCCAATTCTGACCAAAAAAACCCCATTGCTAAACCATGTCCCCCAGCACTATGTCAACCTGTCTTTTGAACACCTCCAGGGATGGTGCCTCAACCACTGCCCTGGGCAGCCCATCCCAAGGCTTGATAACCCTTTCAGTGTAAAAATTTTTCTTAATATCCAACCTGAACCTCCCCTGGCACAACTTGAGGCCGTTTCCTCTAGTCCTGTCGCCTGTGACTTGGGAGAGGAGACCGACCCCCGCCTCTCTACACCCTCCTTTCAGGCAGTTGTAGAGGGCCATAAGGTCTCCCCTCAGCCTCCTTTTCTCCAGGCTTTACCCACAACAGGCGGGACCGTGCTTTCCAGCCACAGCCGTCGCTCTCGGCCAGGCCCGGACGGCGGGGGGGAAGCGGGCGGGACCGCAGCCTCTTCTCCGTCCGCCAAGGGGAAGCGATTTCGTCGCCTCTCACTCCTGGCCGGCCCTCCTCGGTGGGAAGGGCCGCTGGGGCTTCACCTCAAGCCGCCGCGGCCCGGCGGTGGGGAGCGGCGCCGCCGGGCCGGGCCGGGCCGGGGGCCTCAGCGCCGAGCGCTGCCGTGATCGGGCGGTCGCGGCCGCCGCTCCTCCCCTCTCCCCGCGGAGCAGGGCGGGTGGCGGCGCCGTCTACCTGTCCCGGAGGAGGAGGAGGAGGAGCCGCCACAGCCCGGGAGCCGGAGGGACAAAGTTGACTGGAAAGTTTACGAGGGACCGTGGGTGGGAAGAGAAAGGCGGAGGGCTGAGGGGGGGAAGTCGCTCCCGCCCCGCTGGCCGCAGCCGGGAGCTCCCGGAGGAGGAGGAGGCGGAGGCGGCAACCTTGCGGGGCAGGCGAGAAGCGGCATCCGCAAACTCTCCGCTCCTTTCCCTCCCGCTGGGTGCCCCCCCCCTCACCCCCTCACCAGGCGCCCGGAGGCCTGCTGAGGTGACCGGCTGCCGGGAGGGGGGTACACGGCCGCCGTCCTCCTCGCCCGCCTCCCTGGGGCGTCCGAAGCGGGCTGCGAGGACCGGGGGACGCCGCCGCGCTCGGTGCGGGGAGGGAGGGAGCTCCAGCGGGGGAGGAGGGTCGCACAACCCCCTTCGCCGGCACTTTCCCCCCCCTGCTCTTTTCCTCCCCGGGACCGGCGGTTCTCATGGCGCTGAGCAAAGGGCTGCGGCTGCTCTGGAAGCAGGAGCCGGGGCCGAGCGCCCTGCTGGAGGCGCGCAGCCGCCAGGACTGCCTGTTGCTGGAGGCCGGCACGGTGGCGGCGCTCAGTAAGTGCCCCGCGGCGGGCAGGGCCGGGCCGGGCCGGGCCGGGCGGGTTCCCCGGGCGGGGTCCTGTGGGGAAGGCTGTGTTGTGGGGAGGTGGCGTGTCCGTGGGTACGGGCCTGGTCCCCCGGTGGTGCCAGCGTGGGGGTGTGTGAGGGTGTGGGGTGGCAGCACACCATCCCCCGGGAGGTTGGGGGGCGCTTTCCCCTGTGGCGGGGAGAGCTCAGACCTGGGCCCACTGTTTTGGAGCCTTTACCACAAAAAAAAGGCACTGAGGTGCTGGAGCGGGTCCAGAGAAGGGCAACGAAGCTGGTGAGGGGTCTGGAGAGTAAGTCTCATGAGGAGAGGCTGAGGGAGCTGGGGGTGTTCAGCCTGGAGAAGAGGAGGCTGAGGGGAGACCTTATTGCTCTCTACAACTCCCCAAAAGGAAGGTGTAGCCGGGGGGTGGTCAGTCTCTTCTCCCAAGGAACAGGCCATGGGACAAGAGGAAACGGCCTCAAGTTGCACCAGAGGAGGTTCAAGTTGGATATTAGGAAAAACACCTTCACTGAAAGGGTTGTCAATCATTGGAATGGGCTGCCCAGGACGGTAGTTGAGGCACCATCCCTGGAGATATTCAAAAGACAAATTGACATGGTGCTGGGGAATATGGTTTAGTGTTGGTGTGTGTGTTTTTTGGTTGTTTCTGTTTCTTTTTTTTTGTGTGTGTGGTTGGACTAGATGATCTTAAAGGTCCCTTCTAGCCTAGGCGATTCCGTGGTTCTGTGACCTTGGGGTCCCCTCGCTTTAAAACCCCGGCCTCCAGCATGGCCCTCCAAGGCTTGCCCACCCGCTACTGGTTTGGGGTGCCCCCCGGTGCCCTGTTGGCCAGCATCTCCTCTGCCCTCTGTGACCCCAGGCCTGATCCATGTCTGCAGCAGGTCTTTCTCTGCTCTGGGTCTCTTAAGCCTCCCACCCCAGCAGCCAGGGTGGGAGAAGCAGGAGAGACCACCTGCCTGCCTGGTGGCTGTGGAGTCGCAAGGCACCCTTACTGTGTGAGACCTTGAGACTTGTTATTCCATGGCTTTGTATGAGCCTTGCTGACTGCAGAGGAGGATCCAGCTAAAAGGAAGGGGCCTGGTGGCCCTTGAAGAAGTTTCTATTCAGCTACATCAGGTGCCCACCACCAGTGTAGACACCCAGTTCACAGGAGAGATTGTTTTGGGTGACTGAGATTCATGTTCTGTAGAGGAAACCTGGCTTCTTCCTCTGGTGCCATACCTGCCCATGTGGTTTGCACTGTTTATGGTTGCTTGAGTGCCTGGCTCTGACTGGAGGAGCTCCAGCCTCACCTGGGGCACTGGAAGTCGTGAACATACTCAGGGTTGTCTCATCTTGTGTTATAATACTAGCCACCCACGAGTTAATGCCGTGCTAATGTTGAGGCAGACACTGAAAAATGAGTTGACTGAGAATGTAAAGTGCAAAAAGTAATGCAGGGGAGCATGTTGTGCTTGTGCTGTGTTCTTAAATTGTTATGCGTATAATACTTACCTGTTCCAGCAATCACGCCAGGCTTTGCAGTGTTTTAGAAGTCTGTATTCAAGCAGCTCAAAGGAAAAGGGGAAGAACTTAAACTGTGAACTCTGTGTAGTAAGAGCTTTATGTATGTTGTGGTTTGTACAGTGTCAGTGACAATATCAGTTCAAGATCCAGGCTCAGTGAGCTGAATGGTAAATGGTGGCAAGACATCCACACTGAAATGCTTAGGCATTGGGCATTTAATGAATGAGGAGAGTCAAAACGATCGTCAGCTGGCAACTGGTTTTCACAAGAGTCATTCTGATAGTGGAAAAATTTTGACCTGTTGTGGTAAAGATCTGTTATTGCCACACTGAATTTTTTAATAAATTTTAATGGAATTTTGTCTTGCATAATACTTCAGGGACTCAGTTTCTTGTTAAATTCATTGGTAACAGTGGACATGAATATGTTACATTTTTCTAGGGTTTTGGGATTTTTTGTGTCAGTTTTCAATGAACTGACAAAGCAAAAAGTCTGGTAGTACTGAGTAGCATTTTGCTCACTTTCCCTGATTCAAAAACCTGTTGACATTAAAGCTCTCCACTGATATCAGTGGGTTTTGGTTTGTATTTCTTTATTCTGATACAAATCTAAAGTAGCTCCACTGCCTATAGCCAATGTGCGTGAATAAAATCGAGTCCAGCATTCATCTAGCTGACCCCAAACCTGTTGAATGACCAGTATCTGGAAAGATCTCACTAATTACTGCAATCGTCAATTTAGAATAGATTTTTCTCCCCCAGTGGTACTTTCTACCGTTTGAATTGCTATTGCTAAAAATGATTAGAGAATTTGTATAGGATGTGTGTTAGAAGAATTCTGAAGTAGTGATCTGTACAGTGGCTAGTGGAAAAGCCTGTTTGCCATGGCTTTTCAAAGTCAAATATCACCTCTTGATAATCATACATCCTTGGCACCCAACTCACTCCATGTTAATGACTTTGTCATTCTATTTAATTTGGTTTCTCTTTTCCTGCCTGGTTTGGTTCCTGTATTGTGGGAAAAAGCCAGTTGATCCAGTTGAGCCTGGTTAGATTGTTCGTTTCTTGTGTTTATGTAGTGAAGGACCAGAAAAGGAGGGAAAACCAGCAGTAGGTGTCGTGATGGAAAATTTCCAAGAATTGTGAAGAGGAAGCTCCACAGCCAGGGTGGTAACAGAAACATTAATTCTCTTTTGTTTGACTGGCATTTAGGTCGTTAACTAACCATAAAACACTTCAGTGGAAGGTTAACAAACTTTGTAAACCTGTGGTTTCAGACAGACTAACCCTAGGATTGTGCGAATTTTGGTGCCTGTGTCTGATTTTCTGTTTCTAAAATAAAGTTTTTAAAAAATTGCATACCTGTGGTGAGGAGGAATTATGCAGCTGTGCCTTATTCAAACTTCCACACTAACTAAAAGCAGGTATATATACCTGGGGCACTTTAGTTTTACAACAGTTTATGGAGTTTTGCAATAGCAGCCTCGTGTCAATAGAAATGTAGAGAGGAATAATCACGAATGGACAACAAAGGTCTTAGAGCAAATTTTAGTCATTGTTCATCACTTTTTTTCCCCATAATTACCAAGTGCCTCTGCCTTGCACAGGCATGACAACTGCACTTTGAAAGCTCAATTGCTTCTATAATACTTTTGTACTAGAAGAAACTCAGATGTTGAATTTAACCTAGTTTGAGTGGCAGAAGGGAGTGAGAATCATCCTAGGAGAAGAGACATTACAAAAAAGAAATCTAAAAAAGTGCACTCTTGTATAAGCACAGTGTCTATGCAGGCCATAAACCTCTGGCAAACTCCTAATTAAAATACACCCTTTCAAATATGTAAACATAAGATTTGATACTGTCTTGTGACTGGTTAACTTTATGCTTTTTCTTCTCTCAGTATGTTATGAAGATCATGACGACAATTTTAGTTGTAAATTGGTTATATTTCAGAATTTCCTTATTGCATAGAGAGATTTAATATTTTTAACTTGAAATATATTTGCACATTTCATGCAAGTAGTGGGAAAGCATTATGGAGATCTCTAATTGCCTGAGGTGTCAGCAGTGTGTAAAATGAGAACACTCAGGCTGTAATGGAAACCTAACCCAAGAAACTTTTGTAAAAATCAAGGAATCAAAAATCACAGCAGGAAAACCTAACTACACGGCCCCAACCCCCTTATCTTAATCTGTATAATGATTTAATGTCAACAGAACAAATTTCTGTTCTGTCATAAATTAAATTGCGTTTTTGAAGACGGGAGTTTTTCTTCCTTTTCTCATGATGTCACTGTAGGATGGAGGGTAAAACTCACTGTTTTGAATTTAACAGTACATTTTGCAAGAGGCTTTTTTTTTTTTTTTTTTTTTTTGCCCCTGGCAACCCTGAAGCTTCAGGCATCTCCAGAAGGATGGGTGACAGTCTGAAACAATTCCTCCAGGAATTCTCCAAACTAGAACATCAATAATTAGATTCTATGGAAGAAGTTTAGAGTCATGAAGGATGAAAAAAGATTACCATTGGTTTAGAAGTTTTTGCTTATACAAGAGGAAACATAGATACAAATGCTGTTCCTACTTTTAACGCACATTACAGTTTTTAATGCTTTATAGATGAAGTGAACTGCACAAGGAGGTTCTGAACTGCTGCCAAGGCAGTTTACTGAAGTAAACTAAGGCTGTAGCATTGAAAATGCAGTTATTTCACTTTATAGCAGGTAATCTTAGTGAAATTATGCCAACAGGAGTGCTCTGCTATTGAAATTCATCATGAAAATACGTTTTTGCAAGGGCAGAGGGAAATGGTGCACAGATTTCTGTAGTACTTTTTTTGTAAGCACCTGTTACAGTGGATCCTAAATGACCCTGGTCTTTTGAAAATACTGAAATTCAAAGCTGGTAACAGTGCTTGTTTTTGTAAGTAGGGCTCAAGTTTTTCCTCTGGGTGACTTTCACTCACAGATCTGAGAAACAAGACTTTATTAGAGACAAGCTTGCATAGAGTTAAGGGGTGCGTACACTCTGCAGAGCAGCTCCGTGCCTCCTCTGTGGCTCCAGTTGCAGGTCTGTGTGTGGTTCTCTGGGGCAGCCGAGTGAAATCAGGGTAGAGCCTTGCAGGGGGAGGGATGAAAAACCAGGAAGTGACAATTATTTACTTGCGTATCCTTTTTTTTTTTTTTTGTTACAGAATGCAGTTTCTACATACATTCACTGTTTACAATTAACTTTAGTTTTGTATTTAGGTGGATAAATGTGCCACTGAGTGGGGTGTGGAAATCCAACACCAATACTTCTGTAAATGTATTGTGAATGTATTTCTATGCAAAACAAAGAGCTGTACAACACGACTCTCACTCTTATGGCGGAATATTTACATAGCTAATCTCCCCATCTTATCTGCATTCCTAAAACTTCTTGTTTAAATTTAAAAAAAATAGAATAATCCAATTACAAAATTTTATTAAGTTTTCTGTAGTTTAGTGGAGTTCAAACATCTTCCATTTGTGGATCTCTACAAAACTTGTAGTGGAAGCAATCTATGGAGCAGAACCCTTTCTTTCCTTAGTTACGCTGGCAGTGGGCACTTGCAAACTATCATTTCTCAGACCGAAATTCACTGCTATAGGTTACAGGAACAAGTGTGTGCTACAGTTCCTTTGCTGTTGTTGAAATGCAAATTGGGTACAGAAAAGAGGGAAAATGTATTGGTGTAAATATAGACTACAAGGCTTGCTTTCTCTGCTAGGAACCTGGTAGTGGTTGTGAGGTATGAATTCTGCTTGGTGGTTTATCTCTATACTGACTATAAGTTTCTGTGTTAATATTTGTAATATACGACAGGAAGCACATAAAGATAATGATCAAGCTTGAGAGTAATGACTTAGAGACTTCCCATGTTCTTGACTGCCTGCAGTCCACAAGGCTGGCCAGTAGAAACCTGGTGGTGTTATGATTCTATTCTTCTTTGGTTGTGAATGAATATATTAATGTAGAATCATAGAATTGTCTAGGTTGGAAGGGAACTGTAGTCCAATCATCAACCTTTCTCTGATTAAAAAAAAAACCCAAACATCACTAAACCATGTTACTAAGTGCTATGTCTACCTGTAAAGACCTTCAGGGATGGTGCTTCAACCACTTCCCTGGGCAACCCGTTCCAAGGCTTAATAACCCTTTCAGTGTAAAAATTTTTTCTAATATCCAATCTGAACCTCCAATGGCACAACTTGAGGCCGTTTCCTCTTGTCCCATCGTCTGTGACTTGGGAGAAAAGACCAACCCCCACCTCTCGGCTACACCCTCCTTTCAGGTAGTTGTAGAGAGCGAGAAGGTCTCCCCTCAGCCTCCTTTTCTCCAGGCTGAACACCCCCGGCTTCCTCAGCCTCTCCTCATAAGGCTTGTGCTCCAGACCCCTCACCAGCTCCGTTGCCCTTCTCTGGACCTGCCCGAGCACCTCAATGTCTTTTTTGTGGGAAGGGGCCCAAAACTGGACACAGGACTTGAGGCGGGGCCTCACCAGTGCCCAGTACAGGGGGACAATTACCTCCTGAGTCCTACTCCCCACGCCGTTCCTGATACAGGCCAGGATGCTGTTGGCCTTCTTGGCCACCTGGGCACACTACTGGCTCATGTTTGGCTGACAGTTGACCAACACCCTCAGGTCCTTTTCTTCCAGGCAGCTCCAGCCACTCTGCCCTGTTGCGCTGCAGGGGCTTGTTGTGTCCCAAGTGCAGGACCTGGCACTTGGCGTTGTATATACACATACATGTATGTATATATATATATAATATATATTTACACTATATATACACATAGAAGTATGAAAACATAATCCCTCACTAGAAGCAGAATATTCTCAATCTAGTATAGAAAGCTAGTTAACTGATCTTTCCAAAATACCACTCTGCTGATTTGTTTGTTGCCTTTTCAACCAGAAATACTGCTTTCTAGAAAATTGGTAATTGCATTGCTTAATGTTTTGAATATTCAGACTTTCTTAACTATAACCCTGACCACAGACTTCTTCCCAACTCCGTATTGCTTAACCTGTGTGGTATTCCAGATTACAGTTGTACTTGCATAATGCCTGTGTAGCTCAGACAGAATGTAAACAGGAAGATTTTAGTGATGAAAGATAATGAAAATAAATGAAAATACAACAAAGTGCTTTAGGTCTGTCTGAGGATGACAGAAAACAGAATTTGGAGGCAAGTTAATTATCTAACTCCTGTAATATCAGATATTGCACCTATTTCTAGGTAAGATGCTGATGGTAGTGTGTATATTTTTTTTCTCACATGTTCTTGGGTCTTTTTTGTGTGTTTTCTGTTTGATTATAGATTTGCTCTTTCTGGGGAAAATTTACACCTCTTCTTGCAAAATGCTAAATGACACAAATAAAGGAAACAAGTTACTGAGACACATCAAGCCTATGTTTCTAGAAGTACTTAGAAATGCTTCAGAATATATATATGTATAGCAGTACCTACAGCTCAGCAGGTGTCTATTTCCAGAATCAGGCTTGAGAATCAGAGGGGGGAGCCAGAATCTGTAATCTAGTCCCAGACTCTTTTCTTCAAGAGCTCTTTCTTCAGTTTTATCTTTAAGTTTTAGGTATTACTGTGTCTGTCCTTAATGTGGGACTTGGAACTATGGTACCTTTCTGCCCTCTTACTCCAGTCACTGACCTTTCTGGGCACCAAATGTCTGAGGGTGGCACTGGTCCCTGCTGAAGTCTGGGGGATCAGCCTGAAGGAAGGATTGAATAAAGGAAACTGCATATATCTGGCTGGTTCCTGCCAGCTGCTAAACTGAATTTGCAGCTTTTACAAGTAGGAAGTCGCACTTGGATAGGCCATGTGGTTTATGTAGATGTATGTCTTTTCAGGGTGGTTTTCTTTGGCTCTGAAATATTTTACACATGGAAAAATGTCATTTTTAGTTGAGTTTATTGTAGCTTAATTTCACTGAGTTATTGTATGCCTCTGGTTTTGCAAGGGTTAAAAATTTGAGCTAACATGCCAACATTATATATAATTTACATCAGAAGCTTTTACATAATTAATATTTAGAAAAATGCTTGAGGAATGCAGACAGTGTGCAGGTCTAAAGCTGTTATGAACGCGACGCAGTTGGGGTAATTATTGGAGAAGGGTGGATACTCAATTATATGCTTACTGGAAAGAAAGATTACTAAAAAAATATTCATAGGAAGCTTTCATGTAGTTTGGTAATTACTATGTATACTGTTTAGTTATTAAGTAGTAAAAAATTGCACTATGTATTTGTAAATGCGACTTATTCTCTGGGTAAAAAATTTTTTCATGAGTTTCCTCAACTTTTGTAGCAGTGTTGTGCATTAACTATGTATGTGTGTATGTATCTCAAGCTGTCTGGATTGAAAAAGGAAGGATTTTACATGTGCCTCTCCATTTCAAACTTTTTATGAAAGCCATTGCAGAATAAAACCCCAGACTTTGGAATATTTGATGGAGAAACACAGAAATAATTTTCATTTTACAGATTAGAAAAGCTTTATATATCTTTGGACACATCTAGCCATCGAATGTTGTTGCTAAAACTATATTTTCAATATTGTTGAAACTTGTCAGATATGGTTTATATTTCTCCTGTTCATCAACAATTCTTTAGAGTTTTGTAGTAGTTTTCCCTTCAAGTCTCTTCTTCATCCAGCAAAGGCAGAAGCGCATCAGTTATCTGTCTAGCCTTTCTCTTTCTGATTCTGGGTCTTGTGTCCTAGAACTGTTTGTGAATACTCTAGGATATGTTTCACACCAGGTTTCAATGACAGTTATTTGAGATTTCGATGCAAATTTTAAGACTTGTAAAGATTTCTTTTTAATAAAAAGAAACTTGGCTCAAGTCATCTGCAATAATGTCCTTTTAAAGTCACACTTTAGTCATCCTTTCTATGTATTGCTTTTTAGAATGGTTGTTGGGGATTCCTCCTCCTTATTCCCTCCAAAAATATAAAAAAGAAATTGGCCGGGGTGTGTCAGAATCCAGTTAGGACTTCCCAGTGCTGGAGGGAGGATGACTGTATCCTTGCTTGCACGCTGGCAAGATTTGGAGCGAGACAACACCATGGTGACTGGAGACTGAGGGGGGACCAAGGAGTCATCCCCCCAGCCCCCAGGGTCCTTGTGGAGCAAGATGAACCCTAGGGTAAACGAGAGGATCTGCTGTGTGGTGGAAGTTATTGGCGAGTTGTTAGCCAGCCAAGAAGAATAGCACCACAGCCCAGAGACCTCCCAGAGCTTGGTGTCCTGCTCCTTCCAGGCAGCTCTGATGCCCAGTGTGGGCAAATCTTGTCAGTGGGCCTGCCCAGGACAATAGGGTATTTCTGTAGCGCTGCTGACAAAACACAGCTATTTTTGTGTGTGTTTGGAAAAGTCCCATGCCAGGAGCTTGTGTCCCTGGGATTCCACTGGCTTGACTCGGGAATCTTTGGTGGCTTCTGTACCACCAGTGTCAGGCGCTTCTTGCTGTTGACGGCAGGAGTTGTGTCTTGGTTATTTCCACGTTGAAATAAATTCCATTCTTTTGGATGGTGCTCTGATCAGACACTTCAACGTCCAGCTTTCCAACCTGGAGTTTTGCTTTGAAGAGTATCACCATTTTCAAGGTGTCTTTTAAATGCTTTCAAGTTGTGCCTTGCCCACAAGTTTTCAAGCTTTTGCATCAGTCTGAGATCCTAATCTCGGGCTGTTTCTGTCACTGTCTATTTTTTCCTAAAGGTGGAATATTCAGAGCAAGAATTTTATTTATGGTTTTTCCTTTTTTATTCTAAAGGGAACAAGGATAAGCTTTGAAGGCAGAGGACAGATGTATGAAAGAAGTCAGTTTGTTGTTGCTGGTCTTTCCTCCTTAGTGAAGATGCCATGGAAAGTGAAACATAATTTTTTGTAACCTCTTTTTAGTACATAAGGGTGCTTTACAGGGAGTCTTTTTTAAAAAATGAAACATTGTTACAGTTGTCGTGCTTTGGGCTATCTAAACTATTTTTGCTGAAGTTTTGTGTTGTTTTTTTTTTGAAGTGCCAGAGAACTGAGCTTCCAGAGTCTCAGCTCTTAAGAGGTGCTGCTACTGAATGTTTAAATTGTTACTGTCCAGAGGTTTATGTTACCCAATAAATATCCCTTCATCCTCTTTCTGCTGCTTGTTTTGTTTCACTGGTCTGTGCATGGTATCAACATTTTGCTAGTTTCTCCTGATTCACTCTGTGTTCCTAAGAAGGCAGAATGGCTAAGTTGTGAAAGTCTGATAGTGAACATGAAATTAAGAAAAAATTAATGAGTCTTCCTTATTTGTCATGCGTGCAAAAATTGAGACAAATGTGTTTTGATTTCCTTTGGCAGTTGCCTCTGCTAAGGAATTTTGTGAGTGAAATTGTTCTTCCTTCCACTTCAAAATGTCAGCAATTTTCCCAAAATATGGGGTTTTTGTTTGTTTTGCATGCTTCTCTCTGAACTATTTGCCTCTTGAAGTTTATAAAGACAAGTCTGTTTCTTGCTTTTCTGTTCTATCATCCTTTGCAGGCCGTTCAGTTTGTCCTTTATATGCTCAGATGTTTCAGATTTTTGTAATTGCTGAAGTTTATTGGGAGCGTAAGGTTGCAAAGTGTTAGCTAACCTCTACAAGTACCATTTTGCTGTTTATCAGTGGCTCGAGAAGTACATGGACATTTGGGGGTCACAGATGTTTTCCTCAGTCATGAAGCTGACCTTACTCCTCGTTGGGAAATGTATAAAAACCACAGACTTACTCATTCAAGAAATACTTCTGTTTTACTTTAAAATAGTGAGTGACAAGTTTGGGCTGTATTCTGCCTTAATATCTAAATGTTCAGTTTGCGCCCATGGAAGTCAGTTGTTGCAGAAATACACAAATCTAGCATCAACAAACCTGTATGTGTTTATTTTCAATCAGCTAATTTTTACTTCTCTGAAATACAAGTGTAATTCTTCCTGAAATCAACATCTGATGTTGTGTCTACATCAAATTATGTTATCTTGCATTAAAAATTCCATTTCTGTATGAAATTAGACTGTAAGAATCTAGAAGCAGAAATCACCTCTTTTTGCACACCTAGAAAAATATATAATATTTTAGCTTACGGACGGACAAATTATTATTTTTGCTCTCATTTTAGAAGGGTGCAAAGTTTACATGTGCCTGTATATTCCTTTACTTATTTTGAAACTGATGTGGTACCTGTACCATGTTTGGAAAGATAGTGAGTGCCCTTCTTTCTTCTAGGGTGGTGTGTGGAGAGGCTTTGCATTTCTGTTCCATGACTTTTTTGATCACTGTGTTCTTACAGCATTTTAACTCTACCTTTGTACTGAAGTTGTGTTTACTGAGCAAAACCTACTGGCATTCTTCAGTGTAGGCAATAACAATTTGAAAATTTTATGAAAACCGGAAAACTAAGGTTTGCTACCTTTTGCTTTGTTTCTCAGCTCCAGAAGAAAAAGATGCAATTAAAGGACAATATGAAAAACTCATGGATGCTTATGGCTGCTTAGGAGAGCTTCAGCTTATATGTGGTAAGTGAGCATCTCTATGACTGAGATTATAAAATGCCAAGGCAATGCTAAAAGACAACAATGGCTAAAGTTGTCCAATTTCTTAACTTGTGAAAGCTAATTGCACCTTGTTATGTACATTCTGGAAAAGATATATTTCTTTTTCTATGCTGTGCCAAAAACACACCACTAAATTATAGTCTAAGAATTTCAGGGTTTTTTTTTCCTCATTTTTGTTTTGTCTAACATTCTTAGCTGCCTGAAGATAATTGCCATTTTTTTCCTCTACTACATTTGTCCAAAACGAGCTATGATTTTTCACTTTTTTAGAAGGATCGTGTTTAAACACTGATCAATTATGGTCATCTGAGACTGCAGTACTACAGATTGCCAATCCTTGCTATAATGCCTAATTGCCTTTAATGGGGTAATTTACATGAATGAGGATTTGCAAAAACAGTCCTTTATCTTCAACTAGTATAGTAAGGAATATCTCTTGTAATTTCTATAAATTTCTGTACAGTTTGGGAATCTTGATTTAGGAAAGGACTCACTATTACACTGCCTACATGAATGTTAATGGAAATAACATGTTTTCTGTGGTCATTGATTTGAAGGTAATAGTACATTATACAGCAGACTTCAAATTCACTGATGAAAAAGACACATTGAAAGACAAAGCACTGTATGCCTTGTTCCCATGGTCTTCTTACATTAAGCCTTAATTTTGACTTGGAGGAATGACAAAACTCTTTTCTGTATAACTCGGAGCTTAGCCAAGGAATCCATGGAAGGCAGTGGTGGTGTGAGCACTGGTGTGTTTACTCCAGTAGATATAAGTTTATCTTTTTAAAGCCCACTTAACATGTTATGGCTTGAGTAATATGACTTAAGATTGCTGTTGCCTTTTCAGATCGATCTGAAAGATTTCTGTGTTGTAATTTAAAGCAGTAGGTCCATCTAGTCTTCTAAAATTAATGTGGACTTTGTGGTCTTTTTTTTCCTTCATGTGGAGTCAGTTAGACATTTATATGGAGATTAATACCAATTTGTTAATGTAATTAAAAATGGAGGGCTTGTGATTAGTTTTTGTTGGCACTTGGACCTGTTTTTCTTCATAGGAGTCTAATGAATCCTTTACTAATGAATAGTAAAGGAATGTAGCTATTGGATTCAACCTCTTCAAGCTACAGATGAGGGTAGTTTCTTGTATATGATGGGAAGTAAATATATCCGGTTTTAGTCTTCATATTAAAAGGTGAATTATTTCAAATGAGGTGAGAAATGTTCTCAGCCTTATTTTTTTTCTCTTTTATCCTTTTATTTCTGTGTTTCCCGTGTGCTTATTTCTTTCTGAGCAACACATGCTTAACTTCAATGTCCTTTAAGTGTGAGGCTTTTCCTCTCCGAGCTTTGTCACTGCACCTCTGTCCTGTTGTAGGAATAAATTACAAGTCCTGGTACAGGACTCAGTTTGGAAGCTGTTGTTAAAAATTTTATTGTTAATAGGATAAAAAGTTAACTATTGAGGGAGGCAAACTTCTAATTGTGATTGAGCGAAAAGTCAGGAGGGTCATGCTCTAGTGGTAAGCAAAGGTAAGCAAACATTTTCTGCTGCTGAAAATGTTTAAAAACGCAAAGATGATTGCATGTCTGCTATTTCACCATTCAAGAGGTAGCCCACGTTTTTCTCACAGTCTTATTTAGATCTTCCGTATTACATAGAAGTAAGTTCCATCTCTTTAGCTGTTCCTTACATAAAAGACTAACTCTAGAAAGGAATGCAATGTAACTTTTTTCCCTCTCCTCTTTTTAATATAATGTATTCTAGCAGCTGCAAGCAAGGGCATAATTGGCCAGCTCTTCACTGAGCATCAGTGATCACATAGACTCAGTTCAGCAGTATCAGTATTTTTTTCTTACTACTGGAAACCTGCAGACCATACGTACTAAATTAACTGAAAATATCTGTGAAAGTACATTCCACTGGGATATTAAAAGAGTCTATTTGTAGAGCAGAAGGGGAGACTCTTCTTCAAGACATGAAAGATGTCTGTGAGCACTTTAATTAATCTGTAAATATTGCTACTTAAGAATCCAAATAAATCACATTGTGTGCCTGCCAAAGTAGTTCGTGCTTTTCACGAGAAAGTAGATGAAATATGTGAAACTGACTCACAAAGTTAATGTTTCCCACCAGTAATAACACTCACTTCTATGTGCCTATGTCTGTTAACATGACTCACTAAGTTCTTCTGCTTGCTTTTGTGAGATGGATGGCAGCAGAATGAATTGTACAGTGTTTCTGGGCTGTATCTCAGCCAAGATTTTGCTGCCAAAGAAGATCTAGCAGTGGCAAATACATCTTAAGCAAAGCGTTAAAAGAGCTGGCTTTGCAGTGTTTGGTTTAGACACTGTGATGTCGGGAAGGAGTATATATATGGTAGTATTTTTGACATCGCCACCGTGTAAGATGTTTAGTTAAATACAACTGCTCTAAATTAATTTGTGTATATACCCTTCCTCTTCCACATAAATGATGTGTAGTTGAAAGGAAGAAGTTTCAAAGGCAAAAAGGACAGTTAAGTACCCGGTTTCTATTCCTTTAGAACAATTCCTCATATGCAATTTTATTTAGAAGAGGGAGAAAGAGTATCTGTTAGGCTAAAACTGTAGTTTAAAAAATCTTGTTTATTTTCATAATTCTGCTATAGATTTCCTCAGCAATTTTCATCTAGCTGCTTAGAAACAGCTCCTCTGCTGTGTTCTGTTGCTAATTTTGAAGGCAGATGAGAAGCAGGTTGTTTTTCAGTGGACTGCAAAGTGAAGTGGAGGTATGTGTGGCATGGAGATGGAACAGGCTGAGGGAATATAAGGCCATGGCATGACTGTGTTGGAATGAAAAAAGAGCAAAAACTGGAGTGAATTATTTTTTTAAAGGAAATGGCAGTCTTAAGTGAAATTTTTACAGTTAAGAAGGACAAAAGAATTGAATATTGCCTCATTTTCACTGCAGCTTGTAATAGGCAACTCTGAAGTCATCCCATAAACTGCAGGGGAAACAATTGCCTTGAGTCATGTAGACAGGTTAAATACAGAAACTGCAGCTTATTATTCTAGGGTGTGACGTACCAGAACTGTGTTTCCTGTTCAGCTTGGATTGAGGCAATTGGTTTCACAAGAGCTTTTGAAAAAATGGATGCAAGTTATTTTTGTCTTCTTTCTATGCCAAATAGTCTCCATCCTCTGCCTCCCTTGTGCAACCTGATAAAAGGGCATTCAGTACATATCACTATGAACAAAACATTTCTTATATTTCTTTAAAAAAGTTCTTTACAGACGGATGTGGTGATTTATAGCTGTAACGGGGTAAAATAGTGATCTTAGTCATGATGCAACACTTATACCCATCTCTCTGAAATCAAAATTTGCTGCATGAGCTTTGAAAGATATATTTTTTTTTCTTTATTGTGGTATATGAGTCTTGCTTTTTCATAGAAACGTTGCTGTAGAAAGCATGATGAGTAAGGAACTGGTCTACTTCTTGCTTGAAAATAATTTCAGAGATTTCTTTAAAACCTTCTGGATTGCATCCCAAGGAAATGAGGGACATTTCCACAGATGTGATCGTCAATTGCAGTTCTTATGTTCCTAAATCACTTTCATCTATACCTGAAGTTTAGAAAGGCTAATAAGAACCAGAATTGCACTTTAAACTGGTTGTACAAGTTGGGGAGTTTTTTTGAAAAAAATAAAGATGGTTGTTTTCTAAGGTGAGGGGCCCAATTAAATATTCTGCAGCTGATGTGGTTGTTGGTACAAAGTGAAGTGCAAGAGCCAGACCTGGAGCCTTGATCACTTCACAGGAGAAAACTTTCTATTTTTTGAGCTGCTTTTTGTTGGCCTTAGTGCTGGCCCCATTCATTGTGCACTTTGCAGCTGGCAGCCAAATGTAACATGCTTTCTGCTACTGTAGTGCACATGAAATCAAGAGAAAATTACCATGAATTTTCCTCCCAGTGTACTTTCATTAATTACTTTTTTTTTTTTTTTTTTTTAAGAACTGTTGGACTCCTTTTTCAAGAAAAAAGACTTGAGTTTGGAGTGTCTCATACTCCACTCCAGATATGCAGGGAGCCTCTGTCGACTGGCTGCACTGGTAGTACTGGCAGAGCCACTGACTTCAGGAAACTGATTTACTGTTAATTCTCCTTTTGATCTTGAGGATACTCTGCCAGCATTTTAAGATTCAGCTTCCTGGCTTACTTGAGCTTATACTTAAGGGGAGACTGCTCATTTGTGGCTTTGGTACTTTTTTTTCCCCCATGTTGCTGTTGATGTTTTGGACAGAACAAATATAAATACATTAAATGCTGTTTAGTTCCTTTCAGAGGATGTAACCCTATAATGTGCATCCTAATGTTGCCACCAGGTGAATTGGGCTGGAGAACGTGATGCATTTCTGTTGTGATTGGTGTTAGTCTGGTACTTCAAGCACTACTTGCATAAAAGCGATTTCCAGTTCATTGGAAACTTAAAAGGAACAGTATTTTTAATATAATTGCAGGACTGGAAATGGTAGTGAGCTGCAGTTTGGAAGAGTTAAGGCTGCAGGGATTAATGGAATAGTCTCGACTGTTTTAAGGGGAAATACCTTCTAGCTTTAAGGAATGTCTGTGTGTTTCAGTTTGATCCATTTCATTAAAGTTGTGATATTTTCACAGTTTGCTCAGCAAAACCAATTTAATTAAAATAAATCCTCTCTTTCTTTGCCGTGGCCTCACAAATCCACCTACCATGGGAAATTTCATGTTGTGTTGATAGCAGGGGTTTTGTTGTTGTTGTTTTTGTTTGTTTTGGTTTTTCTTGTTTTATTATCTTTTTTTTTTTTTGGTGGGTTTGGTAAACCAGGAATGCAATTTCTTTCATTCTTTTGTGAGATTTACTGGATAATGAAAATGAATGGTTTAGGAAAATTTTTCAGTAAATTCTTGTCAGCTAAAAATATTGTTTTCTTTGCAATGAAAGAACAATTACCAAATAACTTAACATTTGCAGTTTTTCTAAATGGAGAAAGTTGATAAAGTTTTATAAAAATTATTTCCTCCAGTAGCAACATCCATCCTGATTGAAGCAATTAAAACAATTTCTGTTCTTAGATTTAAGTGCACTTAAGTAAGGCTGTGGTTGATACATCTGTTTTCATGTTAAGTAGCTATTTTCAACAGGAAAGATTATGGGTTGTTGACATGTACATACCAGAAAGGAAACCACATTGACTTTTTAAGTTTAAATTTAGAAGTAAATGGACTGATTTTTGCCTTTAATACATCCACAATAATGGTCAGACTTTCAGTGACTGGCACATAAGCAGAAGCATTTTTCCTGTGGCTGGTAATGTTAGGTTTCTGCCATATTAGGCATGTATGTGGATATGTAACACTTCTGTTTTACTCCTTAGAAGAGCGTTTTCAGCCTGACAAAATGTCTAAGTGAAAGCCCGAGTGGAGGTAGTGCAGTCATCATTTCCATCACAAACTTGGCCAATGTAGTTATCAATATATTTAAAAACTTTGGCAGCCTGGGTTGAGGGGAAAGACATTGAGGCAAGACAGTGGGAGAAAAAAGGTTTGGGATTGAAAGAAGAGGTTCCCAGACATAAAGTGATGTTGCTAGCAAAGCAGGGAAAATGAGGAAAGCTGTATTTATTTCACTGTATGTAGCTGTATACTGCATGAAGGTCTGACAAGAGCCCTACCTCTGCTCAGGACCCTCTGGCTACATTTGTGCTGTGAAAAAAACGGGGCTAGGCACAGGCTTGAGTCCACTATTATTAAATTATTGTTCTTTTTGGCTATTTTAATGTTGACCTTTCTATTCAATCTCTTCTGAACCCTTCAGGAAAGTTTAAGGTCACGAAGGCTAATGAAAGTGCTTGCATTCTTTGTCTCAAGAGTCCCAGCCAGACAGCTTTTCAAGTCTGGTACTACTGGTTTTGTGTGCCTTAAGTTGGCTGATATTAAGGCATATTAATAGCATTTCTATACATTGCTTCCAGATGAGTGAAGTTTACTTTGAGCTAATACCTCCTTACCCCTCCTGGAGGCTGCAAGAGACAGTATTTAGTTAGGTATGAACTACCATGGTGATAACTGACGTATCTCCTATGCTTAATCCTTTATAATTATGCACACTCATGTGCAAAGGAGGAATAAAATATCAGGTTTCATGTCTTTCTGACCCTCTGCTACGGTGTCATTTAGAAAAGCATACTTCTTAAAAACACTCAAGGAGGAGAACACAGCATACCCTTGTTACAGAAAGCAATGTGATGAACAGAGCTTTTCAGTAAATACCACCTACACTGGCCTTTATGCAAAACTGGAGTCAGCAGAACAGAATGAATAAGATCTAATCTCCCACCTTGAACTGCCATTCCAGTCCCACGCGCCTACGTGAATATTCTGGCCCCGCTGAAAACCACCCCTAACTCAAGATTCTGTGACAAACCTGTGATCTGGAAGCAAGGACCTCCCTGCTGTGTTTCAGGGGGGGAAAAAAAAAAAAAAGTAGTTGTTCCATGAGATTTGATCTGCATTTTCAGACAGTGGGCCGCCGTGGAGGGTTAAAAAGTGGTCCTACGAAGTGTTCCTTTTGCTGTCTGAAACAACCCTGTCCTGGACTGTCACTGTGCCCTTAACGAGTTAGCTTGCTCTTGGCAGGTCAGCTGTAGTTTCTGCTATTCTCGGGCAATAAATCCTGGCTCACTTCTACCTTTTCTTACTAACTGAAATGAATAAGATGACATTGTCTCCATTAGAGGCCAATTTAAGTAAATCAAACAGTTTCTTCCTAGGAAAAGCAGTGTTTTCAGAACAATTGTTCTACTATTTCTTAATCACTCTATCATTTCAGAGAGAATGAGCTGAAATCCTGCTGTGTACATAAG
The DNA here is from genome assembly GCA_026546715.1 of Gallinago undulata. Taxonomy (NCBI): domain Eukaryota; kingdom Metazoa; phylum Chordata; class Aves; order Charadriiformes; family Scolopacidae; genus Gallinago; species Gallinago undulata. The sequence goes on from JAOTQQ010000023.1 coordinate 56,110,576, forward strand.
ATCTGATTAGCGTGATGTTCTCAGGCTTCAAAATTTATCTTTTAGTTTTGAGGCCCTGAAGTTCAGCTGCTTCATGATTTCACATTTTGCTTCACAGGCGTGAGAGCTGGAATTCTTTTTAGTGATAATTGAGGTTGTCATCTAATCATGTATACTCTTTTGTGACACAAAAAGCAAAATCCCGAGAAGTGGTAATACCAAAACTTTCTGAATGGCTGAAGACACCCAGAAATCTGAATGCTTTATGTCTTTAAAATTCAGAAGTCGGTTGAAAAATTCACAGTGAGGAATACACTTTCTCTCATGAATGACCAGTTTTTTACCTTTCCCTTCAATCAAATCCAATGAAAACTGTAGTTCTACCGGATGGTAAAATATGATTTTTGAGTAGTGTCCCAGCACTAAGCTCATTGCAGTGGGAAGTAAGTGGGAAAAACATACTGTAACACAGCAAAGGATGGGAATATATAAATATTGTGGAATATTATGCAATTGCACTCGCCTGCAGTCAGAAAGAGTTCAGAAATGGAAATGAACATGGGCCATGTGCTTGTTTGTATTTGTTTACTTCTGAAGCAAAGACACCGGCTTCTGCATAGCCTGTGTCTACCTGTAACCCTTTTCTAACTGTCTGTCACCTTCTAGGTAATGCTCGGCTGCACTTTCTGGTCCTGGTGACAGGCTGTACGTCGGTGGGAAAAATCCTGGACGCTGAAGTTTACAAAATTACTGCAACAGATTTCTGTCCTCTCCAGGAAGAAACCAAGGAAGAGGAGCGCGTCACTGCCTTGAAGAAAATACTGAACTCTGGGATGTTCTATTTCTCCTGGCCTAACGCAGGCTCAAACTTTGACCTGACTGTGCGGGCTCAGAAGCAGGGTGATAACCACTATGAATCTGGTAACTCGTTCTTCTGGTTAGTACTGCATGTTTATACCAAAGTCTTCTGTCATCCCCAGCTGTATCTTATTTACCAGACATCCTCAGAAGGAAATGAACATATACATTTCAGGTGCACCCCCACTCATTGCATTTTACAGGGCATGTGGCTTTAGTGAATTAGTGGTAAACCTGGATCAAAGAAATAACTTCTATTTGATTAAAACTAATCCAATAGTGAAACGCAATTCTAATAAGTGGTTTTAAGAAGGAAACACAAGATATATTACTCACACTATAGAAATATGTTTCTGTGTGTCGTGAATAGTTTCCCCTGCAGTTCTTTTTAATAATTTGTTTTAAAAGTTATCTAGTAGAAACCTGTACTTGAACTGCTCATAAATTCCATCATCCCTTCTGTTTTCTTAGGAGTGTATGTGTTTAAAGGCTGTAGTTTTAATGTTTCAATAATGTGCCCTAGTTTTTATGTTGAAAACATCAATATTAATATGTTTGTAGCTCAGTGTAAATATATACATGTTGCACAGAAGGCAACTCCTGTGATACTCTGTGCTCTACTACTTGCTTTCCTTTTGTGCTTAGAAAGCAAAGAAAAAGTATTTCATATTGTGGCAAGTATTGGTTGAATGGAAAGGAAAACACAAATGCTGGAGTTTGTCTTCCTTACATGGGTTCCCTGTTGATGTAGTTCAGTTTGTTTGCTTTACAAGTTCTGGCAGAATGCTTGAATTCCTATACCCTTGTTTTTTTTCCTTTGTAAACAAAAAGATGGTCATGCAGGAAGCATAGCTGTGCTGGAAATTAATGAGGGTTATATGATGTAGGTGGAAAATAACTGGCAGAGTTAAATATGGCTGTGCTGCTAGAATGTGTGATAAGTCTTGTGGCCCAAAGTAGGTGAATATTAAATAAGCAAAAAAGTTTATAATGGTTGATAAATAAACATGAGAGAGCAGTTCATTCAGGCAAAATAATCTTTCTAGCTGTGATGTGATTTTGACTGGTAAGAGCTAGTGTTTTGAATTTAACTCAGAAGAGAGAGATATAAAACTTGCTTTCAACTGTGCTAGTTATGCATCCCTCTCTAAGAGCTCTCCAAACACGTCAAATTAGACACATAGTTCAAATGAGTTTTGTTCCAGTGATGGAAACTCCTAAGGTGCAACATCCCTTCATAAAAAAAAACAACCTTTAAAGCAACTCTTTTAAACTGTACTGTCTTTTGAAACTTTTCTTCTTGGAATATAAGTATTTGAACTTCCCTTCTTTGGTGCTTCTGGCTAACCTAGAAGTTGTACTTGAAGAGGTTCCACGCTCCTGTATGTGAGTGAACAGGAGGTGAATGGTAACAACATCACATTTAGGGCAGAAAGATTTTGCAAAGAAGATTTGTCTTGAGACAGTTATGTGATATGGGAGATTTCAGACCAAACAATAGATTCTTGAGAAAAGTAAACAATGGAATAAATAGTTACATGATGAAAAGTGTCAGATGACCTTAGCTATAAGCAATACAAACTCCCTGCTAAATGAACTGCAACAACAGTAAAATTCTACTGGAATCTGTCTGAGTGACAACTTCTTCTGTGAGTAGAACTGGGAGAATGAGGGGAGAAGACACACCAAAAAGTTTTTTAGAGCTGCCTTTTCAGTTACATATTTTGTTTAAAAATGTAAGAATGACTTGCACCTTTTTCAGACAAATGCTGTACTCTAGAAGAACAATTCTTCAGGGGTTTCGTTAGATATAGTAACTCTTGTACAGATCTGCTGTTGAGCAGTAAATGATCATAAAAGGGCCCTCATATGTGACTAAAGGCACATTCTGAAAAATGAAATGAGGAAAACCATCATAATAGAAGAGAGTAACATCACTGATAACCAGGCATGATAGGTTTCTTAGGTTGTTGATCATAAAATGAATTGAAGGCTAAAACAGACATTCCTCTTAATTTTAGTAGCACTTTTTTCAATATTTCCATTGACTTATGGGTCCAGTTTCTCCTTGGAAAAATTTTCCGAAAATCCTGGTGAGTTTTAAAATGGCACTTCATCCTGTAATGTATGCTGAGGTCCGGCAGTACTGGTCAAAAAGTAATTAGTTTGACAGCACTCTAATTCATGAAAAAGATTGCTAAATATAAATGTATTTCTCGAGCTGAAACAGGTGATGTTTGCATCTGAATTTTTAAGATATAGGTACAAGATATAAGGACAGCACCTTGGTGGTAGCCATGCTATTAAAAATTGCCACGTAGTAGTTCACAAGTATTTCTTCCTAATATTTCCTGGTTTTGGGCAAAGTAAACATACAACAAATAAAGGGTTCACAAGAACATTAATTGCTTAAATTAGTGATTGTTGTGGGGTAGCACCCATGCCTGTCTGTCCTTATTTTATTCAGTAACGTATCTGTACGTTGAACCTTTCAGGAACCAGCTGTTACATGTGCCCTTCAAACACTACCAGGTGAACTGCTCTGACTGGTTGCTGAAGGTGATCTGTGGTGTTGTCGACATTCGCACTGTTTATGCTTCCCACAAGAAGGCGAAGGCCTGCCTCATCTCTCGCATCAGCTGCGAGCGAGCGGGTGCCCGGTTTCACATTCGAGGGGTCAATGATGATGGACATGTATCTAACTTCGTTGAGACAGAGCAGGTAAGTGGATGTATCCAATAGCTTTGAATAATTAATTCCACTCAAGTTTAATTGGGGCAGAGTTTCCAACAAGAATTAGAGGTGTTCAGCAAGTGTTTTTTTCCAATAATATTTGGAATATCATTGCACGACAGATCTCTTTGCTCTTGCCCATTAAGCATTTATTTGTGATCTGTTCTTTTTCTGTGTTTGAGTTTTCCGTGCACACAATTTTCACTAATACTTTTGATTATTTTTTTTCCTGAACGTGAAAGTCTGGCTGTTTGATATTGTAGTGAGGTATAGACATGGGTTTTTAAACCATTCAGAAAGCACTGTGTGTTAATTCACGTGAAATCAACACGTGTAACAGTTTCTCAATTGCATGAAACTTGCTTAGAATTATCAGCCATGAGACCCATGTATTAAATAAAAGAATGTTTTTAAATCTGTTCCAGAATAAATGTCACACTTTTATGAATTCTGCACATATTTTTATAGTACATTTTTTATAAAAATTGTCATGTTTCCCATGCTGTGGAATGTTGGAGGAGAACTATTTTGAAAGATTTTCTATAAAATAATAGTCTCTACAGTTTATTTCTTTTTCATCCATTTTAAGTACCTCTGTTAGTCCATGCCACCAGGTTTGAGGTTTGCTGGACAAACCATTGGAAGTACCTTGCACTACAAAGGCATAGCTATGTCTACACGCATGTAAAAGAATTTGGTTAAGGATGCCCAAAGTGATATTCAGCAAAGATTGGAGCTGAGATTTACATTTGACTCTAAGGAAGTCACTTAGAGTCATACAAAATCTTATGATCATAAATATTCATGTTTCAAGTTAATCCTGTCTGCTGTATTGGATTGAAGCCATCACTTCTTTGTACATTAAGTTTTTCAGCTATAAAATGAGGGTCATTATTAACTTCCTGCCTCACAGGAGTTTTGCAGACTAGTGAGAGGAACATTTATAAAAGGTACATAGTGTACACTGTGCTATGGTGAAGACAGACTCGCAGCACTCAAATATATCATTCTAGTTAAGAGGAAGCTGCCCAGCAAAGGAGTTGTTCTCTAGGAGTCAAGTCATTTTGGCTAGTAAAAGAAATTGAGAAAAAACACTATTTTTTTCAGACTAAGGCAAATTCCAGCGCAACTTATTCTGGAAGAGACTTGGCTTTATATTCCCCTTTGCTCTGTGGGGAATTCTCTCCAGTGAGAGGTGGTATGACAGAGTTTTTATAAATATATAGTATAAACCTTATTTCCAGCTGAGGCTGAGACAAAATATATAGGTGAAATGCATTCAGCAGACTCTCTTGATTGATGCAGCCCAACACAGTAACAGTCAGTTGGTTTTATTACACATGGTTTAGCTTACTACCTTGAAAATGAACAAAAAGCAATGGACCCTAAAGAATCTGAAATCTTCTGTGCCAGCTGAAATGAGTGCTTTCTTATGCAAGTATAATCACCTTTTCATTTTTGAATAGAAGTAGTAATTACTAGCAGTCAGAACCATCACACAGAAATGGATGTCTTTATAAGCAGAATAGATAAATGGCTGGTAGTAGTTTTCAATAAAGGACCAGGATCTGCTCCTAAAATTTGGTTGTATTGAGTGTTTGGGCACATCTATAAAACTGCGCATAGCGTAGATTGTTTCTATATGTGTATGTATGTGTCTATATATGTAGATGCAAGTAGATTGCTTAGGTGATGCTCATAAGGGGAGGCTGGTGAGGCATCTCTGTGTGGCACGGGGAGTGTAACACAGAGAAACTTAAGCTACCTGTGTCTGTCATTGCTCACTCTGGAAGAGTTATAGCTGTGTCATCGTAGGACTGTGACTGCTGAGAGTGGCAACTCCCCCTCAAAACTGCCCTTACTTTAGCACTGGTATTTCCTCCTGGCATTGTGTGAGTGGCTCGCACACAGTGCTCTCCTTTCTGTTATCCCACTGCAAGAGGCAGACATGCCTTCAGGCACCTGCTTGTCCAAAATCCAGTGATGTTTGGGCACTTTCAAAATTTCCTTTAAGCTGTTGCCTTGATGGTACAGCTTTAACCTAGGGACCTGCCTAGGGATGCATGTAGACCTTAGACTTGACAGTGCTGTGTTGCTCAGCAGAAGGCTCGGTGGAGTTGCAGACTGGCATTCCCCAATCTGCTGGTGAGGTTTGATCCCCAAGACGTGCTCAAAGCATTCGCAGTGTTATGAGTGGGACTTTCAGCCCGGCGGTCAGAGTTCTTATCAGGGATGTAAGTAGCCTTTTGTTCATGTCTCTCTTTTTCCTGGTTTGCCTGCATTTTCAGTAGGCTGGCTTGGCAGCTTTCCAGTGAGTGTTCAGGCTTCCACAAATTCTACTTGTTGGATGCCAAACTCTTCCCCTGCAGTGCTTGGGTCTCTAATGTCAGCCTCTGAATTCTCTGCTAATTATTTTCTTTTGTGCCTCTGCTCCAAAGCAACTGCAAGTCATGTTCTGCAGCATCTATGTCTTTCTAGAAAGTCTGTCATTGGGTGTGTTGGGAGATGGAGATAGGTCTGTGCACTGAAAAGTGGAATTTTCTGCTGGAATTTGGGAACAGAGGAAGGTACATATGCCATTTGAAGTAAAAGCTTTGTACATTCTACGATTTCAGTTGAGTACCTTCTCATGAGCGTTTGTGCAAAGTATGTTACTCAGGGTTTGAAGAATCTTCTCTTGCTGAAATGCAGAGGAAAGAAAAGAGTTCACAGCATTCTCTCAGATCGGTCTCACATTGGTGACACTGTACTTAACAGTTGTCTTAATTATGGGAAATACTTCTGCTACCTTGCTTACTAGTTGGGTCAGAAGTAACTCATTCTGTTTAGTTCTATTCCTGGGTAACGTTATAATGCAAATGATTAGCATGAAAAATGCTTTTGCATCCCAGCTTTGCATCCCATGCAAATGGCCTTTGCATTCCAGCACAAAACCTGAGGATTGGCTCCTGGTGAGTGACAAAGCAGCACCTGGTTGCTAATTCAACCCTGAGCTGGGACTGGGTCAGGCTCTTTGCGAGAACCGATGTGCTTTGTTCCCCTTCATCCAGGATCTCCTGTGAAGTGAAAGGACTGAAGGCTTTTGAGTGTTTTGCGGTTGGGTAAGCAAAAAAAGCACAAGAGTGAAATGGTTATAGGGTGAAAGGCTTGAGTAGGTTGAAAATCATAACAAGGGTTTGAAGTTTTAAAGGATTGTGTGGTTTTGCTTGGGTTTTGTTCTTAAAGGAGAAAAGAAGGTTGCTGTTGCTAATAACAATAAACACTAGTTTTACCAAGCTGCATGTCCTAAGATAGTGAAGTTGGGCTAACCACTGGGATGCCTGAGATCCAGTTCGAGCTGGCATCCGCTTACCGTGAGGAAGGAAGAGTCCTAGAATAAACTCTCTCCTGCTTTCATAGTAGACTACTGACTAATCGCCTATGAGGTAATAACTTGGCTGAATAACATTTTGTTTCTATTTGCTGCAGCCTGTACAGTATAATGGCATGCTGGCTGTGTGCTTTCATGGATAAACAGCACCCTAGGATTCTGAAAAGCCCGGACTTTCCCCCCCCCCCCC
>JAOTQQ010000023.1:56123405-56161925 GCA_026546715.1 Gallinago undulata
CCTTCCAACCCCATATGATTCTATTCTATTCTATTCTATTCTATTCTATTCTATTCTATTCTATTCTATTCTATTCTATTCTATTCTTCTAAATGAAGGCACTTGCCCTGGGCCACCCAGCCAGCAGCACATCTAGTGGCAAATCCAAAAGCACCAACCACATTAAAGCTGTAGAGTAACCCATTTTCATGGTCTTTTCTATTTTGGGAGCTACTAACCAGCTGGCAGCAGTTGTGCTAAGTGATATGATGTGGTTAGGGAAGCAGCTACCTGGCTGACCTGGATACCATTCCTCTGTGGGGCTACAGAAGACTCATTGTCATGCGTGAGATAACGGAGACGTGTATCGTGTGTATCATGTATCCCCCGTGGAAAACAGCCAGGATTCCACTGCTAAGTATAGGCCAGGGGAGTGAGCAGGGCTTTGCACAGTTGCTCTGTGGTCATACTGAATCTGAAGATAGTACCTTTTGTGCTAAGTTAACATATAATATAACACTTGGCTCGGGGGCTGGTGGAGGGGGAAGGCGAAAGGGGAGAAATCAGCCTTTGTACTCTGCGTAGATTTGACTGAAAATCAGCTCGTTAGCTGTGGCCGTAAGAACAAACGGGAGGGGAGAGTTTGAGGTCTGGTTAGGGAAGGAAAAGGGGAGTTCAGAGCCTCTCCCTCCGAGCCTCCTGGAAAAGAAGCAGAACACATGCTGTTCACTGTATCTCAGATGGGAGTGGTGAAGCTGCTGGTTTCACTGAGATTTATTTGGACACTCTGACAAGGCGCAGCACGCAGTGAATTAAGAAATAGTAAATAAAGCAGGAGATAAGCTTATCCCGCACCTGACGTTACCCATCATCAGTCACAAGGAGCAATGACATTTTGCACAGTTAAATTTTGTGAGAGAGACGAAGGGAGAGTGTATGGCTGGTCTTTCTGAGTGTCTCCACCAGCAGATCAAATCCATCTTCATTGTGGATGAAAGATTTCTTCCTTCTTGCCAGTGGTGGTGGTTTAAATTTTCTCTTGTTTCTGGTGAGTGGTGAATTGAGTCTGCTGTGCTGACATGAAAGCAAATACATTGTGCCTTGTTCCGCTGCCTGTGAGACTATGGAAAAGTGGCTGAGCAGTAAGTGGATACACTGAGATACAGGGTTTACTTTTTTTACCCTTCGGGTTCAGTCACCTGATGAAGGGGTCAGGGACTGATAGATCTAACTGCAGAACTCCTTCCCTTTATTTTGTGTTGGCAGACAATTTACTTGGATGACGACGTCTCTTCCTTTGTGCAGATCAGAGGTTCTGTTCCACTCTTTTGGGAGCAACCAGGGCTTCAGGTAAATAAATAATCATAAAACCTACCTTACTTATCTTTCTTGCTATTTATAATTTAGAAGTTACATATTTTTTATTATTATTATTACTTTTTTAAATGAGCTGCAAAGCTCATTCCGTGAAAATGCTGAACTCTTTCATTTTAGGTTTACTTTGTAGAAAATTTTGTGTGTTTAGATAAATAGAACTAAACTAGGCAAATGGGTACAGTTAAGTTTAACATTTTCCTGTGTTCTTGTGCCTCTACGGGGAATTATTTGTAAGGAACTGTGTGCTAGTGTCCTAAGATGAAGTTTACAGCAATATCTTTATAACACTTTCAATTTGATTTGGAGTAACTTTCCCTTCTGAAATACCTGGTTGGCTTGATGATATTGACCTCCATTATAAAATTGGAATATCTAGGGATACCAGGAGCTTTATAGGAGCACATTACTTTGAAACTAAGCATAGTGTCTTAATGGTGTGTTTTCTAGATTTCAGTCAAAAGGATGATCTAATCTGATCTTCTGGAAGGCGGATATCTGGGGTTTCATCAGATTATTGCATCAAGCCTAGTGGGTTACATATGGTCTGTGACTTACAGCTTATATACAGTTAAAAGCTCAAATAAGAATTATCCTAGCGCTCTTTGCATTCTCTTAACAGAGGGATAAGCAACTAGAATGAGTATGCACATACATTAGTAAAGAGAACACATAGTATAACTGTTTCTTTAGATACTTTGAAGGTTATTTGATTTTTTTTAATCATTAAATCTAGCATCTAGGTACCATTCAGAACTACTGGATTTAGTGCAAAAGGAAGATGACTAAAGCATCTGTGTTCTCTCTGTTAGCACCATCCAGTGCAATATTTGCTTCTTTTTCTAAAGCAGGTCTGCTCACATGGCTGTGCGCATCCTGCCCATGGGGTAGCTGTATCTAGCACTGTAGTTATGCACGTTATGAAGCCATAGAGCTTTTCCCCAAGTATTTTTGGCTAGTGGGTAGCACCTCTAGTTAAACAGAATTTTCAGCTCTTTAGCAGGGACACAGCCTGCTTTTTTGCCTAATCTGGATTAGATTATGTAGCTTTCATTTATGCTGGTGAATACTTGTAACTCTTAAACCTTGGATGTGAGTGTGCTGGCACCGGTGTTTGAAAGAATTACAACCAACCCCATGAAAAACAAAGTTAGATGATGAAGTACAGGAAACAATTAATGTTCCTATAAATAATTAACAGTGTAGTTTTTGGAGAGAAATGAAGCCCTTTGTACACTGTAATAACGGTAGCTCGCATTCAAAAGGAGCTTGAGGCTACTGTTGTTAACATCCGTATTAAGTCCTATTAGATTGATGGCACGGGATCTCATCCTTCGTGTTTTCAAAGGACTGTTCTGATGCTCTTTAGTTTCTGTAAATAATGAAGGATGAAAGACCTCTGGACAGACAGCTCATGGAACTGGCATAACTGCAGCCTTTTATGCCAAGGGAAGGGCAGGAAGAATGCTGGGCACGCAGCATACTCATGTGAGGCAGGGTGGGATGTTTGCTAGAGGAAGCTGGTGAAGGGATGTGAGTTGTTTGGCTGTAAAAAGATGTGTAGGTATCCCTTTGTTTAATGATAATTGTGTTTTCACTTGTTAATGTTGTTGTCTAATAAAAGCTGTGGCTTTTGTATTAAGGATATTGTGAGTGGGGGTGTGTGGAGTCTGTTAGAGGTGTCTGGTGCTGTTAAAGAGACGTTTCTCTCTGAAGGAAAAGGGGAGACATCTAGTGATTTAGGACTCTAGCAGATTAAGAAGTTATTTCTCTCTTTCTTCTCTTTCCAATACTTTAATTTAGGTGGGTTCTCATCATCTAAGGCTTAACAGAGGTCTGGAAGCTAATGCTCCTGCCTTCGACAGGTAAGCTTCATTCCGCTTTGGCAATAATTCAGCAGCCTGGCATTTAACTCCACAACTTTATGCCATCTCTCAGATGATGTATCTGATCTCCCAGGTACTTGTGGCTTTTTAAGTGCATTTTTCTTTCTGTTTTCAGTGGTAATTGAATTAATTTGGTCTCCTGACTTTTTTTCTGTAAAAGCTAAGCAATTCTGGCTGGTATGCAAAAGCAAAGTGTGCGTAACCCTTTGTGAGACCAACAAACATGAATTTACACTTAAAGTACATAGAACATGTGTTCTTTACTAGTGTAACCCACATAATTAAAAAGTATTAAAAAGTACTACTTCCTCTCCAATCTGCTTTTTTTTCCTCCTCATTGTTTTGCCGCTATACAGAAATAACAGTGTCTTATTCTATTATCAGTGTTGTATGAAGCTGTCACACTGATGTTTTTCTCTTTTACCCAAAGACTTACTTGTAAACCTTTTTAAACCTTTAATACTCTGCTTGTCAGTTGGAAACTGTAAAATAAAAAAAAAAAAGGAAAAAAAAGCCATATATTAGCTTCATTTCCTTTGAATGTCTGACTATGAAGTGCTGTCCTTTAAAGGCAAACTCCCATGGGTATCAGTGGGAACATTGCCTGAAAATGACATGAAGGATTTGGGCTGTGGGAAATTTTCAACTTGTAAGTGCCAGGCTATGTGATTAATTTTTGTTTTGGCAAATCAGAGTTTATGTTGATTTTGGGTAAGGCCTCTTAATTCCTTGATTTCATTTACTGCAACCATTAGCAAACATGACATTAGTGACTTAGTGGTTTTGCAGCATAGAAGACCCCAAACAGGCATTAGAATCTAAAGGGATCATCCACCCTATGGTGCCTGTTCTGAAGGGTCTTAGCCTACACCCTGCAAGCTTTTTAAGGCTCTTAAACTCTACTGAATTCAAATGCCTTTGAGACTCATGGTCTTGTGGTCACCTGGTGCCATGATAAATTGCCCTGCTGGTGTCCCTGTAGCTCGATCTTAGAGGTTTACGTTCCACAGCAGAGATAATTTATATAAGAAGAAAACAATAGCTTATTCAGCATCCTCTTGTGCTTCCCAAGAACTTGAGAGTATCTGAACAAAGAACAACTTCGTAACACCACTTAGCTCAGAGAATCTTTTCTCTCTGACCCTGATGCAACTGGTGAATAGCTTTCTTGTAAGAAACATGAATATGAGGACCAACTTGCACTGTTCCTTCTTTCCCTCGTGCACAGTAAAACCTTTAGTTTAGATGAAGTTAGGGATCTCTCTGCTCACAGTTTTGAAAAAGACAGCCCTGTGAAAATGGGCAAGGAATAAGCAACTGCTTATATGGAAAAAAGGCACTGAAGCCTAACAGACTGCTGCAGCTTTTCCCAGAGTGTTAGAGTGGTTAGAGCCTGTTATATTTTCCCATCTGATAGGTGAATGTGTTAAGGGACTGTGAGAAGCGAACGGTGATCATGTTAGTGGATCTTTTTCAACCCCTCTCCCTGAGAAATCCTCAGGGAGCTCTGCTTACAGCACTCAAGCAGGTGACCTGAGCTTCTGCAGCTTTGTTGGAGGGTAGCACCATTGGGCGGAGAAGTAGAATCTTGATGCTGGGATCGGAGGGGTGCAAATGTATGGGAAGAGTTGGCGTACAGAGAACTAGTTGCAGAATCAGGGACATAAATAGCACCAGAAAATATATTTAGCCATGTTTCTTGAAGGCCATGCTGATAACTTTTGCTTTCTTTTCTCCTCTTCCATGGGTTTCTGTGTGGCTTATTTCTGGTAATAGGATTTAAAGGTGTGTGGCCAGAAGATGTGTACTTGCTGATTTTGCATGTTGCCTTGCAGCATGAAATAGCTTTTCATTTGTGCGAGTGTTTGTTTTATTTTTCTTGTCTATTTCCATCCAGCTGCCTCTTAAGTGCTACTACAGTGTTGTTAGTATGTGATGGAAGATGGCTTTTAAGATCTAATTGTTTCTTGATGAGCCAGCATAGGTCCTGTAGTACAGATGTGCCAACTTGAAAAAAATTTGAGGGGAGAAAGGGTGCCTCTGAATCTGGCTAAAACCTCTGGACTTGAGAGTCCCTAAATGTCAGGCTTTGAGAGATTGGGGGTACACGTGAAAGAAAACACCACTTTATACTTGTCCTATTTTGTGCTTTTGCTGAAGAATCTGGGCTAGGCCACTTGGCTAAAAAGGACCTTCGGTCTAATCCAGTGCAGCAGTTTTTATGCTTGCTAACCTTCCTGCTTAATTTAGCTAAATTGAGAGTGAATGTCACGATGTTGTGGTAGCTCAGAGATGTTTGAACCCTATTGCTTATGACATTTATGTTTGTGCCTCTCTGGCCTTTGCTCTGGAGTCCTAGGCCCTATGGCTGCTGTTGACTCTTTGTAGGCTCATCCCTGCAAGATGCTGGGCAATTGCTGCTGAAGTGCAATATGTTTTCTTCTCTTGCTCTCTTCTCTATGTAGTTCCCATGCTCACAGGCAAGAGGTGGGAGCATACAAAGGGGCAATATCAAAGTGAACAGTGTCATAAAAGATGTGTTTCCTAAGATGCTTCTGTCTTTAAGTTCAGTACAAAATACTGTGTCCATTAATTGCATACTTTCACCATTTGTACTTTAATAATTGATTGCCAGGAAACTGAGAAAGATGTATGTAGCTGCTGTGGCTGAATCATTCTGCTGGATTGAACACCCAGTGATGTCTAGCTCTGTGTTTTGAAAAAGGTAGCAGGCAACATAACATGGTTTTGTTTAGTACCTATTATGGTTACTTTTGCTGTAGGCATATGATGCTTCTGAAGGAGCAGTATGGAAAACAAGTGATCGTTAACCTGTTGGGAAGCAGAGGAGGGGAAGAGGTGCTCAACAGAGCTTTTAAGGTAAAAGCCATGATTTTTTTGTTTTCTTTTTAACTGCTAATTTCCCCTGAGCCTCTGTATTCTTCTGTTTCCCTTCTGGCCCAGTAGGTGATGAATAGTGTATCTATTGAAAAGATGTTATCTCTTTACTAGATGTTACATACTGAGAGAATGGTGCTTCATTGTCTCATGGCTTAATTTCCAGCATTGCCATCCTGCATCTTCATGCACATTCTCTTTACCAGACTTTAAAAAAAAAAATTGCTCTCATTCTCCTAAGAGGAGTTCACATTTGCAAAAATGAATTGGTGTCAGCTTTGTCATAGTATGCAATCACCCCTGCCGTCAGGTGTCTCATGGGATTGCCAAAACTGCTTGGGGGCCAGGTTCTGACCCCAGCTCACTGAGCCTAAGCAAGCTGTTTTGCTCTGACTGCACTGGGAAATAGCTCTCTTGCACTGATTGCGGTGGGAATTGGCTGCCTGAGCACTGGATGACAGTCTGGTGTATGAAGAGAGAGGTTTTCCTGGCCCCTACATGTCTCTGGGCACAACTAATACCTGAAAGCATCTGGGTTGTGCTTTCAGGATGTCAGGCATTGTAGACTGAAAGCTGTGCTGAGTTCTAGGGCAGTATTCTGATGGCCAGATTTTTAAAACTAATGTCTACTTGAAGCTGCAGATTGGCATTGAGTGGGATTTGCAGCAATGCATAAACTGCCTGAATCTGGCTGGAGGTTAATGGAAGTCTGCCTCCTAAGTGTCCAACATAGATACTTTGGAGTATATCTTCCTAAGAATAATATGTAGAATGCTTTAAGTACACACCTGTAGCAAGTGTGATGGATTTATCATGGGTAAAGAATGATACGACAGTTCTGAGTTCAAATGTTTACTGTATGAAACTAAGCAAAATGAAAATTGTGGTTAAACAATAGTTCCTGATTTGTTTCCCTCTGTTGGAATAACGTACTTGAGACAAGGAGTGTCTTGAGGTTTTTGACAGGGTTTTTTTGTGTGACCAAAAAAACCTGTGTGACCTTCTCCAAAAATGCTGAGGAGAACTATCAGCTTCCCCAGTGGAAAGTGACAAAGTGAAAGTCTCCCTCTTTAAAGAATATGGCCAAAGAAGTGATTATGACTAAAGGCAATTGCAAGGAAACGAGGAAGGTACAGAGGTGAAGTCTGGTCCTAGCTTCTGTTCTCAGCTTCTTAACTGAATTTCTGCATGACACAGATAAGCCTCTAAAATCTCTTGATTTCCCTATCTTTAAAATAGTTTTTATAGTTCATTTTGCAAAAACGTTGAAATGTAGGCGTAAGAGATGATGACTTGCAAAATGCTCAGATAAAATACAAGGATAGAAAACTGGCTCTTCTTGATAATTTAATACTGTATTTTATAAACACTCGCATTCTTGAAGATGGTGTTCTGACCAGTATCATACAAACAAAGATTAAGTCAGAAACTAGGCATCTCTAGAATAAGGACCTTGCACCCATTCATTTATTTTAAATAAACATCTGTTTAAATTGTTACCCTTTATTGATATTTAAAAATAAATAAAGAAAGGACTGTATTAGCTGAAAGTATTGACTGACAGGACTGGAAACTGAAGTTTTATACCCCTTCAAAACAACCACCTCCTAGTCTTTTCTTTACCTTTGTGTTTTCATAACGAATGTTTGGAATGAATATATCGTTAATTTTTACTTTGATGATTTTAAAAGGCTTGAATTAAAAATGAAGTAGCTCATAGGGGAATGGTTAGGAAGGAAAACTTTTCTCCTTTTCTGTGATTTCTTTCTTTCTTTGTTTCTCCATCTTCCTTTGCTTGTTTTCCTTTCTCTTCTCCAGCTTTTGCTGCAATCTTAGTAATTCTTATCAGACTTCATCCTTATAATGACTGCTGCTGAGTTCCTTTGGTCAGAGTGTCACTGCTACCATTCGTTTATGCCAGAGGAACAAATGGAAAATTGTAAGCCACCAACTCACCTTCAGCTGTTACCAGACCAAAAATCAATACTGTTCCCAGTAATGCTCTTTCTCTCATAAGCATCCCCTATAACAGATGGATTTGTGCTTACAGTAAAAGCCATGATATAGAGTACAGTTAAGAATCCTCTGTCAATGATTTACACCAAGGCAGTGGGTAAATGTCATCCTCAAGTGCATTGCCAGTGCCAGCAGCTGTAAAGGCAAGTTGAGGTGTCAACAACAGGGAAGCAGATGCCAAGTGTTTTGGCTTCTGCAACTGGAGTTGAAATGTATTTTGCGTGTCTCTCTCCAAACACCATGCAACACCTTTAAATTTGTTTCTGCGGGGAAGGCTTAATGGCTTACTTGATACAATTATACTGGTGTAATTCCTGCGTTGTACACTTTTAATGTAACATCAGAATTGTTTCGTTCAGTCTGTGTCACAATCTAAGTGGAGAGAAGCATCCGTCTCTTGGGATGTGAATGTGCAGGAGGGAAGGGAATAGCCAAAGGGTTGCATAGTCAGAGTTAATATAGCAGTTCTCTCTGGCTTTGTAATGGAGAGCAGGATGTATCATTATTGTATCTACTACAGATACCTTAATGAAATTTGTGGTGATTACGGAAATGCATATGAGGTCATGGAAATTGGAGATGAAATAATGAGGCTATTTGTGCCTCTTCTTTCCCTTTTGTGGTTCACCACAAACATTTGATAGCATGTTTCTTGGGACATCGTTTCTTTCTTACTTCCTCCCCAAGCAATTTCTACCTAAATTTAGGGCCACATTTTCCCGTGTCTTGGCACTTCAGGAATGGTCAAAAAATATACCCGTGCACTGTTCTGCTCTTCTACCTTAAGCAGCTCTGGACACCCTTCCCATCAGGGTCCTGGTCCTGAGCCTGCCCAGAGCATCACTGTTGCTGTACCCACCCCCTCACGCACAGAGGTAGCACCCACTGCCACAGGGCTGCCACTAGCCAAGGCACAGACAGCAGCACTTCGGAGGTATACTCTGCAGTTACACTTTGAGTTCCCCCGCAGAAAAACTGAGGTCTAACAACCCACTTTACTTGTGGAAAGAAAGCAAATAGTGAACTTCAGTTGCTTTTTTCATGTCTGGCCTTTCAAAATTCCCTTTGAAGCTCTCAGTATTAAAAACGTGATAATCAGTCAGAGTTTACTACAGATAAAAGCATGCTGGTTTCAATCCTTACACTGTGGCTTGAGCAGGATTTGTTTTGCTTCATTCTCTATCTGAACAGAAACTGCTATGGGCCTCTTCCCATGCGGCAGACACTCCCATGATAAACTTTGACTATCACCAATTTGCGAAAGGTGGGAAAACGGAGAAACTGGAAAATTTGCTGGGGCCTCAGCTGAAGTTGCACTGGGAAGACTTTGGAATCTTCACAAAGGGCGAGAATGTAAGTCCACGGTGAGTGTCCCTGTCCCTCTGTCCCAACATAGCCAGGCACCATCCATCCTGGTCTTCCCAGGTTTCTTGCTGTGTTTGGACCATGACCATAAATGATCACCTTGAAATACAACTTTAAGGCAAAACGTCTTGGTACTAAATAGGTTATTTGGCTTAACTGCATCTCCATTGTTTGGAATCTGCAAAATTGCCAGTGTGTGGATTTGCTAAGACAGTGTTGCAGATGTAGTCAAGTAATTAGATATGTTAATAAAAAACATTATGCACAGTGTGCTTGCAGTGTCAAAATGTGGGTGGGTATATTCAGGTGGAACATTTGATGATCTTATTCAATCAACTCACGCTTAGATGCTATTTTAAAATACACCTTTTTTTTTTTTTTCCTCCCTCCTCTTGTGCTTGGTTACCAAAGTCTGCAGACAGGTACTTTTCGAATGAATTGTTTGGACTGCCTGGATCGTACTAATAGTGTACAGTCCTTCATTGCACTGGAGGTGAGTTTGTCAGAGGACCTTTTGTGGATATCTGTAGTGCATGGAAAAGACAGGAAAGAGGGCATAAGCCTCAGTTATACTAGTCTGTCTTGCCAGCTCTATGATGCAGAATGGTGGTGGCTGGGAATACTTAAACTGGGGATAAAAAGCAAAAAAAAAAAACCAAACCAAAAACATTTAAGAACAGTGGTGGTGGTGTGTTTTCTCCTTCTGCTCCTAATCCAGATCCTGCTTGCTCAATTAGAGAGCCTTGGGTTGAACTCTAAATCTATCATTGAGCGCTTTGTGGAATCCTACAAAGTGATGTGGACTCTCAACGGTCATAACTTGAGCAGAGTATTTACTGGCAGTCGTGCCCTTGAGGGGAAGCACAAGGTAAAGAAAAGTAGCAAAACTGTTTATTCACAAGTACAGAAAGATGTCCAATTTACTCTTCAGTGCCACTTGCACTGATGATTCCTCTCTGATGTAGGTTGGGAAACTCAAGGATGGTGCCCGCTCTGTGTCTCGCACCATTCAGTCAAATTTCTTCGATGCAGTAAAGCAGGAGGCCATCGAGTTGCTGCTCATGGGTGACTTTTTCAGTGAGGAATATGCAGACAAGGGCAAGATGCTCATGGACCACACTGCGCTGCTGGGTAAGGCCAGTGCAAATCCTTCGCTTTTCTTTTGTGCCTGTTTTGAGCTGTCAGATATGAGCAATGGCATACTTTTGAAAAAAATAAAAAACCCCGAAGCTACTTTTGCACAAATCTATTGTTTAAAACATTGCTTTCAAGTGACCACAGCACAACTCTGTGTGTTTTAATTCCACTGTGCCTATTTCTCATGTTTTGTTTTGGACTTCTGAGTATGTTTCTCTGCTCTTTGATGATAATCTCCTCTGACAGTTTAGAGAAGTTGGACCAGAGGGAAAGATTTTAGGGCTAGATTCCCAGTCTGGTCCTGTCTGAGTTTGTCTTGAGGAAGTCTCTTGAGCTCCTATTTTTTATCTCCTTAGTTTTGACACAGCAGTTAAAAACAGTTTGCACATGCTTTTAGCCATTTGTATCTTTAAAGACACGTTTATGTTGTTATGTTGGTTCATTCCCTGTTTTACTTCAGGGCCCTGATAGTCCATAACACATATACATTTGTTTGTGGTGGTCAGTTTGCTCCAGAGAACTACTGGAGATAGATGTGAACCTTTCAGCACCTCTTCAGTCCTGGGGCCTGATGTGGACCACAAGGAAAATATAGATAATTTCTCTATGCCTGACTGCCAATGCAAATCAGGGAGTTAAAGACTAAGGTTACCTTAGTTGCTCACACAAAGAAAAGCACAGTGCTAATCTTCTATATTCATCAAAAATAAGTGAATACAGCAGTTGCCAGTGAGGAGTTCTGACCAGGCTAGGGAGCCACGACAGTGCTAGTTTTGGACTGATGTGAGACTGTGCTGCTCTCTGCCTTTCCCTCCACACTCTAATCTTCTTAGGGCTTCAATTTAAGTCGTAACTTGTGACATGCTTGATTGCTGTAGGCTAAACTGAAAAGATTAAGGGAGGAAAAATAATTTGTTTGCTTATTACTTGAAGAAGTGCAGGAAAATGTATGCTGAAAGTGAGTGACCAGCCCTTCACAAGCTTTCAAGGGGTGCCTGGTTTCTGGAAGAGAAATTGCTGATGTCAACCCCAGTTATCTTGTAGTTATTGCCACTGGAGTTACTCCTTAGCTTTCGTGTTGTTGCTGCTAGGGCAATGTCATTATTCCAGTGACTGTGTTGCTGCTGTCTGTATACTTTCCGTCCTTTTACAGCATATTCTTCTTTCACACATCTTCTTTCTCCCCTCTCCCGTCAGTAACTCCAAGTATTTTGAAGGCCATGTCAGAACGTCAGTTTGAATTCACAAGCTTCAAGCGTGTTCGTGTTGCCACGGGAACCTGGAACGTGAACGGAGGGAAGCAGTTTCGAAGCAACATCCTTGGTACCAGCGAGCTGACAGACTGGCTGCTGGATTCTCCCAAGCTCTCCGGAGTTTCTGAATTTCAGGGTAAGACTTCACAAGTCAAAATGCATAAGCAATATTTTCTGGCATCTCTAGAGGCAGTGAGTTGGGACACAAGATTTTACCAGTTGTTCCTTTCAAAGGTGGTGCATCTTGGAGAGCATTTTCTGTCAGGTCTTAGGGGTTAGGCACCCTCAGAATGTCTCCCTGGTCTTTGTAGCTAAACATATCTGTTTGGGTTTTTTTTTTGGTGGGTTTTGGGTTTTTTTTAAGCGGTATAGAAAGCTCTTGTGCTTGCGGTTTGCTTGAGTTGGCTGCTGAATTTCTTATTTACAGAACAAAGTCAGGTATTATAGTAGATTTACAGATTTTATTAAGGGAAACGAGAACTCGGTGTTCTGTCATTTAAAATTTGAGTGGTTGTAAACTATGGCAAAACCAGTGCTTTTGTTGTTACATTTAAACATTTAGCTTCCTCCAGGCACCGGAGGGATGGTCCTGTGCTTAACCTTGAAGCTCAGGAATTCCTTCCTCAAACCCTTGGCTATTTATACAAGTTGTCTCCTTTGAATCCTTAGTGCTTGAGTGCATGGATGTGATTAGATGCAGACCACTGTACTCTGAACAGTGTAGGTGGGTGATTGGTCTGGTCTGTTTCATAAACAGTTTAGATGTGTGAGCATATGACTATGCCCATGATATCAATATTTGTTGAGAGCCTGTCATGTGCTAGCCTTGCCAGGCTTTCCCCTGAGGGACCTGGAGGAGCAGGACTACGTGATACAGGCGACCATAATGTGATAGGTCTAAGCAGCTTCTGGAAGGGAGCTGAGTTAGGTGAACGGGCAGAGCTAGGGTACGACCATGCAAACGTCTTTGTTCATGGTAATGTCAGTGCAGTAGCTACGTAAATGGGTAAGTGTTCAAAGACAAGTATCCCAAATTATTAGTAGGAAATACACACGTGATAGCGCCTGTCACGGTAAGCCAGTAAAGAAGGCTGGTTGTCATGTGCTAGTTCCACCCTTGTGTCTGCAGAGAGTTGCTGTATATTTTACTGTTCTTTCTGTTCTTATCTTCTGAGGCAGATCTGATTTAGGTCTTCATGTTGAATTAAGTTACTGTTACCTTGGCCGTTTGACAATTTTTTAAAAAAATAAAATCTCTTTAGGCAATGGACAGACTTGATGGGTCAACAGATACGCTTCACACAATTATATGAGAGCGTTTGATCTTCAGTGTTTTACCAGGGTAATATCCACAGGCCTGTTCCAGGGAAGGGAGGGTGACTGTGCACTAAAGTGACCTAACCTAACCTTAAGTGTGGGTGATCCAAGAAGAACTCTTAGAAGTTCTTTGTATAACTTCTAAGAAAGAAGAACAAACTTTGAAGGCTTCCTTAAACTAGTAGATAAATTTACTGAAGGCATTGAGGTGGAAGTGACATACTGGTGTGTGGACAGTAAGTTCAGTTACACAGGAATCTGTGTCGAAAAGGAAAAGCAAGTTGGGTAAAATGACAAGTGGGTGAAAGATGGTGGGTAGTGAGATGTTGTGGCTTTAGTGATGAGTGGGGTGAGAGAGGGAGAACATTGAATATTTTCTCATCTTAACATTGCTACAATATAGTGCTCTGTTCTGAACTGCTTCCTGCAAGAGAGCTGGAGACCAACTGGTGGGAGAAAAGCAGGAAAAAAATTTGGAGGAACTGCAGGGGTTGTTTTGTCAGATTAGATTAAAGGAGCTATGAATATGTATAGCTTGGCAGGGGACACACAAGATAGAACTACAGGAATGATCTCTGACAGAAATTAGAAAACAAGTCGTTAGAAGAAGCAACAAAATAGTGACTCTTGTATGACTTTTCCTTCTTACTAACAGATGATGAGAGCTGCCCTCCTGACATATTTGCAGTAGGATTTGAAGAGATGGTTGAACTAAATGCAGGGAATATTGTGAATGCCAGGTAGGTAAAAAATGCCCCAAAATAAGAAAAAAAACCCAACACACAACTCAAAACAAAGGAACCAGACAAAACAGAGTTGTTCTTCTTTATGGTCAGGTGTATAGAATACGGAATACTCCCTTCCAAGTCTGTTGCTTGCAATCATAGCTGGAAATATGTTTGCCATTAACAAATGGCCCTGGGATAGTGTTGAAACTGCTTTTTCTCTGTGAACTTCTGTACAGTAGAATACACTGTGTTTTTGAAGTCTCTTAAGTCTATGTGTCAGCAGAGAAGAATTCTGATGATTGACATTGATTTAATGCTTGTCTTTAAATCCCTGTCTGATGTTGGAAAAATGAGTGCAGTGACTACAAAAATAATTGGCATTCATGTGGGAAATCTTAAATGAACTGAATGTCTCTGTGGCTAATTGTATTTGTGAAAATCATGGCTAGAGAAGGAGTTAAAGGCAAAGCCTGAGCTTGGCATGCCAGCATCTACAGTAGGCTGTGGCGTATACCGATCTTTTTGAATCTGAGTCAGGGTGGAATCCTGAAAATAATATTTCCAGTGCCCATTCGTAAGGCTGACCTATTAGTTCTCTGTTTTGGGAATGACAAGTTACAGCAATGCTTAGCCTGGTTGTGGGCTGGTGGTATATCTGCATGTATCAGTTGACTTTGGAGGCAAGAAAAAGCTAGGTCTGCAGAAGCAAAGGTATATGCACCCACCCACAAACTTTCAGCTAAGAAGAGCCAACAGCTGTGAGGAGCCAGTCATCTCCCAGCCAGAGAAGATCCAGAGAAGATCTCCGCTGTGAGCACAAGAAATCTTACAAATCATGAGATTAACATGGATTTTGGCTTTATGGTTCTGATTACTACCATTAATTTCCATTTATCCCCAGTGAATGGGGGTATCAAACATCATGTAAGCATGGATCTTTCTAAGCACAGTAGACAAAATCCTCCTTGTGTCCAGAAGCAGGATAACTCTATTTGTGCGCTGTGCCTGGGCTTATTGACCCTGCTAATTTGAGGCTTGCTTGCAAGGAGGTATTGTCTGTCTCTGCCGTGCATCCTACAGCACTTCCAGTTCTACAGCCTAATGGGATGCCTGTAAACTCAAGGCACAGTTAATACACTCATTTAATTGACTTGATGTGGTTTGGTTTGATTCCATTAAATGATTTTATGTTTGTTCCAGTACAACGAATAGAAAAATGTGGGGAGAGCAGCTTCAAAAAGCTATTTCCAGGACCCATCGCTACATTCAGCTGACATCAGCACAGCTTGTTGGTGTTTGTCTTTTCATCTTTGTACGACCATATCACGTCCCCTTCATCAGGTAAAAAAAACACAAACCAAAAACAAAGAAAAAAACCCCAACCTGTGAATTCAGTAACATCTATTGTTGGAGTGTGGCCAGAGAGGGTGGGAGTGATTTTTCAGCTTGGTGGGGAATCATGCAAACCTGGTTTCTGGTCTCTGCTCTCTGTGGGAGGAGAGATATGTTTCCAGGTGGCAGTAGTCTGGAGTCCATCCTCCATCCTGGCAAAGGCCAGGCAGCCCCAGTATCTTCTTCCAGTTCAGCTGAGAATCCGGGCATGCTCCAGGTGTGCAGTCAGGGTGTAGCACCTTGGGTGCTGTCTTTCCGGAAAAGGAATGACCTGAGCGAGTAAGCCCAAGAGCTTTTGGAGCACCAAGTGAAGGCAAGTGTCTGCCTCAGCCTGAAGAGCAGGTTTTACCTTCAAACTCTCTCCTTAGTGTTTCCATATGGAAACAGGGCTGGCTGCAGACCTGGAAAGACTGGTGCACTAAAATGCCTTTGCTGTGGGCAAGAACTATGCAGGCTAAGTGTAAATGGGTAGGAAATGAATGATCGGCTGAAACTATCTTTGGGCATCTGTCTGACCTTAAAGTCTGGAGTGACCAAGCAGTGCCCTCTACCCCATATTAGGGACACTGGTTGGCCACTGCATTTTGTGATTAAAATATCAAAAGCTGCCTCTTTTTTTCCCTCTGATCTCATATCTACTGAGAAGATCAGTGCAGAGCTTGAGCAACATCAAGTGCTGTAGGCTAGGCAGAGTAATGAAATCCAGGTAATCCTGATGGTCTGGCATCACTGCCTTTCCACTAACCTTTCTTCAACATGATTTTTAAAAATTTGGTATTTTTGCTGTTATGAAGCAGTCCAGAAGAGAAGTGTTTCAATCAGTTTTTGACTTTTCACCTGGCTTACAAGAAATTTGAGTAATCCAGCAGGAAGCACATGGTTTAAGTGGAAATCAGACGCAGAACAGAACAGTAGCTCTGTTGCAGCTGTCATCTACTAGGAACTGAATGCAAACCTTTGAAACCCAAGAGAAAAATGGAAGGGTTTCATTTTAGTGACCAAGTTTCATAATTTAATGCTAATGTGCTGTTACGTGTTATGAGAGCATAATCAAACCTAACCTGTGTGCCTGTGTAGTTTCTCCCATGCCTACAAAAGGAAGACAGAAATTATCAGAAGTGCAAAAAAAAAGGCTTCTGTGCTTACAGAGATTGGAGACATTAAGCCAGAAGTTAGAGAAATCAAATGATGGAATAACTGAAGCTTATACAGCTGTGAAAGGATTGATGAAATCCAAGCAGTTGAGCGTACAGTGGGTTATCTCAACATAACCTTTGCCATGAATGCCAGTCAGATCAATGTCAGTCAGCAGAGGGGTAGGCAGGCAGCAGGAAGGGGGAACTCCTTAGAGTGAAAAGACTGAACACGTGCTTCTTCCAGAGTGCTTAAACCCCATCTTTTCATAGAGGATCATCAGTGCTTTCTTTTGCCTCCCTGAGGCTGTCTTCTGATGAATTACTGCTGTCAGGAAAAGTAAGGAAAATAAAGAGGGAGAAAAAAGATAGAAAAGATGGGGGTGGGGGGGAGGGGGAGGGCAAGAGAGAAGAAAATGATGGGGGGTGCAAAAAGAGAGCCCGTAATGGCTCATCATTCATCATTCTTGCATCATTCAGATCATGAACGCCTGACAATAACTCAAATCAGACTTGGTGGTTTTCTGCCTGCCCCTTGCTTAAAACCAGTAATATTCTGGTCCAGATCTGCTTGTCTTCTGTCTGGAAAGCAAAATTTTTCTCACTGGGAAGGGCATGCATGGTGCTGGGGTAGGTTACAACAGTGATCTCATCATTTGCTTATCTGCTCAGACAGGCATGCTTTATTCTCAGTGTAGACTGGCTATTTGGGAGAAATTATCCTGTGAGCAGGTGGTGGGCTTTGCCAAGTCATCTTCCTGTAGTAAAGTGTATGCTAAGCATGACATTGAAATACTATGTAATTACCAACAGGGAGGCCCTAAGCAGTTTGCCATCAGTACAGAACTCAGATGAGGAGCTAGGTATAAACAGTTGTATCCAGTAATCACTGATTTTTGTTGCATCTGATTTAACAAATTATGGGCTATGATCTGCTGCTCTTTAATTGACTGAAAAATCTGGCATCAACTGCAAAGTTTGGTTTCAGCACATAGTAACACCAATTAAGTTGTTAGCTGTCTGAAAATCAGATTCCTATACATTCAAAAGTAAAAGGAAATGTGAAATTAGTCAGTATAGTAAAGATCGTGGTAGAGGTAAAAATCAAAAGTATTGTCTGTAGAAATTCCCAATATTTCAGAAATAATGTCCCTTCCAAAAAATACAGCAAGACAAGAAGAGGAAAAAAAGACTTTAAAATGGTTTAATTTCTATAGTATTGTATTATACTTTGTATGAAACACAAGTACATGAACATAGTCACAAAACTTGGCAGCCTAGAAGATGGTATCTTAAACAGCAAGCTTTCTGGATGGGAGAAGACATGGTGTTGTAAACTGGCTTTTCCTTTAGTTTGCAAAGTTAATTGAAAGATTTCCCCCTGCAGCCCTTCACTCTCTTCTCTTTCAATTTTTGTTGTTCTTTTTTTTAAATACAGGGATGTAGCAATAGACACCGTGAAGACAGGAATGGGAGGAAAAGCTGGAAATAAAGGAGCAGTGAGCATTCGTTTTCAGTTCTATAGTACCAGTTTCTGCTTTATATGTAGTCACTTAACTGCTGGGCAGACTCAGGTGAAAGAGAGGAATGAAGATTATAAAGAAATCACACAGAAACTCAGCTTCCCAATGGTAAGTGTAGGTGCATGTATGCTAAAAACATCAGAGATAAAGGCTGTATCTTTACATTATGAAAGCTGGTCTCAGGCTGTCTTTGATGACAGGCCATCAAAGAAGTCATCTCAATGCTATGGAGAACGGACAGAAAAGAAAATGGTAAAGAAAATTATAAAATTTAAAAAAAAGGAAGCATTTTTCACAAGAGGCAAGAATCTTGCTTTACAAAAGTTCTACACCTTTCAAAAAATAAAGTTGCTGCAGTGCTTGAAAAGTCCTCACCTTGAAGCAGTTTTCAAGTTGATCTTTTGGAGTGTTTGCAGCTTAACTGACAAATCTGTTAAGGCTTCATGGATAAGATCTTCGTGACTGGTGTTAGAGCTGGAGAGCATGATATTGATAGCTCCTGCTGGCACATGCATGGCACTCCATACACCAGTGCTTTAGCTCCTCCTGCCCAGGTATGATGTATCAGTTCTTGGTCATTGATATGGTACTTTCTGTTCCCTTCATTTTGTCCTCATGAATGTGTCACTGTCAAGGAACTGCTGGCTTTTCTCAGAGTGTGGCAAGTAGGCACTATTGGTCTGTATGAATAACTTTTCCCCTAAATGGTGTCAAATCAATCCCCCTAGTGTTTTGTTTCACACTTGTCTCCTCAGGCCAGTAGGTAACCCAGGGGATTTGGTGGCAGTTCTTCGTTGCTTCCCTTAATGTTGGTTGCTTTAATTTCCACAGTGCCTTCTTTCTCAGATCTCTCTGGAGAGGTCCTAAGCCAGGGAGGGAATAGACCAGTTTGTGCATTCTGGTTAGTCAGCAAAAAAAGGCATTTAGGTTGCAAAGCATAAAATTTTAACTCCCTGTTGTTTGCAAGGTTTAGAGGCTTGGCATGTGCAGCATATCAATCAGTTGTTTTATGTGAGAACTAATACTGACAGTTTGGATGTCCTGCATAGAATATCTGTTCCAAATGGCCATAAAGTTGTGTTTGTGGTAGTTTTTCCTTCTAATACCTCATTAACTGTTTTATGTCCTTTACATTTACCATACCTCAATGTACCTTTTGTGTCTAGAACATATAAAGAGTGCCCTCTAGTGCTATGACAGTCATAGCTCTGGAACATTTCCTTTACAAATCTCTGGGTGTTAGAGGTTTATAGTTTAACTGAAAAAGTAATTAAAAAAATGCTTAGAGAATAGGATGTTAAGCTTAGAACTGGAATGAATTTTCATTGACATTTTATTTCAATACATTTACAAAACTATAACGTGCACATAAGATCAAATTTGGAGCTTGTTCTTACTCAGGACCTTTATTGCTGAATGTGCCTCGGTAGAAGAAGCATATTTTGTGTTAGAGTATATAAATATATGTGTGTGAAATGTGTTAGGGAAACAAACATATATTTTTAATATTCATGATAACCAAATTGTGAATATAAAACTGGGGTCCCAACTCAGAAATCCCTTCAGGTAACAGGGGTCAGAGTCTGACCCTCTTGCTTAGAAAATTCAGCTCAGTGGAATGCAAAAGACAGTGAAAGAATCGTTCAATAATTAGCACAAGATGGATTTTGACAAGTAGAATGTGGCAAGTATTTAGTAACTCAGACTGAGTTGTACATGTCAGTGCATAGAAAATGTGTTTTCATTGATGTGAGTTGACATTAACAGTATTCTGTACCTCTGAACTAGGGGCGGAGCGTGTTCTCACATGACTATGTCTTCTGGTGTGGTGATTTTAATTATCGCATTGATCTAACATATGAGGAAGTCTTTTATTTTCTCAAACGTCAAGACTGGAAGACACTTTTGGAGTTTGATCAACTGCAACAGCAAAAATCCAGTGGAAAAGTAAGGCACTGGGTCCCATTTTCTTGAATACCTGCATGTTGGCTTGGTCTAATTCCTTGAGAGAGTGAAGATGTTGCATTTTCAGACCTTTGTCTGTAATACATGAATGTAGTAATGTGTTTAAAAATCAGAATGTTGTTTGTTTGCAAGATGTTGATATGTCACAATGGCACCTACTTTATCTGTAACTTAATCACAGAGATGATATTCCTTTTGATAGATTTTTAAAGATTTCCATGAAGGGACAATTAATTTTGGACCAACATACAAATATGACGTTGGCTCAGAGGCTTATGATACAAGTGACAAGTGCAGAACCCCAGCTTGGACTGACAGAGTGCTTTGGTGGAGAAAGAAACTGCCTTTTGAAAAAACAGGTGCGTAGGGTCTTTCCTCCTCCTTTACCTGAAAGTTGTTTTAGGTTTTGTCCAGAACCCACATAAGGGAATTTAATCTACTGAATGGTAAGAAAGGGAATTACGAGCTGAGATCTATCCCGTAGGCTTAGTCAAATTGCCGTGGCTTTACTCAGAGTGATGTTCTTTTGGCTTTACTGGAATAATTTGCAGAGAGAGAGTGAGCCATTTCTCCTTGAACACATGGAGAAAGGCTTCGTGCTACAGCCTGGAAAGGTGCTGGGAGCTCGCTGAGGAACTGAAAACAATCCAGCTGTAGCAATCTAGAAATTGTTCTGTTGCTTTTCAACAGAATCGTTAGTCCACATAAAGTTCCCGTGTTATGACAGTTAGATTTTTATAACTGTTGTCCTCAGTAGATGTATAAGCACTTTTGTGTAATTTCTTCTGCCCAGGTAATTCTTAGGAATATTTCTGCTAGTATCTGAAAGTGGGGGAGATTTCATTAATTAGTGCT
This sequence comes from Gallinago undulata, assembly GCA_026546715.1. Taxonomy (NCBI): domain Eukaryota; kingdom Metazoa; phylum Chordata; class Aves; order Charadriiformes; family Scolopacidae; genus Gallinago; species Gallinago undulata. Next base: position 56,144,227 of record JAOTQQ010000023.1, read on the forward strand.
TATAAAGTACTTTGAGATCATGAGTGGCCAGGACAACAGAAGGGCTGTTTTCACTTGTTATTCAAAAGTTACAATAACAAAATAAAAATTATTTCTTTGTGTATCCAGGGACAGTTTTCATAACCATTCTTGCATTGGCAGGCACATCTATCTCCCAATATTTATAAAATTCTTTACTGCAGGTGTCCAGGCTCTTCTGCCTCTCCGCTCTAATTCTTTTGTCTTGCTTCTTTTTGCTCCTATAGAGGACTGTTTGCCTTCCAAGAAGAAAGTGTAATCCTAGTGTGATTGATTAGGCAGAAATGCCGTATTCCATATTAACTCATTTTCAACTCCACAGAAAAGAAATAGAGTTACCCATTAGCCCAAACAGCAACCTAAAAACTTTCCTGTTATTGGCAGCAATATAATATTTCACTCTGGCATAATGTCTGGAGCACTTTCTGTCACCTTAATGCACTGCAAAGGAAGTATTTGAAGGTTGGATTTGCATGGGGTTGCTTTATGCTCTCTCTTGTGTATTATCTCTCCAAACCCTATGTATTATTCAGACTTGCAGTGTATTTTCCAAGTACAATATCTCTCTCTATGTTCAATAATGAGACAGGAGGAAAAATACCAATATAACTGTCTGTCAACCCAGATTGTCCAGCTAATTGATTGGGTAACATTTGGGTTAACCCTTTTCAGGTGTCTTATTCAAGTGATCCTCACTCTATTGCACTCCCTGTCCTTTCTGTATCTTTTTTTTCCTAGGTTATAACTTGTAAATCCATTAGGATACAAGCTCTTCTTTGAATGGTGTATACAAGAACAAAAAATACCCGCCTCCTGCTGCTAGGGTCTATGAAGTACATCCTAATAAATATCTTTTAACTGTTAGTAAAACTAGCTTTGAGTGAGTTTTAAATCATGTTTTGTGCTGCATAGCTGGAGAGATCAATCTTCTAGACAGCGATCTGAACGCCGAAACTAAAGTCAGGCACACCTGGACCCCTGGAGCCTTGATGTACTATGGGAGAGCGGAGCTGCAAGCATCTGACCACAGGTAAGGTCCTAAGCAAATAATTAGAGAAAGAGCTGCTTTGTTAGAATGTGTCATCCTGAATTACACCTTCAGAGTGAGGGACCGACTCTGACTGTAACAGGAACTACACCCTTATTCTGTTTTCATTATTAATGTGGTGGTGTGGTGGTTTTATGGTGAGTTTTATACCAGGGGAGGCAGCATTTGTGGTGCTGTATTGACTTCTGCTGCATGGTGATCTCAGGAAGGGTTGGGTAATTTGCAGCAACAGGTATAGAAAACTGAGGGCTTTCTGTTGCTTGGTTTTGGAAAGCTCTGATACCAAAACAAGCTGTTCTGATGGACTTCCACCCAGCTTGCTGTGGGAAAAGAGGAGGATGAGACTGTGTTGTCTGGAGAGTAGTAAGCCACGTACATAGGGCCAGGTGTGACCTCTCCAGAGCAGTGACGTGTTGGGCTTCCCTTAGAAGCTGCGATGGGACAAAGGGTTCAAAACCCAAGACCAGTACCTCTGGTTGGCCCATCTCATTACCTTCTCCTTAGGAATATGAATGACCTTTCTGTGTTGAACTTGCCACTGCTTCACTTCTCTGAAACAAATTCAGTAATAAATACCCTTTGAAATCTCCCTGGCATTCAGAATAATCTTTGTCTCACCCATTGCATGCCCTATGGAAATGCTGCAGTATTCTTCCTCGTAGCAGCACTCGGTGACCTACAGTAGATGGCTCTGTGCTTCTCACGGTGCTTGTGCACGCCAGGACTGTTCTGTATTCCTCCAGCAATGGAAGAACATGCCTCTTGCAATCAATTTCTCTTGTGTCAGGGCTTTGACATTGCTGTGTTCCACAAAGCGCAGTGGAACTGCTGTGCTCATTATATAGGACCCTGAGGATGCAATCTGTGAAACATGGCAGTTGTACACTGGGTTTCTACTTCAGCAAACTTGGCTGCAAAAACTGCTTTTTAATTACAGTCAGCAGGTTTGCTTTCCCAAGGTTTGTGCTGGAAAAAGGGCTTAGCTGTATTTTTGTGACATATGGAAATGCATTATGATTCACAGTACTTGTAGAAATAGTTATCACTTCCTATATGTTTTGAGGGTTTTTTTTCCCTTTACTATTCCTTTCTAGCTCTGCTGTTGTTGCCTTCATATGTTCTGGTAATATGTATTCCAGAGCCTGCTGTATTGCAAGTAGGAGGCAGCAATTTTGACATGGTTAGAAGAGCAGCCATCCCAGTTATTGCTCTGTGTGTATCTGCAGGTGAAAATCTGAGCATGTGGATTGCATCCACTGAGATGAGACAAGCTTTACTCTTTCAGACAGCTTTCTTGATTTTACTGAGATCTAACGCACAGAAGAAATGGCTGAAGAAGCAAGTTTACAGTGTTGGCTGCTTATATGATGGATAAGACATACGTTTGCTACATAACCACGTTATACACTTAGAGTACCTTGTCCTTAGTTTTTGGAAGAAGACATCTTTATGTGGCCTTGTCTAACAGAAAATAATATATTGCCTTCCCAATCTATAGATGTTTTGGGAGACAGATGTTTGATAACAAGTGAAGTATCCTGTTTTTTTTTTAGCCTGCAGGTTTGCCAGAAATGCTGCACAGAATTGTTATTGGAATTCCTTTGTGGTGTGTCCTCACTGTTACATTGAGTGAATGCAGGGCTGGTAAATATAAATAACAGTGCTCAAGGCATGATCTTCCACTGCAGGAAAAATGAGACTGTCCACCAGACTCTGGACTTCTGGGTTCTATTGCCAGCCATAGGCCTTTTTTTGCACTGAAACCTTAACGAATTTGTTCCACTTCTCTTTCTGTAGAATTATGTAGAATATTATGTAGAATATACATAATAATCACTTTCTTCTAAGGTGGAGCAGGCTTAATTAAATATTTGCAATCAGATTTGACACTGTGGAGTTAAACGTGATCATAGATGTGTAGAGTTTAAACAATAACTGTTGACATGGTTTAATCCCAGCCAGCAACTAGGACCGTGCAGCTGCTTGCTCACTCCTCTCCCACACCTACCCCTCCAAGTAGGGTGGGAAGAAGAGGGAGAAAAAGAGAGGAAAGGGAAAAAAGCTCATGGGTTGAGATAAAGACAGTTTAATATAACAGTTATGGAACAGGAAAATAATAATAATGCTAAAAGAATATACACAATAAAGTGATATGATGCAAGTCACTGTCACCACTTATAGGTTGCCCAGTCTGTCCTGAGCACTGATTGCGCATTCCCACCCCCCGGCCAATCCCTGTTTCTATACTGAGCGTGATGTCTATGGTATAGAATATTCCTTTGGCCAGCTTGTCCTATCTGTGCTCCCTCTCATCTACTATGGAGTACAGCTGAAGAAGTCCTTGACTATCGCAAACATCACAACAACTAAACCAATATGTTACCAACTTCATTCTTATACTAAATTCAAAACACAGCAGCTACTAGAAAGAAAATTAACTCTGTTCCAGGTGAAACTGTCCTTTGCACTACTGAGTGCTTACCTTTCCTACTGGTTGACATTGATTTTAATTTTATATAAGCACTTCCTATCGGCTGATGTTGATGTTAATTTTAAATAAGCATTTCTCTTTTGTTTCGCATAGGCCAGTGTTGGCTATTGTAGAAGTGGAAGTTCAGGAAGTCAATGAAGCTGCCCGTGAGACTGTTTTCCAGGAAGTGTCATCTTTCCAGGGACCGCTGGATGCCACAGTAGTGGTAAACCTGCTATCACCAATGCCTGAGGAGAAAAATGAATTTCCTGAGGACTTGCGTACAGAGCTTATGCAAATGTTTGAGGATTATGGCACTATTGTTCTGGTCAGGTACGTTTGGGATCTAAAATGACATGTCATCTATTCAAAAAACGCAGACTAGAAATTCCCTTTTTATGCTGACAAAAATAATTTTGTATTAGAAAGTAGTATGCTGAATTCCTTTACTGCATCTTGAATTCTTCATTAGAAATTGAATACAACTGTTTTGAATATCTTCTACCTCTCATCAACCTGTTAAAGAGAAAGTCTAACAGCTCTCGTGGCTGGGTGGAGGAGAATTTTATTCAGTACAGCACCATAAAGCAGAGGCTTTGATGTGAATCCTCACCTTTAGCTTCAGGCCTCGTTTCCATGCATTGCTTCTGCTGGCAGGTCCTCGGGTCCTGCTCCACTTCCAGTGAGGAGGGCTGCTCCCTTCCAGGAGTGCTTCACGCCCACCAGGGTTTCCTGGCTGGTTCTCTTTTTCTTTTGGGGATCACTTTGCTTATTTTTTAATAGGAAGGCTTCTCAGAATTTTATCACCTGCTGAGTTTGAGAGGGAGAGCGTGATACCTTCTGGCAGAGCAGTTTAATTTAATTCTAGTTGATTCTGTACATGGCTCCAGCATAACTATGAGACTTCTCTTTTGAGAAATACAGGCAAAAGACCTGACAGTAGACCTGGGAAATAAGACCAGAAACTTTTTTATGTTGTATTTGACCCATTTATTAATGGAGGAAATTAGTGACCTGTTGCTGTATGGTTTTATGAAGTACCAAATATAAGTTGAGGGTTCAAAATCAGCCCTGTGGGAACAGCAGCAACACCTTGCTTGTGAAGAAAAGGAGCAAGAAAAAACCATGCTTGGTTGGTTTTTGTTTTGTTTTTAATTGCTGTAGAGCTTGATGGTTTACTAGTCTCTGGGAACATCACATGTTGTCTGAGGTGAGGGATATGCGGAGAAATAGAACTTAGTACAGAGGGAGTGCAGATATCAGACTCGGAATCCTGTCAAGGGCTTCTGAGATGTTTGTGCTGCTCCCTCGGGGCCATACAGTAAAGAGCAGGGTGCTGAGGTCACACAAGGGAGGATGGAGGAGCAGAAGAGCTCAACTGGGATTCACAGATCACCCCCAAAAAATAGTCGTGAGGAAAATACAACTAAACCAAAACAAATAGCTATACAAAACTATCATGCTTGCCTTTAAGGCTTTTTCTTAAATGGTGAAGTAAAATGTACTGTTTTCTCTCCTCTACCTTTTTCCACTAGGATCAGTGGAGGTCAAATGCTGGTGACATTTGCAGACAGCAAGTCAGCTCTTCGTGTCATGGATATAGATGGTGTCAAAGTAAGACTCTCTCAAACCTATAATAATAATTGCATAACAAATTTCTCAAAAAGTGGTTGCTGAGAATGAGATAGTTATGTTTCTAGCTAATGCAAGTAGTATTATTTCAAAGAAACCCAGTGCTGACAAAGTCCTTAGCTTTCACAGCTGCTGAGGCTTAATGCAGTATTGCAGCTCTAGGAGGTCAGGAGATGACTTCTCTTTGAGCTCCTAAGCAGTGCTTAGGATCTGGCCTCTGATACCACTCCAGAACACATGGCCTTGGTCATTGTGCTGGCACTTGAAGCAGTTCTCCTGAGAGGATATGTGACATTATACTGTTGCCAAAGCATCCTCACGATTGTGGTTTGGAGATTTATTTTTTTTGTTTCTCTCAAGTGTATCAAATAAACTCCTTCTACCGAGCTGGAACAACATGATTCATTGGCCTCCATGGCAAACTCAGCATTAGCAGTAGGAGTTTACCTTCCCAGCCCCTGCTCTTCCTTCCCACGCACATACTCTACAATTCATCAGCCCCCCTCGTTTATGCTGACAAAACTGTTCATGGGGCTGTACTGTATGTAAACGTAACACTGAAGTAATGGATTTAACTCTTATTATTTCAGAGTTTTTGTCTTTTAATATCGTCCATTTGTAATTTATAGCAGCACAGACCAAAACACAATTGTATGTGCAGAGAGCGTGTGAAGGTGTGAGGAACCTGGGTCAGGAACTTTCCAAACTAGTTTTGCTGCCAAAGCTGCAGCTGGATACATCTCACCCCACATGTCATGGAGCAACACACATAAGCAGCTGTGGTCTTAATCCATTTAATAATATACTTTCCATGTACATCAACCATCATTTTTGGGATTTTCTGAACAAAGAAAATCCTCACATCCTTACAGATGGCAACAGGTCACAGCTTTGTGTGTTTTAAAGCTACTGGCTCTAAAGTGGAACCATCCCACACCATTATTACTATCACAGTATTGTTTTGATGATTTTTGATGTTTTACCTATTTCCGAAGTATTTCCCAAATGCAGCAGCAGTACTTTTGAACTGTGAACCTAATTTTCTTTAAAGAATATTGTTACAGTCTGAAAACTTGGTTATGGGGGTAGGAAGAGTGCTTCCTTCTCATTTAGCTTCTCAAATGAAGCTTTAGTTGCATCAGTTTCTGAAGCAGTCATACAATAGACAGGCAGCACTTGCGTATTCTGTTCGGGTGTTCTTATTTTGTGAAGTTGCTTGGCAAAAAGGGAAACAATTCTTTCTTTGCATTAGGTTAGAGGCAGAACAGTGAAGATCCGGCCAAAGACTAAGGACTGGCTAAAGGGCCTTCAGGAGGAAATTGCTCGAAAACGAGACAGCGTTGTCCCCATGTCCCCCACAGCAAACTCCTGTCTTCTGGAAGAAAATTTTGACTTCTCAAGTTTGGACTACGACTCAGAAGGTGAGCAGCAGGTTTCTAAGCTAAGTTGTGAGAAACTGCTTCGCTGACTTTGGTTGCACAGAGGAGGTACGGTCTGAGTGTCAGGGGCATCTTCATTTGTAATGAAGACACACCCCTTAAAAACAGGATCATCATTGAAGCCATGACCTGGCACTGTGCCTGGGCAGAGAACTGTTGCTTAGATCACCCTATCAATTTAGTATTATAATATATAATAGCAATATATAGCAAACCCAATGTATGGTACAGTTGTCTGTATAGAAATGAACTGAAGAAACAGATGGGTTACAGACAAAGCTTGCCCAGCCTGTGGATTAAATTCATTGATTGATAGCAGGGAGAGACAGAGAATGCATTTGCTTGCTAATTTTTTGTTATCTAATATTTTAATTCAGGTGATATAGTGGAAGATGAAGATGATTATTTAGATGATGCTTTGTGTCCACACCTAGTTGGAAACACAGCAGAAGACGTGCCTGAGGGCTCTGGACATTTGGCATCCATCGCTCTTTCAAACAAATCTGAACAAAATCCACGGCTGTATAAAGGTAAAGTATCTACCTTCCTTAAAATAAGACCTGAAAGTTTGTTGTTTGTTCTCCTTTTGTCTGTGTTTCCCTGCTCATTTATATGTTCATTGTAAGTTCTCCAAAGATAAGGATCATCTTTTTGGTACATGTTCATGCTCAACCCCCCCGAGTTAGTGACTGTAATTGAGCCCTCAGGCATAACAGCAATACAAATAATAAAGCTTAGATCCTCCTTCTGTCTAGCCCAGGGCAAGGCAAGAATGCTGATAAATGCTGGCTTCTTTTCATAGTCAGAAGAAATTAAGTCTTTTTATCCCATTTGATGTTGTTTGGCACCAGACCATAAACCAAAAAATTGTCCATTATTTTTTATTTGGTGAGAGCCAGAGCAAAGTTAAACCAAAGGAATTCTGTTGATCCAGTGATGGGCCTGGCTCTGTCCTTTGAGCAAGAGCTGTGGCAGTGCAGTCAGGTGTGAGCTGGACAGTACGGGAGGTTGTTGTGTTCAAATGACTTACTTCAAAGAAGCCTAAATTTTCTGCTTTGTTACGATTTTATTTCTGAAGAAGTTGAGGTTCACACACCAGGTATATTCATTCTTACAGTGCTTTGTAAGCGCGTCGCCTTTTTTCCTGGTCACTTGGCTTGTTTGCACATAATTGTGAAGTGTCTCGGAAAAGAGAAGATAAAGCTGTGAAGGGAATACTGATAAAAGCTGCAGCAAGATCTAGCCCAGCCAGTGGTGGTCGTACACTGGGACGTGAGCAGGACGTGCTCTGGTGACAGAGCATTGACGGGCTGGGTCTCGTATTATACCCTTCCTTGTGACAGCAAGTGATTCCGTAGCTGCCTTTTTGTACTCTCAGAAGTGTTTTATGTCTTCTGACATAAAAGCGAAAACTTTAATATCTCCAGAGGTTGAGTCTGAAGTAGAGTTCAAAAAACATTAAATGCAATTCCTAAGTTTACACAGGCAGATTGTCCAAACAATCGGAGTGATACGCAGCTTTCCTGCCCACCTTGAATCATAGGCTGGGTGCAGTGGGGCCAGACCCAGAGACCTTGCCCTCAGTCAAGGAGTAATATGTCATTATTAAATACTCTGAAGCCAATCACTTTGTATTATAGGATGCCTTCCCCTCCGAACACCTCTGGCCTACTGTGTGATGATTCATTAAGCTACAGAGAATTGCAGTGATTCCTTTCACCCACACTAACTCTTCTCCACAAAAAAATATCACAAAGTGGAGGTTATAAAATGTAGTTTGGAGGAGGTCAAGGTGGGTTCATGATCTCACACAACTCAAAAGACGATATATTCAATCCATCTTGAAAGTCTCTGCAATTTCAGATGCCTCCATAAGCTTCCAATTCTGCCTGAGTAACCCCTGATTGAAGATATGATGATTGTACAGCTCGTGTTAGACACAGATGGAAACCAATTATGGGCAGAACAGTGTATATGTGTGTCCCTGCGGTCAGAGAAGGGCATAGTCTCATGAAACTGATGTCCCTGGAAGGTGTTGCCTAAAACCAGCAGCCTTTTAGGGGAAGAGACAGTGTTGGTGGCTGGTTTTGGTCTTGTATTAGGCGTTACTGCCAGAATTTCAAGCTGTGCTTTTAGGCGCCTGCGTGACTCCTTCTGAGGAACCCGTATCTGCAGCTTGGAAGTATTGAAAATGTAGAGAGAAGGGGGAGGGCCTGAAGTATGAGAGAGAGCTGCTGCACAATTCCTTCTCCATCCTTGCCAAACCACAGGGCCAAAACTAAACCAAATGAATTTTGAAGCCCTAAAGAGCAGATCTGCATGGCTGGGCAGCTGCAGCGGGGTGAGAGGACTGAAGGGAAAGCCCTCACTACAGCAGACTGGGAGAGTAAAGCAACCCCTGCTTCTCGCCTCTCCAGCTGTCAGAGAGGCTTAGACAGGATGAAAGGCTGTGTAATAATCACCCAGTCATGAAAGGTGCAGCCAAGGGCTAGCAGATTGGGGCAGGTGTTCCTGTTAGGAGACAATGCTGGAAAGGAGAGATGTGATGAGTGAGCTGTACGGACAGATTTTTCTTCTCTGGCATAAAACCAGTTCTCCCGAGCAAAGAACGTTGTCTAATACTCAGAGGGAAGTCCTGTCTTCAGGAAGAAAGAGTAAGGGACTGACCATGACAAGCCTTCTTGTGTCTTCCATGACACAGTTTGCATGAGGCCAGGTTGCCACCAAGTCTGGCCGTGTAAAAGCTCAGAATCTAACAAGATGATTAGTAACCCTGAAATTGGGTGCAGGCAGTCTTTGTGTCAGCACAAACAGTTAATGAGTAGGTGCTGGAAAAGAAGAGAGAGAAGCATTTGAAGAAAGGGTAGATGTTTCCTGGAGCAGGAGCAGGGAGACATTCGGGGTGAGCAGAACGATAGGAAAGGAGCCGTGTGGTGTTGCTGAGGTACCTGTTTGAGGTTTGCCCTTCATAATCGTCCCTCTCCTGACCACTCGGATTCAGAGCATCTCACCCCCTGGGTATCTAATACAGACCCTTTTCTAAAATTTCCCCTAGATGATACAGACCTGGCCGATTTGAAGCGGGAGCTGGAGGCAACTGGGGAACAACACCGCCGGCGGACCCCCAGCAGGTCTCTCTCCACTCCCACCAGGCCTCGGCCACTTCAGCCGCCACAGAGGCCTCCCCCTCCTGGTGAGTTTAACTTTAAAGTTGTGTTGGCCCCAGCTGAACAGCTTTGCCTGCCCTTCCTGGGTGACAAAGGAAGTAATACCTTGTTCTGAGATGTACCAGCTGCTGAAGTACTTGTATTTACTCCCCAGTCTTTTCCAGCCTGACTCTGGCTGCGGTTAGCAGCGGGAGAGGTTTGTCTTTAGGATGACAGATACTACACACACACAAAAAAAAAAAGCCTTTAGTGGGGATGAATAGCCCATGTGGTTCATACTAACTCATCACTCAGGTTAGCCACTTTGTGGCAAAAACCCAAAACATCTGTATTTATGCCTGCTGATTTCCAAAGTCGCTGAGTGTTTTCTTACAATTTCTTTGTTTCTGATTTGATTGTAATCTTCTTTTTAAAAAGCTTTGACAAAATACTTGTTCTGGGCAGTTTTTGTCCTTTCCTCCTTGCTTTTGTGTTTGTGAAAGAAATGCAAAGCGGCTGATGATTTTCAGCGAGGCACAAAGGGGGAGTGATGCTCTTTACTGAAGCTCTACCCACCTGAGACACCGTCAATGCCGTGCTGGCTCCTGGTTTTATGGCCACTTCTAGATGAATGCTGATTGCTGGATCAGCATCTTCATCTTTGCCTTCTGTATGACACAAGCCATACATCACATCTTTCTTGCAGCCCAAAAAGTCTCTCTTCTGTGTGTATTTTCCAGTCTTAAATTAAAGGTTCTGTCAGGCTCACTGCTGGAAGATGAGTTCTTTGGGATTGTTCCCATTCATTTCTGAGTCTGTTGCATAGAAGCAACAACACTGGTATCTGTATCTCTGTGGAATGCAATAGTAATGATCAGCTGAGGCTGTTAAATTAATTAAATGAAAGCAAGACTAACTAGGAAACTGCTTCCTGAAGCAGCTCAAGATTTCTGTATTTTATTCTGTGTTGTGATTTATTTCTTTTTTTCACCTTCGATTAGACCAGTAACAGTTCAGCCCATCACTCCTCCTAGATTAAAGTGTCTGGATCTTGGCACTCAGGCGGGGCGCCTCAAGGTCCTTGGTGTCTTACAGGAAGGTCTTGCCTAATACGTCTGTCCCTGGAGGAGCAGGGAGGTTGACAAACAATTTCAAAGCATGTTGGTTTTGCTCCATTGCAGATAAAACGTTGTACCAGCTCTCGAATGTAAAAAGCCATTTTTATTCCTCTTTCAGCTGGAACATCAGGCAAAAAGTCCCCCTCAGATGGTTCCCTTTCTCCAGGAAGCCACTCCACCTGCTCCATCCTGGCAACGGCAAAGCTGCTCCCTGGAGCCCCTCAGGAGCCAGTGAGTCCTGCTGCTCAGTGTGGTTACTTAGCGTTGTCCTCATCTCCCCCATCTACGTAGGCCCTGAGCATCATGTACAAGGAAGGAAGTCCATCACATGCCTCATCTGGAAATGCTAAGATGAACTTCTTTTACAGTAATACTAGACTGTAGAACCTGTTAGACACCAGAAAAATGTGATTAAATTGCCAGGAATTAGAAAGGCCGAAGAGGGAGAGAGAGAATGGTGCAAGACCAGGGCACTGTTGGTTTCTTCCTCCTGCTGCTTTCTGACAGATGCCAATTTGAATTTCCAGTTCTATGATAACATGCTTTAATTCTTTTCTTACCTCGTTTTTGATGGGCTAGTCCCCAGAAATCAGGAAAAGCCTTGGAACAGGTTGCCCAGAGAAGTTGTGGCTGCCCCATCCCTGCAGGCATTCGAGGCCAGGCTGGATGGGGCTTTGAGCAACCTGCTCTAGTGGGAGGTGTCCCTGCCCACGGCAGGGGTTTGGAACTCGATGATCTTTAAGATTCCTTCCAACAGTAACCATTCTGTGATTCTGTGACTGTTGCCAGCGAAGCTGCTAGCCCTCTGAGTAGACCAAGACTGGAATGTGGAAACACCTTCCCACTGCTTGTTGGATAACGATCCTAATGAATGGCAGAAGGGATGGCTAAGGGACCAGCTGGGGCAGAAAGCCATTTACCTCTCTGTCAGCTGGTAACAAAGATGTAATATCTGTCAAAAGATTCCCCACCATTTCTGCACTATTTATAGATTGCTGAATAGCTACTGGCAAAAGCAGAATTTTGCAGGCGTGTGAGCTTAGCTCTAAGATTACAGGTGTACAAGGAAAATCAGTTCTTTTGAGATTACTCAGTCTCTCTCTCTTTTTTTTTTTTTTAAAGCCTAAAGTCCGAACTGGAATAAGTAAACCTTACAACGTCAAGCAGATCAAAACCACCACAGCTGAGGAAGCAGAAGAAGCTATTAGATGTCTTATGGAAGCTAAAGGAGGTGAGTGCAGGTCTCTAACTGGTTTCTAAAAATCTAAAGAAAGAAAACCATAGGTGTACTCATCCCTCCATCCCATCATAGCCCACATGCACATATTTCACCTGAACACCAACATACACATTCTTGCAAGATTGTACTTGGTGTTCTCTGTCAGTTCTGATAATATTAGCCTTTTTTTTTTCCAAGATGACTGAAGTTGTATATTTTGTTGTAAAACCTGTAACTAGGAGCATCTTGGGTTATTTATGTCCAGAATTAGTCTGAACAATTTAAAGATGGGACCTTACTAAACTGATGGTGCCTGTGTTAGCTCAGAGTTGCATAAAGAACATTTGCTGCTTTATTTAGTGAATGCTGACTATTCCAAGCAGAACTAGAGAGCAAATACAGCCGAGGGAGAAATAACCTGGGTTCTGCTCATGTTTGGACAGCAAGTAACAGTTGTAAACTAGCGAGAAGCTTGCACCACTTCAGCTTGAAGAGCTAAGCTAAAAGGTTACTCTGTGCTTAGGCTCTGTCTACTCCCTGGAGGAGAGAGCTTCTTGCAAGGGTAAGTTAGAGCAGGAAACCAGCTCAGGTATTGAAACTCAGGCAGTGGGAACGTACCCTCCAGGGCTGCAAGTAGTCTGTCTGCTGAATGCAGAAAGAATGAGAGAGACTGCAGCATGACTCTGAGATAGCTACCTGAATTTGCAAGCTGTTTAGGAGAAAACCATCCCTTCTCATTTGTAAACAGAGGAAACGCGGTCTGGAATAATCCAATTTAATTAGAAATATCATAAGGCATCTTGTTGTTTGTTCCTCAGAGAGTGCTGTTCATTTGGTTTTGAAATCAGATTTACTCTCCATTAACTTTGAAATTCACATAAAGCATTTCATTCAGCGTGGGTAAGGAAACTAGCCTGGTCACCATCGCTTTCAGGCCCTTGTGCTGTACCACCAGCTGGCATTTACAGTTCTTCCCAAAGTACTCTACCAGACGTGCTTGGTATTATTATCTTGATTTTCCAGATAAGAAAACCAGGCCAAAAGGAGACTCAGGACTTGAGTCCAGTACTCCAGAACTCCTGGCCAGTGTTTTTTCCACTTGGCCAAATGGTGGTACAGCACTATCGGTTTGGCATGAAATTATTTCAGAGGGGGCAGTTTTTCCCTAACTGCCTCTTACAAATGTGACAGGATTGCAAAGGTCTGTGTTTGTTTCTAAAATTGTTTGTTTCTAAAACCTACCTTCCTGGCCTGAGCCAGCCCTGTAGGCGTGCTTGGGGAAACACGACTGTGAAAGAAATTATCTTGAAGCTACAGTCTGATCAGATCAGAAGAAAGCAGGGTCCAGAGGAGGGCCATGAAGATAATCAGGGGGCTGGAGCACCTCTCCTGTGAGGGCAGGCTGAGGGAATTGGGGTTTTCAGCGTGGAGAGGAGAAGGCTCTGGGGCCTGATTGTGGCCTTTCAATATTTAGAGGGCTTATAAGAAAGATGGGACAGACATACTTGTTGCAATGGGACAAGGAATAACAGTTTTCAACTAAAAGAGGGAAGAGTTAGTCTAGACACAAGGAAGAAGTCTTTTACAATGAGGGTGGTGAAACACAGGAACAGGTTGCCTAGAGAGGTGGTAGATGCCCCATCCCTGGAAGCAGGCTGGATGTGGCTCTGAGCAACTGATCTAGTTCCTGCTTATGGCAGGGGGGTTGTATTAGATGACCTTTGAAGGTCCCTTCCAGCCCAAACTGTTCTATGATCTATGATTAGGCCAAGATGCTGTTTGGTTTTGCTTTTCAGGACTACTGGAAGATGCAGTGAAGCCTGTTCCAACTAAAAACCAAACATTCACCAAACCTGAGCCTCTTCCCAGCATCACAAAGTCAGCATCATTTCAAGGGTCTCAGGCAGGACCAGCACTCGTGCCCCATCGCCCACCACCCAAAGTTCCAGCTACGAAGAAGCCGGTACCTCTGCAAAGGACCATAGTCAAGGTGGATAATGTAAGAAAGATATTAAAATGCATCCAGCCTTTACTTTTCTTTTGGTTTGTCTAAACCTTGTCAGGATTTAAGACTCATCCCTTCTTTATCACAGTGTTTATTTTTGACCACATCAAAAATGGGTCTGCCTGGAATGATCTGAGGCAGCTTCTCCCTCAATAAGGCTGGTCTGTGTCCTGCTCAGACATCGAGCTTTTCTCACACACCTTGTTACAGGATTTGGCCTTTCGCTTTGAATTCTGGATTCTACTCAAGAGTTCAGTTTGTTAAAAATACAAACCTGTAGGTGTTGGGGTTTTAACCTCTGTCAGGTCTCTACAGTGGAGATAATAGTTCTCCATCTCTAGAGCTGCTAAAATGAGTATTTAATGGTGAAAGTAATTTAAGGGTAACAGAGAGACAAATATAACCTTTTACAGTCTTCCTTTGACAGAACTTCCGCTAAGAAGCTCTGTTCTCAGTTAGGACTCCTGCCTTGCCTTGCTTTGTAAAGGCTTTCACCCCTGCTCTGTAATGAACTTTGTCCCATCTCAACAGCAGATTCAGAAAAGAAAAACACCAGACACTGCCCTTTCCTTAAACAGTCAGTAACAGGGACTGCTCTGTTTATTTTGTTTATGTTGTTACCGTTCCAGAAAGGTGCTGAAGAGGGGTTGCTATTTTGCTGTTAGTTATATGAGCAGAAATATATCTATTTCAGTTTGACTCTGCTTCAGACTTCCCCTCCTTCCTCCACCGGAGTGAGTTCAGGTGGGAGCTGTGTGCTTGAAAACCTCTGCCCAATCCACCCCTATCGTTAGGAAAGCACACAATCGATCGTAGGCAACTTAAGAACAATATATAGACAGAAGTAACGGGAGATATGTCCATCATGAAACATTGACTAAATATCCTGACTGCATTAAAAAGCCTGTTTATTATCTTTTAATATTATGTGAGAGTAATGAAGTGCTTTCATTCAGTCACACTGAGTGTGAGAGATCTGAAGCAGCCACTGCCCTCTTGGACTGAGCTCAGCTCCAGTTATTTATCTATTTTTAAACGGTGAGTATATGCTAGGTTGAGCTTTTGAGAGCTTACTTTAAGCTTCAGTTTCTAGCATCAGTGAGACATGACAGAGCCATTAATGCATTTTTTTAGATTAGCTTAAGCTAATTGTCCTTCAGCCTTATCTATCAGAAGGTACCCAAAGGGATGCACTAATGGCCCCATTAATTTAGCCCTTCCTGCGCATTCATGCTTGAATAATATTAGTCAGCAGAGAGATGTAACAAATAAATAACTCTTCAGAACTGTGTTAAATTGGCCTGGAGCAAAATCCTAACCTGAAAGACAGATGGACAGAACGAGATGTATTTCTCATACAGGGAGCCAAAGGGCTGTAGAGTCCTTGTCCTCAAATGACACCCTGTAAACGGACACGGGTGCAAGGCCCGATGCAGAACAGAATGAGGCGGGTCCTGGGTAAAGCTGTGCTGCCCAGCCCCCTCTTTTACTGCTTTATTTTCTTCCAGTACTGTCAGGTTTTCTCAGTAACACCATCAATAAGACCAGCACTACCAGCAGTGACTCAAAGTTTCAGGGACCCTTTTTGTTCTCAATTTCCTCGTTCCTTTTCCCCTCCAGGCCACCTCTACAGATGAGCAATTTGACCAACAGACAGCGCAGTCTCCTTTCGGCTTGACAGAGCCCTGTCTAGAAGCTGGAGCTATTCTTAGTCCCACCAGGATTACCCCAGTCCCTAAACCCAGAACACCGCAATCAGGGAAGGCTCAGGAGAGCAGGGGGAGCAGTGAAAGGCAGCCCCCCTCAGCAAACACGGCCGACGCTGTCACGCTGCCTCCCCAGAACCCTTCCTTTGCCCCAAAGGTGCCACCACGAAGAAAGAAGTCGGCACCTGCAGCTCTGCATCTGCAAGTTCTCCAGAGCAGTGACAACCCCCTTTTTAGTGAGTTGATGTTCAACTCCAACAACAACAACAAGCCTGGGTTCTGTCTCCAGGCTCAGGACGCTCTTGTCCCCACACAGTCTGCTCTCCCAGCTCCTACATCCTCTGCCAGCCCAGAAAAGAGCACAACCAAGCAGTTGGTACCAAACACCGCAGAATTGATGGCCAACCTTCAGGGCCCTCCCGTACCAGGAGGCCAGCACCCACAGCTCCCAGATACCAGCTCCCTTCCAGAGAACACCAACCTTTTGGACCTGGAGATGGATTCTTCCTGCCCTCTTTCCATACAGGCAGCACCAGCTACTTCTTCAGCACACACTCCAGAAAATGTAAAAGGTCCCAACTTGAAAGATTTCAGTCACTGGGTTACCTTTAGTGACGATGAAGACAGCAGTGCACTGGCAGAGGGGTTCAATAAACTACCTGTCTTGGAACAAAAAAAAACCAGCTCGATGAAGACAAATACTGATTTAGAACTGTAAATTTTGCCCCCTCCCTTAATGTTCTTATAGAAGTCATAATTATGATGCAAAATAAAAATAAATCTTTTGCACAAAGATTTTTATTTAAGAAAATAAATCATCTGTCCATGCTACATTTCATTGTCATGTTTAAAGATGAAGCTACTGCCCCTGGAGGGAAATGCATAGAGTATATACATCCTAACATTATCTATGCCTTGTTTGAAAAGTTCTTTATTGTAAGTCATTTCTTTTTTATTAATCCATCTTAAGAGGTTTTATTTCACTTCAGGTACAAAACATAATGTAAGAAGGTGTAATGACGTATGGAAAAAAAAAAAGACATTAAGGAAAAAAAAAAAAGATTTTCCTGTGAAATTTATATATTAATCCATTTCTGTCACTTGAAATAAAGCACCCTTACCTGGAATAGTTAAACCGCTCCAGTTACTCTGGAACAAACGTCCAAAAGGGGAATATAGACCAGTATAAATACAGCAGTAACACTGGTATTGTTCTGCTAATTAGCTTCTGCTGCAGAAATAAGGCCTGGGCAGTATCTTCTTGTAGATCCTAACCGGCTGCTGTGTCTGCAGGCTCTAGGACTTACCTTCTTAAACTCTATTTTGTACCTGAGTGGGAGCTGCCCTGTGCATCCCATTCCCCTCAGCAGCTGTGGTAAAGCCGTGCAGCAGCAGAGAAACGGCTCAAACAGCCCTGAGAAATGGTATGATCACAGAACATGAGCTGGGAAGGCTAAAAAATGGAATTAGAAAGGGGCAACTGCATCTAAGACTGAAGTGAAATTGAAGAAGCAGGCGCACCCCTGTAAATAAATGGTTCATCTAGGCAGGGAACGTACCCATCCATACAGGGGATGTACCCACCCATATAGGGGTCCAGATGAGGGCCACAAATATGATGAGAGGGCTGGAGAACCTCTCCTGCGAGGACAGGCTGAAAGAGTTGGGGTTGTTCAGCCTGGAGAAGAGAAGGCTCCTGGGAGCCTTCCAGTACCTACAGGGGGTAGGAGAGATGGGAAGGGACTATTTATGAGGGAGTGGAGTGATAGGAAAAGGAGTAATGGTTTTAAACTGAAAGAGGGGAGATTTAGATTAAGTACAAGGAAGAAATTCTTTCCTGTGAGGGTGGTGAGACACTGGAACAGGTTGCCCAGAGAAGCTGTGGCTGCCCCATCCCT
>JAOTQQ010000023.1:56162025-56173112 GCA_026546715.1 Gallinago undulata
GAGGGGTTCAAGGCCAGGCTGGATGGGGCTTTGAGCAGCCTGGTCTGGTGGGAGGTGTCCCTGCCCATGGCAGGGGGTTGGAACTGGATGATCTTTAAGATCCCTTCCAACCCAAACCACTCTACAATTCTGTGATTCTATTAATCCAGAGAGGGGATGTACCCACTAGGAGACAGGTACAGCACTCAGAGTAAGACTAACTGGGAAGCAACTGCAATTATCTGTTCTATGCAGGTTCTTGCAAAGAAAAAGTTTAAAAGATGATCATATTGAATGGTTCAGAATGTGACAGCCACTGTAAGCACCAGGCACGTACTCCTGGGTGCCTGCTTTGCTTATCCATACCCAGTATCCCCACAGAGCCTATAGGGCCAGTGTTCTGGGTGAGTCTATAGGTCACTTACCCCGTGGGCTGGCTCATGAAGTACCACTGCTCACCTCAAGGCAGATTCGATCTTCATAATGAAGTACTCCCTCGTTAATTACCAAGCCAGCACTCACTCATATGGCTCAGAAGCCCAAGCTTTCAGCAAGGATGCTCCCCGGTGCTAAACGTGGCTGGTGGCTGCTGCAGCTGCGCAGGCCTTTGCCCCTGCCTGTGCAGTAAAACTGTACACTATAGATGTTAATAGAAGCATAAAGATCTTTTATTATTAAAATAAAGGAGAGCATTTTTAAGCAGTTGATGAAACTGGAAAAAAAAACAAACAAAAACAAGAACAACCTTGTTTTTCAGCTGTTTTTTTTTTCTAGAGAAGCTGTTTAAAAAAAGCTCAGAGGTTGTTTGTTGGTTTGGTTTTTTTTCATAGGAAAACTAAGTGGCTTATTCTCAGCTTCTTGGAAACTGGGGATTCAGCCATGTTCTTACTTGTAAGCCTACCTGTTTTCAAACATGGGGCAACACATAGGAGAGGGTGCTGCCTTTGCCTGAGCACCTGCCATCCTCCTCTGCCAGAGTCTCTAAGAAAAAAACCAAACAAACCCCAAACCTTCCTAGGCCAAACCAATAAAAAACTGCAAAGCTCCTTACGTGTCAGTTTAACACGGCAGCAGGTGGGTGAGTAATGCTGAAGCAAAACAGTTGTTTCCCTGCAAGATGACACAGAGCCTTAGCCTCTTCCTCCTCTTCTAAAAAGAAAAAAGTACAGTGAATATTTACGGGCACATTTTAGTGTAAAACATTAGGAACAGTAAAAATGAAAGAGTACGTTATATGACTCTACCCAACACTTTCTGCAAAGATAATTAACAGCTTTGGGACAGCTAATTTACATGTTAATGAAGGTGCTAGCAGGAAAGCCAATTAAAGTAGATTTATACAAGTCAAATAAAATCTGTTTTATTATTCTCCTTGAGTAAGAGAAGTATCTGGCCTTTAGCATTATATCTTATGTCTATGGATGTGGCAAGCTGCCCGCTGAAGCAGGAATCCCTGCTCTAGTGGCTTTATGCTGTCAGTGACAGCATGTGCTGCTCAGTCACAACAAATCAAGGGAGAGGAACAGCCAGCTCAGCTGAAAAGGTTACAGCAAAGAATGAGGAATCTCCTGTCTCAATATACTACCTTCCACACCGGTGCCCAGCACCCAGCCAGCTATTTTTCAGAGGCAGGTGCTTGTGCCCTGGGTTCTAGTTTGAATTGTCAGAAGTTAAGCAGGGCCAGACTTGTTCTGTGGTTGGGAAACCAGAAAACTCGGATGATGGCAGGGGGTGGTGATTCTTTTCTTCTCATTCAGGATTAAGCCACACCCCACCCCAATGGGAAAAGAGGCCCAGTGACCTGACACCTGACAGCCACGAGCAGAGAACCCCCAGCACGGCTCTGTCCTCAGCTCTGCTGCCCGTTCTCACTGGGACATTATCAATGGAAACCAATGTTCTCAGTGGCAGCCACCAGTCTGGAGGGGCGTATAAGGGGTGGGAGGGAATGGCCCATCCCATGGCATTTCTCACGTTGTGAACCCAGCCCTTGGAAATCTTAAAATCATTGACACTGGCTGTGAGGCCACGTATGAATGATTTACCACATGCAAGTACGTCAGTGTCTGGGAGCTTATTTAACACGAGACACTTGGGCAAGAGCCTGCCCAGGGCCCTGCAGTGCAGCAGCTTTAGGTTGCTCCAGGCATCCTGGCTGTTCAGCTGCCTTCGTATGGGGAGCAGGGTAAGTGGTTCTCCTCGGTACAGCAACTGCCCGATTTAGCTTTTTTTAGGCGGATGAGCACTGAAACAAACAAAGAGAAAGAGAACCAAAACCAAAATATCATTTAGAGTTTCCACTCTGACGAAACAACATTTTTGCTTTTTCCTTTTTGTCCAGAATTGACATTTTCACCAGATGGAAAACGTCTCCTTTCTAACCAGCTGCTCTGCCTGGCACCATGGAGCACAGATCACAGTGAAAGCCAGTCTGCGCTACTGTAATCACAGCAATTAAAAACCTGATGACTGTTGCTACTTGAAATACCAACACAGTTACACAAGAGCGCTGGACAACACGCACAAGCAGATTGACAGACTCCTGTTAGCCCTCCCTCCCTGTCTTGGTATTTTAGTTTCAGATGCCACAACACAGACAAAATACCATCTCAGACAACTCCCACCCCCCTGCCAGCCACATCTGCAGCTGGGTCCCCAGTGAGGTGGGATTAAGGGCATAGTTTGAGACCTAAGAATTTACATAAAGGCACTATTCTGAATTAACGTGACGCCAGAGAAGCACGAAAACGCAAGTTTCAAATTGGAAGCAGACACGAACCCTACGCAACAGACCTTCTGGCCCTCCAACCAATCTCTCTACATGGTTGCAAAACCCAAAAGCACAAAAACCTGTTCAGTTTGGCAACCTATCGATGAGGGGCAGCACCCCCAGTACTATGGCTCTTACTCAAGAGGAATGGTAAACATTACCTTCTTCCAGCATGAGACAATCACATAAAAGTGGGTCTTTGACAAAGGTGAACATGATCCAGAGCATTCCTTTGGCAAATCATTTACATTTAATACATTTTGTGGCATATCTAGTACATTTTTAAAAACACATTTACACATTACTATATTAAAACAAACAAACCAACCACAAACCAACAACACCCCCCCTTCAAAATATTAGTTTTAAAAGTGACACATATATACATACAGTTACAAAAAGGAGAAAGTTGCCTCAAGAATTCCAGTTCCAGTAACAAAACATAGATGCTTTTACTGACATGAATGTGTAAGGTCATCGAGCTGAAGCCCCATAAGCCAAAGAAGTCTATTAAAATCGATACCAGATTTGTCACACTAAACACACATTTGGTTATCACAAGTCGTGTCTATTCACAAGGAATTCCACGTACCCTCTACTTTGTGAATACAAAGTGTTCTAATATATTTACACTTGAAGTTTAAACCACAGTGTAAAAAGGATAAACCTCTTTCGAAGCTACGAGAGTTTTGTTATATTTTCTATGTGAAATACGGCCATGCAGTGTTCTTACTTAGGGGGAAAAATGCTCTTTTTTGCCAATGTGGTGCTGTTCCTTCTCCGTACCGTTCCTGTGAATTTTACTACCCAAACTCCAGCAGGTCAGGGCTCAACTTCCAGAATTGTATTATCAGCTGGAGTGTGGGTGAGTGGGATGGCTGAGGTGGCCTCAGGAGCCGGCAG
This sequence comes from Gallinago undulata, assembly GCA_026546715.1. Taxonomy (NCBI): domain Eukaryota; kingdom Metazoa; phylum Chordata; class Aves; order Charadriiformes; family Scolopacidae; genus Gallinago; species Gallinago undulata. Next base: position 56,165,678 of record JAOTQQ010000023.1, read on the forward strand.
GACTGCAGTGGCCACTGGGGCCTGCGCCAAGCCCATGCAGGACTGCAAGGAGCATCCCACCTCTTTGGTAGCTTTCAGAGCCATAATTTTAAGCCCAGTAATATTAGATCCATCTCACATAAGTGATGTTAAGAGACGTCTGAAGCCTGTCATCAACACAGGCCTTATTTAACACATGGTCAGAAGGGCAGTGTAGCCTAACCATGACCTAGGCTTGTTTTCAGAGAGGGTTGGGGATGTAAAGAACAGAAGGAAGGAGACCACAATAAGATTAGGCTGCTTATAACCAGGTTGCAAACTATCTAAGACTTTGAAAAAGTGACTGAGTGCTGCCTTTTTTTTTTTTGCCCCCTAAAAATCCTTATTTCTCATGAATACTGTTGTTATCCTTAACATAAACATAAACTCAAATAAGACAACACTGCTAGTTTTTTCTATATCTAAACCAATAAATAGAATTATGTCTCAAGAAACCAAAACATTTGGGATCTTCCACCTTTCCCACGATCACTATGATCACCTGAATTTTTTCCTGCTTCATTTTTCTCTCTACCTGAGCTCCAAACTCGGAGTTTTCTTGATGGGGCCTACATTTGCCTTACTCCACTTGAGCATTTTCAATGCTCTTCTTTAAATCAGCTGAAGAAGAAGTTTCTAAATGAGTATCACGAGCCAGGGATTTGAATGTACCATCTTCTTGGTATGTCCCAAGAGGAAAGCAAAGAGCTAAGGCCTCTGGTTTATCTCTTCCACGTGAACAGGCACGAAACTGCCCTGAGTCTGACCAGATACTGTCATAATAAAGCAAACTCATGAGTTGCTAAAATTAAGAGAGAAATGTACAAGGAAGGTGAACATTTGGTTGGTTTTTTTTCCATTTATACAAGATTAAATATTTACATAGATTAAAACAACTGCAGTTGTCTATGCAAGACAAGCTACCAACCTATCTCTTTCTCATAGAGAAAAGAGATGTCATATCTGCTGACAAATCTGGATGGTCTCTTCAATGAAAAGGCAAATTACAAAACCTCCTGTAATTGGGCCTCTGGACTAAAATGCTACTTTCATTCACTAAATTTCTTCAGGCACCAGTCAGACTTCTTAACGTGGACAGTAAACCACAGCTTTGAAGCAGACATATGCTTCTTCTCCCCTTTGACACGACAAATAACCATCTCACTTAATTGTTTCTGATCATCTCTGTAAGACTTTAGTCCCAGATGTGTATTTACCTTAATGAGACCACCTACCTCCAGAGCAAGCTTTTTTTTTTTGCTAAAAGAAGACACCTGGGTACTCTCCATAGCTTGGCTGTGTTGCTCCAGAGGGCTATCTGTAGAAAAAGCGAAACTTCTTTTTCAAGCCCCATCCCCTCCCAGCCAAATTGCTGGAGAATTTACACACATTTTGCTGACAGATCACGGTCACTCTAAGCCAACACACATTTTCTTTTTGCTCTGTCCATAGGACTTTAGTTCGTATTTGTTGAATGTGTTTTCAAAATAAGTTGGAGAGGTCCTTAAGTCGGAGATGTACTGAAAATTATTTTAGCAGCAGATACTATTGACATAGCATCTTTGTAGTTCTGCAGATCCCGTAACAAATGTTAGGAGAAGCACTCACTGTGTTCCACCAAATAGAGGAAATCAGAAGCCAAGGATGGCAAAAACTCAGTCTCCAAGTTCTTGGGCTAAAACATCCTGAATGAACTTCAATGTACGTTGGTACAGGAAAGCATCCTTCTTCTTTGGCTTACAAATATTTAGATGATTAACATCCACTGGAATAAGGTCTCCAATTCCTAACTCTAAGAAAGGGGGGGGAAAAAAAATTACCAAAGTTCAAAAGATCACCCAGACTGAAAAGCACATCTTGCATTAGCAATTTTTCTCTCGAAAACAATTTATCCTGTCTTCAGTTTATCTGTTCTGTCCTCATTATTTTTTAATGTGCTAAAGCACCAACACAGAATCAAAGAATCATGGAATGATATGGAGTTGGAAGGTACCTCTGGAGATCATCTAGTCCAACTCCCCTGCCAAAGCAGGTCCACCTAGAGCAGGTTGCACAGGAACATGTCCAGGCAGGTTTTGAATGTCTCCAGAAGGGGAGACTCCACCACCTCTCTGGGCAGCCTGTTCCAGTGCTCTGCCACCCCCAAAGTGAAGAAGTTCCTCCTCATGTTTAGGTGGAACTTCTTATGTTCAAGTTTGTGCCCACTACCTCTTGTCCTGTCTCTGTGCAGCACTGAAAAAAGACTGGCCCCATCCTCCTGACACCCACTCTAAGTATTTATAGGTGTTGACCAGCTCCCCCCTAGTCTTCTCCAGATTAAAAAGACCCAAGTCCCTCAGCCTTGCCTTGCAAGAGAGATGTTCTAGGCCCCTCGTCATCCTTGCAGCCCTAACGCACACTGTTATAGTCAGATAAAGCTATACATTGCTACAAACCCCACACTGCTAAACCATTAGGTCAGAGTTCTACTACTTTTATTGGGAACACAAACATGTACATTTCTCCATGGAGACTACTTTGAAGAACCAAACCTTCATTTCCCAGCACCTGACTGACAGCAAAGTTCTGACTGAAGTTTAAGCACTGATATTAGCAATCTAGGGTATCTAATCTAATCCAGGGTATTCAGATTCTGATCACCACTAATTGACCACTTATAAAATAGTTTGATGTGGAGATTAAAAACGGGACTAGAATGAACTTGAAATACGCCACAGATCACTACAGACATTTCTGGAGACATGAAAAATTTGCATTGCTGATTTGCAGAATGGAAGTATTCCATTTCCATTCCTCCCCTATGAAGACAGACTGAGAGTTGGGGTTGTTCAGCCCGGAGAAGAGAAGGCTCCAGTGAGACCTCATAGCAGTCTTCTGATATCCGAAGGGAGGCTACAGAAGACCTGGAGGGGGACTCTGTCAGGAAGTCTAGTGACAGGACAAGGGGTAACAGTTTTAAATTGGAAGAGCGGAGATTTAGATTAGATACTAGAAAGAAATTCTTTCCTGTGAGGGTGGTGAGGCACTGGCACAGGTTGCCCAGAGAAGGTGTGGATACCCTGTCCCTGGAGGGGTTCAAGGCCAGGCTGGATGGGGCTTTGAGCAACCTGGTTTGGTGGGAGGTGTCCCTGCCCATGGCAGGGAGGTTGGAACTGGATGATCTTTAAGGTCCCTTCCAACTCTAACCATTCTATGATTCTATGATTTTTAGCTACAATTTTGGGGCACACCACGGCATTTATTCTTTCCTGACATCTATCACCACTAGTGAACTTTCCAGTTAGGGTGCTGTGGCTGCCACATTCCAGTTTGTCTCCTCACTCAACTTGACAATGTGACATTAGACCAGGGTCTACCCTGCTTTTTTTTCAATAAGCACGTGTTACTCACATTTAGAAAAATCAAAGCAAACAATTGCTGTTCTAAGATACAAATGTAGCTGCCTCTGATCTCAGCAGGGAGACACTAGTTTAAACTCAGCCAAAAGTTTAAACAAAAAACCACACAACATAACAGATGTATTTTTCCAGGAGTTTCCACCATAGTATTTATAAACTTTCCTCATTATCAATGCTTATGTGAATATATACAAAATTAAATAAATTGAAGGGCTATTTGACATACCTGCGGATTCCAGAGGTACGACGTGCAGTTTGATCATGCTGCCTATGTGTGTGGGTAAGGTTTCTGCGAAACTCAGCACTGAAAATTTCTTATCTTTTGCAAAAGACAGGAAGTCATCATTCAGCTCTTTAAGGGCAGGAGAATCTGAGAAAAAGCAACAGAAATTTTGCACTGTTATCTTGAAGATAAGATTATAGCGTTTGTCTGGCAAGACGGCATTCCTAAAGAGATGTTTGGAAAAATTAATACTCCAGTAAAAGGAGTAGCGTTTTCTTTGTAATCCCTTTTTCCAGCAATCATATGCAACAATTGTTTTTTTCTGCATAGCATGGCATTTCTTTAGAAGACAAAAAGAGTCTAAAGAGTCTAAAAAGTCCAGCGCACCTTGAGTTACTACATTGCTAAATGACTCTGAACTTGTTCTGACTCCCTTTTTTCCCCTGGCCTCTGCAATCAAATGAAACAGTTACTCCCAATTACTTGCAGGAATTCAACACACAACCCAGAACATAAAAAGGGGGTTTGCTGTTTGCATCCAGCTTTTTCTGACAGCACAATAAAAAAAACACATCATGAACAGATCAGCATAGATCCCTGTTGTTAAATGGTAGCAAAGTGAGCCTACCCTTGCTGAGTTCTTTGACCTCCACAGATGGAAAGAGAAGATATCTGGCATTTATAGAATATTCAGCCAGCTGGGAACCATGGTGAGGTACGCTATAAAATATGATTCCTCTGGTGTTATTTACAATTTTATCCATTTCTGGATTCTTGGAAGCATCCACCAGCATCTTTTTGACTAGAAGACCTGGCAACAGAAACGGAATTAATGCAGGGATTTAAACCACTGTGAAAATAACGATCATGCTATATTATCCGTGAAACAACCAACCATATTCTCGCCTCAGTTGATTAGTCCTTAGTTTATCAAATATCTAAGATTAATTTGAAAAAAAGCCCCAAACCAAACCTGAGGAAGCATTAAAATAAAATGTCAACAAATGATGCAAATCCAATTTTGGTTTACTTTAAGTGTTGCTAATGACATTTACTATATGCCTAATCACAGAGAAAATTTTGCCTCTGGATTCTCATTTACAGGAGTTTCAACTCATTGATTTTTTTGCTTTTAAATCAACACAGTAAAAACAAACAGCAATAAAAATCCTTACAAATTGTACATGCTATTGAATGTAATGCATTAAGAAAATAGAAATCCATTTTCCATCTTTAGGTCTTCGCAAATTTTTTAGATAAACTTTTCTGACTAATTGCATTTCAGACAGAATTTGGTTAACAGCTTATTCTGAGATATAACAGCAAATAAATACTTGCTATCAAAGAGGCAATGTGCTTACCACCCATGCTGTGTGATACCCACACCAGAGGCCTCTCTCCGATCCCGGCAGCTCTCAGCTTGTCGAGAAGCTCATTGCTCCTGTAAGCAATAGACTTCCTGCAAAGAAAAAACAAACAAGGGCGATGAGGCATGATAGGTTAAAAGGCAACATTAAAAAAGAATGAATTTTCAGCACTGCATTTTTATGAAAGTGAATTAGGTCCTAAAACATTAATTACATAATAATTGTTACTACACCGGAGAATGCCAAAAACTTTTGGCTTCACAAGCACAACAGGAATTGTGCTAAATGCAGTCTCACAATCTTGCTAGAAAGTTTTATTTTAATTTCACTCACCACTTGCTTCCTTTAGCTTTAGTTTGACAAAACTCTTTAAGGAGTTTTAGATAGTTTTATTTACACATTGTAACAAAATTATGTTTTTGTTTCATGAAAGCATTATCAGTGCAAAATGAACTTTATCCCCTGAAACAAGAATATACCTAATGTCTGACATTTGCTAAACAGTGCTCAAGATGTGGAGCAACGTACAGGAATTTAATAACTAACTCTATGATCAATCAATACATTCAAAAAATCACAGATACTGTCTGTTATGCTTTCCAGACAATAATCTCCAAGTGCTTTGTACTGGAATAGCATAAAAGCACAATAATACCACTTTATAAATGAAGAGACTGAGCTCTGGCAAAGCTAAGCTATACATTAGAGGTTGAAAATGAATCTGTGGTGGAACCGAAACAAAACCAATGCCAATTCCCAATCCAAGCTTGAAAGTGCAACACGGTTATTCTATGCAGTGTAACAAGAATCAAACACAGACGACTCTGGGATAATGAAAACATCAGGATATTGGGGCAACCACTGTGCAAAGTAATTCACTTCATCTCTATCGGTTCTCAGCATTCTCACTAGAAATTGCTTTTATAACACATATGAAAAGGATACTCAAATGTGTCTTTTCAGCTGAACAACAGGCTTTAGGATAGCTGAGAGATATAAAAATTCACTTTTGAAACAGTGACTGAGCCTATACATTGAGAGCAATCATAAGGTTGTGATTCTACTTCTACATCTTTGCTCCTGCTAGTTAAAAATACCTTCATTATATTTTGTTTTTTATTAACCATACCAAATTATTAAATAATCAAATACTATGCTTGAGTGAGCATAAATAGTAGGTCATGTAATTTTCTATTTTGTAATGAAAGAGACATTCTTTTAAAATAAATAAATATATGTTTATTTCTTTTTCAAATTTTCTTCCATTATACTTACTCTAAACAGACACAGGAAAAACGTTCTTTTAGGAGCACAGAATCATTTTGGTTGGAAAAGATCTTTAAGATCATCAAGTCCAACTGATAACCTGCCAATGACCTGGACAAGGGGTTCAGTTTGGGCCCCTCACTACAGGAAAGATATGTCCAGAGAAGGGCAACGAAGTTGGTGGGGTGTCTGGAGAACAAGTCTTCTGAGGAGAGGCTGAGGGAGCTGGGGGTGTTCAGCCTGGAAAAAAAGGAGGCTGAGGGGAGACCTTATCACTCTTCACAACTACTTGAGAGGAGGGTGTAGAGAGAGGGGGGTTGGTCTCTTCCCCAAAGTACAGGTGATAGGACAAGAAGAAATGGCCTCAAGTTGCATCAGGGGAGGTTTAGATTAGATATTAGGAAAAATTTCTCCAATGAAAGGGTTGTCAAGTATTAGAACAGGCTGCCCAGGGAAGTGGTGGAGTCACCATCCCTGGAGGTATTTAAAATTTTGACAGACGGATGTGGTGCTGAGGGACACGGTTTAGCAGTGGACTTGGCAGTCTTAGGTTAACAGTTGGACTTAATGATCTTAAAGGTCTTTTCCAACCTAAATGATTCTATGAAAATTCTATGCTTCATTTTATCATGAGTATAAAGTCACAGTACAGTGATTTTTTGCTGCGCTAATGAAGCAGTATTGGGTAATTTTAAATTTATGAAATATTTCCCTTATGATATAAAACTGATGGTATATTTACATCAACTAATAGCATCATTTATTGTCTCCCCTAAACATGAAGCAGAACAGACAGTAAGAATTTAGGAAGTTGCCACACGTAGTTATCCATGAAGCTAAAAAGCTCAAGCATACCATGACTGCACCTAATGTTTTTCCAAATCAGACTTTCAAACGCAACAGGAAAAGTTAAATTCACTGTTTCACACTAGGTGATCCCAAGGATCAGCTTTACAGGTCTCCCTCCTGCCTCCCCCTGCAAAGTGCAGGCACTATGCTTGTTACCTGTGAGCCTCAACGGGACATTTTGCTTTCCAGTCACTCAAATGGGTGTCGTATTCCACAGATATGATCCTAAGGGCAGGACAGTCTGAAGCCAGCCACGACTACATTAAAGAAAAGCAAAACCAGAAGGAGCTTATAATTGAAGTACTTAAACTCTT
>JAOTQQ010000023.1:56190871-56206110 GCA_026546715.1 Gallinago undulata
GAGGGGGGCGTGTGGGGGTAGGGGGGGAGTGGGGGGTGTGTGTGTGTGCTCTGTCTGAGAACCGGGCAGCACTGCTGGTGAGTTGTCTTGAAGGATCGCTGAGTTCAACCAAGGCTTTATTTCTTTTTCTTTCAGGTTTCCTCTGTTTACAACTGTAAGCCCAAAGCCGGGGTTCGTGTCAGAAAACTGAGAAGATGGTGAACGTTTTGAAAGGTGTTCTGATTGAGTGGTTAGTAATCGCACTTACTGTCTCTTGTTGCATCAGTCTGTGTATTTCTTTAGAACTAGTAATATTCTAAGAAGTTTAAGAGTTTAGACCCCAAAAAAAGGAATTGTTGTGAGGAGGAGTCATGCTGAACAAGGAGAGAAAAGTGTAGCCTCTGTGGGAAGGACAGTGGCAGTTGTAGGTAACCCTAATTCCAAACTCCTTTTTTTGAGATTCTCTTTTCTGCGTATACATAACCATTAGATGCTCCTTCTTGTTCTTTATATATCGCTTACAAAAAATGTGGTGGGTGTTTTTTTTTGGTCGTTGTTTATGAGAAATGTGTTTCTTTACTGACTAGAGGGAGATGAGAGAATCTTTCATCATTCTTGTCTTTTTTTCATCAATTCCACTGCAAATGCTGTTCAAGACTGACACATGGCTCTGTTTGTAGATCATACTCGAGCAGAATATGATTGTAGTTTGTCAAAGCTTTTGATGTATGTACAGTAAAGATGTTTTCATACAGTCTGAAGTCTCTAGACTAAGAATCAGGTAACTGGTTACCTCCGAAGTAAAAAGAAGCATCAGTCAAGATTTGTGGGGTCATTGCATAGCATTATATAACATAAAATGTTTCTGCTGTATATATAGATTGTGAACCTATTAAGAGATTATAACCACACAAGAGTAGAACCTTTCATGTCCTGTAATGTGCCTGCATGGTGCATTTAGCTGTGATCTTGCAACAGTTAACTTCTGAACTGACTGGACATTATCCAGCTGAATTCTGGATGACCGTGTGCAAGCAGTTCAGAGCCTAAACTCTGCTCTAACAAAAAACCTGTCTTCTCAAATTTGGCTGTATGCAAGTACATTGACAAAGCTTCTGAAACACAGGAAATTGCCTGCCTGCATCTGCCTGTATAAAAGTGTCCAGAGCAGAATTCTTGACTGACAAGAATTTCTAAAATATCAGGCAGTTAGCAAAATATTTTAATTTGTGCTTTATGTGTTTACTTTGCATGCACCTGAAGATCTGCATGGGTTTTTTCAGCTCCATGGCCATGTCCTACTATTTAGTATTACCATGGAACTTAATCATTCTCCCTGGAAGGGAATTTTTTGTCTGATAACAAATCCACAGCATTTGTTATGCCATCCGACATTTTTAACAGCCCCCTGGAAAAGTGGTCTTTGAGTCGGTTTCACTAGCTCTTGGTTTGGTTTTGTTTGTTTTCTTTCTACCTTTGCATAAAGGTAGGCTATGATTTTGCACAAAATTCCATCCTAGGAGAAGATGCAGAATTACTATAAACCTGTCCCCTTGTTTACGCTTCAGATACAAGTTTTTTTACAACCCAATTTTCTTAGGATGTATAAGTTACCAAATGGGCAGGGAGTGGAAAAAAAAGTAATAACTTCTGAATGTGTAAATCATGCAAATAAAACAGTGAAATGTGGTGCAGGTAGTAGTAGTCCTGAGTAGTAGCAGTAGTTCTGAGCTACCTGATTCTAATTTTCTTTATTTCTTGCACGTATTCATAGACCATTTTCTTCACCAGTTGTTGCAATCAAATGCTAAGTTTTACAAAAGAGCGTGTTCTTCCTGTTTTGTAAAAACAAGTATTGGAATAATATTGTCTGAATTCTTCAAAATTTCAGTGGATCAAAGAGCTTATATTTTGAAGCTACTTTATCCAACTACTTAGTAGAATGCAGGTGTTTCAGTTACCTGTAATTTCCAAGCTTCCAAAACGTTTTCTTCTAAACACTTAAATTTAACTTAGAAGGTGATATTATGAAAAAAAAAAAAAGACTGTTCAGTTACGGTGTGATAAATGTACAATTCATACATGACCACTTTTTCTCTGTGCTATACTACTTTGAGTGAGATCTACATCCTCCTGGGTTTCAGTTACCTTTAAATAAAAATGTGCTTTAAGAAAACGTGTTCTTATGGTGCTATTGCTGAAGATAGAAATGGAAGTTCAAACTTGCCTTATTAAGGGTTGGGGTTTTGGGTTTTTTAAGCTACTTTAACAGCAGCATAGGGGCACTTCTGCTAATCAAGCAGCTAGTTCTCCTCATTAGACTCTGTTATCAGTTTATTTTTATCGCTAACCCAAGCAATTACTATTGTGAAAGAAACAATGTTTTCAAAAGCTTTAAAAACTTTATTTAAATTGTGAGCAACTCTTGAAATTGCTATTGATTTCCAAATAATTTTGGGAGTGTCTTCAAACTTTTTTTTTGTTTATTTGTTTTTAACTGTATCTTATTACAATGAGGTGGGATTTGCAGGGAACTGCTGGAGAGGGTACAGTACAGAGGATACAGCAGAGGGCTACAAAGATGATGAGGGGCCTGAAGTGTCTCTTTTATGAGGAAAGGCCGAGGGACTTGGTTTTTTTAGTCTAGAGAAGACTGAGGGAGAATCTGATCAATGCCTATAAATACTTAAAGGGTGGGTGTCAAGAGGATCGGGACAGTCTTTTCTCAGTGGTGCACAGAGACGGGACAAGAGGAAATGGGCACAAACTTGAACATAAGAAGTTCCATCTGAACATGAGGAGGAACTTCTTCACTTTGAGGGTGGCAGAGCCCTGGAACAGGCTGCCCAGAGAGGTGGTGGAGTCTCTGTCTCTGAAGACATTCAAAACCCGACTGGACAAGTTCCTGTGCAACCTGCTCTGGGTGGACCCACTCTGGCAGCAGGGTTGGACTAGATGATCTCCAGAATTCCCTTCCAACCCCATAGCATTCTCTGATTCTGCATTTTTGTCTCTGCAGTGACCCAGCAATGAAGCAGTTTCTGCTCTACTTGGATGAGTCAAATGCATTGGGAAAGAAGTTCATCATACAAGACCTGGATGAAACTCATGTCTTTGTATTAGCCGAGTTGGTTAACTTCCTCCAGGAGAGAGTGGGCGAGTTAATGGACCAGAACTCTTTTCCTATTACTCAGAAGTAAAAAGACTAGAGAAATGAGATTACTGCAAGTTTTGGAATAGTAAATTTCAATAGCTTGGGTTGTTACTGCTTTAAATAGATGCACTGTGGTTAGTAAGTTCTACATGGAATTGGGTTTTATTTCTTATTTTGAAAGATTATGGTATCTTTATTAAATCCTTAAAATTATACACTTGAGGACTTGCCTAGAGAATTTTTCATGTGTGCTCTCTGGTTTTCCTTTAGGATTTTGATCTTGCAAGATGGTGTGACCCAAAACGTAGAGTAATGTTTCTGTATTGGAATGCTATATGAGCTCCTCTGACCTGTTGCTTTCCTGTGGAATTGATTAAATCTGGTTATGGTGTGACTGATAGAATGTCTGTTAAAGTATGATATGTGCTTGATGGAACATCTCTGTAAGTTGGAGGTGTGCTCAGATACTGCTTTAACTTCGTGAATTTTATATGCCAAAATTAAAGTTGGTAAGAATTTATTTTCATGTTGTTTTGTTGTTTTTTTCTGTTGTTTTTTTTTTGTTTCTCCTTTATTTTTTCCCCCAAAACATTTTACAAATGCCCCATACTACTTGTCTACTCTTACTAAGGCTACGCTTTCTGTGACGTTCTGGGTCTGGGGAGTTGTGGTGAGAATCCAGAGGTTTGGAAGGGAGGGGAGGACATGGGGGGGGTGAGTACAACAAAATCCATTACCCCAGGTCATCACATTTTAATTGTAACCGGGTGACTTGCATTACAACAATAGCAAATTAAAGGGGTAACATAAATGGGAGACCAATGGTTTAGATACAATTGCTTGTGTGTTTTCACTGGAACTAATACTTAGTCATAATAAGCTCTGTGATCAGGAAGGGGAAATAAAGACTTGGTTGCTCTACTTGCAAAGAAGAAAACTGGTTTGGGTTTTTTGAGATGTTGGGGGGTTTCCTGGTGTTTTGGTTTTTTTTTTCCTTGAGCTTAGCTCTTCCTCTCCTACTGCATTTTGCTGCAAAGAAAAAACCTCATGGTGTCACAGGTGTTTGTTTGTTTTTTTTTTGTTTTGGGTGTTGTTGTTGTTGTTGTTTTTTTGTTTTGTTTTGTTTTTTAAAGTGTCTTACATCCTTTCTCTGGAATCCTAGTCTATTTTCCTTCCAGATTTTGATGAAAGGTGTATGATGCCTCACTCTCTTTTCAAATGAGAGTATTTGAAAAGTCATGTTAGAATTACAGGTGTTAAAACTTCTCTATATTTAGCATGTCTAGTGCTACATGTGTGTGGTAATTTTCCTTTTAATTCTATGATAAACTTCTTGCTGTTTTTGTCTTTCTCCTGATTAACTGCACAGCATTGCCTGTGTTTTAGCTTCGTTCCAGTGATAAATGGCTTATGTAGTACAGGGGGATAGAAGTTCCAGACTGTATATACTAAACATATACTCTTTTCTGTTGATCTTCTATGAGCAAACATGTTTATGGATTTCAGCTCTTAAACCCATCAACACTTAGATCCTTACTGCAACCTAACTGGTTCTGTACTGGAAGAAGATATCAAGACCTGATTCTGTACTGGAAGAAGATATCAAGAAGTAAGTTGGTACCTCCTCATGGGTACTATGGTATTATGGTGAAGGAAATCCAATGAGGAGACTTTTAGAACTTGAATCTGTATATGTATTTGAAAAAAAAACAAACAAAAAAACAAAACACCCAAGGGTTTCTGGGGTTGAGTAAACTTGGACCCCAGAAAGATTTGCCCTCTCCAGAAGGAAATGGAGGAGCTGGTTACTGAGGATGTGGAGAAGGCTGAGGTACTCAATAGCTTCTCAGTCTTTACTGACAAGTGCTCTGATCACTCTGCCCAAGACGCAGAAAGCAGAGACTGGAAGAATGAGGTACTGCCCACAGTAGGAGAAGACCAGGTTTGAGCCCATCTAAGGAACCCGAAGGGGCACAAGTCCATTGGACATAATGAGATGCATCTGAGGGTCCTGAAGGAACTGGCGTATGAAGTTACTAAGGCATGAGAAGCTGTGGCAGTCCAGTGAAGTTCCTGCTGACTGGAAAAGGGGAAATAGAACCCTCATTTAAAAAAAGGAAGACCTGGGGAACTACAGACCAGTCCCACCTCTGTGCCTGGCAAGATCATGGAAAAGATCCTCCTGGAAACTGCTAAGGCATGTGGAAAATAAGGAGGTAATTGGTGACAAGCTACGTTAAAGGCAAATTGTATCTAACAAATTTGGTGGCCTTCTGCAATGGGGTTATAGTGTTTGTTGGTAAGGGAAGATGGACTGACATTATCTACCTGGACTTGTGCAAAGCATTTGATGCTGTCCCGCATGACATCCTTGTCTCTAAACTGGAGAGACATGGATTTGTTGGGTGGACCACTCAGTGGATAAGGAATTGGCTGGATGGTCACACTTGAGTTGTGGTCAATGGCTCAATGTCCATGTGGTGACCAGTGATGAGTGGTGTTCCTCAAGGGTTGGTATTGGGACCAGTGCTGTTTAATATCTTTGTTGGTGACATGGACAATGGTATTGACTTGCACTCTCAGCAAGTTTGTTTCATACCAAAAGATTTTCAGGTCTGAGGACTTAACAATTTGAAGGCAGACCAGTAAGGGGAGCTCTTAACAATATTTTAAACTGCTGTTTTAAAAATCACTTCAGCGTGGGCAATAGTGGGTGAGAGACCTACCGTGCTTTGGAACATTAATGTCTTTCTCTCTGGATGTACTTTCAGCTGGAGATGAACATTCTGCTTCAAGGGATCCTTCCAGAAAGATACTTGCAGTAAGAGATTTTGATATGTAGTATCTTTAGCTCTGAAATATCTTAGATGTTTAGTTATCTAATGTTTTCTTTGTATGCTTAGGTGCACGGTCCAGTTACATTAAAATGTTGTGTCTGAAATGTGGTCTTCCCTTCAGATGTTACTGGTAGGTCTGTGTATTTCCACACCACTGGCCTGCTTCAGGAATTGCTGTGTTTTAAGTTGCATCACTTTTAGTGAGTGTAAATCACAAGAAAACACTGCTGATACAGCCAGAAGTAACATTTATGAAGGGTTTTTCTCTATTGCCACATTGTACAAACTGTCTATGAATATAGGGTACCTGTTTTCCTCAGTGCATGTGCACCATACTGTGTGGAAGACACATAAAAGAGCTACTCGATCTTACTCTATTTCAGTCTGCACTGGGGACTTTGCATCTGTATCCCTAGGGTGTTGCTAATAGTACATAGAAATGAGACATACAGAAAGTTTTTTCCCTGATTGCCCCAAAAGTGAGTAGCTTTATTGGTTTACACCTATATAAATGTAAAATTCAGTATGTTCCCTAAACAAAGAGAAAAACTACAATGACTACCAGTTAAGTTTTAATATGAAGGAGGAAAAAAACCCTGCTACCTTGAACCTTAGTAGTTGTATTTTTCATAGAGACAGAAAAAGTTAATTTTCTCTCCTCTGATTGTGTACCATTAACAAGTAGATTAACTGCAGAATAGAAATGGACTATAAAATTGCTGTCCAGTGAGCAAATGAAAAAAATGAAATTTTAGAGTACTATTGTTAGCTTTTTGTGCTTGAGCAATTCTAGGTGTTATAATACCAGCAAGTGTATGGTTCTTGGAAGAGATCTCATTTTCATATGAATATTTCTTTTTTACCAAAAGAAAAGCAGACTCGTAATGCCCATGCAGGAATATGCTCGAACTCAGCAAAGAAAATCCGCTAAGCACCAAAACCCTGACAGATAATTGATTAGCCATAAAACTAGCCCCTCAGGAAAGAAACAGCAAGCAAAATTTCTGGGTGACTATAGATTGAAGGAGTTGGTTGTCAGAGCTGGTACCATTGTTCGCTTTTCTATTACAGGAAAGATGGCCCCAGTTGTAAATTATAGGACGTGCAGGATGATGGGTGCATTTGCAGCTGTGAAGATATCAGAAAGACCTTTCAGAAAGATCAGAAAGTACTGCACGTTTCTACAATGTTGGCATAGCTGATACACTGTCAGTAGTGAGAGGTAAACGCGCTAAGCAAACCTTTATAGACTGTCAGCATTTTGCGTTCCTGCTGTTTTGAAGCTAGAGGGGTGAGGTAGGAGGATGAAAGAGAAAGAAAGTAGGAAAGAAGGGGAAGGTGTTTTTTAGACTTGTAACTAGCTGTTAGTTGTAAAATTGAACAAGATCACAAGGAGCATAAGGACAAAATCGAGAGAGATTGCACTCGAATTAATTTTAATTTTTTTTAATCCAAAAATGTACTTCCAGTTAACTAGAACTTAAGTGGTTTACAGAAGATCCTGTATTTATCATCAGAGCCAACTGATCATCCCATCAAGAGGACTGGGAGAGTAAATTTTCTTAATGTTATTCTATTATTCTTCCTTGCTTCTGTCCTGGATGGACCCACTTCTCCATGTGGAGCGATAATGTAGTTTTGCTTCCTTTTAATCTCTGGATTCTCCTACATTGACTTCATTGGGTGCAAAATATCTTTTGTGTGTTTGTGGTATTCATTAGGTATATACATATTCCTGAAGCTAGAGATTCAGCAGCAATGGGTAACCCTGGAATAATGACAGCCTTCGGTATCATCAACCAGCTTGGAATTAAGATATGAAAGAAAAAATATCTCTTCAGCTGTAATATGAAGCACGCTCCCTGCATTTAACTTTGCTTTTGGTCTAAACTGAAACTATCTCTTAATTTTGGGGAAAGTTATAAAATCAGTATAAAATTTAAGAAAAAAAGAAGCCTGATTTCTTAAGGAATATTTGAAATGAATATTGTCAAGCACAGCCTTGGTGAGGTCAGTGTGATAGACTGTGACAACTTTTTGCTGCTGGCCAGCTTGCCGTTTGGACAAAGGCAGCTGCAAACAGCCTTTGAGAGGAGCAGGAGAGTAGGGATGAGGAGTGGGCAAAGCTGAGCATCTGAACAAACCTGTCAGGAGGACCAGGGAACCTGAAGTCTTGGAACTAGTTTGGCTTTGAGTACCTTTTTTTAAAAAGCTGTTTCTGCCTATTTAGTCTGCTGTGTGACAGCAGGAGTCAGAAGGAGCTATAGGGTGTGGGAAGGAAAGATTCTGAGGGTGTGTGTGTTTCAGAAGGTGGTTCCTGAAGTTGTTTGCTACAAGTATGAAAAACTAGACCAAGCTGAAACTGCCTTTTCAATATGTAAAGTTATTCTAGCTTATTTCTTTTTTAAAATGTACTACAAAACAAAAGGAACTGTGAAGGTGGTGGAAAGAACTTTTGTTGTTCAAGTTGCTAAACACTATACAACAACCCACTGTACAGAGGCTTTCATGTAGTGGAATTTTTCGTTATCTTCATAGTTAAGTGAAGATCATAACTGAAACAAGCCAGAGACAGAGAGAACAGTGATATAAATGGCCTAATTTTAAGACTAGTGGTCAGACGTTGGCAACACTTTGTCCTTTCTCAAGCTTGAGATTAATCCCTTGTGCCAATATCTTAAAGTTTCTACTAGTCAGGAAGCTTGCCTTGGGACATCTGGGCAGAGTCAGAAGTTGAATACTCTGGAAACTTATCACTCTTGGGTCGAGGGAACATCAGAGTCTGGATTTTTCAGTCTCAAAAACTGGTACGCTCAAACATGACAGGTACTTTTTCCCTTTGTCCTAGCATCCAGTAATAAGTTATGCACATTTGTAATGTTTGTGATGACATGAAATAATGCAATAACAAAGTATCATGTACAATTAAAAGGGTGATATACAGATTTAATTTTCTTCTTTTTTGAAAGTATGAAAATAAAATATATATATACGAGAATAACTTGTGTGTGCACCGGTAAGTACTGCATGCAATTCATTCTAAGAATGATCTCTGGTGCAAAGTGATTGATCTTTTCTAGTGAAGCAGTCATGTAAATATATGTAAATTTTGTACCAAGTGTTGAGAACATAGACAAAACATGAAGTCGTTAGTTCCAATTTCTTGCAGGTGTTGCTAGGAAAGTCATTAAAAAGTAATAAATATACAAAGCAAATATTAGCAAAGCAATTAAGGGTTTGTTCATGCAAACATGAATTTATTACTAAGTGCAATGAACTCACTACTCAGAGTTGTTCTGCTAGCTTTCAAGACCTGATCATATGTGATACTAAGCACGACATTTGACAGTAATACTTTTGCCTTACTACTAGAGCTGTGAAAGTTTGAAAGTTCTTGAGAAGGGAAGATGTTAACAACAGTATTTTGGTCAGACTATCTCACCAATTATCGTTCACCTTTAAATTAACTAGTATCATCTAGTGGAGAAGTGAGAAGTCTGACATAAGCTACCTGCTTAGTATAGATTTGCCTTAGTATAGATTTTCCCATCTGTAAAATGGGAATAAAAGTACTTATTTTTCTGTTACTCCTACTAAGCAGAACTGCAGCCTTGCTTTGTATTCTATCTATACAAGATGCACAATGGAAGTCTGTCCTGCTCTCTCTTCCTATTAAAATATAAGTATTCTCTAGTAAAAGTAAATGTTGAGTGTAATTCATAACGTACATAGAAAAATACACATTCAGTTGTAGGAGATCTTGTTACACTAGTATGTTTGCTTACGTGTGTGTGTTAAATATTGCTGTCAAACAAAGATTCTTAGGTCTTCATAGCATCACATCCTGGCCTCACCACAATTTGGAGTGACAGGTTAGGAAGACTGTGTGTGTGTATGTGTGTCTGTATATTTGTATATGTATACCCACATGCATATGTGTGTGTATTTATAAATATGCACACATAAGAAACCCCAGCTGTGTCTATATGTGTGTGTGTGCACGCAAATAGATGCATATGTGGTGTGTGTATATGTATAATCACTGCAGATACAGTGTGCTGACCTTGTGGGAGAACGATACCCTTCCTTGCCCAACCATATTTCTCACAGTTTAAGGAAGAAAGAGATGCCTTTGCAGTCCTTGTGCCAAGTAGCCTTAAGCAAGTGGTGAGGTTCTCAAGGGGGAACAAACAGGAAATTGGAGTGTTAATAAGGATAACCAGACCTTTCGCATCTGGAATTTATTTTTTGTCCTTCTAAAACTGGGATTAAAATGATCAGGCATTCATGAAAGTAAGTTTTGGGTTTTTTTCTTTTCTACATAAAGCTGCTTTTTATCATTGTATTATATTGTACTAAAACGGTAAAAAATGCAAAAAACAGTCAGTATATTTATAATATTCTTGCAGTGTATTTTTCTACTGTTAAATCATGGAATCATGGAATTGTCAGAGTTGGAAGGGACCTCTAGAGATCATCTAGTCCAACTCCCCTCCTAAAGCAGGAAAGCCTGGAGCACATCACTCAGGACTGCATCCAGGCAGGTCCTGAAGATCTCCAGAGAAGGGGACTCCACCACCTCCCTGGGCAGCCTGTTCCAGGGCTCTGTTACCCTCACTGTAAAGACATTTTTCCTCATATTTGAATGGAACTTCCTATGTTCCAGCTTGTGCCCATTGCCTGCTGCCCCACTGGAAACCACTGAAAAGAGTCCGGCTCCAACATCCTTTAACCCACCCTTTAGATACTTAGAAACATATACTTATGAATCTAGATTAAAATTATTTTTTCAGTAGAATAAAGGGACTTAAATATTTGGTTGTGTTCCTTTATAGGACCACCCACAGGAAATGCAGGTATCATGCTGTAATTATGGTATTTTTTTAAAGATTTAATATTTGATTTTGCAAAAATCTCTGTATTTGTTGCATTTTCTGCTATGGAGAGTGATAGTACAGAGGATACTTATTTGGGATCCTGGTGATAAACTGGTGTTAGAATTCTGGTGCTTAAAACCTTGAATGTTTTGGTGGCCTATCTCTTACTCTTCCATACTTTTCAAGAACTCTCTTTATTTTTGTATTTGAATGTTGTTTCCATTGAATTTTGCAAAAAAAAAAAAATTGCTTAAGCTTTGCTGTGCTGTCCTCTTACTTGAACTGCTCATAAGACCATGCTTAGAAATGATAAGAGGTTTTGAAGAATCTCTATATATACACAACATGGGTCTCTGCAGATTTAAGCTGAAAAAGATAACAAATTCATATCTCAGCCATTAAAGCACTTGTCTGAAGAGCCTAGGGACCTTGGAATTATTTCCACCAGCTGCTATTTATCTTAATATTCTAATGTAAGCTTTGCTGAGAAAGTTATATTAATTGCTTTTTTAATATTGTAGACATATTCAAAGGTCTCACTTTGAACTAGGGTTTCATAATGCTGAGCTCCTTATGAAATGCATAAAAAGGGGACCTAGCCTGATATAGCAAATGAAACAGGGAAAAGTTGATTGTGTTTTTTTAATAGAGTAACACATAGATAGAACTGTGTCTGTCTTCCCTGGCTCTTCTCTCTACCCATTTCAAGTTTAATTTTTCCTTCTTCAATGTAATTGAATATAACCGTATACAGTATTGTAGGTGAAGTCTTCACAATAACAGTGCAATAGTGTTTATAGTCCACATCTCTCTTGGAAAAAACTCATTTGATGCTCCCCGGGTGTATTAGCCTCCTTCACAATCTCATCAGATTGATGCCTGACGGATATTCTGTTGCTGACTGACAGATACAGATTTTTCTCCTCCTCTCCTTTCAGTCGATGCCTTCAGTTTAAAATGAACATTTTTAAGTCCTCCGGTTCATGACTTTGAACTGTGTACTATCATAGTTCATCCCATATTTTTTGTTAATCTGCTTCTGTGGGCCATCCATTCTTTTCTGAATGATATATATTCAGGTTCTAGTCTGTATTGTTGATTCTCAAATCTGTGTCATTGGCAAATTTTATTAGCGCACTCATGTTTTTTGTTCTAAGGTCAACTAATAAAAATATTAAAAAGGTCAGTATCATGACTGATTGTTCGGGGACTCCAGTTATAATATCTCTTCAGTCTAACTGTTTTCTTTGGAGCACCATCCACTGCCATCCTTATTTTGATCCCTCGCCATCTGTACTAATCCTCATCTCTTCAGTTTAATTAAGATCTTGTGTGACACCATTTGAAATACTAAGTAGAAGTAATATACACATGAATATATTTTCCTTGTTTAACACATCAGTTATCTGGCAAAGGAAAAAAATGCAAAGGTAGCATTTCTGTTCACCTTAGTGTATATTAGTGTACATTTACCAAATTGTCCTCATTCTTATCTAAAAAATATTTTTCAAATCCTTGAGTAATTCAAGAACTTTTTTTTGTTTGTTTTCCCTTTTTCCTACCTTAGTTTTCTGGACTTACTAGATCTGTATCTTTAAATTAAACTGTCTTTGGGATGAGATTAATTATGAAGACCTACATTGTCAAAAGAGACTTAAAAAAACTCCAACCCCCCCAAATGCTCTGTATTAAACTATGGGATTCAAAAGGATCTTAATAAATGTTACATTTGATTTTTCAGGTGTGCTTTCCCTTTGTTATGGAGCATATGAAACAATTCTAGGAAGGATTGTACAATCACAAAAACAACCACCCTTGATTTCACATATAAAGAGTATATAGAGAACTGTCAGCTCACTAGTTTCAGGAAAATAATGCCCATAGAAATCAGTTTTGTTCTTTGCAGTGCTGATGTTACTTGCATTTGGAAGACAACCAAGTCCTGTGCTTTTTCTGTCCCAATGTACCCATGTTGCATAAACAAGCATGAACAGAGTGAGCTTGTGAATGGGGGAGAAATCATGAGAAATGAAATGACATGGGGGGAATGACACGTGTCTGCAGTGAAAACATTTAGTGTGAGAGAGTGTGAACATTTTACCTGAAGAGAAAAAAAAAAAAAAGAGATGTTCTGGCTGGGCAAACTAAGGAAGGTGAGTTGAAGAAATTTATCTCCTTGTGCTTTGTTTTAGAAATCAAAGATTTTCACACTCAAAAAAGTTCATGTAGTTGCTTATAGACAAGTTGTATTTATCATCTGCCTTCATGAATCGTCATAGCAGGTATCTGCCTGAAAAAAAAAAAATGGTATTAAAGATATTATAAGAAAATCTTCCCAAAAAAGTGGCCGGTCTTTGGTACTTAAAAGGGAAGAGTTGTGAATATGGAATTAATGCTTTATTGAAATGGACAGATGTTGGTGTAGCTGCTTACTCTCACAGCTGGGTGAGATGTAGAAGTATTGGCCTGGCCTCTGAAGTGAACAGAGCCGAGTTCCTTCTAAAAAGGCATGTCTTACTGCCTTTGACCTTAAATTCACAGTATTCCAATAGTAAAAATGAATCTACAGACATTTCAGTACAGTTTCTTGACTGATCTTTTACTGTCCTTTCAAATTGAATAGTTTTTCGTTACATCAGTAATACCAAGATGTGAGTAGAAACATAACTTTAAAAAAAATGTGGAATTTTTAGGCTTCATAATAAAACCAGCAATGTTGCATGATGATGATTTTGTTAATACAATTCTAGGTTAATACCTCTATTCATTTGTACTGCTGAAGTTGCATTAAATGTTGCAGATGGTCTACTGAAATGTTTATGCTGTTAGGTCCGTAATATAATGAACTGGTGCTTTAGGTTAAGCTTGTGACACTGGAGGAAGGCATGGAGTGAACTAGTGAAGGGAAAGGTTGTCTAGGTTGTCTCTCCCTTTTGATTTCTCTATATTTTGTACCGAAGTGTCCTGAAGGCAAGTTAAAAGAGCACATGCTATTGCTATAAATAATAAAGGTTTTGACTTCTGGTTTTTTTTACCCACAAATCTTGACTGCAAGGATGCTCCTGGGTTCCAGTCACTCAGATAATGGACTTTATTTGAGGTTGCTGTTGCTCTCCTTTTGCACATGAGGGAATGCTGTGAATTCCACGTGTGAATGTGGAACCAGGTCTTGCTGATTCTCACACACAGAAAAGATGAGCATTTGCTCCCCTATTGCAAGGTTTAAACATAGTCTGAGGTATCTGGTTCTAGTTTCAGGGACTCTTGAGTATCTGTGTGAATTTGGTTTTGGAAAATACATGTGTTGTGTTGATAGAATGAGCTGCAGCGACGATAGAAGGGTCCATCTTCCTGTGTATTCTCTTTCAGTCCTCAACACGTGCAGGGGGCAGGATGGCTGGGACGCCTCCAAGGTATCACTCAGTCATGATAAGGTTTGTAGAGGCTGGTGAAAACCTACCAGACATAGTTTTCTCTTGTGATTATGAACCTGGCTACAGAAAACTTCTAATACAGCTGAGAGAAGGGACTAGTAGGCAGCACTGTTACTCTGTGCCGTGGGTACTGAGCACACAATTACAAACCAGGTTAGAGCTGCAGCAGTGTTTTGAAAAGCTCTCTCTGATGTTTTTCCTCTACTACCTAAAGGTAATTCTTATGATTGTCTGTAAATTAGGAACCGAGCTAAGGCACAAATGCTTAAGTTAAACAAGAATTCAGTGGTTTTAACTGTTTTGGCTCCTGCAAATTTTCTACTGAAGAAGTAATCCCAATATAATAAACGTAAGCGTGCCATCAAGGGTGGGAGGTGTGGTGGTGGTTGTCTTTTGCGGATATCTAGGAGGCAATTCAGGAACTCTGGTCTTCACCATTCACCAGTTGATAACTGTTGTAACACATCCAGAAATGGAGTCCCTGGTGACTTTTTATTGCACTTTAGCTGTAGGACTGCTGTTCTGTGTTTAGAGATGCTCAAGGGTTTAGCCTGTGTAGTGCCACTGAAAATCTTCAGTAAAAAAAAATAGCTTGTTTCCAAGTGAGAATTATATTAACAGAAGAAATCTGTACCTAGCTCTACCACATTATCTCAGGCTTCAGGTTTTCACAGACCTAGATGGTCGCGGGGCACAGATTTTTTGACTCCTCCTTGCTATCGGTTATAAGAGAAATGCCTTGGGGAGCTTTGGGGAACAGTTTGAAAAGTATTTACCTTTTTTATTTCTGAAATGGTCAGTAAGTTTTGATTACTAAAGCCAGCAGGAGACCTTATTAATGCTTACAAGGATCTAAAGGGTGGATTGAAGGATGATGGAGTTGGACTCTTTTCAGTGGTTTCCAGCGATAGGACAAGGGGCAACAGGCACAAGCTGGAACATAGGAAGTTCCATTCAA
>JAOTQQ010000023.1:56206210-56230071 GCA_026546715.1 Gallinago undulata
CTGAGTGATGTGCTCTGGGCAATCCTGCTTTAGCAGGGGAGTTGGACTAGATGATCTCTAGAGGTCCCTTCCAACTTCTAGCTCCCCATGTGCTATTCTTTAGATGGCTTTTTTAAAGGTGATAGTACTCCTAGAGGTGATTTGCACTTTTTTTTTTGTTTAAGTATTTCATTGCTCCTTTCTGAAGAAAGGGAATGTGCACTGCATGTGGGACCTGACGGAAGACACCTTCAGTTTGTTTCTAATACAGATCCCTTTTTACGGTGGCTCCCCCGGGTTTTGTCGTGTTGATCTCTCTGGATTCTGCCCTGAATGGCCAAGTTTGACGATAAAGGCAATCCCTCCCGACCTGTTATTTTCTGGGAGCGAACGTTAGGCTTAGCGTGGGGGACGCGCCGATACGGTTAATTTTCACTCGCTGTGGCTTTTTGGTTTCAGTCAAAATGCAGGAACATCGTGGTCACGGGCCCGGGGCCGGGATTTTTTTTTGCCGGGAGGAGCATGAGGCAGGTGAGGGGACTTGATGTCCCCCGTTGCTGTCACCCGTTGCTGTCCCTTCCCGCCCGGAGGTGGGAAGGAAAAATCAGCTTTAAGCGCTTCGTTACCCCGTAACCCCCCAGTATCACTGGGGGGGGAGGGGGCGGCAGCCTTGCTCCCCCCATCCCCGGCTGTTTCCCCTTGTCAGACGAGGCATTACAGCGTCGCGTTAGCGTCATGGCGCTGGCCGGGCCCCACGAACGGGCCCTTGTGGGGGAAGAGGGGGTGCCGAGGGCTCCCCGCTGCTCGGCGGGGGAGGATTTGGGGCTCTCCCTTCCCCCCCCTCCTCCGGTGGAGCGGCCCCGGCGGCGCCCGGCGCTGCGGGAGGGAGTGAGGGCGGGCGGGGGCGGAGCCCGGCCAGTGTGGTGGTCACGTGGCGGACGGGGGGGTGTCACGTGGCGGGGGAGCCGGGCCCAGCCGCAGCTGCTGCCGCCGCCGCCGCTCCGGTAGCGGTGAGAGACGGAGCCGGGAGGGCGGGCAGGGGCGGGAGCAGAGAAGGGAGGGAGGTGCGCGGGGGCCGGGGCGGGCGCGGGGAGGGACCCCCGCGGGTGCGAGTGGCCGCCGCCGCCGCTGCTGCTGCGCCCCGCCGAGGTGAGTGCGGGGTGGGGGGCGATGCGCGGGGCAGGGCCGCAGGGCGGGGGCGCCGCCGCCAGGGGGGCGGGATGGGGCGGGCGATGCGCGGGGCCGCGGGCGGCTTCGGGGCCGTTTTCCTTTTGTTCCGGTGGGCAGCGGCGGGCGGGCCGGTAGGGATGTCCATTTGTAGGGAGGGGAGTGGGGGGTTGATGTCCCGGGGCGCCGCCGGCACGCGCGCGTCCGTTGTGTGCCGCGCGCCGCGTCCTGTGGCGGTTGCCCCGCGCGCCTGAGGGAGCTCGGCGGGGCCCGTCCCGCCTCCCTCCGTCAGCTTCCAAACCCCGGTCCTTTCCCTCCTACCTGCGGCTCTAGGAGCTCCCAGAGCCGGGGCGGGGGGTAGTGGTGGTGGCCGCCCGCTCCCGGAGGCCGCTGCTCCGCCTCGCCGAGCGGCCCGGGGTCCCGGAGCCCCGGGCGGCGGCTCTGGCTCCGGCATCACCTGTGACCCTCCGCGCACTGCCTGTAGCGCTGCCATTTATTTTTCTTTTTTTTTTTTTTAAAAAATTTTCCTTTATTTTTTTCTCCATGCCCCCCCTCCCACGCCCCCTCCGTTCTCCGGGAGGCGGGTGGGGAATTCGCCCCTGCCAGCCGGTGAAATCCGCTCGGCGTGTGCCGTTCCTTCCCCGTCTTTTGTGTTGTGTCTTCGCATCGTGCCTTTCAACAAACCCGTCTGCATGTCAACGCGTTCCGACACCTCGGCTTCCTAAGGGTTTCCTGAAAAGTGCAGAAATCGTTTACCAGTTCGGTACTTCCGATTCGACGTCAAAAGGTGCAATTAAAACAGCGGTATGGGGTCAGATCAGAGGTCTTGTCTAGTTTTAGATTCCCGTTTCTGCAAGCGGCACGCAGCAGATGCTTAGGAAACACCATAACAACCGGGTGAGCGTGCTGTGAAGCTTTGGGAAACCAGCCAGGCCGCCAGCAATTTGAGGTTGAGGGACTTCCTGACTCAAATGTGATGTTTTAGTATTTAAGGGCCCTTTTTCTTCCGTGATTTAGATATGCATGTTTTCAAAAAAAGAATGAGACAAAGGCTTGAAAAAAACCTAGAAAAGCTTTTTTTCCTTGCCTTTAAAAAAAATATAATTGCACTCGTGTCATTATCACAGGCAATTTCATTTTGCCAGGATGGAATTTGCCTGTCTAAGATTTACTGATTCATGAGCAACGTGTTGTATTTTTAAATAGGTAACGGATATTTGCAGCAGATATCTTCTGTGTATATGGTAGCTGCAAACAAAAACATTGGTTTTAATGTCTGTTTTTACAAGTAGTTTGCAAAATTTAAGTCTTAAAACCTAGAAGAACTGTTAAATAAAATGCAGTAGGAACTTGGTCAAAATCGCAAGTGTTTTACCGTAATACAGTATTGACAGCTTTGAAGATGATTATATGAATAAACTGCTAACATTTAACTGTTTCTATTTAAGCTTAAATAGTTAACTTGTATAAAAAGAAGAGGTTTATTAATAGAACAGATTTCTCATTACATCAAGATTTCTGGTAAAATTATTTCAATAATGCTATCATAGATTTTTCTGTAATAGCAAAAATCGTGGTGATCCCTAGGGACACTAGCTATCGAATAGATTCTGCAATCCTAATTCAAGAAATAGCTTCGTGCCAGGAGCTCCTAACCTGATTGCTCTTTTAAGGAACATTTGCACGAGTGGGCCTCGTTTTTCACAGGCAGTGTGAATGTCAAGCAAAGTAGAGCTATTTCAAAAAATTGCATACCCCTCCCTCCCCCGCCCCCAGTGGAATTTTATAAGAAGGTCATTATCAGTTTCTGGGGGGTTAAAGGAGGTAGTGGGTTGGTGTGTGTATATATAGATAGATATTTATAAGGTTAAAAATAGCTTAGAAAACTGACAACTATAGCTGTTGTGAATGACTTTTATGTAAAGATGTTTTTTTTTTTTCTTTTCTTTTGGTATATCACTGCTTCTACCAACAAACTGGAATGTGTTCTCACCTAGCTAACAGAGGTTTATTCTAAAACCTAACATATTTGACTATAAAAACCCTACTGACTTTGAACTATACTGAGCTCATTATGAAGAGTTTAAAGTATTAATTATATTTTCTTCAGTAAATTAATGAGTAGATTTAAATGGTTCTATTGTAAGCTTACACCAAGAAAGCTGTTTCATTGCAACTTTCCTTAGCTCATTGAATCATTTTTATCACAAAAAAACAATTGGTTCAGCTGACCTTCCAAATAAAATTAGTTTTGTTTATAACTACCCTCTAGAAAAAGTTGTAATTGTTTTATGTAATTATTAAGATTACTTATAATACACAGCTTTTAGCAGTACGTTTTATTAGT
This sequence comes from Gallinago undulata, assembly GCA_026546715.1. Taxonomy (NCBI): domain Eukaryota; kingdom Metazoa; phylum Chordata; class Aves; order Charadriiformes; family Scolopacidae; genus Gallinago; species Gallinago undulata. The sequence continues at coordinate 56,209,704 of JAOTQQ010000023.1, forward strand.
AGATTTCAAAGCTCCTTGCAAAAGAATTCAGTGTAATTATTCTCTTCTTATCTAAGGGTAATTATTCTCATCTCATCTAGTGCTCATAAAGAGATCATTGTCTGCCTGTGATTGCTGTAAGAAACCCTATAAGAAGGTCTAACAATAAAATCAGATTTTTGATTTAAATTTTTTTATAATAAAACCCCCATGTGAACTCATGTTTCTGTTTTGTACAGCTTTCTATTGTACGGTTTTATTTTCTTTAATGATGCCTGAGGTAATTTCATGCTCCGCCTTCCATACCAAGGCTGGAATCTAAGCCTGTGCTTCAAGTAGAACAGACTTCTTCTCTTTGTGTCAGAAGAGACCTTGCTGAAGGCTTAACCAAATTCATTGATGAGTTAGAGAATGAATAAGGACAGTATATGTGAATGAGTGAGTTACATGGCCAGCATCCTCATATCTTCTTGGTTTTCCTTCATTTCCACCTTGCAGAGCTGGTAAGGAATGGTATGGAATCTTGGGTTTCATTTTTCTGACTAGAACCACCAGTTCCAGTCACCTTCGGTAATTTTTGTAATGCGTCTGGCAGCAGAACAAGCTGTGTGAAGTACACACCCTTAAACTGTTGTTTTCCAACTACCTCTGTTGTGGTGTGCAGATGGTTATCACTAATTGTATTATTGGTGCATTTTCATAATTTAGTTTAGGATTTGAGGTTTTCTACTGGGGTGATACTTTCCAAAATAGGACAGAAAGCCATGTATTTGTTGGTGAGGTTTTTTTATTAGTATTATTTTTTTATTCAAGACAATACACTAAAGGGTCATTTAGGGATAAAATACAAATTAGGAAATGTATGAAAGATTTGATAATGGAAGGATTATAGTTTGAGAACTACATACTATATACTAAATAGTGTGGGAACTGCATTCCCAGATAGTGTAATGCTGTCCACAAATGTGAGCTCCTATAACTTAGGTCAGATCTACGTTGTAAACCTTTTATTGAGGGGGACAAAGGCTTACCTGCTGTAATGAAATGTTTGCCAGAAGTATTACAGGTGTAGTCAGTGACTTCAGTTGATTCCCTGTAGGTACAGTGCCTGTTTGTTGGCAGAGTAGCATCTAGACTTCAGTTAGATCTGTGCGGATTCAGAGTATTTGGAAAAAGAGACCAAGAGGAAATGTTCTGAGAGGTCCAGTTTCAAGAAGTTTTTCTGCCTATTTCTGTGTTCATTGGGTTTGTGTGACCTTTGTTTTGATCCATGCTGTTGTATTTGATTCGTTGTTTTTATGTTGTGTTATTTTTAATTAATGCCTTTGTTTACTTCATTTTACAGTACTTAAAACTTTAGTGTCATTTGAATGGTACATAATAGTTTTCACTTTGTGCTTACACCCATGAAAAGCCTTAGTTTTATTCAGCTGCACATCGTATCCTTGGTAGCTATAGTACATCAAAGTTGGTCTGGAGAACTGGAAAGCTGGGCTGTTTGTGTAGTGTGGAGGTCCTGATTTATTTGTGATGGCCTTCTGCATTATTTCAGAGTTAGCAGACCCAGTCATGTGCTTTTCTAGTGCCCTGGGTCTGAATAGTCTCCAAAATCCTCATCTAGTGCAAAGCAGGCTTCATGAAGCAGGTACTTGAAGATTAACTCTCCCGTTAGAATACAAACATCCAATACATCCTGGCAGTTCTTCCTCTGCTTTGTATGTGCGATGGAATAGATTCCTCTCCTTTTGAAGACACTCTTCTCATTAAAAATTTGTTGAAGCAAATATCTTGCAGATAAAGTGCTTTAGAAACAAAATCTTCGTATATCTCTTGGTTCACTAGTTTGAATAATAATTCCAAAGTAAAATTTGAAAGAATTTGGAAGAAGGCTATTATTTCTTTAAATAGCCATTTAAAGAAAATTACTGCAGATACTTTACTAAGGGTACCTGGCACCATTTAAGCAGACAAAAAACATAGGAGCCATAAATTTTGGAGAAAATATGAAAGAAAAGAGTATTTCTGCACATATATTAAGAATACAATAGAAAAGCAACATTTTTAAAGCTAAGTAGCAAATAAAGTTATTGTGGAAAGCAAAGGTTGGCTGCCTGCTGCGATTGTAATGGATCACAGTCCACAGGAAGTTCTTTAGTTGGAAAAAGACCATAACTAACAAAATTCTTAAATTGTGTGTGAGAGAGAGAGCACTCTCACTTTTATTCTGCTTGGGGTACAGTATCTAATACAGTGGGAACCCTGTTCTGTCGGGCATCCAAGCATTACTAGCAATGTTTTTGCTGCCTGCACTTGATGAAGAACAGGTCTTCCTATTCTAATGGCACAGTGGAATGACTTCTAGAAAATCTTTCCATTGTAAATAACTTAAAACAAAAACAAAACAACAGAACCCCAAAGACCTACCTGTCTAAAATCTGAATAAAATACACAAAAGGGAGATTGACTAACAAAAATCCTCTCATGCAGATTATGTAGGCTGTGGGTAATAGTTAATGTTGTATAAAATATAAAAGATGTTACTCATGAAGCTATTTTGTGTTAAGTAAAACTTGAAAGGGGGAGTGAATTCAGCTAAGGGAGAAGGAGGAAGAGTTATATATTTGTGGTGTCTTCCCCTGCTCTCATGAGTGATGTAAGTATATTAAGAACTGTTACTATATAAATATCTTGGCTGCCATACAAGTGCCCTACATAGTGTTTTGAAATGAGGGGATTAAACATTGTAGGTGTTGAACTATCTTTAGATATTTTACCTTCCTTTTTCCCAGGCACAAAAATACAGACCTAAGAATGGTGTGTCAGCTCAGACCAAAGGTGTTTCTTCATCAATATCTTGTTTTTAACAGTGAGTGATAGCAGATGCCTAGGGAAGAGTATCATAGGGCATGCAAATAGCTGAGTGTCTGAAGGGAGGTATCACTGGCTTCTAGCAGGATAAAATTTAGGGATTTCTGGGCAGATGATTTGGTATTTAATCATTTGGTTTTGAATAGCTGTGGTTAATTTATGCAATCTCTTTTTGAACCCTTGATAGCTTTAGCATCCGCAGCATCCTATGACAAAACAATGACAGAGGCATGTGTCCATTTCTAGTTAAGCTTGAATTGCAATCCTTTATTTTTAATTTGTAAAACTTGATATGAAACTTTTATGGATAAAGTTGAGTGTTTGCTATGTACCTATGGAATGTCAGGCCTTGTGTGCAGACTTTCTTTTATTTACTGAGAAATATAAGAAAGAACTCTTTATAAAATCTTTTTACTTCCAGTAATGTCCAGTTTGTTTATCCTTTGCATTTCTCTAAAAACAGAACCTGAGAATGGCTTACAGCCAGTTTTGCTCTTAGCATTATGTCTTTTTGTAAAGACTGTGGGGGTCATAGCTGTATATGAGTTGTATCTCTAGAAATGTTGTGAGCATAAGAAAAAAAGCTTGCTCTTGAAAAGTGATTGTCAAATTTGTGATTGTTCATAAGAATGAAGAAAGCTTTGATTGAGATTTTGGTGTGAAGTTTCTGTGTTTGAGTAGCAGAAGCCAGGTATTATACCCATATTTATCATATCACGGAATCACGGAATTGTCAGAGCTGGAAGGGATCTCTAGAGATCATCTAGTCCTACTCCCCTGCTAAAGCAGGATTGCCCAGAGCACATCACTCAGGACTGCATCCAGGCGGGTCTGGAAGATCTCCAGAGAAGGGAACTCCAACAGCCTCCCTGGGCAGCCTGTTGTAGTGCTCTGTTACCCTCACCGTAAAGAAGTTTTTCCTCATATTTCAATGGAACTTCCTATGTTCCAGCTTGTGCCTGTTGCCCCTTGTCCTGTCACTGGGAACCACTGAAAAGAGTCTGATCATCCAAAGGAAAGACACTCCTGAATAATTTGGTAACAAAACAGTATGTAAATGAAATGGCTTTTTCCTATGGTCAGTACTTGAACTTTCACTTCATCTGTAAAAAGACAATGATATAAATTGAATGGGTTTGATTTGCCTTTCCAGACTTGGATTGCTCTGCAGACTGCTGAGAACTTTTCCAGTTTGATATGGATTTATCCCTGGCTTGAATTCCTCCTTTTGAGTGTTAGGGTTTATTAGGAGATCTTTAAAGATATTTAGTGCCCAAGGGAAAGGACCTTTTATGGCAGTATATATATATATATATATATATTATTTTTTTTAAAGTTTGTTAGAACAGAAAATGGGGCCACAGCCCCCATTGTCTAGTAACTCTTGATGAATTCAATTAGATAAAGCAATTAAAGTGCTTGAATTCCAGGAGAAAGATTTAAATAAATGTATTTAAATCTTACTATGGCATGGGAACCTATGCAGTGAAAATCTGCTATCTTGCATAAATTAGCAAGGGGTAAAATTAAAGCAGCTCGTCTTGCAGGTATGTGATTTGGAACCATTTGCAGATTTTCCAGTAGAGATGAAGATATAAAAAAGGAAAGAAAAAGAAAAAAGATTAGATTGATGGGGGAAGGGACATGGTTCTTCTAAATATATCTATAGCAAGCCTTATTATGAATTGTAGTAGACCTCTATGAGCAAGAATTAGTCTGTTTCTCGCAACAACAAAAACTTTGGTGTAGCAAGAGGGTTCTATTAAAAGCATGTACAAATCATAGGATTAAGTGATTAAGTCATCTTCCTATGAGGTGCAGACCTTCCAGGCGTGGATTCCTTCCAGATTTTGCCAGCCTGCTGAGAAGACATTCTCTCTTCCTTTATACCAGTAGAATAACCCTGTGAAACATGAATTAAATCAAATATATGTTATTCCCAGTGTTGCAAAGAGAATTTTTGAATTTGAATGTCTGTTCATTGGACCTGTAATAAGGTTGAGGAAAGGATACTGTATAAAAAACTATAATTTGAGTTCAGTACTAGTGTTAGGCATATGCCTGTACGCTATTAGGCCCTCCCTTGTATTTCCAGAAGGTTAAGTACTTCTTTTTGTTAATGAAGGAATTGGAAATTGCTCTTTCTTCCAAGGGTTTAAATGAGAGACCACTGATTAGAGAATGATGTTGTGTCTTGAGAAATGAGAAAGACAATTAAATGGAAAATTTGTATAATACAGTTTCATTTTCAGACTGTGTTGGTGGGTTTTGCAATCGTTATTAATATAGAGAACAGATGACCTGAATAGTGGTTGTTCTGGGCTAAAAGTGATCAGTAATGCTGAAAGATTTATAAAAGATAGCGCCCTATTTTAGTGAGAAGCAACACTAAAGTCTTCTGTCACTGTCATAAGAAGATTGTATTCCAAAGGCTGGATAGTTACTTAATTTAGTCTTCCCCTTCCCGCTTTGGAGTTTGGTTTAAATAATTTCAGTGTGAGGAGGCTTCTAGTTGATTTGGAGAGAAAATATTTGTGATTTAGTTGTCTACTGCTGTGATGCCAGAACAAGCTCTTGCTGGTTTTAAAATAGCATTGTGCATTGAAGATCCAGAAATACTAGGAAAACTTTGTTCCCTGATTTGGATTTGAATTTGTGTGCTTCCTTGTTGTCCAAGGATGAATGTGAAAACCAAGAAATGACTGGCATTTGCTTTATGTTGGCCAGAAAAGGAAAACTCTCCTAAAACAACAATATGATGCATGGGAAACAACAATATGATTTTTATAGTGTCTCTGGGAGATCTGCTACTAGTTGTCTATTTTTGGTTAAGGAAGATACAATGGAACAGATTGCTGTGACGATTTGAATCATATTGATTCACCTTCAGTTGCATTGTCACAGGTTTGACAAATATGGCTGATGACTGAGTTCTGTAATGATGTGCAATTGTCTATTCATTTTCACTTATGTTTACTTAGTTTTGTTGGTGTGTAGACTAGTATCTCATTGTTTTCTGAGACTGGCACTTGCCCAAGCTCTTGGAGTAACTTTTCTCCCTTGGAGTATCTTAAGAGGTTTGGTTGTTGCCTTATTTACTGGCAGGACTAGTGTGGAAGCATTGAATGAAAGATCTTTAATTGCTGACAACGCTGTTTCTATTTTGATTGCCCCAAATGATGTTTTGGAGTGCACCTCTCAATATATGGGCTGGTAACACTATTGCTGAGAATGGGCCTGAGCTGATGCATGTTGGCTGGAGAAAGCACTGGAGAACATACTAAAGAGCACATGACTTCTTTGAGTTTGTGTCCTTGATTAGGCTGGAGATTTTTTGGGGTGTATGGTATATTTTTTTGGTGTGGTTTCCTTTTTCTGTTTGTTGTGTTGTTTTGTTTTGGTGTTTTGTTTTGGGTTTTTTTGTTGTTGTTGTTGGTTGGGTGCTTTTTTGTGTTTTGTTTTTGTTTTTTTAACAACACTTAGGACAACTTCTTCTAATCTTTCTGGTTAAGAGTTGTGACCCTATTTCCTGGATGCTTATACTGTTACTATCTTTGCCTTCACTGAAATTTACAGTTTTGCAGTTCAGTTGTATGCTAGGTGAGACTGTGTTTTGTTATTGCTTCCTTGTTTCCTCTACATCTTTAAACCAAATGTAGTCAGGAAAGAAATCTTGGGGAATTTTTGTTGCATTTTAAAGCACCTCGTTATGTTAGCTGATCTAATAACCTATCTGGAAAATTGCCCCAACTTAAAAATAAATAACAATTGCATGCAGGCATACTTGGCTGCACAGCAAGATCTATTTTTAGAAAAGTGTTCTGTCCTGTTTTCACTTAATTTTAATGATCTGAAGTTTTACCTTCATTTGAGAAATTTTAATGAATTTTGGCATCTTTTCCAGTCCTTCCTAGTAGATAAATGCATGCGTCCTTTGGATCAGATTTCAGAATCATTTGTGTAAGGGAAGCCCTACTTATCTGTCAGATAACCTCAGGTATTCCAATAATTCCTAGTGTGTTTGAGTTCTGCCTCTGCTTGTTTGGTGGTTACTTTTGTAATCTTGTGATTGGAGAGATGAAGTAGGCTGTAGGAAGTTGCTGCCATATAAATGCAACATATTAAAAAGCAACTGCAATCCAATGTAGATGAGTGTTCTGATGAATTGTTTATATTTTTTAAATGATCCTGCGTCAGTTTAAGCAGTTAGATTTGGATTTTATTTTTGTTATGCGTTAGCTGATAATTACACCAGCAGACTGGGAGTCAGAACTCCTGTACTTCTCTCTCAATTCTATCATGAGCCTCTGTGTTGCCTTGAGATGTTTGTCTTTTGCTCAACAGTTTAATGGGAGTAATGCTTTTTTCCTACTTTTCCTAGGATCACTGAGGCTAGTAGAGCACTTCCAGGACACTGGATAAAAAGTTCAGGGACAGGTTAAAAGAAATCATTGTGCAGTTGGAAGTGAGTCAAGTGTTCACTCAACTGAAGATGAATAGGCTAGGTAAAGGTTAAATTTAAAAAGTTGCAGAAAGAGAGGGGACTAAAATAGGACAGGCTAAGTTATAAATACTGTTTATGTGACTCCATATTTCCTTGTTTTCTTGTTGATTCTTGAGACTGTGAACTTTTGGCCCGTTGCTTAATGTCTAAACCGTCAGACACAGCAATGATGCTAAAGTAATGATACTTTAAAATAATGAGATTGGCAAAAGTGCATGCCTGGGTGAGGTACCTATGTAGGGCACATATTCAGATGTATCCACTAAAGCACACTTGTAGTTAAAAGATTCCTCTACCTCTTCCTGTGTTTTTCTCCATACTGTTCCTATTCACTGTACCACACGGTGAATCACAGAAAGGGTCTACAATGTTGCTGAATGAGAATATGTTTTGTTGGGAGTTTTGGGAGCTACCAATGACAGGTCTGTATCGCTCATTCGTTGGTAAGGGTGCAGCTTTCCAGGATCTGAAGGGTGCCTGCAAGAGAGCTGACAAGGGACTTTTTACAAGGGCGTGTTCTGATAGGATGACGCGTAACGACTTCAAACTGGAAGAGGGCAGATTTAGATTAGATATTAGGAAGAAATTTTTCACTGTGAGGGTAGTGAGGCACTGGAAGAGGTTGCCCAGGGAAGTTGTGGAAGCCCCATCCCTGGAAGCATTCAAGGCCCAGCTAGATGGGGCTTTGAGCAACCTGGTCTAGTGAGAGGTGTCCCTGACCGTGGTGGGGCAGTTGGAACTTGATGATCTTTAAGATCCCTTCCAACCCAATCTATGGTTTGTGGTGGAAAGGTTGATTCAACAGTTTAGTGCATTTTTGTCTCTCCTGTGTAATGGAAAATATGTCTGTAGACCATTCAGCCTTATCTGTAGAGATGCTTTTTGGCTGCAGGTTTTTGAGTAAATTTGTGGGAGTTTTCATTTTCACAATCCTTTAGCAATGTTTGTGTTTACTGAAGCAATACAAATAAAGCAGCGATGCTCTTTTGTTGAAAACTCTCATCCTATCTGTTTAGAATTGTTCCTGGATGACAGACAACTAATTCCTGTAATAATTTCTTTAATACTTAACTTGGCTCTTATGCCCCAGATTTATGTTTGAACAGTGTATTATACAATATGCAAAATAAATTTATCCATGTCATAGATTTTTAAAGATGAGAATTAAGCATGAAGATTATGTAGCCTAAACTTCCACATAGCACTTTCTTTGCCTTATATGTGAAGTTGGGTGCTTTGCTTGAACTAAAGCAATGTTCTTTTCAGAGAAAGTAAGACTTAAATTCATGGTACAGGTATGAAACTAGTTTTCTCATGTAGCCAACTGTTAATAGGCCTGTTCTTTTCTTGCATCTAGGTATAGGTAGAGACCTTGTGAAGAGGAGAATAGTACTTCAAGGCAGAGGCAAATATAAAATTTGTTAGGTCACATAGAGGGGTAAGAAAAGTAAAGAAGGTTCTTGCTTCTCATTTTAAGGCTTATCAGTGTTGTGTCACGGATGTTTATTTAGAAATTCAACTAAAATGAAACATGCTGTGAAAAATGCCATGAACAAAATTGTGTTCTTTCATGATCATTTTTTTAGCAAGGTTTCTCAAGTTGCGGTGCAAGGCTTCCTGGGTGTCTCACCTTGAGCTGCTTGCTACCTCTCTTTTTAACATGTTGTCTACCTATCTTTTTTCCTTCGGGGTTTGGTTTTTTTTTTAGAGTTATTTTCTATCTTCAGAAGTTTACTTGCCTTCTTTGAGAAAAGTGAATTCGGGGATCTCTCAGGGATTTCAATTTGTCAAAAGATCGTAATGCTGTCTTTGTTTCTTGCCTTATCCTGCTGCATTTTTGAGTTGTTCTTTGAGGACAGGTTCACGTGGCTATGCAGTTGAAACTGTGCATAGCTCCTCAGAGTGATACTGTTAAGGGTTTTGCTTTCCAGGCTCTGATGTTTGTTAGGTGGCCTGTACTGTAGTACTCAAGCCTTCTTTTTCAAGCTTTTCTCACATGATATTTCAAAGCTGTCTGTTCTAAAGCACTAATAAGTGATAACAGGGAGGGAAAAGTTGTGGGAGATGTTGGTTTCCATACCAAATAAAACTCACAGAAGTGCACAGCTTTGTTTGGCAGCGTTAGTGCACTTTGCAGCACGCTTGCTGTGATCTGACAGCCAAAGACCTTTTGTTCACTGTTTTAGAAAATTTCAGGCCCCGAACTCTGGTCAAAACACTATTTAGACAAAAAACAGTATGTGGACACTGCTCTGAAAGCCATAATCTCTCTTCTCTGAGGTTTTCAGATGTAATATAGAGATATCCCATAGTCTCTACTGTTTGAAGGATCAAAGGCTTAAGAAACGTAATACTTCAAATTGTGAGTTATTTGCCATAGCTCCTGTTCACATGGAGTATCTTCTTCAGATTTTTTCTGGTATTTACAAAGTGTGCAAAAGCTTCGATTTTCCTAGAGTCAGTTTGTTTAGTCTGTGTGTGATTTTTTTTTTTTTTTTTTTGTCCTCTAAATTCTGAAATCCGTACTGATGAGTCTAATTATAAACAAGGCATTCCCCCATGCTGCTGATAAGTCTAAGCCTGCCTTGGGACAATTACTTCTTCCTTAGCATCATGTCAGTGGAAAGCTTGAAAATGCTGCCACTTTTCTAGCTTGCTTTCTCAGCTGGAAAAGAAATGTTTACTGATACTGGCTTGTTAGATACTTAATATCATAGAAATTCATTTTGTGTAACATAGTGATGTCATCTTTCAGTCAAATGCCCTGACTTTTGGTGGTTATACCCAAAATCAGCAGAGTATCATAGTGTATTCATAGTTTGAGCATATGAAGACATATTTTGCTGAACCTGGGCCTTGATCAGTTGAAAAGCTTGCTTGCTGCTTTCCAATGTTGTTTTCTGGTGCATCCTTGTGTCAAAAAGCAAAAATGAAACAAAGGTGTTGTTATTATACACAGATTTTGGGCTGAGACAGGCATGTTGGTTGTCAAAGAGGTGTTGTGGTTTTTTCTATTCGGTTCCCCCAGTTGTGGTATATGATTACACTAATAGCCAAAAATGTGTCTGGAAAGAATCTAGCCTGAAGATAATGCTCTCTTTCCTCTCAGGAGTTTGCAATCTGTGTTTGTTTTTTAAGGCAAACACCTACTGGATAATTCTGTGAGCTGAGTCTTTACGGGAATAATATGAAAAGAATCACTGCCATCCTAATTTTTTTTAATCAGCATTTTATCTCTGTTTTGCTTAATTGCTGATTGTACATTGTTTGTTTAATAACACACTCCTATCTCCCTATGTGAACTTGAAGTGTCTAATTTATTGACAGAGGATTGCCTTGCTTAGTGGATTTTATGAACATGTCATTTCTAATGTCAAATGATTTAGTATTTCATTGGCATGCTGATGAAAGACAATGCTTCAATAACTTTTGGTTTGGTTTCAGTTTGGTGGTTTTTTTTTTAGTGTAAAAGTGACTTCTAAAGGCTGTTGCTCAACTGAAGGACACAGATTCTCCCGCCCCCCTGCCCCTAAACCCTGTATCCCCACTAAGCTAATTAAGCATCCCTTGTACTAGATGGCAGATGACGCTCTGTAGTAGGTATGTACAGGCTGTTGGTCTGTTTACTCAGTCCAGGAAATTGATACCATGCCTGAAGTCTGATTTGGGCCTTCTGCCCAAGAATTTTAGTGTCATGGCTTCAAAATATAACTGCATGAATTCCACATGTTAATCTAGTGCTCTTTTTACCCTGTAACCACCTGCCTGTTCTCAATATGACCTTAATTCACCCCATTTTCTCAGAAGGAAACATGCTTCCAGTATCACCGCTTTCCTCTTAGAGGGATTCCCTCCAGCTCTGTCATTAGCTGCATGACTGGGATAATGTTTGTCGTGACCTGATGTCTCAGCTGGAAGGGAGCAGATCAGTCACTGGTCAGGTTGGAGCCAGCTTTTAAAGATTGACCTGCTGCTGCCATATGACACTGCAGGGTTTGGCGAATAAGCATTACAGTTTTTCTTCTTGTGTGTGCATACGTAGATGGCTTTAAAGGGGGAGCGGAAATAGAAATACTAATTTCTGCATAGCTCCTCTATTATCCATCTGACACACACATTGTTCAGGCCATAATCATCCATCTGAAATCTTGTGTATATTGAGATTTGAAGACTCTATCAGATATTTTCCTGAAGTTGTAAAGAAATAAAACTAGTATATATAAAGGGCTTTAGAAGACAAAACATGTTGAAGTCTGGCTGTGACGGCTTGATATGTCTTCTCGTGCTGTACCTGGTAGAGACTGGTCCACTGCTGAATGATTAGAAGAGAATTTGTGCTTGTACCTCATGCAATTTACTTTAGAATTTGGCTTTTTAGCTTGTCTGATCTTCATTGTCAGCTTTTAAACTGAAATTCAGGACTTTTTGGGTTGTGATGGAAGTGCAGACATGGGTCCCTAATGGAGGAGGAGCCTTTCTGACAGTACCCTATCTAAAAGTCTTAGAGAGCATTTACAGAATAGCTAAAATGAATATAAAAGATACTAGTTTTAAGTAGAACTTTTTGTCTGAGTCTATTGTAGTAAATTTAGCCTTCAGTATAAGCTGTAAAAATAAAATAGCTTTGCTGATAAATAATATGAGTATGTATTGGTTCAGTATTTTTCGCTGAAGTTTTAAAGTACATCACATCACCAAAATGAGGGAAATTGCTGGGTAAATAGTTGGATTCACTTTACTGAAGGGGTAGATAAACTTGCAACAGGTTTTCTTCAGTAGGCATAGACGGAAAATTGTGTGTTTATTCAGTATACTTTATGTCAGTTGTTTTAAAGGAGAAACTGAAAATGATTGCTTTCATCTTACAAAATGTAATAAAAGTGAAATTTTATGTTGAGATCAGCTGTTCCTACTGATGTAGTATCCAGAAAGTCACCTCAATTTACTAGCTAAAGATTATGCTTCCTTTTATTAAAAAAATATATATAAATATTTAGTTTTCAATGAAAAATGTGGTTAATAGAGGCGTTAAAGTTAGAAAATAGAGGCATATGAATCTTGTAAAATTGGGATTTGTGTAAACAGAATTTTAGATTCCTTTGAAACTAGCTTCACTCAGTTGTGAGTTTGAAAGATAATCCTAAAAAGTAGTCCATTAAAATATTGTAGCTTTTTTTTTTCTATCCCCAACATAGACTGCTTTATGCAGTTTTCCTGTCTTTCAGGCCTGTACCTTTAGTTTTCTCATCTGTTACACCAGGAATCATACCTACCTGTCTTACAGGGTTGCTAAAAAGACTTTGTCATGTGTGCATTCAAGGCAACTTAAATGATGAGAACAATCTTATAGAAGCAATCCTGCCTTAGTGTATACTGAATATAGTACTACTTTGGCCATAAAACTTTATTTGTCAAGAGATAAGATATCATAAAGCCCTTGGATTACCATTGATAAGGATAATTCTGCCAGTCACGTATCAGCTCTTCTGTTGAAGAATGATGAAGCTCTCTTAGTATTGATAATTTTGTGGGAAGAGCGGGGCTAGTGGTTAGAATCATTGAAGGTTGCTATGAGAAACCCAGTAGTGTTTCCACAAGGCATCCCAATGTAATTATAGAAGCTTCTTTTGAAATTGATAAGGTGTCAGTTATTTGTAGCTCTGCTTCAGAGCGAATAAAACAATAACAAATGTTGAACAGAGCAGATGACCTGCGCGTATCCTGATTTATTTTTTTTTCGCAACTGCATGTGGCTTTCCAGAAGACAAGTTTGGGTTTGCTTTTAGTCTGTTAGAGCTCTGGCTTGATCTGGGTGCAGTTCTGAGAAGCAGTAGTAAAGGGCATTTGCTATCAGCCCATAGCAGTTGCTTTGTGCTTTGGCTTTGGGCTCTTGCAAGGAGAGCAACGGATCCAAGAATCACAGAACAACACGTTGCATGGGGGAATATTATGAAACTGCAAGTGCCTTGCTATGCTCTGCTTAAAATTTTTGATAAATGAAAATGCTGAAGCATTGAGAGGGAATAATTCTGCAACATCGGTAAGGCTCTATATAAGAAACAAACACTGTTTTATTGTAGAACATCCCAGTGTGTGTTCCCATCCCAGTGGGAGACTAACTGCCCAGCAGAAGATACTGTCTGCAATCAGATCCCTGCAGTGCTGCATTGCTCTATTGTGTTTGACTAGAATCTAGCAGTGTCTTGCTTTATTTTACTGTTCATATTGCTCTCTGTGAAGTGGATTTCTTAATCTGAAATTAAAATTTGTAAACATAGAAGTGCAAACTAAAGCTCGTGAGTTACATTTATAAAAAGCCACTTTACTGGTTGCAGTCAACCAAAATATCAATTTAACATGTTTTCTGGATGTGAGCTTTAGCTTCTCAAACTTCAATCAGCATAAGACATGAGATGATAGCCTTTTTTGCTTACATTGGTTACAAGACTTCAGAAAGTACTTCAAGTGCTAATAGTAGCTAAAAAGAAACCTGATGGATTGGCTATGGTATTATTTTATTGATATATTGACCTTAAGGGGGAAGGGGGGGGAAATCCATGAATCTTACTAATACTGGCTCCTATTTACTTGATAACCACTAGAAATAACAAAAAAAAATATATATATGCAAAATAATTAAATGGACTAGATAGGCATTGTGGACAGTTCATAGCTGTCTTGGAATACTGAGAGTGGAATATCTCTCTTTATGTGGATGGAGACAGGAAAGAAGTTTTAGAGAGCTTCTAAGCCTAATTCTATACTTTGATCACTTTTGAGAGTGGGGGAAGAAGATTTGGGTTTTCTTAGCAGGCCCATAAAATGCCATGTATGTGTGGGGTCTTTTGGGGTTTAATTGCTTAAAGCCTTTGTGTCCAGTAGGGATGGACAGGAAAAAATGGAATATTTGGTTTATGTTTTCTGTGGTTACTCATCAGTAAAGTGTAGTTTGCTCCCATTCTTCGTGATAGATTTTCGGTGGGTTGCTGTCAGAGTGACACTGTGGGAAATATTTGGAAGCTATAACTGACACACTGTAAATCTACCAGGTGCATTAATTTGTAAAATTATTCTTATATGATAATTGTCTTCTGGGGTTTGCTTTTTTTTTCCCCTCCAAGGTTATCGTGGAACGCTTATCCGTTCACTCTCCATGTTACAGTTACTTAAAGGTATATTTGTTTGGAACAGTCTATACCATTTCTTTTATGCTCTCTTAAGGCTTTACAGTTCTATTAATGCACTGAAGTGCTCATCCTGGTAATATTGAATTGGTTACTCGGTTTTCTTCACCCAGATAATCACAGCAGCCTTTCCATATTCGTCCTTGACCAGTCACAAATATTATACAGCCCCTTGTGTGAGAGAAATACATTACAATATGGGCACAAGGAGAAGTAGCAGTGGCAGTAACATGGCTGTGGCTGTGATGGTCTACAGCTGTAAGCAAGACAGGATATTATGTGTAATGTCTTGTTTTATATCTCTATAGAAAGAAATATGCTAATTTCAGGTAAACATATAATCTTTGGATTATATACAAAGTATAACAGATTTTTCTTTGTTTTGTACCTTACATCATTAGTAGGTTCACGATACAGTGAAGTCAACATCTGTATCAGGTATTATTCGACGTTTTAGAATCACTGATTAGAATCATATATTAGATCTTTCTCATTTTTAATTTAGGTTTTTCATTCTTTTAATAGTGAGGAATAGAATTTTTGTATTCTGACATTGTAATTTGTTAATCAGCTGTCTTTGTTTCGTGCTGTCATTCAGTAGAACAGGAAGTGAAAAGTAATATATTATTTTAGTTATTGGGGTAGAATTTTCTTAAAATATCATTCTTGAGTTAATTTCAGAAGCTTTGTATCAGCTTTGTGAATTACTGTATAGTTTACCTTTTTGTCTAAGTAATGTTTTTTTGTGCTTCCATCTACTACAAATGAAGTGTAATGGCCATTTCAAGCAGATACTGAAGAGTTGACCTCATTGCAATCCAGCTGGTACAGATAACAAGAAAGCATATAGTTTTCTCCTAGTAACCTCCTTTTATTCTGTGGTCAGTGTGTAACACACAGTTAATGGAGAAAGTATTGAGGTACTGAATGAGAATATTGGGTACTGAAGTAGTGTATGGTCTTATGTTCCTTGAGTGTAAAAAGAAACTGGAATATACTGATCTTCTTAAGCTATAGAATTGAAATCCTGAAAAAGCTGTTTTCGTGTAATTTGTTTTAATAGACTTTGTAAGCTCAAGGGGGACCACTGACACTGCAAGATTATGATGTTGCCTCACCAAGCTGCTTACCGGAAAAAAAGCAGTAGAATTTTCCTTGAGCAGTTTGCAAGCAGACTTTTTCAATACAGGAAAGAAACCTAGTGCAGATGTTGGGTTTTGTAGACAGAATGATCCGGGTGGATTATATGTTATCACTTGGGTGGTGGGGTTTTTTTCCCCTGATTGTTTTATTCTTTCACCCTTTCTTATAGACAAACAGAAACAGCACGTAATATAATAAATATTAGGATTTTATGCAGCTCTGGAGGTACTTTGTGAAGCAGTTATTAAATAAAAGAAATGATTGTACTAAAACAAGTTTGTTTAAATATGTAGTAATTTTAGGCATAAAAGGAAAAAAACGACTGTATGTAAGATAGCTTTAAAATTTCAGCTCAAAATTATATTATTTATAAAATGACCTCAGATTGCTTTTATCTTCTTATTGTTACTTTTGTCTAGAATCTGCGAGCAGGATGAAATCCTGATGAATTTAGTCACGTTAAAATAAAAGGCAACCTTTGCGTGAGCAAAGCACGAGTGCAGGAGTATGTCCTATATTTGTCAGATTTAGGAGAAGAAACCTGCTGAGTAGTATATCATCTACTAAATGCGGTCATGTTACTATCATATTACTTTCTCAAATCCAGGTTTTCAAAATGAAGTAGAAAATGTATGAAAGTGACATTCTTCAGTCAAGTCAGTCTTTTTGTCTGGCTCTTTTGAAAAGTCTGCCATCTTCCTCTGAAGATCCTTGTGCTCCTTGGGAAAGGCAGGAAGGTGAAACTTGCCAATAGAAAAGAGGTTATTTGTTTGGTTTTTTTTCTCCTGTTTAGTTGTGGATAGCTTTAGCTTTGTGTGTTTGTGAATGTATTAGTTCTGTGTGAATATTTATGCAAAAGATATAGTTGTAACTGTGGTGACAAATCTTTCACTTGATTTTCATGCTTTGTAGATTCTGAATCTCAGCTTTACCAAAAATAAAAATAAAATCTCAAAAGCATAGGCTACGTAAAGATGCTGAAAGACATTGCAAGTTTTGTTTTGAGGAAGAGAAATAATCGGGTCCAAAAAGTTTGAAAGTTACTGCATTTATATAACTTCCAGGGGAAAAAAAAATTAATTACAGGACTAGCTAGGGGGTAATGAGAATATTATTTTTACTTTAAAAATCCCCACAATTTTATGTTTGTTTACTTTCTTGGTGAAACCTGGATCTTTATTCAATGGAAAAGCATTTTCATAACTTTATAGAGATTATAGTTAGAAGCAAGCACTAGCTGATAGTTGTACGTAGTTAAATGAATTATGTGAAGTCTGGCTGTCTTGGGATGTTGCCATGTTAAGAAATAGATATATCAATACAATATAAAAAGAATAAATTTTATCTTTCAAAGGCTTGCTTTTTGCAGATTGACAAAGCTGAATGGGAGAGTTGGCATCTCATCTGAATTTTTAGTTAATTATAGAAATGAATTTTCATACCTTCTAAGTCTTGCTAGTGGAACAACTCACTTCTGTAGAGAAGTCTTTCCTTTGCTGCAAGCCTTCATTTAAAGCTCTTGGCTTTTACAACGGCCTCTCCAGTGACTCTTGCTTGTCAAGGTTGCCTCTAAAGCAACCACTATTTGAGTCTGTCTATCTTCATGATATTATACTCATCTTTTAACCCAGAGATCTTGGCACAACATTCCAAGACCTTGAGGCAAAAACATGGAACTTGAAGCAAAAGGGGACAGGTACAGGGAGGAGATGAAGCTGTTCCTTAGCATTGTGTCTCTCTATTGTGAGAGGCAGGAGTATCCCTCCATCTAGACCTCTAAGCAATGGTTGGGAGGTCGATGCAAGTCCTCTAACACAGACTGAAATCTTGAGTTAAGGCACATTTGAGGGACAGTCAGGACTAGAGTGAAGTTCTTGATCCCAAAGCCAGCAACTGAGAAACCCGAGTTCTTTGAAAACTCCAACTTGTGTCTTTTTTTTTTTTTTGTATTTAAAAAAAAAAGGTAAAAAATCCAAGCCATTAAAGGTTTCCTGTGTGAGAAGTGCCTTGCTTCACAGCTTTAGCTGAGCAGCCCATGGTGAGCAAAAGGCTGTGTGATGGGAAGCTCATACCCACCATCCACTTCACGCCTGTGACGCAGCTTGTGCAGACATCACCCAGAGCTCGCTCCCTGCTGGCTGACATGGGATCCATCCCTGCTGGAACATGCTGCGCTCAAACTACTCCGCAGTGATTATCACATTTCTGACTGAAATGTATCTTGCCATCCAACAGAAATAATTCCTGTTTATGAGGCTCTTCTGAATTTTAAAAGCTGGTAGCTTTTGTTATTTTCTCCCTTCATCTCTCCCTCCTTATTTTATTTTCTGTTTCCAGTGTTGCAGTGCACGTGTCAGATACAAAGGTGTACTGGGATTCTGGGGGAGGATATCGAAACTTCAATGTATGTTCATAAGAAAGCATTCAAGGAGCCTGTGGGCAGATATTGGAGATAATTAGGAACAAGCTGGAACTGCTGCAGGCTCGAGGGATGTTTGCAGGCTGCAGAGTGTTCCTAGGGGAAAGAAATTGCTCTGTAATTACAGGCAAGGTCAGTGCAGTCAGTTCAATGCAAAAGAGATGGTAAGAACTGCGGGCTCCCTCCCTTGAAGATCTTTGAATGTCATTAGCAAGAAACAGTTGTTACCACTCTTTAAATAAATGTCCCCTGAAGTATACATTGTGTAAGTGTTCTCTCTGCTGTTAGGATTGCAGCCCTTTCTTGAGACAGAAGATTGATGGTGGTAAGCGAAGGGAACTTCTTGGTCACACTTCACATTTCTTTTAATCTCGAAAGATTTTGAATTTGTGTTTCAGTGGTGTAAATCTCCAATTTATTTAAAAGGCGTGTTATTTGTACATTTTTCTTTTCTGAAACGGGTCTTTCAAGATCTGTCTGAAGTATTTCAGCCCACTTCAATATATTTGAAGATGAGGCATATTTTCACGGCTGATGTGGGTAGCTTTGGCTCCAGGACATTCTGGTATCCATTTTAAATTCATCCTCAAGAGACAAACTTTGCTTCCCACCCTTCTGAGGACAAAGCCTTGAGTTCAGAAATACTCTGTGCCCAAAATTTGTCACCAGAAGCCTTCAAGCAGCAATACTAGTTGCAAGTACTACTCCCTTCTGTTTCTTGCTTGTGCTGTACAGCTCTGCCTTCTCCATTTTGCCATGGCAGCTGAAATGTGGGACCGCGCTGGGACTGTGTCAGGGATTGATTCAACTTAAACAAAAAAAAACTGGTGGGAATCTAGGCTGCAGTGGTGCCATACCTCCCACCCCCTTTCTTATGTTGGTAATGGTGTTGCTGCACGTGCACAGTGAGTTTGCTAAAGGAAGCTCTCTTAAAAATCGATTGCTGGTTTTGGAGGGTGTTTTTGGCAAGATCGGCTTCCTGAGCTGCACAATTGGAAGAGTCCTGGCGCTCGTGTTAGAAGAGGCTGGAGGATTATCACTTATGACAAGGAAAGCTGAGAGTGTGGCTGAGTCTAGCAAACCAGACTTACATTAGATATGCTGTTGTGAATCTTCCTTTCTGAAATTTTTAATTGGATCCTTTCTCTGATGTAGTTTGGAGTGTTGCACATGGAATGATCATCCTGGCTTAAGTGAGGGGCATGTTGTGCCATGCTAACGGTTGAGAAAGAAGTGATCAGAGCTGCAGGAACAGAAATATCTTCAGTTTGTCTTGCAGCTAAATGCTTTGTATTGTGACGGTCTAGCCTTCAATTACTTTTCAGGTTTTCTTCCTTGCCATATAAGCATAACAGATGTAGCACTGTTTGACTCAGAATTTTCCTATGAGTGTGTTTGACCAGTAACTGATTAAAGGGACTTGCAGCAGAGCCTTTTGGAGAAAGTTAACAACTCACAATTAATAGCTTCTAATAGTTTACTTAAGGACTTGGTGTTCTCCTTGAAAATATTTTTTCTTGAAGGCATTCTAAAATCTGTTTCTTGCTTGTTCTTCCTAACTGTATTTTTTAATTTAAGTTCTATTTAATCTGATGATGTAGCATCCAACATTGAAAATGGAATATATAGTTCTAGAAATAATACAAATATTTCCCTTATTTTTTGTGTAAGACGGCTATATATGAAAAAAATATCTTGCACTTTAAAAAATATATATACAAATACATGTGTTGCCTTCTACCTTATTACAAGAACCCAGGATTCAGCACATCAGAAATGCTGATCAGCTACTACTATTTTTTTATTTTCACTTTTCTGAGAGTATAATTTGGAGATGGTTGTAAGTTTGTTGGGGTATTGCATTGAAATAAATTTTGTCAATATTTCCAATGAATGTCTGCTGAACAGCCACTAACACGAGCTCCACTTCTCTCAATATGCCAACAAATACATTTTCTGACAGTTTTATTTGCTTAACAATATAGAGGTGCATATAACTATCATTACGGTGTCTGTATTAATGAGCTGGCAGTTGTTATTACAGTGCCTGGCATTATACCTTTGCTACGTATCTGTTTCAGTGCAGCTGTGCTGGCGTTACAGATCTCTTTACACCTCTGAGTAGCACCACTGACTGTCTTGCCCGGGCTATGCAGCTGTCCCCGAGCAGGGGAAGAGCTTCTAGAATCACCCAAGGACAAACATTGTGGAGAGAAAACCATTTAAGAAGAAACAGAACAAAAATCAAGAATCTTCTAACTTTTTTTTTTC
>JAOTQQ010000023.1:56231023-56266143 GCA_026546715.1 Gallinago undulata
GCTGCCCAGGGAGGTGGTGGAGTCCCCTTCTCTGGAGATCTTCCAGACCCACCTGGATGCAGTCCTGAGTGATGTGCCCTGGGCAATCGTGCTTTAGCAGGAGAGTTGGACTAGATGATCTCTAGAGGTCCCTTCCAACTCTGGCAATTCTGTGATTCCATCATATATAGAGAGTATAGTGTAATATATGCCTGTAATATAGTGACTAGTGGTATAGTAATATAGTGTCGTTACAGAATGTGCCAGTCACATTCACCAGTAATCTTGAAGGTAACTCCCACAGTCACCATTTGATAGCTGATGGGATCATCTGCCACCAGCATTTGCAGAACCGTTTTGTGGTTTGATCCTTCAAACAAAATGGAAGTTCATGGTCTCACATTTTTAATAGTATCTTGTAATCTTCATGGATACTGGTGTATGGTTTTCCCTTCTTAGACTGAAGGGAGGGAAAACTGCAGTTTCCTTTGACCTCATGTACGTTTGACAGGAAGGAAATCTGGTTAGGCTGAAAAATCCTGAAATCTGGTAGCCTGACTTTTCAAAAACTCTGTAGTTTGTTTCTTTCCAGAAGATGTTTGGGTAGTCAGAATCTTCAAAATGCAGGCTGAGTGTCTTTTGTTTGTTTTGGTTTGTTTTGGTTTTCTGATAATAATTTAGAAATAGTATACTCACCTGAATTTTCTTTCTCTGCTTCCCTTCCCCTCCCAGTCTCTTTTATCCTCACCTTCAGATATTCTACTCTGGAGCCTTGAAGAGTGGGGTTTTGAATAAACATAAAATGCTGAAGAGCTTGCTGCAGTATTGGTACACTTGACTGTGCATGACTTCTTTCTGTCAACAGGAGAGAGACACCTAAATGAAAAATGCATGAGAACAAGCAAATATTTTTCTGGTTGTCCAACTGTGGCTTAACACTTATGCTTTATATAAGTTAATGGAAACAGTTAGGAGATAAACACAATGGGTTAAATATTGACAAAATATGAGACCCACTGTTAATAAGCTTGTTTTTTTTTTAAATTATACCTAAATTTATTTCTATAACGTGGGAACATAACTTGTTGCTGGTTTTGCGTTCAAAAAGAGCTGTGCTTTCAAAGAAAAATGAAACTTCTTTCCTGTGCCACAGGTCTAATATGTTTTTGTCTCATTAGGTATTTGTACTTAAGAAATGTTTTACATCACCGGGCTTAGACTCAAAAAGGTATTCTCCCTTTGTTAAAGGGAAGATCCAGAGCAAAGACATTTGTAGCTGCCCTTTAAGTAAGAGTAAAAGTAGGTAACTGCAAATTGTTGGTATTTAGTGTCCTAGTAGGGCTAGAAATAATTTACCAACAAAAATAGATAATTTTTCAGAATCCAGTGTATTTCTGTCATTAGCCCTTGCCCTCTCTGAAAGAAAAGATGCATAAAGTTTTATTATAAAAAAATCTGCAGTTAAAACTTTAGTTTGGATGAACTTCATCTGGAAGGCCAGGTTCTCTTTCTAGGGGGAGCCTGAACTGAATTCAGACTTGTGGTAAGGTCATGCAAGTAACATCTAGCTCTTCTGTAGTGCTTTTTGTCCTTAGCTCTTACTGCCTCTAGTAAAGCACATGTAACTATTACCCTTGTGTTTCATGGTGGGGAAAAGGAAGGCAAAAAGCTTTATTTAATATGTGAAAAAGAGCAGAACTGTGGGATTGCTGTAATGGCGAAAAGAAGGAGGGGTGTCTAAATTAGTTATGGATTTTCTTGGGGGAAGACTAGCATCTGAATATTTTTATTAGGTTATTTCTTAGAAAATACCAAGTGGGTGGAAATGAAGGAGAGGGGAATGGAAAGAATTAAGTCCTAATATATAATACATGTAATCTTAATTCAGCCTATCTTTTGAGTGTTTGACACTACAGACTTAAAAGTACTTTTTGTCATGTCTGCAGAATATAAGTACAGCATAAAGGAAGTGTTGACAATCAGTGATTTAAAGGTATTCTCATAGGGTGCGTTGCAGTGAGAGAGAGGTATTTGAATAATGACTTTTATTCCTTTTGTAGTTATCTTAATTTTTATCTCTCCCTGTCCAGCATTCCTCATGCTGTTATGATATTTTTAAGAGGAGAAGCCTTTGGTTTCTCTGGTCTTGAAAGTGATGGTAAATGGTACTCGGGTGAGAGGTTATTGGCTAAGTCACAGAAGAGGCTTTTTCTCAAACTCATTAATTTTATATGCAGTGAATAAGGACAGAAATTGCATAGAGATTTTGTGCAAAGCCACTGCATGTATAGTTGTCTGAATTTTAAAATCCCCTTGCAAAGTCATGGTACTTGCACAGTACCATGCAACAGTTCAAACAATTTTGTTTAACACTTAACTCACACTGTTCTAACTGGTGTTTCAGAGACTGTTTTCTCAGGAAATCAAGTTTGCTTGTTTGTTTTTCTCTAGGATTAGTAAAGGCTTGCATCATTGTACGTGTGCTACTAACATAAAATGTCAACTCTTAAATGCAGATGTTTGTTAGGAAGACCTCAGTGTGTATGGAAATAACAGTGCTGATCCTTGATAAGATCAAGCTTGCTTATGGGATAAGTGCAGAAATTCTTCTTCAAACTGTTGTGTTCTGAAAGGTTGTTTTGAATTTTCCTTTAGATGAACTTTCTTTGGGCTTTAATTGAGAAGCACCATAAATCTGGAAAGTCTAGGTGACGTTTCTCATATCCTCATTGTGCTATGATGAAAAAAATTGGTAGCAGCCATTATTTATGAATCTTCAGTTAGTTGTAATGCTGAAAAGTGCTGGTAGTGACTCTCCAAACCTCATGGACGGTGTTCCTACTAAGTGTGCTAGCTGAATAGTGTTGTAAACTGTTTTATGACCTTGCTTTTATATCTATAAATTTGTTTTCTTATCTTTTTATCTTTTTAAAAAATTCTTCTTGGTACATCTATGCTAGACTGAAAAAAGTGGTTAACTACCCGAAGTGTGAGGTTAGTACAATGCCCTATATAATAGAGACAAGACAATTTTTACAGCTGTGATGAATGTCATGAATGCAGTTCTTCATTTAAATGAGTTCTCTTTAGCAATAGCTGTATAGATGCATTAATTGCGCATATGTGTCTACTTCAGATACAACTTCTGGAATATCCCGGGCAGCCTTTTGCTTGGTCTCTTACTGTATTTACACTCTTCTGTATATAACAGAATCTGGGTAATATTTTCCCTCTTTTTCAAGTCAAGACTTACGTGGGACTTGAGTAGTCTTTAAAATTCATCTGTATTGATTCAAACTTCTGAGCTTTAATTTTGGAGTACCTTAGATCTCTTTTAAAGCGGTAATTTAAGCCCTGGAGGAATCTTTTTCTTCTCCTTTGAGACTAAGTTTAGTACAGTGCTTTCATGGTTTGGAGCATCTTTCATATGAAGAAAGTCTGAGAGCTGGGACTGTTCAGTCTGGAGAAGAAAAGGCTCAGGAAGATCTTTTCAATGTGTCTAAACACGTGATAGGAGGGAATGAAGATGAAGGAACCAGGCTGTTTACCGTAGTGCTCAGTGGCAGGACCAGAGGCAACAGGCACAAACACAGGAGGTTCTCTGTGAACATCAGGAAGCACTTTGTACTGTGTGGGTGACCAGGCACTGACACAGGTTGCCCAGAGAGGTTGTGGACTCTCCATCCTTGGAGATGCTCAAAAGCCCCATGGATACGGTTTTGGGCAACTGTTATAGGTGATCCTGTTTCAGCAGGGTGGTTGGACCAGATGAGGTCCAGAGGTCCCTTCCGCCCTCAGCCATTCTGTAATTCTTTTTGTGTGCCTCAGATCCTACCTCTGTGTCTACTCCATCAATGAGACCTCCCTTCCCTACCCTCATTCCAAAGTCGTGCAATCTTAGTTCAGGAGCTTGCCCCAATGACTGCGGCCAAAAGAAAGTTCCTTTCCCTCCCCCCCACAATGTATCCTTCCTGAATAAGTTTCATTAGTTATACATGTCAAGTCTGAAAAGTTTTGGGAACTTTGGAAGTGAAAAAGTAAATATCGTAGTTTGTATTTGTGTGTATCAAATACATACGTGTGTCTGAATATTGCATGTATCTATATGTAATATAGATATTTTATAGGAGACCAATATAAAATCCTTAATCATAATGCTTTGGTTAACAATAGTCTTTATATCTTTAAATTGTTTTGTACCTTATTTTATTAACTTTTTTCTATTTTTTTGTATGTGCGTTCTTTGTCTTTCAGAGTTGGAAGAATCCATGGATTTCAAGCTTTGAATGACAAGCATCTTACAATATTACCTAAACTGAAAAGGCAAATGCAGCTCTGAGTAACAGATTAAGTGAGCTGGTGTGTGCACTCAATGTACATGAAAACGCACATGTTTTTGTCATCACATAGACTTATTCTTGCATATTCCTGAGACCTTTGCAATTGATGAAAATTAATTTGAGAACCAGATGGAGCACCTTTACAGCACAGGAATCAGTAACCCATGGAAAGACGCCTGCCAGTAATGTTCAACTTCCCACATGGTCTTCACGAGTGAAAACAGTTTGCAAGAAGAGGAAGAAAAAACACCCTCTGCACAGAAAAAGCCTAAGAAATACCTCCACGCCCTAAATCAATAGCTGTGAGGGAAACAGAAGAATACAGAGAGTAGAGGAAACCGATTTTGTTATCGGAGAGGAATAATGTATAATCTTTGGCACGTTTTGCTTTGGGCTCAATAGATTGTGAACGGACTAATAAATCGTGACCACATGTTGAATAATGATGACTGGAAGTAAATAAGTTGAGGAACTATGGGACAAGACTGGGCATTGAACTGAGCAAACCTCGTCGTCCTTCTTGAGTTAACCAGGTCGTCAAACTTGCATATTCTTTCTCCTTCTCCTTTTTCCTCTTTTCACTTAGTGTGGTATAAATACTAATTAATTGAGCTCATAAATGTTATTCAAATAAAACAATTGGAATACTTCATATGTTTCCTTCTTGTACAGCCGCAAATGTTGTGTCTGGAACTATGAATCTGTCCTGTAGACAAGCATCAAGAAGGAAAGATCCGATCAAACAAGCAAGGAAAATACCTAGCGAAATAGTGAACCCAGGAAGTCAGATTTTTAATGCTGCTTCTCTTTCTTTTTTAGATGATTCTATTTCTTCCTTCCTTGAATTTTAGAAGATTTTGAAACAGTGCTTACTTGATGTGCTTTAATTCTGGCATTTGTTTTTTACAGTAGGATGAAAAGTCTGTGATTCCTTGTAGCAGAAAGAAGGGAAAAGTATAAGAAAAACAGCATGACATTTTAGCCTGTTTCGGAGGAGAGAGAACTTCATGGTTCACCTGAGGCAAACTTATCTGCTTTGAAAGCCAAAAGCTTTTTAGAGCATTTTTGATTCTGCTATAAATGAAGAGGGGGTTTCTTTTTCATTCGTGTGTGGCAGCGAAAAGTGGGAAAGCAGGCAAGATAGTGTGATAAACAGTTCAGGCTGTGTTGGGTCTCTGGTGGAAAAAAAGTGCTGCAATGAAAATTGGATTGGCTTTGGATTGCAAAAACTTTTGAGTCCAACGAGTGGTTCAGTACCAAGAGGGATTTCCCAACTGGCCTGGCACACCAGTGCCTGCACAAGTTCGGGTCTGTTTCGCACGGTTTGTGTGCCTTTTTTTCCCTTTATGCAATCTCTTTCAGCTTTAGCAGCAGAAATACATCAGATGGAAACGATATGCCAGAGGGCAGCTTGGAAAAGATGAATGTCATATATTACATATATATGTATGTGCGTGTGTTTAAATTTCTGCAACTGAACTTTTGAAGAAAATCTGACTGGAGGAAATCTTAAAAGCCTTAAGTTACTTGAAACCTACACGTTTGCAACTCTTTGTCTCTGGAATTGCATTACGCTAAACTGGAATCTCAGGCTGTATAAAGATTATATCAAGTTGAGCAAAAAGATGACTTAATCATTTCTTGAGCGCCTCTTATGAAGTAGCTGTTTCTCCAAAGGATAAGTGCACCCTCACTCAACAGACTCAAAAACAAAAATGAACCTGAATTTTTTTTTAAGTGTTACTTTTTCTTAGCCAACTGCCATCATCTTTTATAGAGGAATTTTTCACTATGCATTTGGTGGATATTTATAAACGCTGACCCCATCCTCCTCCCTTTCAATGATCTATCCCAGGTCAGTCTTATCAATAAAAAAAAAAAAAATTGATTTAAATTTTGTGCACTAGACATATTACTTTCTTATGTCAAAAAATAAAATATTTAAAAAGCATGTATGCAGCCGTGGAACATGGGCCTGTTCTTTGCAGCGATTCCAACATCCTCTGCCTCTCCTGGAAAGGGAGAGTCCCCAAAAGTGAGAAGGAGAAACCCGTGTGCAGGAGGCGGTACTATGAGGAAGGCTGGTTGGCAACAGGCAATGGCAGAGGAGTTGTAGGCGTCACTTTTACTTCCAGCCATTGCAGGAGGGACCGGAACACCCCTCAGAGAATCAACTTCAATTTGAGGGGCCACAACAGCGAGGTAAGCAAAATGTGTGTTACACTTTAAAGCAAATGATAGCAATTTTTTTTTTTTGTAGTATTGGTAGTATTTCTGCTTTAAATTTTACAGGGCAGTATGAAGGTGGCTCAGGACTAATTCAAATGTGATTGGGATGTATTGGAGCCTTTCTAGTAAATTCAGGCACACGAGGCTGATGGTGGAGAGCTTCTCTGGAAATGGGTCTGGTTGTGGTTTGGCATATTTCCTCCTTCACTCCCCAGCACCTATCAGATTCTAGGCAAATTCAATAAATGTGTGTTAAGAGTTAAAAGTTGTGATGGTTGACTGCTTTTACCAGTGTTAAAGTCTGGCTTGGAGGACTAATGGAAAGAGTGGGAGATGATGTCAGTTGAAGTCTGACAGTTTTTCAGAGGCTGCAAACTGGACTGGCCTGTGGCAGGAGATAGCTGGCATCTCTAGAAAAACTTAATTTTGTTAGGAAAAGGGACTTCTCAGAAAAATGTTAAGATGCCTTGCAGTAAAATACTGTAACTTCGGAGTGCAAGGCATTGTTCTGACTATGACGCCACAAAACCTTTTCCACTTATTTTTTCTGGAAGGAATAAATCTGTTGGTAAAACCTGATTATTTCAGCTGTGTTTTACAGTCTTCCTGGCATGATTCCATAATGCTTCATGGCAAGTGCAGATGATGCCCAGTAGCATACAGAGTGTCTTGGACAAGTGGGAGAACTCTGTTTCTTTAGTTAGGCTGTATTTGGATGTGCTCTTTGAAAAGAATCTGTCCAAATTAAAGCTTTGCTCTTAGGTTAGTGGGTGGAATGACATTGTATGTACTGAAATGAAAACCAAAGATATAATGTGTTTTTTCTTGTCTTTTGTGCTACTTATTCCTTGGACTCTAATGTATGTTGCCCTTTTGACATAAGCTGCACCCAAGGTTTAGTGGTGGGGGATTTTTAATAACATTGATAACTCTTTTCTAAAGAGTTAGTCTAAAAGCTCCCTCTTTTTGAGGGAAAAAAAGGGAGCAGGGAATAAATATTTTGTCTAAAATAATTGCTTCCATACAGCTTGTCTATATGTAGGTTTGTGGGTGTATTGTAAATTTTATAGATTTTTACATTTATAGATGTATATGTTTGTATCATGTTCATTCAGAAAATTACAGCCACCATTTCCCAAATGAAAGAATGAAGTTTGGATCCAGCATTTTGTTTTGAGCTGTCTCTAGTTGTCAGTATAATTTTCAATTGCAAATTGCATTATATTTTTGAAATGTATGACACAATGACCGCTTTTTTATTCTCTAATGTTTCTGTCAACCTGGGCACCTATGTTACTCCTTTAGTGTAGTATGTGTCTTGGAAACAATGGAGGAAATGCTCCTTATGGAAATGGGAAGTTTTGTTGCAGAATGTGGAAATGCAAGACTAGGTTTAAATATGTGTCAGCTAAGTGGAGAAGATGCTGATGTGCATGCTGCCCTTTGGTTTTGGCTAGTTTTGCTCTGATTACTCAGTTGGCCATTTCTGAGTCACTGCATTGTTGCTGCGTGGATTGAGCTGTGCTGTTTGTACATCCTTTTACCTAAGAGTGATTGGTACAAGAGACACTGAAATGGAAATATCCCGAGTGATTTTTATTTTTTTTTTTCTATTTGGGTGCTTAAAATGTTCTGTGTCAAGGTTGTCGTTAATAAAAAATTGTGCTTCTGTAACTAATCTTCCTGGTGAATGAAAAATGAAAATATGTAAATGACCAGAATAGAGACTACCAATTCATTTCTTTGAATGGCACCACAAAACTGGTGTGGTGGAGTCAAAAATGTGTCATTCTGAAGGAAGAGGAGAGGTGGCTTTGGTGCAACTAAATGGCTGTCATGAGTCTGTGGCTGTTACCAGATTTTCTTGCTGGAATGTGTTTTTGAGCATCAGTGCAGCTGAAAGTTTATCCTTACAGGGTGATGTGTTACATAATACTCTTTACCAGGCTTACTGGATGTTATCTTTTTATAGAAGAATCCTACTAATTTTGGTAGGAATAAAACTGTAATACAGGATTTGTTAATTGTTAAAGGTACTAGTTGAATGGACAATGAGACTTTTTCTTTAGAAAAACACCTTTCATTCTAAATCTGTCTGATGAAAGATTCATTCAAAGAAAGAAAACATCGAACAGCACTGCTGTTTGCTAATGTTTGCATAAGAAGGAGTAGATGTTTTGTTTTCATATTCTCATGTTAAAAAGCAAGACAACAGCAACCTTGTCTCTTCTGTGTACCACGTTACACAATGAAAAACGCTGATTGAGCAAGCATGTCCTGATTAAAGTTACAATTGTACAGAATGTGCCCAAAGGGATGTGATTGACTTAAAATTTTAAGAGCCTGTCTGTTTCACTGACCAATTCTAGGATTGTATTGTGTAGTCTTGTTCCCAGAAATGGTGATTTATACCTCTACATATTTTTCTCTTGGATAAACCTACTGTGACAAGCCAAGTTTATTGCTTTTCTGAAATACATTGCTGCTTTAATATTAGTATGCATTCAGTTATAAAGTGTGGAATGCTATAATGAGCCGAGCAGAAGAGGTGAAAATACAGAAGCTAAATACTTTCCATTTGGGGTATAATTAGCAATATGACCAGTATATTGTATTTCAGTTTTAGGTTGAAAACCTGGAATGTGGCAGTGCTGTGCTTTTGGCAAGAACGTGAAACTATTTTTAAGTGGGTCATGAAGGTGGATGCTAGTGATGTATTTTTGCAATGTTTTTATGACTACTGAAGACATTCTATGAAACCTCCTTTTGGTACATAACTCGTTTTTTGACTGTAATAGCATGCCTGTAGCATATCAGAACAAATAAGAATGAAGAATTTCCAGGACTGAGTTCCTGACACGCACACTACAGTGGTGGACTTGCATGAGTCATCACATTGAACAAAATTGAGAATGAAATGCTTTGTAGTATGAGCTGTGCTGGAGTTTTTACAATTGCTTCAAGGGTTTTTTTTAGAGTTTGAAACTAGGAAGTGGCTGCCATATTTCTTTAATTAACAACATCCTTTTTATTTGTAGTTTCTCAGGACAATTGCAGGGTTTAAAATAAGCCTATTCTATTTATTCAGTGGCAAGGGGTGAAAATACTGCATTTTGTGATAGATCTGTTTTTTAACTTTGGCATTGCATTTATAGTCCTAAATTTCATTTCCATAGGGCTCAACATTCTAAAAATTAATTTTGAAATGGGCTCGTATCAAAGGCAGAAGCAACTTTGATGCAGAAGAGGAAATGTGTGTTGTGCAGCAGTTGTGTAGCTACGACAGGTTTCACGTGTCGTAGGAAGCACGTTCCATCTCTTCCCTCTCTAATCTGGGAAGTGTTTCTGTGAGGGTCGCTGGTGGATGGAGCAGATGTGAATGGCTGCAGACACATGTGGTTTAATTTGGTTTTGGAGCATTTTGTGTGGTCTGGGAGAACAAACTGCTGGAGGCTGGGACTTGGTGGGTTTCTTTCGTAAATCTGGCAGAAGGGTTAGAAGGCAGAATATAGAATATAGAAGGCAGCCAGGGAGCAGGGATGCAGTGGCCTAAAATACCTTCCCCTCCCCTGCACGTGTAAATGTGATGCTGTGCAGAAATTAAAGAGTGAAATTTAGAAGTCTTTGATTTTGACCTAACTTGACTTTAATGTACTGGAAAACAGTGTTAGAAAAGTAATTGAACACATGCCTTTTATGGCTCTTATTACTTCTGTGATAAATTAAGGATTAAATGAAAAATATCTGGTCACTTCAGCAAGGTCAGGGTTTCACCCAGTGTGAAGCATGCCAGGCTGAATATTTTTTTAATATTACTACAGAGACACTGGCTTTCAGCTTCTGGTTCTTCCTGAGGTTTCCGGGGAGAGACTTGCAAGGGAATCTGTGAAAGACAATTAGAAAAAAAGCCCAAATATATCCTCAGTGGATTTCAATAGCCTTATAGGGATCTTCCTTTCCAGTGAAAGATATACAGGCTGTCTGCAAATCAAATTGGTTGGATGGTGCTGCTGTAGGTATTTCTTTTAATGAGTTCTGTTGGGTCTAGTGTATTAAGAAGGTTAACAGTTTCCATGGCACTTGATGTTTCATAAAATATTAGTGTTTAAAATAACGTTTTGCAGGTGCATATTTTTCTTTTCACTGTGCTAACTAAAAAGACATCTTTGATATATTTAATATGATTCAGTATGCTAATTGCTGGACTGAAGCATTAAAAAGTAGTGCAAGAATATGCAAATTCTCATGCAGTGAATTAGGGAACGTGCTGAACACTATTGAGTAGGCATAGGGTTTTTTCCTGTAGATGTAAAGTAAACTTCTTTTTTTTTTTTTTACATTTGTCATTATTTGAGTATCCTAAGTACATAACTCCAGCTGCAAAAACCACCCTGTTTTGTTTAGCACAGGATTTAAAGTAGACAGGGACATAAGCATATTTCAGCTGG
This sequence comes from Gallinago undulata, assembly GCA_026546715.1. Classification (NCBI taxonomy): domain Eukaryota; kingdom Metazoa; phylum Chordata; class Aves; order Charadriiformes; family Scolopacidae; genus Gallinago; species Gallinago undulata. Next base: position 56,242,020 of record JAOTQQ010000023.1, read on the forward strand.
ACTGTCAAATGAATTATTTTTAGTTACAGCTTTTCAAAGTAACACTGTCCTTCACAAATATTCAATAAATGTTGCTTTTCATACTACATTGGTTATGGAAGTCTTTGCAGTGTTCTTGGTTTGGTTTAGTTTTACAGTGGAAGGAGGTTACAAATTGTTTTTCCTGTTTTGAAAAGAAAGCTATTCTTCATTGTCTCCACCTTTCTGAGCTTGTACATGAAAGTTCTGAGCGATTCTGACAGAGCAGATTATTTCCAGAAGTCTATTGCTTGCATAGGAAATAAATTTTAAACAAACAAACCTTTTCAATAGTGTTTTTTATTTGATAGTGTTACTGGTAAGAATATAGAAAAAATATAGAAAGCCTTTTGTCTGTTTTAATTGTAACTGGCATTTGAACCTTAAACTTTACATGTGATTTTTATGATGATTCCTGGAGAGGAAAAACAAGTCAGTGTGTGAGTCTTGACAGCCGTGGGTACCTTCTATCAATTGTTGCCTTCAGACATGGTTGGAACAGTTGTTAGTGGTGAACGCTTAAGAAAGACATTTTGAGGTAGAGAGGTACTGTAATGATGCCTTTTGGCTACAGAAGCCTCAGTGGTATGAGACATACACTGATGTAAACTGCAGTGGTACTGCAGATCTTCTCTCCTGTTTTTCTGTCGCTGTACACAGAAGGGCAAGGTTTGTTGGCAGAAATATCATCTTTTTGTTAAAGCAGGCTAGTATAATTGGAAAAGACAGACAAGCTTTTGGGCATACAAGGTTCTGAAGAAGACTTGCATTTATGAATGCTTGCCTAGATTTTACAATGCTGCTAGCTGATACAATGCTAAATCTGTCTACAAACAATGCCCTTCTCTGTCCTTAAACTATTATGGCTGCAGAAAAATAGTGTAGCAGAGAGAGCCAGGATTAGTCCTTCTGTGGGAAGTGACTTGCAGGAGACTAGGTTCTGTGCCTGACCAGGCTGTCTCTGTTAAATATGTATTGTGACTAGTATTGCCAGGCTTTTTTGACTACTTATTTTCAGAAAGGACAAACACATTGGGGTTTCATGCAGGCTCCTTGCTATACCTTCTTGAACTTTCTACTCTGCACTTGGTGCTTGAGTACTTTAATTTCTTGAAACAAGTATTAAAAGAGCCAAAATACATGTTAAACCTCTTTGTTAGTCTTTTTCTTGTCAATCTTTTAAACTTCTGATGAAGCTTAAATACATTCTGTGGCTTTCTTACCCTTTGCTTAAAAGAGGTAGCAAAGGACATAAATGGAGCTGAAGTTGGAAGAGGTTGATCTCCTTCCCTTAAGCAACAAGTAGCAGTCCTGCTGCTTCCCATTTCTGTGCCCTATATCAGTTTGCAAACCCAAAGGTATGGCCTAAACTGTTCTGGTACACCTTCTGTATAGCTTGTTCACTCTAAGAAATGTGACAACTTTGAATGTGTCTTTTTTCTTTGTGATAGTTTTTTCCAGCCATGCTCAGTTTCTGCTTCCACAAATATTTGGCCCTTTCTGTCTGTCCATCCGTCTTTCTCAGTTGCCTCAGAATCCCAGCCTCCTTGACCTCTTCCAAGTTCAGAGATGGTTGGCTGCTCAGTGCACTCTCCTCTTACTAAGGTACAGGATTATAGTCGTGTGGCCTTGAAGCAAACCATCCACTATTGCTGTAGCTGGGTGGTGGGAGTTGGTGAAGCTGCACTGATTTATCCAAAACACATGCATGCACAGTGTGTTTCTTGCAAAGGATAGGTCATCCGCTTTGGGAGATTTTAAATTACAGTTTTTCTTTTTTGTTTTAATAAGCGTCTAGAAAATCATCCCCTAAGGCTAAGTAAAAAAAAAAAAAAGAGGAATATATGACATGAAAAAAGTATTGTCAGCTTTTAAACAAAACTAATTATATTTGGAAGTGGGTGATCAATATAAACATTTTACTGTGCTGTTAATGGGTGGCTACAGTCATGTTGTTAGATAATTCTACTCAAAGTTTGAAGTGGAATCAAGCTCACCTTTATCAGAAATGAAATGAACAATTTATTCATGTTAAATTGTTGCAAGATAAGAACATGAATATTGCAAGATAATGATATGTCCAAGAGGAATCTCTTGTCTTTTGAATTAGGGTGAAGGTGCACTGTTGCTCTGGATAGGAGCAATTTTTTTGCTATGATGATTTGGGTATTCAAAGAAAATAAACACATTTTCTTTAACAAGAGCTTAATGATGAGGATGTACAGATGTAGTGAATAGGTGAGATTACTACTGATAGTTGATACCTAAGCTTGGAATAGGAGCACCTTCTGAATAAGGAAGGTCACAACTCAATGTGTAGGCCTTGTATATGCCTACATACACAGTGAGCATCTGAATAGTGGAGAAATCAAGTTTTATGGTAGTGTTTCTGAGCCATAATAATCATTAATGACACTGCCTTGGTTTAAACAGTTCCCAGAGGAATTCACCAAATTACAGATAGTCTGAACAGATAAGATACCAATTACGAGCCATAAACATTTCACAATATAATTGAACGTAGAGCACCAAGTAATTGCTTGTCAAGTATAGCTAGAATGTAGTAGGACAGACAAAAGAAATTTTAGAGGCACTTGTCCTTGGGCAACGAGAATCTCTGCACTGATAGCAATCTTTTATAAATCTGTGAATTTCTGAGGGACTTCTCTGTATTCTCTTTGCATTAAGAGCTTCTTTAAAGGCAAGTAATCCACTTGTATAACAAAAATGTTGCAGGAAGTAATGAAGTTGAATTGGGGAAAATTTTGTGAATTTTCACAAAGGAGTGCTGGTTTTAAGTTTTCAAAATCGAGTTGTGTTCTAGTTCTGGAATTATTTGACAGATTAATATATTGGAAAATAGTATCTGTATATATTTCTCAATTTTTTGCATATTAAGGAAATGAGATGTACACAGATGACTTTACTAATGAAGAAAATACATCTTTGTTTAGCCTGGTCAGAATGTAATGAAACTGCAAAGGACAGTGGATTTATTCTAGTATTCAAAAGGACACTCTGGCACCTCTTGCCCTGGTTAACAGCAAGGTTCTCAGGTTGGTGGAAGATGTGTGTTGTTGAAGCCTGATTTGGCAATTTTGGTTGTTCTATGCAGACAACAGGCAACACTGTGTCCTGTAAGATTCTAGTGGTGTACCCCAGGGTTCAAAACTGACCCTAGTCCTATTTGACATCTTCATTAATGATCTGGATGATGGGGCAGAGTTTACCCTCGGCAAGTTTACAGATGACCTCAAACTGAGAGGAGTGGCTGTTATGCCAGAGGGTGGTGCTGCCATCCAGAAGGACCTTGACAGGCTGGAGAAATGGACTGACATGGACTTCAACTAGAAGTGCAGAGTCCTGCAGCTGGGAGGAAGAACCCCATGCACCACAATCTATGCAGCTGGAAAGCATCTTTGCAGAAAAGGACCTGGTGATCCCGGTAGATGCCAAGTTAAACATAAACGAGCAATGTGACGTTGTGGCAAAAAATGCAAACAGTGTCCTCAGCTGCATTGGGACAAGTATTGTCAGCAAGTTGAGGGAGATGGTCCTTCCCCTCTGCACAGCACTGCTGAGGCCACATCTGGAGGACTGTGTCCAGTTCTGGGGGGCTCCCCAGTACAGGAGAGACATGCACATACTTCCAGGGCCACAAGGATGATGAAGGAACTTGGAGCACCTCACATTGTCCTGGTTTGAGGGAAGGCTGAGAGAGCTGGGACTGTGCAGCCTGAAGAGGAGGATCTTAACAATGTATATAAATACCTGACGGGAGGGTGCAAAGAAGATGGAACCAGGCTGTTTTCCGTAGTGCTCAGTGACAGAGGCAGTAGGCACCAACTAAACCACAGCAGGTTCTCTGTGAACGTCAGGAGACACTTTTTCACTGTGAGGGCAACTGGCTCAGGTTGCCTGGAGAGGTTGTGGAATTGCCATCCTTGGAAATATTCAAAAGTCATCTGAACGCAGTCCTGGGCAATCGACTCTGGGAGCTTGGATCTTCCAGAGGTTCCTTTCAACACCAGCCATTCTGTGATTCTGTGAAATCTGTTTGTAAGTCTGGATGAAATCCTTTGCACCTACACTGGTTGCACAACATAAAAAACCACAACTCTTGAAGGCAGGCGGGAAGTGTGAAATATGCAAAATTGTGGAAGAAAAGCCATTCAAGTTTGGTTAAAATGGGAGAACAAACGGATGTGCTAGAGGAGGCACAGAACATTTTTTCTGAAGGTGAATCCAGATGATATTCTGAGTAGTCAAGTAGTTGGAAAGCATAGTCAAAATCCTCATGGGAAATTACAGGAAGAGATAATTAAAATGCAGATGAAAGTCAAAGCTATTGAATGTGAGGGTAACTTCAAGAGAAGCAGAATTTGAGAACAAAAATTGTCACTAAGCTGAAGAGAAGAAACTGCTTATGTGGCACAAGCCGTGACCCTTGGAAGGAAGTTCTAGAAGAAGCTGCAGAGCATAATTCCATTGAAAAGTATAGAAATTTGTAGCCCTGCTTATAACGAAGTAATAAAAAAAGGCTAAACGTAGTCAGTGAGATACAATTTCCTCCAGAAGTCAGCTATCACAGAGGTACCGGTGCCCTAATTACTGAGTGTGTTCATCTGCATGTAAAATGAGAAAATAGCAAGTAACGAGTTCATCAAGGAAAGACAGGCAGAACTGTGAAGAAGCCTGCAGCAGCAGATCATCACTACCTAGGATAGGTGTGGACATGTACCTGTAGATGTGTAGGAGAGCCAATCTCAGAAAAGTTGTCCAAGCTGAGAATGACACTGGCTTTTGTGAAGCTGAGCAAACGTGTAGGGGATCTGACATTGACAGTCAGCAGAAGGCAGCAATCAGTTCCACAGAAGTAGTTTCCAGAGAGGATAATGGCCAGGAGCAGAGGACACAACTGGCAGTATGGTGACCTCCTGAAGTTAATGTCCTGGAGAGGGGGCTAAGCATAAGGACCTTCAAGAAGTGTTGGAGGAGTTGAGAAAGAGGGAGTGTTTCAGCCCATTGAAGAGGAAAGCCATCATCTGAGTAAGATGGAAAAAAGACAGACAGAGGGTTCTTCTACCCAGGGAAGAGACAGCTCTAAAACCTTTAACCTGAAAAGAGTTAGAGGAAGTTGAGTTTCACAGAAAATCTGAATCAAGGTCATTCTCCAGGTAGAGACACAACAAAGAATTACGTCAGTGGAAAAAGAGGTGAGAAGGAGACTCAGGCTTGATTTTTTTTCAATTACAAAATACTAAAAACAAAGATATGTTTGTAATTTCTAGCTACCCTTTCTAAGACCTTTCTTGAAGAATGACCTTATCTTTAAATGGTGCACTTGTGAACATATCCTAAAAGGCCAGTCTGACAATACAATGAGGCAGCTTCCTGATGCTCTGCTGTTGGTAAAAGGAGTGTTGATTGCATCCCAGAGAGCTTAGTTTACAAGGGATACGAGCAGGCCTTTATGTTAGGATTATTGTAAGGAAAAAGGATCCTATTCCTTATCCTTTCCCTTCCCTTAATTTTTATTTGGCCCAGTGAAGTATTTTGTGAGCCTGGTAATACACAAATATCTTGCTCCTCAGTTCAGCAGTATTCTGGGAGTGTACAACGAAGCTGCATTATCTGCTGCTGCACAGAAGTGATAATGTTAAATGCCTGGTTAATTAATAAACGGTGCTGCTGTGGAGGGAGTTGTTTTTATTGTAGGGAATGGATGCTCCAAATGTGGTTCCTTGAAATGAGGTTTCTTAAAAGTATGCAGAGGACTAAGTGACTAAGAAAGGCTGCAGTTTGAGAGTACCTGTCACTTCTTGTTCTGGTAATGTCATGAGTTAGGCTTATACTTCATGACCTAAATGGGAGCAATACTGAATAAAGTGTATGAAATGGAAGAACATTTGATGTTACGATTACAGGCATGGATTGCTTTACTGTACAAAGTGAGCTGTTAGCATAAGTTATGTTTATTGGCGCCTAACATAAATGTTTTCTCATGTGTGTCATCTTAGCAATTCTACTTTTGCCCACAAGTTGATCACAGATGTTAAAGTAGGAATTGCTGTTTTCCTATGAAATGCCATCAAACTTCTACATGTTTCATTTAAATTTCATTTTCAGCATTCTTACTGCTTCCAGAATAATGCCCTCAATGGTTTCTTCAGATTTAGTAGTCTTTTTACTAATTAGGAAACCCAGATTCTGCATTCCACTTGTGAGAGAAGTTGGTGTGTCATAAGGTGGCTTGAAGATTGGCAATATTCAGGTTATAAAGGTTATAAAAATGTAAACCAAGGCTTGTTTATTGAGAAATATGTATTGGAATATATATATGTTGTTCTTGTTTGAAGGAAATCAGAAGTCTTTTGAAGCAGTGTTTCAATTCAGGAATAGTTAATAAGGATAAAATTTGCCCTGCTTCAAATACTTTCTCTGGAAGAAACAAGTCCAGCCTGGAGGTTAACAAATTAATCAGAATATTGTCTTTTTAATACATACTACTTATGCAACCAATTATATCTTGTCATTATGTCTTATGGCTGCCATAAAGTCATTCTGTTGATTAACTGGATTCAAATTAGGCTTTGACACAATGTTATTATGTTTTATTAAAGGTCCTAACTGGAGCTGGAGTTTCGTTGGGTTAATTGTGGTAGCAGTTCCAGAATTGTGGTCACTGGGTATGTGTTAAAATATGTGCCCTGCCTCAGCCAGCTTTCTGCTCGGTTCCCTCCAAATGCAGAAGTGTGTTGTGGTTGTGATTATCCTGGCCAGGGAGATTACTGTGTTTACTGGCTGGCAGTGGGTGTCAGTAATTAGAGGTGGAGGTTGCTTCTCCATCCTGAAGGTCCTGAGCTGCTGCTAACAACTCATTTTAGAGCCACCTTCTGCCTGAGATGGGAGATGGAGATGCCTTGTCTAAAAACAGATGAGCCTAAAGTACCACTTGAAGCAAATGTGTGTAATTTTTTTTCTGTATGTATATAATATTTTTATACAGCCTCATTTTTATTTTAATTGCTCTTTCTGCAACTTTGACGCATAATTATGATAATAATTGAAACTTGTTTGTAAGACTTGAAGGACTTAAGCTTGTTCATATAACTAGAAAACATATAAAGAAGTTGAATTTTACATGTATACATATATCTTAGGAAGGATGTGGACCTGTTTGAGTGGGTCCAGAGGAGGGCCACAAAAATGATGAGAGGGCTGGAGCACATCTCCTAGGACGACAGGCTGAGAAAGTTGGGGTTGTTCAGCCTGGAGAAGAGAAGGCTCCACAGAGACCTTGTTGCAGCCTTCCAGTACTTAAAGGGTGCCTATAGGAAAGATGGGGACAAACTTTTTAGCAAAGTGTGTAGCAATAGGACGAGGAGTAACAGATTTAGACAGATATAAGGAAGAAATTTTTTGCAATGGCAGTGGTAAGACCCTGGCATGGATTGCCCAGAGAGGTCGTAGGTGCCCCATCCCTGGAAACATTCAAGGCCAGGTTGGATGGGGCTCTTGAGCAACCTGATCTAGTTGAAGAGGTCCCTGCTCATTGCAAGGAGGTTGGACCTTCAAAAGTCCCTTCCAACCAAAACTATTCTATGATACATATATATACATATATATATATAAATGAAAGGATTTGTTACATGTACTTCTAGATAAAATAAATTAATGTAAGAAAAGCAGTTGAAAAAATAACAGCCATGGAAATGTTCTGTTCCACAGAAAAGTAAGCCAGTGAGGAACTAAACTATTTGATCTGGGGACCTTGTACAGTCTTCTAATGTCATGCTTTACTTACAGCTAACTTCATAAAATATAAAACAAATGTTCTATATTGAGCTAAAAATTAATGTGGAGCTTGATAAATGTGCAAATAGATGACACATGCCATAACGCGATACTATTTTAAATGACAGCATAGCATTTTCATAGTGACCTTTGAATATTCTTATTTTCTAATTAATGATCCTTCAAATCTGTTGTGAATAGGCATGAATCACATAGTAACCAAAGGAATGAGTTTTCTGTCCTCTTATTTTGCCTACTTAGCTGTTTTGTTTTGAAGGAAATAATTTCTCCTTTTACTATGGCTGTTCATGTGCTGTCAGTATTTCTTTCCTACAAGTTCCCCATTTTTAATAACTGAAATTAAACTAGAAACACCTTTTTGATATATGTACCCAAGATGGAAAATCTTGCTGGGCACTAGGCATTTTATTACTTCACTTGGGATACTTTTCAAGATAGTTTCTGACCATGAGACTATTGTACTGAAACACATGGAAGTTTAGTCACAAGTGTATCTCCTGTCTACAAATAATAAGACCTAGACTTAAAAGATTTAAAACTTGATGGTTTGGGGCAGTTGTTATTTTTAAGTTTCTTGTGTCATTTATGTTTGTAATCTCCAGGACAGAAATTTGAAAGCTTTTTAATACTGGAAACACTCTTGTTTCTCAGTTTTGGTTTTTTTTTTTTTTCTAATACAACTAGTAGTATTAGAAATGCCTTGCTATTAAAATGTTGGTTTTAAATTGCTGGTGCAAATAATAGTAGCACTGGAATTGTTAGCGTTATTTCTGCTTGCTCTCTGGAAATGGTAAGCTTTCCAATGTTATTATTGTACTGTTGAAAAATAGGTAATTTCATGTGATGAACATTCATTTTTGTTTTTACTGGCATTTATTCAAGCAGATGGTTTTACTAATTTGATGTAGGGTTCTAATGTATAATTAATTACATGTTAAGTAGTAGCGATGTCCATGAGAGTAGAGGAAAGAGCTCAGAGTTTAGGTGGAAGTGGGGGTGAGCAGGGGAACAGGGCAGTGTGAAGGGTAGGGTAGGAATTTGGGACTGTTTGGATGTAAGATGTAGAAGTACCTGGAAGGGGATAGGAGGCAGAGAGAGGATAAGCCAACCTGCTGCTTTTTCTAGGGCCCTGGGGTTGGACCTATCATTCTGAGGTCCTGAATTCCCTTTGATTCATAAATAGCTATCAAATGCGGTCAAAATATCTTCATCCTCTGTAGTGAGTGATCCAAACCAGAGGTGACAACTTTAATAGCTGTTAGTTAAATGTAGATAGTAGATATCAGTCCTGCTCATCGTTTTGTGGATTGATGGTGGATGTCAGGAGCAACATGTAGGATTTTCCTATTTCTTTTGTAAAGCTTGAGCAATTTGTCAGACAGCCATTGTGTATCAGAGAGAAAGATTAAGCTTTAAGTTATGAAATGTCAGCATTACCTGCAGTTGTTTTACTGTGTCAGTTCATTTCTTTGAATGTGTTGGCGCATACATATTATGATTCAGTTTTCAATTACCTATTCTTTTTTTTAGACTCGTTGGAGTTCTCTTCTGTTTAGTGCCTGTATGGGGTCTGTGGATGAGAGAGAGTTGCCTGAAAAAACTCTTTTATTACTTGTTTCTGAATTCAATAAGTATGCAGTGAAGGGCATGAAGGAAAGTAAAGCCATGTTGTTGGGCAGCTGAATGTTGCTGTGGAGGATGGGGGGTTTTTTTACTGAGCTTTTCACCATAACCAGGATGATTTCTCATTTTCTGACAATGGTAGTAACCATTTGACTAACTTTGAAACTGTAAAGATGAACTAATTTTCATTAATGCTTAGATACTATAATTCTGCACAGGTAGCCAGCCTTTCCTGGTCTTAAAGCATTTGCTTTTGTCATTCTAATCTTTCTAATTTTCTGGGGATCTGATTTCACAAGCCAATTTTAAAATAAATTTTCATGACATCTTCAGAGTTTGATTATGAGTAATATTTGGCCCCATATATTAGTATATATTTGGCTAAGCTTGAGGGATTTCTTGATGGACAGCATAGCTAACTTCAAACTTGAGGTTCTAGGTGTATAGCAGTAAGAGTAACGGGTTCTTTAGTTGTGTTTCTTTTTCAGTTGTGTCAGCTCATAGTGATTCAGTTGGTTCCTCATCTTAGAAATCACCTGTTTGGAACTTCAGAACAATTGTAATGGTGCAGATTGTGCTCAGAAATGTATAACACAATTCCTATTAATGGGAGGTTTTAATAATTGAGTTCAGTGTTGCTGATGATAACATTAGAGATGTTAAATCTAACTTGCCCTGTTGAGCTTGACTTTTAAGTGTTCTAAAAAAATTCCGTGATGTACGTATATGCTGCAGTGATTATTAAGACTGAGAATCACAGGCATTTAATTGAATCTTAAACATGGTAGTGTGACTCCCTTGGGTAGGCGTGAAAGCTAGAAGAAAGTCAGATAATTGACAATAAGAAGCTTCACTCCATGTACTAACTCCAGAATCGTTTGAGAAATTTAGAGAGTTAATCAGCAAACTTAATATATCCTCATCAGTACTGCAAATACCATCGCAGACTGAAAAATCAAGTTGAGTTTTCAATCCCATCAATAATCCAAGATTTTGTAGGTTAATATTGGTTACCTCTCTTATATTGCCTGTCTAACATGATACTCTAGTGGGTTCAAGTGGGTATAATGGAATGAATTGTTGTATTTAAGAGTAAAGATATTCCTTTGGTTTTGAAAGCAACAAAAACTTATCTTTTCTCTTTACTGTAACTCTGCGGTGTTAACTTTTTGAGTGTCAGCAGAGGTGAGTTTTGAATACACATGGGGAGCAAATTTATTGAGTACAAGTTGCTACTGCTAAATAAATTACTCTTAAGGCTGCATTTTAAAGCCCTTATATTACCAGCATGAGACAGACGCCCCTAAAATGACTTAAAGAAGGTGTGTGAACTGTAGAGGAGGTTTTAGAAAGGGAGTAAAATGTCTTTTAAAATGTCCTTTATACTTCCAGGTGGTTGCAGAGGGTGCTTTTGGGGGTTCACTGTCCAATGTGATGATGATTAATTTTCCAAATTGTTTTTACAAGCATTCTTTAACAACAATTCCAACATACTGTTCTGTGGCACTTGTGGGTAACTTCTGTCAGTGCAGATTTAGCTACTGTTCTTGTGAAATTGAATTTTTCCTTCATAATTTTCCTTAATAGTGAAAGATGGCTTATTATTTTTTAAATAGTAATGTGGACAGCACTGGTTTTAGTGGAGCATGTTAGATTATGTCAAATATTATTTTACCTAATATTCTGGTGATAAGGACAACTTTCTATTTGAGTTTTTTCACAAATTGAAAGTATTTGAATTTTTTCACTTAGAATTTTCAAAAGCTATTTCTCTCCTCAATATGTGTAATTCTGCTTGAGGAAAGTCTACTGCTTTCTTCACTCACTACTTGAGATAAGTAGGGAGGTGAAACCTTGAAAATACTTAAAATAAAATCGAAGACACAGATTTTCCATTTCTGTGAGCCAATAGTAGTCTAAGTTCAAAATAAGAAGCTTATTTTTGAGGATTTTTGATCAGCTGAAAATTTTTGGAACAAATCTAATCATGACAATCACATAATTGATGGAAGGCTGCTTACCAATTTGTGTTCATTTTTGGGTGGTTATTAGCAAGCTAATGACTCTGGATGCTGTTTTGAAATTTCCTGTCGCTTCTTTTCATTGTCGCTGGGAGCAGTGGGTGTCATTCCAGGGGATCAGCCTGGCATTTTATATCACATTTCTCAAAGGTAGTGACGAGGAGCACAGCGTATCCAGACCAGTGATGCCCAGTCTTCTGCCTGGAAATAGTGGAAGTTACCTGAGCAGCACCTGTTGAATATGCTCATTCCCATGCTTTGCTGAAGGTGGCAGAAGTGGGGAGCCCAGGTGCTTGGTCATGGCCATGCTGAGGAATGAGATTTGGCTGCCTTTCTCCCTTGTGGTGTTACCACCAGCGCCGATAAACTGTTGTGCCTTACACAGCTGCAAGAGCCACTGCAAATCTGCTGTGGTAGCACTCTATGTTGGAGGTAGTGGGAGTTGATCTGTCATCGGAGACAGGCCTGAAGCTGTAGCAGAAGTTCTTCATTCACTTTCCCCATTTTGCAGGGTTTTTGTCAGTGAAGGATCCCAGCAGCAAGAGACCGAATCAAGCTATGGAACAGAAAAGAGTGAGGCAGGATCTCTCAATCACAAGGATGCCAAACCATCTGACATCAAAAAGCTGTTAAAACGTACGAGTATATGACAAACTCTAGCTCAAATAGCATGCTGGGTCTTTTAGAATATTAATCTATTTTATGATCTCCTTTTTATAAATAAAACTATATAATAAAGTGCTTCAGGGTTCTTTGAGATGAAAGGCATTAGATAATGGCACCTTTGGATGTTTACCTCTTGTCTGGGCCTGCTAATTCATTTATCACTGAAATGCTTTATTGCAACATCTCTTTTCTTGCCCATGTGTGGTGTGAAACCATTTGAATGTCATCCTTATTTATTTTGAGTTGCCTATTGTGAGGCATCTATGGGCTGAATTAAAGCAGATACGAAACACTAAAACCAAATCCCTACATAAAACTGCCAAATAAAATACATAGCCAGGCAAGATTAAGAAAAACAACAATCAGACACAAGGACAAGCCCAGTAGACCTCTTGCGAGCCACCCACAAAGGGATTAGTTCCCACCTACTCAAAGGAATGGGAAAGGAGACAAAAGAGCAAAGGGAAGGAACCCGAAATAGGTTAAAGTAGCTCATTTGAAAGAAACAAGACTTGCAGTAAAGGCAGCCAGAAAAGGGCAAGAAAAGAAGTGCAAGCTGAAATGTTAGGCAAAAATGTAAGTCTCTATATAGGGGTGGAAGTCACTCTGGTGCAATGTGGCATCCAGAGCAGGCAGAGTCCCTCTCTGACATGCAGCCTGCAGGTTTCAGTTTGGTTTTGCCTGGCCTTTTCAACCTGCCCATGAACAACCAGCTGCAAGGGAGACGGTGGTGCCGATATGAGTCAGAGAGCTAGTCTTCTGAAACACAAGTTTGCTTTCCTGGTTGGAGTTACAGTGTCAGGGCCCTTATCCGCCTATTAAACACAGAAGACCCAAGTACTGAAGTGTTTTGCAGGATATGGGGTCATGAAGTTGTAAAAAGAGACATCCTTTTGAGGTTTTGGGTTTACTGACCTTGCTGATTTCTTCTCATCTTTCCCAAGACAAGCCCTTTGTAGCCATCAGAATGCTATAGGTTGATGAAGACCAAGTACAATAGTTTATCTAAACCATCCCCTTTTAAACAGATTATTTCTCCACAAATGGACCTTGCTTGTTTGTAATCAGCAATGTAATCCTTCACTTGTGCCAAGTTATTGCCCCTAAAGAGGTTAAATTATTGAGGATGGGAGAAAAGTTTAACATCTATCTTCACATTTTTGGTAACATCAACTCATGCTCCCGGCTCTAAATTTTCGTCTGAACATTATGCTGCTCTTGTTACACATTCTGGCAACCTGCGGTTGGTTTCTGCTTTGCATAGCTGCCACTTTATGGGATTCTCACTGATGGTTGTTTTTCTACTTGGCCAATTTAGCCATTTCTTTAAATGGTACAAATAAATTAATAAAAATAAAATATGTCTTTAGTTCCACTGCTGGTTTTCCTCAAGCAGTATTCCTGTAGTTTTCACTCCCTACCTGGTTGCAGTCACACCGTTTTGCGTTAAAAATATTTTAATAATAGTACAATATTTTGCTCTTTTTTCTATTATTCCTTTTGAATCTCTTTATGTGAAATTGGTGCTTTTCAAAGCTGGAATTTGACTGTCTTGGAGGATGATAAGAGAGATACTGGGCAGAGTGGGTGTGCAAAAAGGCAGTTGTAAGAACTCCCATGTCTTGCTTGCTGTGACCTTTAAGTTTTATGGTCACCTATTGCCAGGGTCCTGGTGCAGTTCCCAGTGCGGATGCTGGAGCAGCTCCCTTGTGGAATGCCCTAAGCATTGGGATCAGGAGCACATATATAATAGTCATCTAACTGGACCAGGTTTCAGTCATTACAGTCCTGTCTTAAAGGTGTAACCAAGGGCAATCTGCAGGTGACTAGGAAGATGCTACATATTCTTACCTATAGAGTCTTGTATAAATTGGACAGTCATCACTGGTTTGTGAGAGATATCCCAGGGATGTTATGGACAGTATGGACAGTATGGATGGAGCTTTACAAAATAGTGGGGCATTGCAAATTTCATGTTCCTCCTTATTAATGTGTGTTTGGTATTTGTATGTTAAAAATAGAATGACTGTTTTCATTTAAAACATACACTAATTGAAATAGCAAAGATAATGTAAAGTAGTGATTGCCGTCACATCAAGAGGAGCTCTGACTCTACTGAAGCTCTCTTGGACGCTGCAGTTGTCTTCATAAATCCCAAATTGTCATACTGATGTAAAGCTCCATCCTCTTCATTGCAATGTTGAATGGACCTGCAGATGGGTGCTACGCCCAGATATGCAGGATGAAGGTAAAAGGAATATGATGAAAGAAATAGTCTGTTTTACCTCCTTTATGCAATCTACTATTTAGCATTTTTTGATTTCTGTTCTTCACTGGTAGTATGCTGTGACACTTCTGAAAACTATTGCTGTGGTACTGGATTTATGGGATGATAAAACACCCCAGTCTTCAGAGCTTTCTGAGAAGCTGTTGTTTGAAAATGGAATATTTTCTTTTTATTTTTTTCTTCATTTTATCTGTCTTTACCACATGTCTAAATTCTGCTTTTCCTGTATTCCTAGTAGTTTACTTTTTCATTTGGGAATTAAACTCTTCAGCCTGAGCTGCTGCTTAGCATGTCTTTATCTTGCTGATTTGTCTCCTCGTCTTAATTACATCAGCTCCAAACCCTATACAGATTTCTGAAATGGCTCAGTCTTACTTTCTGGCGTGCCTACTTGATTCACATTGCTTAGTGATAGAGTAATTTAGACCAGAGATTTCTACTTGGACTTTCTGGTGGTAATGCAATCTAAAAAGTTCTATGAGGTCTTGAGGTGTTCATTGCAACTGTGATTTGAGGCATTTGGTCTTCTATGAGCACAGATAGAAGGCTCTGTGCTGAGATTTATAGTAGAAATAAATGTATGTGAAGCTGCCCGCATTGTTGTATTAGCTTACCTAGAGATATACTGCTCAGTGTTCTTAAAGTGTCTCGTCAGGGTTTTAACTTAATTACAATTGAACTTTTTGATGTGAAGAGAACAAAAGAGATAGTTAAAACTTCAAATATTGACTTTTTGAGAAAAGGAGTGAAAAAGAAGTACTGAGCAGACTTTACCAGAGGTGGGGGGTGAGAGAGAGAAAAGTTTAATGCTGGCACTGTCAATTTTTGGAATTAACTTGTCACCAGTTTGAGAGAGGAGAGCATGAAGTTTTACATGTTAAAAGCTTTGTCCACAGTGGTTAAGAGCATCCACAGAGAATCAGATCAGATGTCCACATGTCACAGTGTCCTGTCTCTGGCAGTGACTGTTAGCTGACACATAGGGAAGAGCTTAAGCACCAGTGAGCTCACAGTTGTGCTTTCCCAATACAGCCTCTTATTTTCAGTGAGTCTGGCTCAGGGGCTCAGTGAGTGGCTCAGGGGCTTTCTGGGCCACGTACCTGGACTTTGTGTCCTTATAACTTTCTTCTTGAATTTGTCTAACTACTTTTTGCATCTGTGTAAATTTTTGACCTATCCTGTATAGTGAATTGCACAATTTGCCCATGAGTTGTGTGGAAAAAGTATATTCTTTTGTTGTTTGGATATTCATCCTTCTGATTTCTTTCAATGACCTTTATTTTCTGCACTGGAAAAAGCAGTAATATAGTGTTACCTATTTACTTCACGCCATTCCTGATTTAATAGACCTAATATGATATCCCTTTATAGTCATTTATTTTCCTGATTTGAATAGTGCTAGTGTATTGCTCACACAGAATATAATCTATCTGTAATTTGAATCATTTTTTTTTCCTGTTCTCAATGTGTTTTCAAGTAGCCTTAGATGCATTTTGAGACTAGAAGAACAAAAAATTCACATAATAGAAATGAAAACCCATACAGTGGCATAATGCTGGTTTCTGTTTTTCCTCTCTGCCACCCCCTTACAGTTGCAAATGGTGACCAACATAATAATGACAATTATCACTTGTTATAGTTAGGGCTGATGTATTTCTTTGAAAGAAGGCCTAGTGGGGGACATTTTAACTGGTGATGGATAGAGGACCTGACGTGGACTCCCAGTACAGTTCCTGATTCTTTGTTCCATGAAATATTTGTCAAAACAGTGGTGATAGATGATGATACGTAGTTATTTTTTTTGATGTGAAGGATGGCTGCATTCAACATGCACACACGTAGATAAAAGATGTTGAACAGCTTCAAAAGCCATGTCAGTCAGTCTGTCAAAATCACATTGGCAGACCTGGAGCGTTGTACGTACAGATGGGACCTGAAAGAGAGATCTGTTTGCTCATGGGAGAAAAGGGAGCTTGGTTTGACAAGATCACCACCGAGAGCTGCTGGCTTACTTGTCTGTGACTGTGTCTTCACATGCCTTGCAAGAAGCTTGCTCTAAATCTTTTTTTTTTTCCTCCTCCTTTTTTCTGTAAGCCGTGTTCGTCTGTTGAAGATGTGCAGCCTTTGTTTGCTGTGTCCTTTCTGGGGCACCAGCCACCTTTGTGGCCATGGCCCTGCTCCTGGGGTCCCCCTGAGCCACTCACTGCCAGAGGGTGTTCATGTGAGGGGTGAGCAGGCAGGAGAGCTGCAGTCACTGTTGTACCTTTGCTCATTCTCTGAAGGGTCCCCAGGGGAGCTAATAAAGCTGATAAAAACTAATCCAGCCCAATTCTGACTGGATTTTGTGGTGAAAAGTTGCGTGCCTGTGCTCAGGAAGCCCATCCTACGCACCTTGGAGAAACCTTTTTAAACTACATCAGGTCTTGAAGCTAAACAGAAGTTACTTACCTGTTGGCTAGAAGGTCAGGGACGTTTTTTGTTATAGGGTTGACAATTCAGAGCAGCTGTTCATGTGACGCGTTAGTGGAAGTAAGTGTGATTGAAATGCTGGGAGATTCTTCCTTCTGGCATCTGTAGCCTTTATGTATTTAAAGTTGTCATATAATCAGTTATCCATATCTTATAATTTTGTCATGAGAAATAAGACAATCTTTATTTGTTTTAAAACATGTAAACATTTAAAAATGTGGTTTTGTAGGCAGTATACTCAATTCATCTCTCTTGAGCACGTAATAGGTATGCGCTATTTTGCTAGGCTTGGTCCATAGTAATACTGACATACTGAATCATAGAATGGTTAGAGCTGCAAGGAACCTTAAAGATCATCCAGTTCCAACCTTCCTGCCATGGGCACCTCCCACCAGACCAGGTTGCTCAAAGCCCCATCCATCCTGGTCTTGAACACCTCCAGGGATGGGGCATCACCAACAACCCTGGGCAACCTATTCCAGTGTCTCATCACCCTCACAGGAAAGAATTTCTTCCTGAGATCTAATCTAGATCTCCCCTCTTTCAGTTTAAAACTGTTACCCCCTCGTCCTGTCACTCCACTTCCTGGCAAAGAGTCCCTCCCCATCTCTCCTGTAGTCCTCTTCAGATACTGGAAGGCTCTTATAAGGTCTCCTTGGAGCCTTCTCTTCTCCAGGCTGAACAGCCCCAACCCTGTCAGCCTGTTTTCATAGCAGAGGTGCTCCAGCTCTTTGATCATTTTTTGTGGTACTGAAGTATCGATCTGTTTTCTGGCAACTAGTTTTTGTGACTGCCTTTCTAAGAAAGATCTTGTGTGTTGAGGGAAAGACTTGTGGGTCTTAGGTCTTCCTAGAGGTGTACATCTTCCCTTCTTTGATCATGCTGCCCACAGTGGCATAAGAATAACAACACACTTGTGTTTCATGATAAGGCTGCTTCACTCTGATTTCAGCTAACAGATCTCTTAATTCAGTAATATTTGTCTGCCTTGAAAATGTTGAACATTTTTTAAAGTTGTAGCGAGGAAGGTATTCAATATCTAGTATCTGTATGTTAAGTGGAGTAAAATAAATGTGTGGAAATGATGCATCATGTTCCCTTGAGAAGACATTAAAATGCAAAGAGTAGGTGAAGGATACAGGCACCTACAAACTAGAACAAACATAAAAAGGAATAAAATTCTTGTAAAGCAAAGATTTGGAAAGAACAGAAAAAAAGGCTAGTACACAATAGTAGTAAAAAGGCTAAAATCTATAAATGAGTCATTGTATTGGGAAATAGAAAAACAGAAATTTAGCAAGGGAATGCAGACATTAACATAAATGAGATTCTTGTGACCTTAATTGTTACTTAATTTTCTTTAAAATGTTAAAGACACTTGCTTTCATTGTTGCTTCAGTCCTTGTAAAGTCTGATTTTTTTTTATTTTTTTTTTATTTTTTCCCTGACTAGAAAGCTGAGTGGTTCCCAGTGACAGGACCAGAGGCAATGGGCACAAACTGAAACACAGGAGGTTTCCTCTGAACATCTGGAAACACTTTTTCACTGTGAGGGTGACCGAGCACTGGCACAGGTTGCCCAGAGATTTTGTGGAGTTTCTTTCCTTGGAAGTACTCAAAAGGTGCCTGATGTGGTCCTGGGCAGCTGGTTGTAGGTGGCACTGATTGAGCAGGGGCTTGGACCAGATGACCTTCAGATGACCTTCCAAACTCAAACATTCTGTACTTCTGCAAAAAAACATCTTTTAATTATAAAAATGAATATTTTATCCCATTTTGGATAAACAGCTCAGGCAACATAGTCGAAACTTGTAAAAAGAAAAATTCACCTCTAGATATTAACATGAGCTTTCCAACTAAATAGATGTTTACAACTGTTATGTTTTAAGACAGAAGGGAAGCTTCAGACCACAGTGCGAATTTAGGGCTCTACCTCCTCTAGCTGTAAAATGGAGGTTTTGCATAACACTGTTGATTAAACCTGTCTTGTTATGGAGGATAATATTCAGAAACAACCTTGGTAGGGTCTTATTAGCAGCACTGAGTAGGTATTTGGTGTTTATGACTCACTGGGATGCTTACTAATATATTCTTGGGTGAGATCTACAGACTTTTGTCCAAGAAATTATTTTTTTAAAGGCTAAGTGCAAAATTAATGAGAGATTAATTGCCACCCAAACTGGATTATTTGGAAGGGCTTCGTGTGTAAATCCGTTGGCATCAGTGCTTGATATAAAACGATGATGGCATCGGTACTAAAATGTAAAGCACTGGCATTTTAAGATGACTCACCTTAGGAAGAAGTACTATTTTAAAATCAGTCCTTCAGTCTGAGCTGCAGGCTGGGGAGGATGGTATTTGCTTTTGATAAGGAATATGAAAAAAAATTGATTGAAGGTTTACTGAGGGACAGAATCATTACAGGCATGCAAAGTTAGACAAGGTAAAGCACTTTGGAGAGGACCATAGAGGAAAAGCCTACTTTCACAGAGACAGGGTAGGTTGCATGATTCGAGACAGATAACAAGCTAATTGGTTGACCTTACCACACTTTCTGTAAGGTTTGGTTTCAAAAGGAGACAAGCAACTTTTAGTTGAAGGAAATTCTGTGACTGCTTCTTTGAACTTCATTCTATGAGTTGCATATGTAATTTTTGGTGTAACTTGAGCTGAATAACAATCTTTTTTTTTTTAGTTCATGTTTTCGTGGTGCTTTGAATGGGAAAAATGCTGCGCAAGTGCAAAGTGTTATTATATCTTTGGACGGCTAGTCTTAATTTATTTACTTGCATGAATTTGTGCTCCAATTCCAGTCTTTCTGTGATTTCCCTTTATCTTTTACATCTTGTGTTGCTTTAGATAGATGGCTTAGCTGAGAATAAAACTGTTTTTTTCATAATTTTTCTCAGAATCACTTCATGACTCTTTGTGGTGCTGGTTTCCTTTAAGTGATGCATTCCCTTTTTTATTCTTTCCTTTTTCTGAGAATGTCCAAGCCCTCAGATTGTTTCCCAGTGTCTAAATCTAAATTTTAATATTTCTTTAGTTTTTTTTTCTGAATTGCCCTAGGTATCTTTTTATTACTTAAAAAAAAGCACGCACCTAATATGAAATGCTTTCTTAGTACCCTGATGTGTGACGCAGCAGTAATCAAATATATTGTGTCTCGTTCTCTGTATCAGAGATTTACATAACACTTGAGCCATTTATAAATTAATAAGTCTCTTAATAATGAAGCTTAATAAAATTTAGACTGCATCTTTGCTTTGATATAGAAGTTACTGTTTTTCAAGATACTGGATTTTCCTTCTCATATTACCTCCTCATATCTATGTGACTGATGGATGCAAATCCATCTGCAATCCGACTGACTGTCTGTCTGTCTTGTGTTTCTATGGAGCAACTTGAAATAATACTTCAATAAGAAAAAATGTTTAAGGTTATGAAAAGGAGATTGCTTTTGCTCTGTGAGAAACCAGATTTTTACCTTTGTTAGATCTCTTTGAAAGAAAGAAAATGCCATGGAGGCTGAAATTCTTCTTAATATTTGAACAAATCAAGGGAAGAAATGTAGCTTTCCATTGGAAGAACTTGCTTACTACTTAGCTGGTCTATTTGGATTTCAGCATTTATGGGAAAAGATGCTGTCTCCAATTTTTAAAAGTGAGACCATCCAATTGTGGATTCTGTACTGGTTCGTAAATGGAGAAGATTCAAGAAATTAACTGCAAGTGAAACTAGTCAGTTGGGATTAGATTGCTTCAGTCAATGGAAAAAGAGATGTTTCTAGGGAATCTAACATGTTTACTTGGAAAAAAAAATGGTGATGGTAATATGGTCCGTTAACAGAAGCTATTAACAGTGGGAACTTCACTTAAGGAGTCTGACAGCAAACATCATGTAGTGAATCCGTGAATCCATGACTTGATGGGGAGTGTACAGGACACTGTCTTTGGCTGCCCTGCCAGAGTGAAAGACCTGAGATGGATGAATAGAACAGAGGAAGAAAGGGGATCAAAGCAGAAGCTCTTGCTGGAATAATAATAATGAGAAAGAAAATATCTTTTCAGCAGATGTCTTCCAGGAATTTCCAGTAGTAAGTAAATAGATCTGCTTATGGCTAGGACTGGATGTTTCTTTTTATAGGCAGAATCTATTTTTGTTATGACCTATTTATGATGCTTTGCTTTCTTTAGTTGACTGGAGAAAAGTAGCTCAGTTTTCATCTGAGTTGTCTTTCAGTAGTCACATTTTCCATGGCTTTGAAAGCCTCTGCAAAGTTGTTTCAAAAGTTAATTTTATTTTTTTGTTGTTGTCCATGACTTGAAGCTGCATTAACTTCTAGTTGGGAGACCAAGATGTTTGGTCGTTAATAGGCTTATTTTAACACTAGAGGATTTTAATTTTCTTGGAAGATCTGTGATCGCCAGTGTTGTTCGATTCTGTCACTATAGAGCTTTGCTTTTGAACATTCTCCTCTAGGAGTCCAGTGGGAAACAAACAAATCAGCAACTCTGTCTTTTGCAAACATTAGAGAAATTATCTGAACAATCTGAATTTGAAATAAAAATAAGATTGAAAGCTACAGAAGTCAACAGACTTAGTGATCTCCTAGAGAAAGAATGTAGATGTGTTCTGCAGATTATTTCATTTACATGAAAACAGTATTAATTTGGTACTAGTATTTATTTCCAGCTATTTGCATGTCAGTGCAAACAATGATGAGAAGTTCTTTTAATCCTCATGTCAGTGTCTACATTGTGACTTAGAAGAATGAAATTCTGCAAAGCTGTGAGAGCCCAAGGAAACAGGCGACCAGTGAATCCTGTAGTCTGGCCACCAGTAGGTCACAAACTGTAGTACCAAGCTCAGTGAGTGCAAAGTTCAGTAACTTGAAAAATTGGTCATACAACTTGTATCAAACAAAAATCTTCTCTTGTAGTTGAAAGAAGTACATTCCTTTTGTCTCAGATTTTTCAAATTTCTATTTCATTGAGAAAATGAAAATTATAAGCCCTTGCGATGTTTTTTCTTACCTCTAAGTGTCATGGGGCAATGTTATTGATAATCTGTAAATTGCTTTGAAGTACTACTGAAATGCTAACCCTCTCACATGTAGCTGGCAAGAGAAATGCAGAGGGCTACTTGAAGTGGATTAATTAGCAGGAGTTGATGGGACCTGAAGGTGCTCTGCTTGTAACTGTGTGCTAAGATAATCAGATGCTCCTCTCCCGGCATTGTCTTTCTTGTACTGTCAGAAGTGTCTGTCATTGTTCTAATGAAAGACTGCAGAAATTTCACAGAATCAATTATTTCAGTCTTCCCCTTTGGGGAAGGGGAAGTTGAAGTAGTGTTTAATGTGATTGCTGAATTGCCACTGAAAGTGTCCCAGATCAGTCCTTTACATGAGAAGACATTGCAACACATGCTGTCATTTTTCAGCTTGTGCATGGGCTGTGGAGAGATGAAAACACAAACGCGATGTAGCTGAGTTATACCTTTTAAACACAGTGTGAAAATCACTTAGGTTTGTCCTAAATTCCTAGAAAATTAATGCATTCAGGTTAGATTACAAGAAAGAAAAAACTTATATACATAGTGGCTGTTCTTGGAAGTATGTGCTTGGGTCAGTTTGTTGCTTGGTTGATTTGGTACGTTGCCTATTTTTTAGAGCTCAGAACAGGTACAGAGTTTGTCACCTATGGTATTTTTAGGTTTCAGGGCACTTTCTAAAGGAAGGAAATAAATAATTGAATCTAAGCAATGAACTCATTTGTGAGGCACTCAGTGAAAATCTATTTAGATTTTGCTCATCCTACTTAAACTTGATTTGTATTCTGCCTGTAGGGGAACAGTACTACTATGCATTTTAATAGTGTAAAATAAGTTATTAATTTTGGAGTGTTAATTTGACAGCATTTCTATGCAATTACTGTCTCTTATGGATTAGTCGTGGTTCTTTTTTCCTTCTTGTTCTAGCATTGGGATGGGACTTAACTTCAGAACCTGTCACTGGTGGTTTGTATTCAGGCAGAAGAGTGGCAAATGGGCTGAGTGCTGGGCTGAGAGTGCAGCTCCATAGCAGTCCCAGCTCTTGCAGTCCCAGGCAGGCAGACTCTGAGGAGAACCAAATTTTGCTCTCAGAAAAACTGGAGCAACGTTAGAAAGCCACTTGGATTGAAGGCCTCTTAATACTTCTGTAAATCAGGTTAACCGTCCCCATGTCTCCTTTTGGGTTGTGCTAAACTGGCTGCTTCCACGCAGTCCGTGCGGTGACAGCTGGCATGGGTAAAAGAAAGAATTGCATTATTTTTCCTACCTTTCATGACATACAGTGCCCAAGTGAGGCACAAGAATTGGCTTCAGAAGAACAAGAAGTTTTTCAGCTCTCCAGGAGGTCTGAGAGTGAACCACAAGATTTAGGGTCAATTCTTAACCCTACTAAAAACATACTATTCTGATTACAGTAGAATCATTCATGGTTTTAGCTTTAACATGAATAATCTATTTATTAAAAGATACATATCCTTAAAATTATTCTGTGTAATAATTGTTGTCTTTAGGGTGTTTTTTTTTTCTTCCGGAAAATGAGCTAATAATAAAAGAAATGTTGCTGTATTATTATGTGGTTCTTTATTGCACACAGCAAATTAATGACAGATGGCAACTGTTGCTAATTTTATTAGTACTGAAGAAGCATCTTTGGAATGAGCTTCTTTTTTGTCTTGATACCTTTTCTACTGAGAGTAGAGTCCAACGCCAAAATAGTTTGGTGTATTGAAGTTGAAAGCATCTGTGCTGGTAAGCTGTCTTCTCACTCATGAAATCCTTTCATTTTATCTAAAATGGGATTGTACTAGGCTTTTGCTTGGCATGTTGCACCTGTTCTAGTGTTGAAATGAGTGGGTACAATATAATTTAAAAATTGTGAAAGAACACTATGGCAGATGAAATACCGAGCGCATGAATGTCACAAAATTCTTGAATTAAATTTGGCTGTGTGGCATGAGTTCTCTATGCACAGGCCTCAGGAACAAGTCTTTAAGCATGTAACCACATAGTGGGGTTTCCTCCTTTTCATACTATATCAGGTCTGCTTGCATTTCATAGATAATAGAATTGTTTGGGTTGGAACGGACCTTAAAGATCTAGTTCCAACCCTCCTGCCATGGGCAGGGACACCTCCCACTAGAGCAGGTTGCTCAAAGCCCCATCCAGCCTGG
>JAOTQQ010000023.1:56266243-56292239 GCA_026546715.1 Gallinago undulata
GGGCAGGGACACCTCCCACTAGAGCAGGTTGCTCAAAGCCCCATCCAGCCTGGCCTTGAACCCCTCCAGGGATGGGGTATCCACAGCTTCCCTGGGCAACCTGTTCCAGTATCTCGCCAATCTCACAGCAAAGAATTTCTTGCTAATATCTAATCTAGATCTCCCCTCTTTCAGTTTAAATCTATTACTCATCCTATTGCTCCACTCCCTGATAAGAGTCCCTCTCTATCTCTTCTGTAGGTCCCCTTCAAGTAATGGAAGGCTGCTATGAGGTCTCCCTGGAAACTTCTCCAGGCTGAACAACCCTAACTTTCTCAGCCTGTCTTCATAGGAGAGGTGCTGCAGCCCTCTGATCATGGCCCTCTTGTGAACTCACTCCAAAATGTCCATTTTCTTGCTTTGTTGAGGACTCCAGAGCTGGACGCAGTACTCCAAGTGGTGTATCGTGAGAGCAGAGTATGGCAGTGAACCATCTCCCTGGACCTGCTGGCCACACTTCTTTTGATGCAGCCCAGTATAGGGTTGGCTTTTAGGGCTGCAAATATACATTGCCAGCCCATGTTGAGCTTCTCATCCACCAATACCCCCAGGTCCTTCTCTTCAGGGCTGCTCTCAATCCATTCTCTGCCCAAAGATGCCCAGCCTGTATTTGTGCTTGGGATTGCCCTGGTCTTGGTGCAGGACCTTGCCCTTGGCCACGTTGAACTTCATGAGGTTTGCACGGGCCCACCTCTCAAGCCTGTCCAGGTCCCTCTGGATGGCATCCCTTCCCTCCAGCATGTCAACCATGCGACACTGTTGTTGACAGACTTGCTGAGGGTGCACTCAATCCATGTCTCTGACAAAGATGTTAAACAGTACTGGTCCCACTACCAAATCCTGAGGAATGCCACTTGTCACTATTCTGGGACCAGTCATTTTATTTATTAAAAATAGAATTTATATTATATGACTCATCATTTACTCTGAGAGCCTCCAAAACCAGCTTGGAGTTATCATTTGTGATAGTAGTTGGTGCTCAAAAGTACAAAGACCTCAAAAAGGCTTGACAGGGGAAGTGCCAGCTCATGTTAAGTGCTAGTCACTACCAGTTGCCTATGGTATTGTAGGATTCCTGGCAAATTGTTTAAAATTAATCTTTAAATCCCTGATTGACATGCTGTAAGGCATTTGATAACAAGGCTTAAAAGCTGTTTAGTAGCATTGTAGCACATAAGCACAGAAATATATGTCAGGAGATTCGCAGCTCTAAAGAACTATGCCCATTTCACATACGAAACGGAAAGGTGTTGAAAAATAAGAAAATAATTGTGTTTTCTAGTCTGTATTGTATTTAAAGAAACTGAAATATTAAAAATCAGTACAGGCTAATGATGAAGAATCAACCTCAGTAGGTGTTAAACAGTTAGAATTGCACTGGTAACAGACAATAATAGCCTTTAATTCCAGACTTGACCTTGCAGTGATCTCTTTCCTGGTGCCAGTAACTGAGCTGGGGCTGTGTTGCTTAGATGCTGCAACGTGGTGAGCATTTGCATGGGCTCTGACACAGGAGCAGATTAAGGAAGATAGAGTTGCTGTGCATCTCTCCAATTTACATTCATTTTCTATGTGTATGCTCTCAGCCTGCAGCAAATATTAGAGAATTTGTGCTAGCTCATTGAACTTTCTTGTAGTGACTGAAGTTGTTTACTCATGCCGATCTCGGACATTAAAACCAAGATTATTTTAAAGGACAAGGTGAGATCTTCTGCATTAGGTCTAGTGTCGCAGCTCCAGGCAGGGTTGGCTGAGCTGGTTGAGCCCACAAAACTAATCGTGTAGAGGAATTAATGCCATTTCTTCCCTTTCTGAGGTTGCTGTCAGTTTTACTTATTAGGATTATTCTGTGTATGAGCTATTAATTGTTTCTTTCTCTCTTTGGGTCGGGCTTAGCAGTTTTTGTGCACTTTGGTCTTGTCCACTGTAAAGGTTAATCTGTTAAACTCATCCTGTGGGTTTTATGTGTCAATGGTTAGGTTTTAACATAGCCTGTGTTTAGTTCTGAATGCCAGTTGAAAAGGAAAGGGGAAACACAAAACCATCATATATTTTAGAGAGAAGTCGGAAAGGAACTGAAGGAAGGATGTGTGTGGAAAGCAGTCTTATAGAAGTTGGGGTCTGTCTTGCTCTGGGTCTTCAGGGTAAAAGAAATAATGAACCTTTATTGCTGCAGCCTAGAAAAATGAACTTTAAAGAGGTGTGGATTAAAAATGCCAGAGCAGCTAGCCAATAAACTTAAATTTTAAGGGAGATAGTAAAACCGTTAATTCAAGCCCATGTAAGGATAGGATAGATCGGGCTCCCATCCACTAGTGCTGTCTTAGGCACTAAGACGATCTCATCGTTTCTGAGATCTGGCAGCAAAATAGCTGGTTAAGCAGCTGAGTTCTTCTAAAACTGAAATAATGAACATGTTAGGTATTGGTTATTTAATCGCTGTGGTAAAAATAAGGTTCAGAGTAAACTCCTGTTGATATATGTGTTCTCACCTGTGCATCTTTGGTGTCAGCTCAGCCAAGTAGGTTTGGTTTATAAAGGGAATGGAGAAGATTTGCTTTCTCCACTCTCGATCTTAATCTTTCCTTTTATGATTAGATGAGACATTTTCACGGATATTTCCTTGCAGTGAATTTTTCTGCTCTTTTCATTTGCGGGTGACTTTATGTGTGGATGAAAGGTTTGGGATTTTTTTAGTCACTTTGAAAGCTTGCTCCTTTATAGCCAAGAAAGCTTCTCCCCTTGTGGTTGTCCACAAGCTCTCAGGACCTCTGGTCTTCCTCAGCATTATCTGTAAAAGCTCACAGAGAAGATCAGTCTTTTAGTAAGCAATAGAGTAAGCAATTCAGTGCCAGCTCCAACTGATCAGTCTTTTGTAAATGACTGTTTCAGCCAGTCATTTAATCTTTTCCTGGTTTGTTTTTCCCTTTGTACAATGTGAGTAATATTAATTCCCTTTTTAGCATCCTTTTGTTTGTATGTAGATTTTAAACTTCTGGGACTCTTTTATTACAGTGTATTTGCACAAAATCTATCACTGTGGGATCTTCATCTTAGCCAAAGCCTCAGAGCACTATCATAAGTAGTGGCAAAAATAATAAGCTCTATTCCCTAATTATCCTTACCTTAAGACAAGAGAGCTCTCGAGGTTGGTACTTAGCATAAGACCCAGCAGAATGCTGAAGGCTTTAATCAGGAAATCGTTGTCATATGAACTCACCAGAACAAAAGTTAAATTTACAAGGAAATTAATTTTTCAACTGTATATTCCCCATGTAAGCCCCCATTAAGATGGAATTTATGTTCAGAATGTACGCAATTCATTTGGGTGAATTTACAGAAATGTTGTAAAGATTTGGAGCAACACAACCTGGCATTAAAGGGAGAACCCCCAAACACTAAAAGTTCTGGAGTTAATATTAAATTTCATGTGTGTGGCTGTCTTCCAAGCTCAGAATTATATAGTTTGAATGCATGAACTGCTGGTCTTCTGTGGTGCTCTTTAGTGATCGGAAAGTTGTGACTGTGAATAATAGTATTGTGTTCAGTTAAGATCAGGCTGATTAATTAAAAAACACAGAAATATTTTTTTCTCCTTAGTTTATAGCCAGAGGACAAAAATTAAAGCCTTACAGGTCAATTAGCAAAGGCTTTCCATGTGGCCTGTTTTTTCCCCTTATGGAGGATGGTGGTTGTTTTGAAAGAAAGAGGCTGTCATCTTCCTAAGGCTGGATTGCATCACTGGTCCTTCAGGTGCACTGGAATGTGGCCATCCCATTGCAGTACGGTTCTTAATGGAATTTTCTGCTACAGAGTGAAAGTCATCAGTCCCTGTTAATTTAGAAAGACTGGGGGAAGATGACACGGCCATTAATCCTTAAATGGATAAATAGGAAAAATTTTTGAATGATGCATGAGCTGGCAGGGAGCTTTTACAGTATGTCAGAGAGTCTTGCACTAAGATACCTTGGGACACAGGAATGATTTAAAGCAAGATTGTCAGCTTTTTAGTAACCTGTTTTAATTTACTTTATATCTAGGCTTACATCTGAGTTCTGCATTTGTGCAAGTATTGCCGCTGCTGATGTTGGTATATATGGTATTACTCATATGGAACCGTGATTGAATCTTTGGTATACTTGGAAAGCCTTACAACATATAAAATGGTAATTGGTATTTTTGCAGTACTAGGAAGAACAGAACTTGAAATTTGTACTTTTAGATAGATATAGATACTCTCTCCCCACCCGGTAATTTTGTTCTTATAGACAAATCTTGAAACGCTAACTATGGTTAACACCTGCTGAGACAAAACATGTTAGTAAATATTTCATTTCCTGATTATTAGTCCTTTCTTATAATCTACAATTCATACATTTGCAATTCAGATTTTGTGTCACTTCATTACTGGCCTCATTTCTTACTTTTAAAAACACAGTCTCCAGCTGAGCTAAAATATCAGTTGTCCAGTGGGTAGAATTGGTTAGGCGAGCACCTGGGAAGACCTTCAATATATCTGCTTATTTGAAAGACACAGATAATCTGCTGCAGAAATAAAAATAGCATCTGAATTTTCCAGAGGAGACAGAGAGTGAAGCTGCTGGATTATAATACTGCTCATTTGTATGCAAATGTGCTATCTTTCTTCCTGAATTTGATCCTTAAGATCTTTTTTTATATGGGAGAGTAAGGGGTGAAAAACATTCTTAGAGTTGATCCAGACAGATATCCACAGGTTAGTGCTGTGTGGCTAAATCGTAATGTCCATTTTGGGGTTATCTGAAAAAAATAAATAAATCTACATTTGTAAAGGCCAAGCTGACTGCCCTGGGAGGGGGGGAAGTCACTGCATTTACCATTAGTAAGGGTAATGGTCATACATTACTTTAATCATATAAAGACTTTCATTTGCTAGAAAATGTCAGTGGTAAAAAATAATCAAGTGGTAAATGCCTGCATTTTTTGCTACTATACTTTGCTGATTACCTGTGTATAAACACTGCCCAAATGAATGGAAATATTTTGGTGGAAGGATTTTTTTTTCCCATGGCTTGGATACAGATATTTTTTTTCTGCAGAACATTGAGGGAAAGAAAGAGTGGAGGCAGGGGGAAGACTCTGCCTTAGAGGCTAGTATTTCAGCCAAACCTGCAAATAGTTATTTCCATATTTGAGTCGTGTAGAAGCTGTACTGCTCTGTTCAGTTACCTAAAGTGTAGGCTCCACCGACTTGAGTTCCAGGGCCATGCACCTTCTGTCTACAGTTTAGTTTTTAATTTTGAAATTTCGTGGCACAGAAATGTACCTAAGGACATCTACACACCTCATCGTCTGGCCTTTACATAGCATTCTGTCCATACGTAAAATCAGATAGACTCAGGGTTTTTAATTTCCCAGAGTTTCTCTGCTGTCATGATTACCCATCGTGTCATGAAAGAACAGCTTTGTATTTTTCTGTATTTTCTGCTTATTTGAAAAGAAAGCAAGGATATGAAATCAAGAAATTGAGAATTAATGTTAGAATTACGGCTATCAGTCTGCCCTCAAATATTCTTCTTCCTATGTATTACAACTGTCTGATTACAGAGATACTACGTTTTGTAAGTTTTGTTCGTTGGATCCTTTGCCTTCCACAGGACACATTTTTGAGCGGTACAGAATAAGAGAGAAAAGTTGCTATGTTTAGGGTTCTGGATTGCCATTGACCAGCCTGGCAGCCTGCCTCCAGGTGCTTTAGGGCGTTGGGAGGAGAGCTTTAGTGCCTGTGCGTGGAGCAGGCAGGAGAAGGTGGCCTGTATGCTCCGTCCTGCTGTTCCCGCAGCCAGGAAATGTTACTTTCTTTTAGTTAGGGGACGTCTGTCTGAAGTTCTATAACTTTTAAAAGTTAAATATGGTACTCTGAAATGGAACTTTGAGAGAGGTATTATTTGCAGTATTTTCTGGGTGCATTGAATGATGCTATTTTGTCTTGTGGCACAGAATACTAAAAATATGTAATTAGGCAAATGATAGTGTAAGTGCTTTTAAAGGATTGGCATTTTCCAATACTTGCATTATTATATGTTAGCTTAAAAGTATAGTCAACTTTTTTTTGCTTTTAACCACTGCTAATCTGTTTGCAATAGTAAATCTTTAGAAATAATGCTTGTCATATAGCCCCCTGTGTTTTGCAAATTGCTTTGTATTAAAAGTGGTTATTGACTGTAGGACTTAGTATAAAATTGGGAAAGGTCATCTGAAAAAAAGGTCTCAGAGGAAGAAAGCATGCTCTGTATATATAGTTGGTTTTTTGCCTAGTGCACTTCACAGTCTGTTATCTCTTCCATTTGTGTGACTTATCTCCCACTTAATTTCATCTTTCCTTTTACCTTCTGGCAAATAGCAATATGCCTCAGCATAACGATAAGCAGCAGCAAAGGTAAAAACAAATATATTTATATTCTTTCCAGCCTTCCAAGTTTAGAACTGAAAATAGAAACTATTAATATCTACTGTTTGGATGGGTAGCAAGAAAACATGGTTTGGGCAAAAAGGCTGGATTTACTTCAACATTTTTCTGTATTATGCTTTTCTGTAGTATGGAAAGGTTTCTTTGAAGGAATGAAAAATAATTTAGGAATGATGCTGATAAGAAAAAGATAAGCAGGAAGATAATTAGCTCCTGGAAAAACTTTATGTATAGCTTTTATTTCAGTGAGACATCAGAGGCTTAAAGCTAAAATATGCTGAACTATTTGTAGGATGAAATGTGTGGCACATGAAAAGCAGCACAGTGAACGCAGTGTATTTGGAGTCCATCAAGGCTTGCAATAACATGTCTAATGAACTTATCTACATACTGCTGTTTAATAACTCTGCTGTCAGTGCATACCATTCCTCCTCCTCCTCACTACGAAGTTAGCCTTCTGGATGTTGCAGCACAATTTTGTGTTTCCATTGCCACTTGGTTGGTCAAGCATTGGAAGATATTGCCCAAAGAGACTGTGGAGTCTTTCAGTACCCTTGCAGAGCCCAGAGCTCCCTGGTCCAGCTGACCCTGCTCTGAACAGGGGGTTGCACTAGAAGGTCTCCAGAAGTGCCTTCCCACTCCGTCTGTTCTGTGGTTGCAATAGCAAAGAGGGATAGCTTTTAATAATAACTGCTGAAAATGCTGGAACATCACTGACTGCGACTGAAAGGGCAGCTAGGCTTTTCTGAGAGCAGCTCATGGCCATAAATGTTTTTGCAAAATGTCTCCAGAGCAACTATAGAAATCAGTGCTGCTAGTAAGTGGGAAAGAGGACCCCAAAGCTAGCTAGGGGATGGACGTGACAAGGATGTTACTGATAATGAAAAAGATCAGCTTAGGTGTAGTACAAACCCAATGTAGTAGAGGAGTTGATCAAGTAAGTAAATAGCTGCTTCAAGGGTTTGAAAATGAAGAATTGGTACCAGGTTGTCCACGGCTGCAATTTTCCACATACCAATCAATGGTTTCACCCAAGTGAAAAGTGAGCAAAATAGTTGCTTTAGCATTGCCTTAATGACCAAAGGTTAAGCGTATTTTATTACTATTTTTTCTTTTTCTCTTCTGGAAGTCCTGTCAGGCAGGGTGGCAGCAGAAGCGGTACCTTTCAGCTGATACCTTATGTTCCCCTGACAGCTACCTCTAGGCAGTGGCATGAGCAAGGAAGCCACCTCTGCAGGGCAGCTGATGGTAGAGGCTTGCCAGTGGCAAAGGTGGTTGCATCGGTTGGATGGGAACATGAGCTGTGACAGTTCTGTTTTCAATGCCATTTCCCTCCTTGCTCTCTAGGGTCATGAAATCACCAGGCAGGAACTGTGAATTTGAGGTTATATTTTCTCTCGGGCTGTTTCTTGGCCAGAGGCGCGCAGACATTTGAGTTTAGAAAGGACTCCAGGCTTTGGGGCATCTTTCAGTTATTGTATTAATGAGCTCAGACATGGATAATCTATTACGAGCTTGATACATCAACTGTAGTTTAGCCCATAATTATCATCAGTACTACACATCTCCTCCTACATATTTTCTTGCCTGAATTTAACTTGTCATGGAACTTTGATAGTGCATGTGAGTATTAAAATAAAAATCTTGAGGACAAAGTTTGACAGAAGAAAATATACACCCCAGATTAAATAATTGGTTAGAAAATGTTTTTAGGAAAATTCATTTTAAGAGGTAGATACATAGTTCTATAATCCTTTATATTTATATTTTCAGTGATGTAATTCCAAGCCCTGATTGAAGAGATGTAGGGAGGAATCATCATGACTGTAAGACAAGGTGTACAGTACAGTGATGCTAAAAAAGCAGGCTCCTTTTTCTCCCCCAGTTTTTCTCTTTTTTTTAAAAAATTTTTAATTTCTCATAGTTTCATGCCAGCTTAACCCCTGAAGTAGGGCTTATGTAAGTGCTATCTTGCATCAGAAGTTTGAAAAATTCTTATTTTCTGAGATTTCTGTTAACATTTAGGTGTTTTGACTTTACAAAATTAAATTTAGAATGTAGAATATGACCATGTTAAGACATTGCTGTAGGAATACATTGCTTGTGTGGACTGTGTACAGGCGCTGAAGTTACAGGCTTGACATTGGCATGCACACGAGTTGACAACACCCCGCTGAATAATACATATGATGGGTATAAGTGGTTGATGCACTGGTGGTGTGTGACTGACATGTACATGATGAGAGGAGAAGAGGTTAGGGGAGCCCCAGGTCAGAAACGTCCTTCTGCCTCTTTGGCTTCATGATCTTCACATCAGGAATTGGGAGAGGAGGAAAAGTGCTATGGTGCCCTTTGGGGTCACGTTAAAACCTTAATGCTATGTATGTCGGAAGTGAGCTTTGTCAAACTCAGTCATGTTAAAGGCTGTTCTGTAGCTAGGCTTTTTCTGAGGAGGCTATTGACCTGACCTGGAGCTTGCTTTTGAAGATAATGTAGAAGAGAAGTGAGCAGAATATTGCTGGGTTTTGTCATGTATATATTCTGAAGTACCCATGGTAAAAGATGTTTTATGCTCCTCTCCTTCTAATATATTTAAGAATGTTTGTACAGATACACAATCCCATTTGTCCTCCCTTTACTTATTGATTGCATTAGAGAACTGTGCAATTGGTGCTCTTTTAAACTTTCATGAAAAGTAGAAATTGCCGGAAACATTAACAAAGCAGGATTTTCTCTGGAATATTGTCTAAATTGTATTTGACTGCAGCTCATCAGAAATAAATAATGAAGAGTTTTACACACTGAAAAGAAGAGTGTCTTCTCTTTTCAGATATTTTCAGTGTCTGGTGCTCATACATAGGTATATCTTTTATAGTAGTATAGAAGGCTTGGCAGTTCTGATATAAAAATGTGTAGGATGTTTTAACAATGAAAAAAACCCCCACCAAATAATGTTAACCATGCCAAAAGGAAACCACTTCATCTTTGTGTGTGTGAACATGAGAAGTGTGATTATATATATGCTTATAATGGGGCAGAGTGGCCATAGTGCTTTTCTTTGTGTTTCTTTATATCTGTGGAAAAAAATCCACCCTGCACTCTAATACCAATATTTGAATGGGGTAAAGCCTCTTTCTTCTCAGTTTACCCAAATCGGTAACTGTACAGAATAATTGAGGTTTAAAGGGACCTCTGGAGATTGTCTGATCCAACCTCTCTTCCCAAAGGAGCGTCAGCTGGAGCAGACCAGGACAGCGTACAGTCAAGTTTTGAGCATCTCCAAGAATTGTGACCCCACAACTTCTCTGAGTCCAAATTGCACAGTGTGTAGTATAAAATATTGAATATGAGTCAGGAAGTGAGATGATGAACCAAGTTTTATGGTCCACACTCCATGGAAGCATTTAAGCGCATACTTCACTCTGACTACAGTGAACACAATTTATGTTTGGGTTTAAGTGCAGTATTGAGCTAGAGTCATTAGTAATGTTTATTGTCATGTAATGGTGCTTTTGGTATTCCTTACAGATATTAAACTTAGTATCCAGCCACAGAAATCAGATGGACAATTGTAAATTCTGCTGTCTCATTTCATGACCTTTTATTTCTCTACTGTTAGTGAAAAGGGCTACTACCGTTGGGACCCAGATCCCGTGTATCCCTGTGGGCTTCGGTTAATTTTATCACTAGTGACTAGGAATATGTTTTAATTTTGATTACTCTAATAGTCCATAGAACTGTAGACATTTATAATGTTTGCATATGAAGAGGTGTCATTTATTTATAATGTGTGCAATAATATTTTTTTATGCCATTATCTTTTTACATAAAGCCTTTGAAAGAGCGATAAGGCTGAAGCAGGCCTGTGCAATAATCTCGTCATCCTTAAATTATTTTTCTGAAGCCTTGCTTCTCAAGCTGTCACGTGGGATATTTTCATCTATTTTGCTGATGGCGTTCACTCTGTCCGCTTCCAGGGCTGCCACGGGCAGACCTCTTTAGAAAAACAGATGAAGCATTCCATTTACTCCTGATGAAATCAAATGGCCTCGTGGGCAGGACTTCAGTTAAAAAGACAAGTTTATTGAGAACTTCTAAACAGGCTAAAAAGGGTAACAAATGGTGCTGTATTCTCCTGCTGGTTCCTTTTTCAATTATGGAAAAATTCCCTCTTAAATGGAAAGAATTCACCACACCCTGTTTATGTAGAAGTGATTCACTTTTTTCTTGAAGATTTTACAAATAGTAAAAAAGAAAAGGTACACCCCCTGTGGCATTGAACATCAGAACTGGGATACCGGAGTAACTAACATGTAATATTTATCAAGTTTCCCAGTGTTTCTTCCTGAGCAGAAACATGTGACTGGATGTTATTTTTAATTGAGATGAAAGGATAATATTTATTTTTTAAAATTTATTTTAAAAATATATACTGAAATTCCATTGCAGTTACTGAATTTGGAGGATAAACCTTAGATTTGTTTCTGTCTCTGGAGTCAACTTCAGTATGTGATGGATACAAAGACCTATGGATTATGATTCCTCATGGGGAAAGATCTAAACTGAAAGCGTACTTTAACTCTCGATGTCTGCATAATTCCCACAGGTATAAGATAAGAGAAGTTTACACAAATACTGGTGTGGGTAATGTATTTAATGACTATATATGGTACTTTGCCATGGGAAGACTTAAGATTGCCCCTAGGTCATTAGCTGGAAGAGGTGTTGAAGGTACCTCAGTTCCTTGACAGGGTGATTCAGGTGAAATTCAAACCAGTGTAATTAGCGTGTGAAAAGTCATCATCTATTCATCTCATTAACTGTGCTTTTATCTTGAGATGGAAGGGCCTAAATTTGTCTCTTGTAACTGTAATATTGATAACATGATTGAATTGTCTGCTTGAAGAGTTTTTTGTTCTAATTGGCTTCTATTATAATTGAATTCTTTACAGAGTTCAATTAGTTCTGTAATATGGCTGCATAGTTTAATAATAAAAACAAAACTTCTCAAACTTAGCCTTTTTACAGTTCTGCAGATGTGTTCTATCTTATGTTTGTTTGTCACTCTTCCACTTCACACTTGCCTGTTTGCCTTTAAGCTGATTTCCCATACATGAAGGCTTTTTCCCTGGACTCATTTCATTATTCATTTTCTCAAAGTCACCAGTGGTTTCCACCTGTTCCTTTACTCTTTTCATCTCTCTCCTATTTTTAGTACTTGGTCAATTAGATAACATTTATCTCAAAGAGCCAGTTGATCAAGACAGTTTACTTAGACTTGCAACCAAACTTGGGAGAGCACCTTCCATGAATGTGTGCTGGATTGTAATGAGCCTGCCAAAAAAAAAAAAGACTGAACTTAAGCATTTTTACTATTGAAGTGGTAGTTATTATTTGAAATTGGCCTTCTTCAAATGCTAAGAAAAATATAATTTTTAAAGGTGCTTGAATTTGCAAAATCTGGATGCTGAAGGTAGCTTTTCATTGACCCAATGGAGTGTTTCACCAGTTGTTGGAAGAAAGGAGTATGTGCCAAACTGGTCTTTATTAGTTACCAGGGGAAATGAGCTCTTTTTAGTGACATGACATCAGTATTTACAGAAAGCAAGCTTCTTGGAGATGCAGAAACTTTATTTGCTTTTCATGTCAGTAAGATTTAACTTTTAAATTTTGTACAGTTTTGCACTAACTTAGGTTTGAACACAAGCTTCCTAGCCTTCAGGAAGTCAGGAGTGGCCTTGACTTCCAGAGGGAAACAAGAAGAGAATGGAGAGTAAAGAAGGGAGGATTGTAGAGCCCATCTTTCAACTGCAGGACACTGCTCCTCCAGTAGTCCTTAAGTCTCAAACCTCACTTGCTTTTCCAGTGGTTATTTACGGTATCTCATGGTCAGGATGTAATTTAAAAACTGAAAGAGACAAACTGGAGAGGGCAAAGCCTGCCCTTTACCTGGACGTAAGCTCACTTTGTTCATCCCTTTCCTAGTCAGTATGAGCTTTAGTTCTGTCTTGTATATTGTTCTTCTTTTGCTTACCAAGTTGGAAAGCGGCGTATCAATATGAACAGCATGCCGTGTCGTGTATGGAGAAGATACGGGAAAGCACACCCACCTTGTGGGTAGAGATGGGGCTGGAACCTAAGGGTGATTACTTCTGAGTAATGGAGTACAGTATTTTAGAGAAAACGAAAGGACCGCAGGTTTTATTTTTCTTTTAAACTTCCTGAAAGTGTGTTTCTGAGTGGGTAATTCCAGAGAACTTTATGACTTGGGATTTGGGCTCCTGGGCCGTGCTCAGCAGAGACCCTGTGTGTCCCCATCCTGATGTGTGGTTCTCGCCCCATCAGTTACTTGGCTGGAGCTTGGTGGAGGCTCTGTCATCTGTCTGGTCTGTTTGTCAGCTCTGAGTGCAGCTGTTATTTTGGAGCTTTTGGATAGGTACAGAAAACAAAAAGAAATTATTTTCTAGTTAATCATATGGTGCTGAAAAACAAGTAAACCACTGAAATCATTGCAGGAAACAAAATATACGGGGAGGAGAGGCAGGAGTGCAGAAGCAGGAGAGACATAAAGGCAAAATTTATCTCTGACAAAAGAGATAGTGTCACGGACATTAAGTAGATGAACAAAGGTGAGGAAAATACGCATCCGAGAAACTCGGATTTTAAATTAATATCAGTTTATATTGTAATGTCAGGGTTATACTTTATGGCTGGAACAAGAATTCTGTCATAAATCTAGACTAATCTGTTTGGTCTGTAAGTAATGGACTGAGGAATGACAGGAATGACTCCTCCTCTGAATTTATATGCTGTTATTGTTGATACAAGTGTATGTTGCTTGTTGTACTCTTTGGAAAGGCATGTGTTTTTCCAAGTATTTTAAATGGCATGGGACTTCTCTAATCATGGGTACCAGTGAGGAGATACGCAGTGGCTCATGCTGCAAGCCAGCTTCCTGGGACACCCTGGAAAACATGTTGAGATGCTGTCTGTTACCTCCCTTCTTAAGCCTTCCTTAAAATTGCCTTGAAATTCTCCTTAAGTCAGGTTAAGGTAAAAGCAAATGTGTTTTTTATTTATAATATTCACGTTATACAATACAGCTCAAAAAACGTGAGTGATGTAAAAGAAAGAAAACCACATAGTTATCTGCCTGTTAGTTTAAATTAGGATATTTCTCCGAGTCTGTATGGAGTTGCTCACAGGCTGTTAGAAGTTGACGTCCCCACGGCTGAGGAGCCATTTCATGAGAAGGTCACTGGTCTTGGATTGCAGCAGTGGAAGAGGGTTAAGGGAAAATATAAGCTGTTACACCCCAACCATTTTTTTGCTGTTTGCTTGTGTTTCATTTGTAGTTAAATCTCCTTTTCCCTCATTCTTATGCTTGTGTAAGAATTACTGATCCGTTCAGCAGCTTCATACACATGTGTAAACCAAGATAATGTGCATGCATTCGTGGCCCTTGAATGAATCTAGATGTGACTATAGACCACTTCAGGGTGAAAAACGGGTTGGGATGATCATCCATAACTTTTTCTTTCTTTAAAGAAACTGATTACCCTTTCTGCCTGTTTCCTTTTTACTTATTTTCCTGAAAGTCATAGATCTGAGCCCATTGCTTCTCATGTGATGGCAAGGAAAAGCTGTGATCCCAGTTGTAAGCTTAGTTTCTCAGTCCGTGATGTTGAAGCTTTTCTGATATAATGATGAGTCATTTCTGACTGTCTTAACATACGGCCGGAGCAGCGGGTGATACACTCATATACAAAGCTTTTATAATGAAGGATATTATGTTTTATCTGTTAGAACTCCAGGGACCTCATAGGAGACATTACCTGAAAAATCCGGTGTCTTTGTACAGCTACGTGATTGAATTCAGTAGGTTTGCCCTTTGCACTTTGAAGGGAATAATTCTCTTATTACTACTTTTAGTCTTGTACAAATCTTTTGATTTGCCATTGCCTTAACTTTTGTAAAGTAGAGCTAATTATAACTCCTTCTTTGCAAGGAACTATTATAATAATTGGGGAGAAAAAAAAAATAGACTACAAAGTGTATCGCCACCCTTAGCTGTAAATACGCTATGGAAATGTGAAGTGTGTTGTGCACGGATCTGTAATCCTTCAGGGGTAAGATTAGCCTTTGATGGGACCGTTCAGTGATACTGCAGTGGGGAGAGGTCTTTGAATCTGAGATAGTGAGATTTTAAAATAGAATAGAATAGTGTTTGTAGGAACCATCCTGACTGAAGTGTCATAATATCAGATTTATTTTAACACCTATTTACTCTCTGTAGTACCTTTTAGAAAAGCCCCATCTCCTGATGTTTCTTAGCTGTTTGGATGACTACATTGCCTGGTGGTGTTTTGATGTGTTCCCCATCTTTGCCTTGTTGCTTTCTTGAAAGAAGATACCTGCACACCTTCTGGTTATGTACCTTTGCCAAATGAGTCTGCTTTTTCTCTCAAAACCAACGTTGTAGGTGGTGGTGAGGGAAAGCATCTGCTGGCCTTGCTGTTCCCTCGGGAGCTATTACATGTTTCTAACTGTGATGCTGGAAATCAAGCAGGACTTCATCAGGTCAGCAAGTTTTCCCTGCTGTGAACTTGATTGTGGGTTGTCCTACAGTAACCCTGGTCTTATTAAACAGGGCAGGGTTGCTGAGCGTGTATTTTTGGTATCAGGAAAAATCCATCTCCTCACTTTGAATGATTGCTAGATTTGTTTGTTTATTTTTTAGGCACGCTGTTGAATGACTGCCTGCCTGCCTGCCAGTGCCTCAATAAATAGCTCAGCAAAAAAACGCATCCATATGTTTATTTGCTTAGTTTTGGAAAGGAAGAATCCAGCATTGTTTTTATTTACATTGTATAAAACCCAAGCCCCTCTACTAATGTGTGTTTATGCATACATCTTTCTGACAGCAAAATACAGACTATAATGTAACAGCAGGAAGACCCTTCTGAAATAATATTTTTAAAAGTAATTCAC
This sequence comes from Gallinago undulata, assembly GCA_026546715.1. Lineage (NCBI taxonomy): Eukaryota > Metazoa > Chordata > Aves > Charadriiformes > Scolopacidae > Gallinago > Gallinago undulata. Next base: position 56,281,722 of record JAOTQQ010000023.1, read on the forward strand.
TTGCACTGAACTGGTAAATTGAGAACTCTTTACATTATTTGGCATAGCTTTTATTTTTGATCTACAACCAGGAAATTCTGGAAGTTACTTAATACTTACACTAGCAAAAGGCGAAGAATAGATCAACAGCTTAATAATGTCCTCCTTTAATTACTTTTTGCTCTCTTTTTATATTTAATTTTACATTGAATGAAATGTTCCTTAGAGTAATTCAGATGTTGATTAGCTAAATGGATTATTCACAGTAGAAAACAGTTAAATTGAAGTGAAAGCAAACATCTTTGCATATGTGTGCACAAATCCAAGTGATTTTTTTTTTGTGAAGCTTGTATATTTTTAGATGATTTACAGTAGGAATATGGCAGTGTTCACCAGTTGAGGATACGTCTCTGATACGCTTCTGTTACTGAAACTGCACTTGCCGATTGGAGATTTCAGTTGGACTAATAGAAATTATAACTAAACCACACATCTTGAAAATCTGTGATTTCACTGTTTTCAAATTATCTAAAATAATTGGCCAAGCGGGCCTTGCACACACAGGTCATGCTATGGATTTACTGTAGGTAATCACAGAAATACTTTTTACTAAAGGTTTTTTCTCCAATTCTAATGGTTGTCATCAGCTGAAATTATTTTGTCTGAAAATAAAGCATGTAGAGTAAATCGACTGGGTGCTTAGATGTATGCGACAGTCCGTAAGTGACAGCTAGGTGGTTTTTGTCATGTGGGTATTTAGTGAGTTCTCACTTAGGAACAAAATTTTCTTGAATTATTTTGGTACACGGTATTTTTATATTGGCTGCTTACTAGAGAAGAACCTCTGGGGAAGAATGTGAGCAGGTTTCAATACCTCTGATTTCTTAGCGCTCAGCAGGAGCACAGTCTAGGAAAAGAACTTGTCAGATACAGTAGATGATGTAACTGCATCAAATACTTAACCTGAATTGGGATCATTAAATTGATTTTTCAAAAAGCATGTCTTTCTCTCCACCAAACTTTTGCTAGCAAAGAGTGGTCCTTGCTTCTTTTTTCTCCTCCTCTTCCTCTCAAGATCTGGTTCTTAAACTATCTGGAAGGCAAAGCTAAGTAATTTTAACTTCAGAAGATTTTAGTGTTAGTTTTAAAATTAATATGTCTAAAGACAAAACATTGGACAGTACTATCAGACGTGATACTGCGTGGAAACTTTACTGAATGTAATCCAGAAGGTCTGTTTTGGTACAGGTGTGCTTAGCTTGGAAAAATCCATATTGTGAGCTACTGTGGGGAGGATGTATTTCAGGAGCAAAGCATACACGAAGTTGTTAGGTAGGGGATGAATCACAGAAGAGAGGGCACAGCAGACATGTCCTCTGCTGCTCCTCGGAGTAAGTATGGGGGTAGGGTTAACAGGGTACATTTTGCTGGGAGAGGAATTACATCTTAATGTGCTGGGTAAAGCAGCAAGGTAAAAGCCCTGCCTGTTGCTGAGGTTTTCTGACACCTCTGATTAGGAGGCTGTGTTTTACAGCGCCTATGAGTTTGTCAGCTGGAACCACTTGGGCTGAAATTTTTATAAGTTGTTGATATAGCTCAGGATGATAGCTTTGTGGGTTTTTTTCTTTGACTACTTCTCTTATCTCTATATTGTGGAAGAGAGATTTTTGTCTCTATTCCCCAAGCCTGTTATTTGAACAATTTGTAACTCCTTGAATTCCGAGAGTGACATTTTAAGTTTTAGCAGTTAGATCTTTGAAGATTTCTTCCTTATTGAGTATCTTCCCATCTCTCCTCATGCTGGTCCAATTACATGTTCGTCTGTCCCACAACATGGCTCAGTGCGATGGTGCCTGATGTGATGGGGATGAGGTTGGATTGTTTCTGCTTTGGTTCCTTCTGTATTGAGCGTGGGAATAGGGAAAACAGGGAGCACAGACAAGACAAAAGTGATGTGGGCAAAGTGAGAGCAGGAATGTATGGGAGGGGAGAGCAGAGGAGAGATTTGTTGAGGAAGAGCTGTAGTGGAAAGCCCACTGAGGAGGCTGGAAGTGAGAACTAGCAACAGGGAAAATCAAAGAAATGTTTGAGGGATCGTTCTTCACAAGGACGTGGGGAAGAGGATGAATAGAGACTAGAGCAAGGTTGGAGAGGGATCTGGTGGTGGGGAAGAAGTAGGATGGGGCCAAGGACAGTTTGGATATAAAGGAAGTTTAACCACAGTGTGAAAAGGCAGAAGATATCAGTACTAAAACCCATATCAGTACTAAACCCCATAGCCTGCCATAGCTATAATAGCCCTGCATTCACGAGTCTCTTGTCAGCAAACACCTACAAAGCCCACCAGTGAAATCTCCCAGCACTGGGTAGAGGTGGGGACTGGGGGGACAGCAGGCTGCTGATGTTACGGGTTGCTCTGTTAGCTCATATGGCAGAGAAATGGGAGATCGACATGCAAGTGCCCTTAAGATTGAAAAATTAAGTGTTCAGGTTTATAAAAATGAGAGATTTTTTGGTGTTTGACTCCATGTAACTTACAAGACTCTGAAAGTACCAAAGCAGAATTACCACTATGTTACCTACTTGGTGCCATTTAAATGTCAGTGTTTGCTCTCTGTTGCTGGTCAGCAGTGTCAAATCTTCCTTATTCTCCCTGTACGGTTAATGCAGGAACCGAGCCCTCCGGTGGAGATATTAGGTGGTTTGGGACTCCACATGCACAGGTTTTAATCCCAAACCTGGCACTCACAGGCTGTATGATCTCAGACTAGTTAATTCATCTTCGTGTGCTTTATTTTCCCCATCGATAATTTGGGAATAGTGATTTCTAACTACCCTCTGTAGAGGCTCTTGAGCTCTCCAAGGGCCACAGTGCATGCAAGAGCTGAGAGATGCCGGCCGTGTTATTAATAACAGTTTCTTTCTGCTTCTTTTTTTCTCTTTGGATCATTGTTTGACTGTGATAGGACAGCAACTGAGAAGAAAGGAATGAACCGCTGAAGATGATGGGTGTGATGTGACAGGGACAGCTTGCATTCTGTTATCCAGCCCCACTGCCCAGCCAACACTGGGTGCGTTTGTGTCTGCAGCTGGAGTGACTCAAACTTGGGAGAGGGTCCTCTCAAAGACATACAGGCCTCCCTGATGACACTCCATTTTGAAGAGCCTGGCTTTATTAAGTAATTGTGAGTGTCTTGGAGCCCGTTGCTGAGTGCCAGTTTTGTAGCTGGAGTGAGAATGCTGCTTGTGCCATGATCTCGTGGGCTGTGGGATCCAACAGAGCCATGGGAACACGGCAGGGCGAGAGACAGAGCTGGGAAAGGAAAAACTGCAGAATAGCATGTTTATCTTCATACATTGTTACATGAATGTTTTACGAACTTCACACAACTGCCCTTCATTTGAATGAAGTAGCTTTTTTATTTCATGTTTATTCTTGTTCTTCTTACTATTTGCAGCTCTCATTGAGCAGAGAGACAGCCTCAGTGCTGTGCCAGAGATGGCTCAGGTGTTGGTTTACGATGTATGTCTATGAATTTGGACTTGAATTCAAATGAGAATCTGCTTCATTGTCATAGGTACTGAGAAGCAGTTCCATCTCAGGGGTTTGTGTGTTATATTTAGTACAATTGTTATGAATGTCTCAGACCCTTGTCATGCCATCAAAATTGTCATCAAGGAACACGTTCAGGTCACAAAGTTTTTGGTATGGCTTATTGTTAGAGGAGAAGATGCTCTCATCTGTGGCATAGAGATCAAGAAAATGTCTCGTTTACTGCTAGTTTTTGAAGTAGAAATCAGTGCATTGGGGCCAGTCTCTTTTCAGTGGTGCCCAGGGACAGGACAAGAGGAAATGGGCACAAACTTGAACATAAGAGGAACCTAAACATGAGGAGGAACTTCTTTACTTTGAGGGTGGCAGAGCACTGGAACAGGCTGCCCAGGGAAGTGGTGGAGTCTCCGTCCCTGGAGACATTCAGACCCAACCTGGAAAGTTCCTGTGCAACCTGCTCTGGGTGGACCTGCTCTGGCAGGGGGGTTGGACTAGATGATCTCCAGAGGTCCCTTCCAACCCCATGTGATTCTGTGCATGGCCTCATCCACAGCAGCCTGTGAAAGTAGTCAGGCTCAAAAGGCAGTTGGCTGAGGAAAGTGCAGAGTTAAATCTTTCAAGCTCTTGCTGTAACACCACCTCTCCCACCAGATTAAGATCTTTCCTTCTTTCCTGCTTTTTTTTTCCTTGTTGTTTTTGTTCTTGAGGTTTAATGTTCGTGAGAGTGCAGCTGGCTGGAAGCCAGCAGGCTGGGAGGCTGGCTCTGCAGCCTGGTATCCACACTGCTGCTTTGCTCCCAGAAGCTATTGCATGTTTGGTTGTCAACCAAACCTCCTAACCCTGCTGAGAGGTTGATACAAGACCAGATTTAAGCTCTTAGATGTTCTTTTCAGTAACAAGCCCAATTCAATTGGTTTCAAAAAGCCTGGTGGTTGTTAATCTTAGAGTCTGATATCCTTCTGAACTGCACTATTTCTTTCAACTTCTTTCTTTGGTTGTTTCTTAGCTCCTCTTCTGTAACCTGTCCTTGTAAGGTAACACAAGCCAAGAGTTGGATAAAAGTATTTTGACATTCTTTTGTCTGGAACCTGGGTGAAAGGGTACAGGTACTGAATTTTTTCAGGGAAAAGAAAATTCCACAAAACATTCTATTGGAAACATATTAAGTAATTCACATTTTATGTTGCATTTCCCTGTAGCATTGCATTACTTTGAGAGACCTGTTTTCTATGTGCCGTATGATGCAGTTCTTTCTTACAAGCCTTGCTTTCTGGCTGACCATGTTTCTTACAATGTGCCTGCAGTCATGCTTAGGAGTCTTTAATATTTCCCTGGCAAGTTGGTGTGCTTGCTTTTGTCATATTTATCTATTGTCACAGTACTTGCCTCAATGCATTGCAAGTTGAACATAGTCCCTAAGGTGCTCCAAATTGTTCAGTCCAGTACTGTAGAATGGCCTTCTTTGTGCACTGACCTCTCATTACAAAAAGCATTTTCTTTGGATCACCTCCTCTCATCTATTTTGAGAAAAGAGAAGGCGGTTGTAATTTCTGAATGCTATTCATGACTCCCAAGTTGAGAATTTCTGTCTTAAAATAAATGCTTCCAGTGACACCCCAGTGCGCTGCCACGGGAGCATTGTGTTTCCCATAACTCTCATTATCGGTCACGACATAGCTTGAGTAGCGAACAAAATCCAGTGCTGTGAATGGTGGATAATATTACACAGTGGTGATGTGGACACCAAAGGGTAGATAGTGTATGCTCCAGGAACAAAGAATGTAATTAGAAAGGATGGTTTAACTTCTATGGATTTGTTTTAGCAAGAGGAGGAAAACAAGAAGGTTAATGAAGTAATCTAAGTCTGTGATCTATGGAAGCCCTTTAATTTTCCTTTCTGTTCTTAGGAATAGCATTGCTGTCCCCTTAGCCTAGTGACTATATACTAAATAGCATTTCTTTTAGACTAAAAAAAATTTTTTGGTCAATTTTACCCTTATTTCTGGAGCTCCATTCTCATTTTGCAAGATAGTGATAGCTTCCTGCGAAAACATGAGAAGTACTTATATCCCAAATCCAGAGAGTTAGGTTCCGGACGCTCTGATTCAGCAGAAATGGTCAAAGTATTACGCAGACTTCAAACGCTTAGGTTGTATCGGCAGGGATGAGTCTCAAATGAGAGCATTGTTGAATAGTAAGAGCATGCACAGCTTGAGTCTTAGAGCAGTTTGGATTTAGCTCACAGAAAACCAAATTGGAAGAAAATCTCTTTACTGTGGATGAATTGTCATATCCTCTAGGTTTGGGTACATGCTGAGTGGGTGGGTAAGTTAGCCTGGAACATTTAGCTGCCCAAAAAGAAAAGTTTATTTAGGACTCACTTGTGGAGTATATATTTCTGGCCCTCAACCGTTTTTAATGCACTTCACATGAGAGTTGTGCATTATTTATAGTGAGTGTGGGAGATGGAAAGAGTACTGTGGAAGAAAGAAAAATAACCTTTCAATCATGAATTCTGTTTTTGTCTTTAATGCCACTTTGGGGCAAGATGCCAATGATTTTGCACCCAAAATAGAATTGCTAAAATCCCCCAAAATTCACCAGTCTCACTCATGATCTGAATATTTTCTCAAACTATAGTTAGGAAGCAAAGTACAGAGTCTTGAGGCATGTGTCAGCCTCATGATGAGAAGAGCAGATCATCATCTTTTAACTCATAAATATCTTCCTGCTGCTTTGAATAAGCTTTTGTGGCCAGAGATGACCTCTGTGTTTAGATGTTGTCAGGGTTACTGGGCTGTAATAACAAACCAGTAGATGTCTGGGGTTTTGTGTTCCCCAGTGCTGGGTGCTCCACGCCATGGGTCATACATCAGCAATAGGGTTCCTCTTGGTTGGGGGCAAGGTGTGCCGAAACCTCCCCAGAAGGCACCCAGCTTTTGTAGCTCTGCAGGTCTGTAGGCTTTGTTCAGCTCTGGAGTTTAGCAAGTCAGATAAAACTCATGTAGGAGTTGAGCTGGGTTGGGCACATGAGGCCATCACCATCAGATGAACATGCTCCACTGTGTTACCATCATAAGTTCCCATCACTGTAGGGCAACCAAAGGGGAATGAATGCAGTTTCATGGACAGCCTGTTGATATCAGAACTTATTAAAGAAGTTTATTTTCCTGCACCGTAGTTCAGCAACACTTGGTCATTGCTAGAGATTATTTCTGTGATCTGATTTACCATGTGGCCACTCACACAGTTGCGTTGGCACAAACGAAGGAACAGTAAGATGGGAACCAGGCGTGGGAACAAGCAGCTGAGATGGGAGCTTTGCCCACTGAAGAAAATTTATACAGCAGCTCTTCCCGAGTCTCCTCCAAAGCACTTGGCAGATCTGACTCAGCCAACCTGGGAGTGTTTGTGTAGGTCCTAAGCACTGCACTGGCACCGCTCAACAATCCTCACTTTTGGGTGAAAGCGTGCATCAATTCATACCGTTTCTTGCGTGCCTCGCTTCACTTGCAGAGGAACCATGTTCATTCTGGTTAGTGCTATGGTAAGAATTACTTGGAGAGTCACGGCCTTGTTGTTTAGAAAACCAGAGTACTGCAAAGTGCAGCTGTCAAATCAGGTTACTTTTAAGGGAAGGCAATGCCCTGTATTGTTAAAACAAGTCAAATTCTATTTATTTTGAGCCTGGTTACAGAGTAGCCTTGTAAATACTTGTTCAACCTCAATAACATGGAACATAAAGGCTTATTATGCTTATCAATACTGAAAGGATAAAACAACATGGGGCTTTTTGGGGTATTTTTTGTACTTTTAAGTACTTACAACATACTCTACTTGTTCTTCATCTGTGGCTCCCAGAAGCTGCGAGGGGACACATTTCATATTTGGAGAGTCCTATGTATAGACACTGTATAAGCACGATGAGTAAGGTAAAAGAGTAAGAGACAGTGATTCAGCCTGAATATGTTCTAGAGCTATTAACTCTCCTGGTCTTGTAGGAAAGGATAGGAGACCAGGGTTCCATAGGGGATCATCTCATTAATTGTCTTGCATTTCATAGTTAAGGTTTATAGTGTTTGTTTATACAAGCATTCAAAAGTCATGTCTCAGACTTAAATATAAGTTATAAATTTAACTTAAAAATATTACAGTTTTTCAATTTTTGTCTTTTGAACTGTTAATGTTTGTGATTCTACTCTTGATGACTCCAGAAAAATACTTGATTTTAATTTTTGTTAAACGATAAATGAGATTACTTTGTCACCTTCTGGTGTGCTTTGAGATCTAACAAACAGGGAACAAGTTACAGTAAAAGTGATCCCTTATGTAAGCTCATGCACCAAAAGCATTTTTTTCCCCTGTAGTCCTGCAAGTGAGAGAAGTGGGGAATGAACAGACTTGGCAGTTCCCCCCTCCATATCCTGCCCTGAGATCCTGCAGTTGGGGTCAAGTAACTAGACGGTCTTTCCACCTTGTGTGGAGTGAAGAAAAACACTGTCTTCAGAAGGTGCTCAGCTGTAGGACTCTTAAAGGAAAGTAAGCCCATAAGGTAATCCTACAACAGGTAAAAATGGATCCCAGGAGACCAAAATGCTGGCAGTCGACCACATAGCTGAAGGAATAGGAACAGAGTGAATGAGAAGCTGGAAGTTGGTGGGACAACTGGTGGACCTGCTGGGTGGACTACCACGCACAAAAGGAACAATTCAGGAAAGCAGAATATTGCAGAGATGTTCAGTTCTTTATTAGTACCAGTCCTCACTGCAGATATGCATCTGGATTTGTTGAGAGCTCAAGTATGAGGAGGCTGATGTGTAGAAGTATGTGCAGTTTTATTAGAAATAACATAAAGGGAATGTGGAATTAATTGTGTTAGAAGGCACTAGGAAGCATCTGGAGAATTACAGCCCAGTAGGCTTATACTGGTAGTTGGTAAATTAGCTGACATAATAGTTACTGACAGGTCACAATTCATAGATTGCAGCCATCAAGATTGCACAGAAGAAAATGGTGTCAAGCCAAGCTGAAGGGGAGGAAGGTGTTTTGGCAGATGGAAAATCATTTGACTTAACTGCTGAAAGCTTTTAGAAAGCTTCATTGTCCTTCACAGATGGTTATTAAGAAACATGGTACTGCTAAGATGAGAGTCTATTTGCTGGCACAACTCGGAACCTGCATTAGAGACAAAAGCAAAAGGCACGTTAACCAGTTAGATGTTCTAACAGTGATAACACTGATAAATCCCCCTTTAAACTGGCAGAGACTGTTCCATTCTTACAGGCATGAAGCAGCACTGGTGTGGGACTGTCCTGCCGAAAGACAGAACTGGGAAGTGTCTAAATGGTGTCTGATCCCTGAGCATGGAGAGCTATGAGGCTTTCAGTCCTATACCCCTGCCTGGAGACCTCTATTCAGGAAGGACCTGGACCTGAGAATAGCAAGCTGACTTGAAAAATACAGTAGTAAAAGAAACAATCTCAGCAATTTTGAAAACATACCATTAAGAATAGGAAAAGTAATGAAGAATACTGTAAAGAATGTTACCAAAAGTAAAACCCAATACATCAAGAACGCCCTCGTCTCACCTCTAAAAACCAATATATCAAGAACGCCCTCGTCTCACCTCCAAAATAGCATTTGAGAGTTAGTGGGAGTTCTGGGAACACGAGATGAAGCTGAAAAAGGGTTGGGGAAATCTCAGTCGTGTAGAACGGCTGAAGAAAATTGTGACTGTTTACCTTAGAAAGCAGATGAGTCAGAGAAGAGACGTGCTAAAACTGTATAAACCAGTAAATGGTATTAGAGAAAGAAGATTGGGGTAGTTTATGTTTTCCTTGTCTTAAAGCACTAAAATGGATATTTAAAGGAATTGGAAGATTTCAAATTCCAAAACTGATAAAAGGAAATTCTTGTTCTGATCTATGATTAAGTTATGGATGTCACTATGGCAGTAAGTTGTTAGGATGAAGAATTTAACACGTTTTCTGATAACCATTAAAATAACATTTTTAAAATGTTTACAGCTGCCATAATCCATGCTGACATTTTGAAGGGGATATTGTGCCTCACACTTCAGATTCTAAGACAATTTCTACCTACTAGGAATATCTTTCTGTTCTTTTGCTGGTTGATCTTCATTCCTAACGTAAAGTGTAGGTAGGACTCTAGTGGTGTAATTCATGTATTATTTCTATACAAGGTGTGAAGTTAGTTCTGGTTCTCAGTAACACCCTAAAGAGTGTTCTCTGTGGGTGACACCTGAGTTCAGAGCAATACAGTCTCTTTTGAGGCACTTGCTGAAGAGAGTAGCCAAGGGGACAGTAGGGGTGGTTTCCAGCATCTCCTGGAGTCACCGAAGTCTGGCTGAACAGAAGTCTGCAGGTATGAAGTTCCAGACATGTAATAAGGTCAGGAACTGATGTGATTGTAAATTTGGGTAGAAGGCATTGAGTTGCTTATGTGTGAATAAGCATATGTGAATTTTGTACATGAATAAAAGATCTTGATCTCTTAAAAATGCCCTTAAAGCAAAAGCCCTTTCTGCACTTGTGTTCTGGAGTTCATTTCACTTACAGTGAAGGCACGATGTAAACAACCATTGTCTTTACCTGATGTCTTCAGTGAAACTGTTAAAGCAAATAGGCAAAACTAAAATAGGGATTTTTTTTCTTTTTGTTTGCCTACAAAAGCACATTTCCTTGGTGCAGTTCCAGATACGCATGGGAGTAGATGATATGTATGTGAGTACATGGTGATGAGCAGTTAATCATTTTTGCTAAGGTTTCGGTTGTATTAAATTGTATTTGTCCCTAAATAAATTTGACTCGGACACTTGCCAGACATCAGTCAGTCAGTTCATGTAGTCCTGCTGTTTTACCTGATAGTAACCTCCTCAGGAATTGTACTTGCCAAGTCTTACAAGCATGTTCATTGTGGAGGAATGGCTGTCTGCAAGAGGACGTGACTTGATTGGGATGAAGAAT
>JAOTQQ010000023.1:56292339-56314552 GCA_026546715.1 Gallinago undulata
GTAGGCCCAAAGCCTTGGCCTCAGGCCTGCAGCCTTAGCAGCAGGCCTGAGGATGGCATTGTCCTCTCCCTGATCCCACTTATTTTAAGGTAAACATGCGTTTCTAGCCTTTGTGTAAGATTAGTAAAACAGAACTGTCCTTGGGAACTAAGGGAGTAGTGTTGTGTATCAATTATGAAAACTTAAGCCAGGTGGACGAGAGCCGGTAGCCAATCGTGTGAACGCCTGCAGCATGTGTATCTGCTGTTTGCCTATATAAACTCTGCTAAAACTTGCAATAAGGGAGAATGAACCTACTCATAGTGAGATTCCGTCGTTACTCCGGGCCCGACTTCCCACTCTGACAGTTCATCTCAGTGCTAATGTGCAATTATTCTTGGAGTTGTGCCCCTTTTTAGGTGACATGATATTTTAGGATAATTCAAAAATCCCAAACCCATAATTAGCTATGTTGTCTGCAGATCTTAAAGGTATAAGATAGATATTTGAAAGGACTTTTGAAATCAAACCCTCCTGAGAAATGAAAGCTATATGTGCAAAAAAAAAAAGAAACTAATTTCTGCTTAATTGCCAGAAGATAAGGTAATTCCAAAATGTTAATGGAAATTGTGGATATTTGGCCTTCAAATGGCAAGCATAGCACAGACCAGCTGACTGGAATTGGTAAAACGGTATGGCAAAAACCCACCCGACTTGAGAGTTTTAGGAAATCAATGGGTAATAAATTGAGTGTATGCCTATGTGGTAATAATAGCAGAATTTTAGAAAAAATAAAAAAGCTAGTATGATATTTGCTAAAGTAGCGCTAACCAACTGGATCATAAATGCAAATAAAACTATTAACTCCAGTTGACTGGCTTATAGTTACAGTATCTCAGCTATTGTGGTTCCACCGCATAACAACAGACTCTACAGTACATGAGTCTGCATCACATGGTTTTATTTTTAGTACTGATAAATCTAATATTTCAAGCTCATGTGAGACTGGGAGTCAGGCTGGGTGCTGGGGGTTGCTCAGGGGCTGTCTCTTCTGTACTCTCTCGCTCTCTGCTGAGAGACACCATCCAGGACTCCCCAACTTGTGCTCATTCCCCTCAACAAAGGTGTCAACTTTGGCAAATGATATGTTGAGAACAAAATCGTTCTTCAGAGACTGAATCTGAGATCTGATGATGCACGTGGTGTCAGGCAGGTTGGGAGAGTGGCAGAGTGCCCCTGCATGAGGGATAACACAGGTATAATAGGGTACAGCAATGTTTTTGTTGGCATTTTCTACAGAAAGATACTTAGAATTTTTCACCGTATAGTAATGGTAACAAAGCTGGATATATCTGCAAGGATGTAGTGGGCATTGAGATGGAGCTTTGCTGAAAAGTTCTGGCCGGTGGGCTCTACAGCTGGACCACAGAGCAGGAGGAGGCGGTGATTGCCACAAGCCATGTGTCCACCTTCCAGCTGAGGCTCTGGGACAGGGGATGGTTGAGGAAGCTGGTGGATCAGAGCTGCAGCTGTGGGATCTCTTGTGTTTCACTGTTCAGAGATGTTTAGCTGGAGCCTTCTCAGCTCAGCTTCATCTCCTGCCCCGTGCTAGCTAAGTTTGGTCATGAGTCAGCTCACTGGGGCTCCTTCACTCCTGCATCTAAACATTGTGGTACTTGGAGGGCCATGTAGTATCCTTGAGTCCTCCACAGAGTAGTCATTGGTACTGCATAGAGGACTTTCATGGTGAGAATTACTCTTTGTTGAGTCTTGGATCCCATGTCTGACTTCATGCTCTTGATCTGTTGCCCTAAACCTCCGTTTGCTTTTTTTTTTTTTTTTTTGGAATGATGGGGACACTCTGATTTCTCTATTGTCAAATGATGCACTCAGAACGACCTCATACAATTACCCCTCTCCGCCTGGCTCATTAGCTGCTTAATAACATGAACAAACAATTTCCAAATTGAGCTGTTTGGTCATCATGTTAGTGATGTCACTACTTGGTTACTAGAGGTTTCTGAAAAAATGAATGACTCCCAGACTGTTTCACTCCTCCTGTTGTTCTTTAGGAAGACGTTGTGCTCTGAAAAAGCTAGCAGACTAACATTTCCAAGGGTAAGACAGAGCAAAACTTACTGGAATGACCGATTGCTTGCAGAGCTGCATACAGACGTGAAAATAGCTGGCAGACCATCTAGGCAGCCATCATCTATATCCCCAGCCTATAGACAGACACGAGGGTTGTGATCTAATCATAGCTATATAAAGACACAGATCATTCCCATTCACCCTCATGCATGGAATAGGACTATATCTTTCTTTTTATCACATACTTATCATACTGAAATAACGTTTTTATTCCATATATATGCAACACTTCAGCACTCAAGTGAGCTTTTAAAGTGATACTTTTCAATAAAAAAAAAGGATATTAAAATGATTTGATGTTTTATTTATAAATAAAATGCAGTTATTGTTCTTACATCTCAGTTAATGAATAAGAAAATGATGTTTTAATAACAGAACCACTGAACTGCAATCACTACGTGCAGTCAGTTAACACACGCAGAAGAAAGTAAGTCCTTCTAATACTTTCTAATGTTATGTGAAGATTTGTATGAAGTGTTTCCAATACGTTTTTCAATTGGCATCATTCCACCTTCTCTTTTAGAAGACTTTCATTGCTGGAAGCTTTACTTGATATTTAACCTAAAATACAGTTTCCTGAATATCATCCTATTACTTACAGTAACATTTAATAATGTCTTACTTTCCTTGGTGTTTCATGTCATTCCAGTACTTGCTGACTCTTTGCATGATTCCACTTTGCCAGTATGCACTTTTTTGTTTCATTGTTTGCCTTTAATCTAGTATCTCAAAGCTTCAGTTACTTTTCTTGCTTTTTCAACTCTTTTCACAGAATCACACAGATTCTGTATGATTCTGTGATTCAATTACTTTTCTTGCTTTTCAAACTCTTTTAAGTTAGAACCCCATTACTTTAAAATCTGTAAGGTATATCATAAGAAAAAGAAACCAAAACCTATGGAAACATCTAATAGATAGAGAGAGGAGACAAACATGGAGAGTGTGTCCAAAGAGTAGGAAGGTGGCTTTGTGGTGGGCAGAAAGCTGCCATGGCTTGGTATGGAGGACTTAGTAGCACAGACATGGACAGGCTCCTAGATAAGGTGGCACCTAGTCACATGCAGGTTTATGGCTTGAAATGGTTGTTTTCAAGTGGGTAACTCTTTAAGGGTGTTTGACAGAGGTGTAGAAATTGTCAAGTCAAAACTCTTGTTTAAATACTAATGCTTTTGCTTTGAAACAAAATGGTAGAGAAGTTTCCTTTTCAATTTAGAAGGTTTTTCACTTGTGGAAAAATTTGGTAGCCACCTGCCTCTGCTTCTTTGCTGTGCCTAGCCAGTTTACTTCTCGTTTTATTGAAAACCTTAAAGGAGAGCCGGTTGCATTGAAACTTTGATATGACAGGAAAGAGGCAAGTGGTATCTGGATAACGTAGAGGCAGTGCACAGACAGATCTGCTTGCCTAAATACAGTTAATTCCTTCTCTAGGTTTATGTCTCAGTCGTATTCCAGATGCTCCTTGACAAGCAAGTGACTTGGGATAGAAAACATCTGCTTATTTTGCCTGGTGAAACTTTCTTAAGGATTTTGCTGGGGAAAAAGAAGAACATAAGTGTGTGTACTTCTTACTGCTTTTCTTCTCTTTTTTGAGTGAAGTATAAACTGTCTAAACTATAAAAATGACTTTGCAGTGATGCAGTGCTTATAAGTTAGCTGGCTTGGGCTCTGGGATACAGATCAGACAACTTTCATCTCTAGCCTGTGGTTCATATGCTGGCTGGGTTGTTAAAGGTTGGATATTGTTGCTCTTTGCTCTCTGAGAAGCAAGTCAGTTTTAGCTCAGTTCCTTGAAAACTGCCTTCTGCACCACAGGTAATCAATATCTTTGTTAATATTTGCATTAGATGAGGTTGAGTATTGTCTTAGTCAGATGTGTGTTTCTTGTCACCCTTATGGGCAATGATATGGTAGTCTCACAGTCACTCTTACATCCCATTAGGGTGCTCAGGGATCACATTCCCAGCCTATAGTTGAGTGCATACAGTCATTTTACAGTTCTGTAGAGCTGGTCTTCCCTGCAGTGCTTCCCTACCCTGCTCTTTGCTTTGCATTCAAGGCTAAAAACTTAAAAAAGGCTAAAAACTGTCCTTGTTCCTAAGCTGTGCGGTTCCAACAACACGAAGGTCTCTTCTGGTTGAGACTACTTTATGCTGCAGCAGTAAAAAGAAATAGCAGTGATTTGTGCCTTCTGGGGTTGTCCACTTTGCCTGTTGCGATCCTTCCATCTGAGTATAACCGATTGAACCCCTTATTTATAGCTCCCTTGTGTTCTCTGCAAAGTCAAACAAGTAAAATTATTGGCCGCTTGGCCAGCTGCATCATGGTACAGTTTTCGTTTTGTGAAGAAATAAGAAATGAAGCTGACACTGCTTACAGGGGATTGCTCTGAATAGAATCCATGCAGAATTGCAGGCCAGCCAAAGCAAGGATGGCATTTTCAAAACCTGCTATTTGGCATTTCTTAGAGTATGACATTTCCTTAGCTAGTAGAAGTTTGTGTTGTATCATTTGCAAATTAGGTGGTCCAGTGTGTCTCAAGCCTGAATCAGAGGCTCCTCTGGGTTCATACATATATTAACAAAGTAAATCCTGTTATAATTTGTTTTAATATGCTAAATTGAATGTTTTGCCTGTGATTTTCAGTTATGTGTATTGTTAATTTTGTACCTTTCTGTCCTGGGAGTTGCAGGTGCTGAGTGGCTGTTCTGCCCTTTCTGCTGTTACTCTGTCCGCTCCCTCCATGGCATCGTTAGCCCTGGAAGTTGACATTATTTCATTTTCCACTTTGTTTTCTATGTCTGTCTCAGCGATTACACAGTTGCCTCCATACCTGCCCAAATGCCAGTAGCTGAACGTTGTAGAAATGAATCCATACAGGGCAGCCAGCAGGTGGATGGGGCAGGTGGTGGCCTCATGGTAGAAGTTAAAGAAGGTGTTCTACCTTTGCAAAGTAACATGGTGGAATGTTGACTCTCACAAGAGAATTAGAGAGGCACGGTCTCTGTGACTCATGCAAAGACAGCCCAGGCAGTCCTGTAAAGATTGTACAAATCTTTCTTTTCTCAGTTTCTGTGACTAATTTGCAGTCACCGATATTCCTGGGATGGCCAAGAATGTTCTACAATTGTGTGTAACTCACATAGAGGTCTTACAGTTGGACTTGATGATCAGGATAGTGATAGTCGAGTGCTTCTTTGGGAACTTTGGGATATCAAAGTAGTCCCACTTCAGTGGTGAAATGCCCAGCTGTACCATATGTCTCCAATCCCCTTAATTACATCAGTGCACAGCTATTATCGTCTGGGAAAGATGAATAGATTTGAAGAGCTGATCTGTGTTCTTACTGAAGTTTGGATTATTTTTACTTGCGTTTGAAAAAAATAATGAAGGTGGAAGTATTGTAGCTGTCAGAGAAATAGTCATGCTTAGACAACACTTTTTTGACACTTGCCTCAATTTTAAGGTCTCTTTTGTGTATGTTGTTGACAAAAATTAGGATTTTACTGCAGTTCTTGAAGGGTGAAGTTAATCTCCGTGGAGAGGGCTTGCACAAAGCTTGTGCTGCAGTCAGGTCCCATATAAAGACTTTTTTGGGGGACTGTTAAAGTGATTTCAGCTAGGGAGGTGTAAGCTCAGTTATAGTCTACCCTACCAAATCATCAAGAGAGTCATTGGCTGGCTTCTGATTATAAAGTTTCTGCCACAAATGCCAATGGTGATGTTCAGAAGCCTGGAATAACTTTACTGAATTGCCATGCTGTATGAGTTTGAATATCTGACAAGCGAAAAGTTCTCTGTTACCTTAGTATATTTGATATAGACAAATTTAACATATTTGGTACAGGCAGATCCTCAGCATGTGGTCACGAGACGCCATTATTTTTCTTAAGCTTTTCAGAATAGACTCCCAAACGTGAACAACTTGTTGCCTCCTTTCTCTGTGTTAAACTGCACAAACAAAAATATTAAAAAATTAGATTACATTTTTATGAGTTTCCTTTAGAGTTTTCTGGCTGTGCAAGTGTTTTTTCCCCTTGAATAATGTTCTTACGCATGCATATATAAAGTTGTAAAAATATACAGTTATAAAATTATATTTCACTATTATATTAACACTTGGTTAGGGATTTTTAACCACTGAAATAGGAAGATGGACTATAAGGGAGAGTGCCTCTTAGGCACTTCACTGACTTTTTCCCAGCAATTCATTAGCCTGGGGGCTTTCCCAAGCAAGATCACATTTACCAGGCAGAAAGATACTATTGGAATTCCTAAGTAGCTGCTGATGAGAAAGCAGTACAGAGTTAGTTCATTTTGAGTAGGAATTGTTTTCAATAATGTTTATCGTTATCCTGTCTCTTCTGGGTGGTTTTTTTTAATAATTTTTTTGTGATCCATGATTTTGGATATAATACATGGTTCTAAACAGTATTTTGGTCCTGGATTGCATATTTGTAAAGAGAAGAGGCAGAATAAAAGCTGTAGGCTCTGCTACAGGGTGCCTGTGTCTCTGCATCCAATATTTTTCTGAATTTTTAGCCAGGAAAAGACAAAATTTTAAATGTGGCTTATATAGGGTGTGTTGGTTGTTTCCTCCCCTCTCCTTGGAAGTTGTAATAAAGAGGTGTGTGGTCTCTGAATTCATATGTGGTGATGGATGTCAGTGAGTGTTACTCTTGTTTTCAAAGCTTGATGTTCATTTGTACTGAGTTTCTTTTACACAGCCCAAAAGTGAATGTAAATGTGGAGGTTGTAAAATGGTCCTGACTTACACCATCTGTAATGTCATTTTTGCCAGACCTTAGTGAAATGAGCATTAGGCTCATGTACTATTAATTTACTGCAGGCTAAATACCAGAGAGTTTTAAATCTGGTGCTTTTTTTTTTATTCTGGGAAAACACTTGACCATAGATGCTCGAATCCGAGGAACTGCCAGCTTTGTGCAGTTATTGCGTGTGTCTTATTTTTAACAGCAATGGACCTTTCCTCATGGCGGTCATCAGTGATTTGCTAGAGAGAGAGGGAACTATTTCACTCTGGGTGTTTTGATCTTAAGGCAAAAACGGCTCTTCATCTTTAGCTAGAATAGTCATCTCTCTTTATTACGGTGTTTTTATCTCTACGGAAACTAGACCGAGTGAAATCTTTCTTCTTATAAAGGAAAGTAATGAAAGCGCTATTTTATCCTTTGCTCATCCTTATCAACATTCAGTTTGAATTTATTTTTGTGAACTTGGGCTTGCTTTTGCACTTCTAGGGAGTATGTATGGGCAATTAAACAGAAGTATCTTGCAGGAATGCTTAGGGACAGGAAGACAATTTATAAGGGACAGTGGTAGTAATGTACGTGCTATAAAGGAGTTTCCCTCACTAGAAGTGAGCATGGCATAACCGTAAAAAAGATTTTTCTGTGGAAACAGTTATCTTTTATGTGAAAGAGCTTTTGGTGCTTAAGCATCCTTTCGAAGGGAAGAGAGACAAAGGCAGACTGTACGCCTTATAACTGTCACTCTGTTGTCTGTGAGATGGGAGAAGAGCAGACCTCCATCCGTTTCCCTTCCACAAATATAGTATGCAGTTATCTGGAGTATATATGTGTGATTGACTGCAGACCCTCACTCTTTTCATGCCTTAATTCTTTACCTTCAGATTATATCCAGCTATTTTCTTTAATAGCCCTTGAACAGTTAAGAAACTGGCCCTGTGAGCCACTTCATTTGGAGGAGCATAACACTTCTTGGTTGGTACCTGTGAAGGATATTGGGGATGCTGTCCTCTGAGGTGGGTGATGAGATGGCATATTTTGTGTTCTGTGGACATATAAAATGGTTACATGGCAAATCCTTGGGATTGATAGATTTTGGGGATATATTTTGAAAAGTGAAATGTATGACTTACAGAATGAAAGGAGATGTGTAAAGCTTTAGAGCTTCTTTGAGTCCTCATCTTGGCAGTTTACTATCAAGGCTCCTAAATGTATTCAGTGAGATGTTGACAGTCTAGGTATTTTTAAGACTTACACTTACTCACACTAAGTACAGTCCCTCCTCAAAGGAACTATCAAAACAAGTTTTTCTTGCAGTTGCCTATTTACCAAAATCATCCTCTAGAGCTTTTAAAGGTCAGACTGCCTTCCATTGGGGATTGGATGCCAACCGTGCGATACCTTTCAAAAATAGGTCTGGGTGGTGGGTTGGGTGCCAGCCTCAACATAGCTTTTAAAAATAGGCATGTTTGGCATTCATCTGCAAAGCAAATAGACAAAAGTTGCTGGGGAGTAGCAACACTCTTCCCAGTGGGTGAGCAACCACAGTATGACTTGCTGGGGGTACCAGCCGCTCACACAGAGAATGAGTGAGCGCTGGGTGAGTGGTTGCCTCCTCTGTGCTGGTAAACTCCACTGCTCCTGCCTGGCCTTTTCTCTTCCTGCAGCTCAGCAGATGATCCGAGTTGTTGTTAGCCTGGTGCCTGCTCTGAGCATTGTGAAAACAAACGGCGAGGAGAAAGGGGGGGAAAAAATGAGAGTGAGCATATTGAACAAAACGGCACAGAGCTTCTGATGTTTCCCTACGTTGTACTTAACTTTAGACCCCAAGTTAGGGATGTGGTTGCTTTGGAGTAGGTCAGAAGAAGACACAGAGTTGGACCTAGACCTTTCAGGCTCAGTAAGGTTATCACTGGTCCAGCCTTATCTCCCATTTCAGGTAGTGCAAGGTTAGGTCCCCAGCTGACCCAGATCTCATGCTTACCTTATTGATAATGTTATACAATGAAATTAGATTTTCAATTTAACAACAACAAAAAAGCTATTAAAATCTGGTCTTTTCATGGATTTTTTTTCTTGTGTTTTTAAACCCCCATAGTTAGTAGCTTTTATATTATCTCTCACAAGAACATTGTTGTATTTGTTTAAGTAGTATTTATATAAATTGCAGCTCCTTTGCAAAGAGCAGAAAAAGCAAGATGACAGCTCCTGGCAGAGTAACACACTTTTTTCGAGGAAAAAGTGGGATCCTGGGATAAAGCATCAGACCTCTAATGTACGAATGGCGATGGAAAGTGGTGCCTGCAGCAGCTGCCAAAACCCCCCTGGGGCTGTGAGCAGCTGCCATGCCATCGGCGCTCATCATCAGTCACCGCAGCTTCTCCCAGGGCAGGGGTGAGCTTTATTAAAGGACATCCATCCCTGAGATATTTGGAGGCCACTCCAGTCCTTCCAGGAAAACAGTTAATTTCCTTATTATTTAGACTAAATATTTTGATGGTGTTTTCTGTCACCAAGAATTCATTCACTGTGCCCTTACCCACTATGTAACGTGCAGCCGCAATTGCGAGTTAGCAGTTTTTCTCAAGAAATGTAGACACTGTTATAAATTTGCCATTCTTCAGCTGCAGCACAGTGTTTGTTATTAATAGTAGTAGTTTCTTCTTAATAATAATTCCTTGATGGGTATCATACCTTGGAAACTGACAGCTCCATATGCAAACAAAGCACTTCCACCCGGGTGTAATGTCTCTGGAAACAAAAAGTCAAAGCTCTGCGGGTGTGGGAGAGACAGGGACTGTGTCATTAGAGAATGCAATATAAGACAAATAGGATAGGAAGATGGGTGTGCTACCCCAGGAGAGGCAAACTAGCTGTCTACCATGACTGCTGATTTTTTTTTTTGTCTGGTTTTACTAGTAGGAAGAATACTTACATGATGTTCTTCGTTTGCGCAATTGAATTAGTTCAGATGGAAAGAATAATCATGGCATCATTGTCATGGCAAGAAATGAAGATCAAAGTAAGAACAATTGCAAGCAGTCTGTTTCCAGCATGAGAAATTAGGAGAGAGGAACTTGAATGGCCTATGTTTTTAAAATATTTAATCTTTACGTTTCATTGAACTGAGCAAACACAGAAGCATTTAGAACCAAGCGTTGCTTATAGGTAAAATATAGTGAGAAGCAACAGCTTGTTAACTGCAACCCTGCTGCTTATTCTGGGCACCTTGTCTCACTTCCAAATTACATTTTCATTGTAAAAATCCACTTCAGTTAACTAAGTTTTAAGTCAACAAATGTACAGTGTTGGTACAGTTTCCTCAAGGATTTAACAGGGATGTTTGTTCATGCACACACCCATGTTATATATATGTAACGTATATGCACGTTAGATATGTGTATGTGTATCTATATCTTCTGAACTTTATTAACAAGTAAAGTTGGTTTTTGGTTTCTCTGATCCCTTTACTTTTGTTTAATTTCTCTTCCCTGCTGTATACTCATCTTTTTTCTCTGATGTTCTTAACACATCTCTTCATCTTTGTTGCCATTAATAAACCATAATGTGTGCCACTGTGTTGCACATATTGTATATGCACTATATGCATGTATTTCTCTGTACTTGTAACCATGAGTGAATATCCACCTACTTACTAGAGGACTATAGAATAGGATTGATTGATACAGCAAACAGGTGATGCTCACTGATCCTGGGCAGATTTTGCAGTCTATTTTTTCAATGCTTTTCTTCAGTCCTTTTACGTTCTTTTAAAAGCTGAAATACTTTCCTAAAAGCACAGGGTTGGAAGAAGCCTTCATGTAGACTGAGTTCTGTTCTCTGCTACTGTAGGCAATAGCCTAATCTTCCTTTACTAGTTTTTCTATTTGTTTCTATGAACACTTAGATCTGTTGCTATCGCCGCTTGGATGCACTTTCAGTAGCATTAGAAGCATGGTAGGATTTATTAGAGGGGGAGAAAAAGGCCGACAATTACATAGAATGTTTAGTGTTGTATATGCTCAATGGAGCTATAACGTGTTAAATCCTATGCCCCCTGCAAAGATTCCTAGTTCACTTATAGTTTCAGAAATGCTCATGCCACGTATAGAGATGTGGCTCTCCATGTGTAGCAAATTGTACTGTTATCAAACATTGCCATCAAATATTCTTTACTCTCTGTTGCTACCATAGTCCATCCGCAAGCAGATCTCCATAGCATATGTGAAAATGAATGCTGGAGAAGACTCCTATCTTTAGAGCTCCCCCATGACTCACTGTGACTCACTACAGTGTAGTATCATTTCCTTTCAGTAGTAAAATCTATTTAAATTTGGTAAGGACCTCTAGGAACTAATGGCCCTAGTTATTTACCTGTTTATTTTTTCTAAATATTTGTACCTTGCCTCTATGGCAATTATGTACCGTAGGTTTTAAGGTCTATAGAGATAAGATTTCAAAAACGACTGCTGTATGGTTTTCTAGATGAAGGATTTCTGCTCTTGGAAGATAGATTGGCATCATATTTTCAGTCATCTCCTTCAAAAGCTGTAATGAAAATAGAAATAACAAAAGCTCTCAGAATGTTTTAGAATTTGTATTGTGCTAGAAAGTGTGAAAAAATCAATAAAAATGTCAATAGCACGCATTGAATTTAAATCACCAAACCTGTCTTCTGTTGGGAAAAGGTCACATTTAATATAGATCACATACTTGCTACTGCAGAAATTGCAGTTACTCAAAATTTCTTGTCTAAGATTTCAATAAATAATAATATTGCTGGCGGTGTGGTGGTCTTTCTGTGGCGGTGTCTTGCTAAGAAACTTGATGATCTTCTGGGTCAGAGACTGATTGGACTTTTTCTTATTTGCAATAGTGGACCAAAAAGCATTAGAGTGAATGAAAATGAAGATCTTAAAGCATAATTTAGTGATCTTAAAATAAGTAAATTGTTGTCTGTTGTTTATTCAGAGCAATACAGATGTTTCCTTTGCCACAAGACAAGGCTTTTTCTAAATGGAGCATCTGTGAGGAAGAAAAGTTCATTGAAGTAGCTGAGGTTCATAAACTATAATTTCTGTTTGCAGAATATTTTTAATTGAGAAATATTATAAATTATTTCATTCTTGATTAGTCCGTAGAACTGGAAGTGAATGCATGGGTTCATCTCCCAAGTGTAAGTTAACAATATTTTCCTTTTTAATTCTATATATAAACAAGTTTTTTCAAAGTTGAGGATAACAAATCCTCACATATACTTAATTTGTGATGAAAAGAATTTTAAAATGTTTTAATTTTTGCTGGTTCTACTGTGTTTGTAGCATTATAGTACACAGTCAGCTCTTGGAGAGAGTTTCTAGCAGCTTTAGGATTAATTAAATTTAATTCCTGAAAATCATGTTGGCAATTAAAAGAGAACTATAGAAGACCCTGAATGTTCCACTTATGAAACAAATTTTTCACCACTCTGCATTGCATAAAAAGGAGCTTGAAGAAAACATAAGACCCTGATTCAAAAGCTCACTGAACTTCATGGAAAGCATCCTATCTGGGGACGATATATTGACCTTTACATTGTAGGTAATGTATTAGACCAGGAGTTCCTTGAAGTTTTATTCGTGGGAGATCATTTCCTGTATGAGGCAGCAGTTTAGAAGCTGATTAATGCCTTGATACAGAATTTTTCTAGAGTAGAATAAGCACAATTTGCAATGTTTTATGTTTAAAACAAAGCAAAAAAAACCAAGCAACAAAGAAACCAAAATAATTAGGCAACATACAAAGATTGCGTGGCCCACAAATAGTCTGCAGACTTTGGCACACCAACTTTTTTGTTCTTTCAGTACAAGATAATGCAGTTTAGTCCTTCGGTACCTGTGTGAAGATGCTGAGTCGGAAGCAGAGAACCATAAAGGCAGAAGTAAAAATGGGTCCCCTCTGAGTTGAAGCTGTTAGTGAAAGTAATGATATCTTTGCATTTATGGGTTAGCAATAAAATTCCTCTTTGCAAATGGGTAATTCAAGCTTATGCATTATTTAAATGCACTGTCAATGGGGCATGTTTTCATATGCTTTACATTTAGGCAACATAAAACCCCAAAGTCATCTTAATACTTAGGGCAATCCTTCTTCCTTTCTTTATCTCCGCTTCAGTATGTTATGGAAAATGAAATAAAATGAAATTGGAAATACTCAAAGCAGCTGTGGACTCAGCACCTGTTAAATGTATGTTAAATGTAAATGATAGAAGCATCTTTAAAATGACCTCATAAAATGATAACACTCATTCTGTGTTTAAAGAAGTTGAATTTTCAAATTACAAATTTGCTTCCTTATGAGCATGTTATCAGAAAGCATATAAAATCATTGTCTCACTTTCATTTGTGAGCTATAGAGCACTAAGTTTATTTTGGAAGTTACTAATTTGTATCTGATTGGGATGGAAGGAGCAAGGGAGGCTCTGGTTGATCTTGTTTAGGTTCAAATATATTCTTGGATGTTTTATCAAATCCAAAGAAAAGACAGGTTGTACAGAATTTGAATCAAAAGATATATTCCAATTTTAACCAGATTCCTATTTAAAACAGAAAAGAGATGAAACACATAAAACTAACTGTTGTCACTTTGCCCACAATTCAGATCATTAAGTCAGCTGGTATGTCTAATCTATAAAATCATATGCTCCTCTCAAATCTTTGCCAGGCAAAACAAGGCAATTTTAAGAAATTGTAGCACCTTTAATGGTGTTAGCTAAAAAACATGTTATTTGAACTGTAAGGTTTATCTTTTGTTCCTAAATTTTCTGTAGCACTTTATTCTGTATGATCTGAGATGTCCAAGATGGGCAGTGTCTAAGCATTAAACAGCTGTTTTTCAGTGGTGTTCAGTACCTTCCACTCTATTGCTAGTCATCGTTACCCTTAGCGGCTCCCAGTCTTCAAAGATGAAGGTTTTTCAGTCTTATCCTTGTGTATACATTTTGGGTTTTCTTCACTTCTTTTTTAATACTGTTGGGCATTACCAGCAAGTTCTTGCCTCGGGGTGGATGAAACAACAGCTGTGTGCATGGGAGTTACACCAAAGAGAAGATGAAATTTTGACAAATCTGTGCTCTTCTTGTTTAGATGTAAGGGACAGAGTGAGACCTCTAGCAAAGTGCAGCTGCTTGTGCGACTATGTTGGAATATTTTATTTATTTCTCTTCAAAAAAGAACAACCAAAAAAATATTAAAGGCCATGTGTGATAAAATCCCCCTAATGCCATGTTAAAACCACAGAATCACAGAATGCTATGGGGTTGGAAGGGACCTCTGGAGATCATCTACTCCAGCCCCTGTACCAGAGCAGGTCCACCTAGAGCAGGTTGCACAGGAACATGCCCAGGAGGGTTTTGAATGTCTTCAGAGACGGAGACTCCACCACCTCTCCGGGCAGCCCTTTCCAGTGCTCTGCCACCCTCAAATTGAAGAAGTTCCTCCTCATGCTTAAATGGAAATTCTTATGTTCAAGTTTGTGCCTATTTCCACTTGTCCTGTCCCTGGGCACCACTGAAAAGAGACTGGCCCCATCCTCCTGACACCCATCCTTTAAGTATTTATAGGTGTTGATTAGATCCCCCCTCCATCTTTTCCAGACTAAAAAGATCCGAGTCCCTCAGCCTTTCCTCGCAAGAGAGATGTTCTGGTCCCCTAATTGTCTTTGTAGCCCTAATCCACCCAACTGGAGACAGGGCTTGAGAGTTGGAGTGCAGCTGCAAGGTTATAATCCAGCAGAAGCAAGTGTTTTTCTGCAGAATCTCAAGTGGGATATCTGCTTATGTGCTTAACAACAGAGAGGTGGTTTGTCATACTCACTTCTCCCCATAATCTTCATGTGTGCACAAAGAAACAATTTTAGCTGTTTAATCGTGTAAGGGTTGATGCTTCAGGCTGGCGAGCTCCACTGATGTACACGTTCTGAAGTTCTCACCCTTGACACTCTGTGAATAAGTGTCACACTTGCTAAATAGGTATGAGATCATCTTTTTTTCAGCTGTCAAGTTTAGGTTTTAGATATGCTTATTTGTATTCTAATTCTGGAAATGACTGCTGATTTTGTTGTGAAGTGTGATGGGTCTGTCTACTCAGAGCTCATTTTGGGACTGGAATCTTTAGGAGCATCGTTCCGTTTCTGTAAACAGCAAAATGCATTTCGGGAAAATCTTCTCCTTATGTCTGTTTGAAATGGTTAATTATTTTACGTTTATGGAAAAAAAATTAGATTTATTGAAAAACATCATTAGAGCTAGATGCCCATTAAGTAGTTAAAATAACACCCTACTGCTTGACTATTTAATATACGTATATTCTTTGTTTGAATGTGCTATGTCTCTTTAAAGTAACAAGAGAGGAGTCTTGTGTATGAATGTAAGCATCCTGCATAGATCTGTGTGGTTTTGAAATAATGCTAATTTAGAAAAAAAGCTTTTATTAAAAAGTCACTAACAGAAGGTGAATGGTTTTACAGCTAATTTCTGTTTCAAGCACTAGGATGACATGCTTTTGCCTCTATACTGAGGTCTCAAGAGATGCTGTATTTGTCAAATTGATATTAATTAGAAGTTAGAGAGCAATTTGTTAGGTTTAGACTTCATTATATTCTCCAGAAAAGACCAGATATCTCTCATGTGGAGAGAAGAGCCTAAAACTGCTTCATATTTCTTTCTGCACTCAGTAGCAAAGCAACTTTTCTCTGAAATTTCTATTTTTTAATTATTTAGGACTCCTGAATTTTTTTACATGTCACTGTTGAGCTGAGTATCCAAATTCAGTCTGATCCTGGTGCAGGCAATTTCATGTCAAGTCAGCAAGAGGTGATGATTTGACGTAAAGTCTTGACAGTCTGAGATTACGGGGAAGGGGGAAATCATTTGAAAGAGCATTGGATGGTCTGTATGAGGCCTCCTGTTTGCTGCTTCTGTAATGGAATCCAGTGTACATTATGTTTTTGTTGAAAGCCTGCGATGCCTTCCAAAAAGGCCTGATGGTGAGAGATTGTGTGTTTCCTGACAGCCGTTACAAAACGATTCCAGCTGTTCTCGAGAGGCGCCCAACGCACTGCTGAAAATTACTATTTTGTACGTCTGCTTTAGGATTTAAATGAGGTGATGTTTATTTTGCAGTGTTGTTTAACTGGTTCTTGTTAAATAGTTAGCACGACACGCCATTTGGGTAATGCCGGTTTTGTTTCTAATCTTTTAAGGTTGTGCTGGTGAGATGGAACGAACCATTCCAGAAATTAGCAACCTGTGATGCAGATGGAGGAATATTTGTTTGGATACAATACGAAGGCAGATGGTCCGTGGAGCTTGTGAACGATCGGGGAGCACAGGTTGGTATCCATGTTTGCTCTGCAGTCAAGAGTCATCAGGTCCTAAGAGGCAAAACGAAGAGGACAACGAATGGTACTTTATACCTTTCGAAAAGCACAGGAGAAAATGAAATATTTCTTTATTGAAAGGAATGTGCAATAATTGTCACAAAGACACTTTGCAAGGACAGTTGCTGTATTCAATAGCCATGACATCAGAGCTACAACTGGGCTAATGGTTGTCCTGTCTAGTTCTGTGAAGTGCTAGCTTTTATTAAACAAAAAAATTCCTAAATGTCCCATACATAGAATCATCTAGGTTGGAAAGGACCTTTATGATCATCTAGTTCAACCATCAACTTAACTGATAAAAAAAACCCAAAACCATACAACCCCACCCCCATTACTAAACTACGTCTCTAAACAGTAAAACATCTATTCTCTTGTCTTTGATATGTTAAGGTAAGCGACTTTACATGGAGCCATGATGGGACTCAAGCGCTTATCTCCTATAGAGATGGATTTGTGCTGGTCGGTTCAGTCAGTGGACAAAGACACTGGTCTTCAGAAATCAACTTGGAGAGTCAGATCACCTGTGGCATATGGACTCCAGATGACCAACAGGTAATGGGGCTTTTAGAGAGATTAATTGTATTGTGTCTATATTCTACAGAATATACTTTGTAAGAACAGTTTCCCTCAAAACTGGTGCTCCAACAGATAACAAAAATTTAATTCATCTTGTCGTTCTCATTAGGCAAATATGATAATGTACCAAGTTACTTATCAGCACTTTTCACCCTAAGTCACACCAGTCTTATTCAAAGTTAGTTGTTTGAGACAGGAATCAGTAAATGTACCCCTAATTTGTTAATACAGCTGTCTTGAAAATGAACATTTGATGCTCAAAATGAACATTTGAGCAGAAATACAGACTGGATTAGTAAGCATCGGACCGATCATATCTGTATACCTCTGTCCAGTCTGCACTTGCAGCAAAAGCAGTTCAAGTGACAGATAAGGTTATGTTTCCCTTCAACATGAGTAAATGGATCCAATTGATTGAGTGTCAGAGAGACCTTTCAGCCTTATATAAACATAATTTAAAAGTAGGCCATTTTTCCAACCATTGAGTCCAAAACTTACTGACCTTTGAAAAGTCAGTTAAAAATTTCTTCTTTACTGTTTTTCTAATAAAGCATGTGATTTGGCCGCATCACCATTTCTAGTGGGGCCTGAGCTAGCCCATAAGTTTCATTTGTAGAATTTACCATGGCCATCTACCATTCACTGTTGAGCTTATTGGAATGGTCTTTCCTTCCACATGCTTGCTGTCATTACGCGTAATGTGCGTATAATATAGTACCAAAGGAAATTACGGGGGTAGAACAGTGCAAAGAGAAGCTGTGTTACGACCACACGTGAATTATTTTCCTGCCTTCGTTTTATACCACCATGAAAAGGTACTGGTTCAAGACTCAAGGTACCACTAACTTTAATTTAGAATACAATAAATCCATGCAAGATAGAGTTATTTTGGAAGTTGCTAGTGGAATATAATACCACTAATAAAATGCATTTCTGCAGCAGCATCTTACAATTTTAGAGTGCTCTGCAAAGAATAATAAATTAATTATTGCAACACTGCTCTTTAAAGCCAGAGAGTCTTAACTGCCTTTTTTGAATCTGGGGAAATGTAAGTCTTGACAATAAATAATTTACTCAAGATCAAGAGGAAAAGACAAGCAGCAGAAGTAGGAGGGAAAACTAAGATCTGATAGCTTGCAGTCCTATGTTTTAAACATGAGGCTACCCCATTTGTGTGATACTCAGTTGCTGACGCTGTATTTGGAAATATCTTCACTTGAGTGTTTAATTTGGGGTGACTGAGTGCCTTTAATTCAGTTTAGCCAATATGTGTGTATTTTAGAATCTGGCTGCTCCATAAGTAGTTATCCCAGAAAACAAACACTTGTTCAGCGTCCAGATAAGCGCGTTCAAACATAATGGCCAGTTCCAGCTGGGTGAGAATCGCTTGCTTGAGTTACGAGATTCTGCTGCTCTACAAAGTCATTCAAATAGAGAATGAATCTAGTCATGAGCTTGATGTTGCTCTGCACGGTTCTCCTAAATATGGGGTTTGCTTATTAACTGATAAAGGATTTTTGTGCTGTTCTCCAGAGTTGGAGGAAAGAAGTGATCTTCTAATATGTATTTAGATGTATTTGTCTCCAGAGACACAAGGAAATATGATTCACTGAGGCTCTAAGCGAGAGACCATGCTCAGTTCAAACTAAAAATAGCAAATTGGGAGAGAAGGACATGGCATATATTATATACAAATAAGCATATTCGGAAATGGATACTCTTACTAGCTTATCTCCTTATCTAATTTCTCTCCTGATTTGTATCTGTGCAAATGAGAACAGAATATTATTCTAGTCTACAGTAGCTTCAGTGTCTTCCCTATTGCTTAATGTAATCTGCTTGTCAATACAGCGAGTGAAAGAGAAATGTCAAAAGTTATATTATCACACTATTCTTTTTGTCACCCCTGTGGCACCATGAAGATTGCTAGTGAAAGTATTCCTGGAAAACATTATACTCCAATGACCTTGGGCACAATCACCTTGGAAAGTTACATTTCCATGGGGAATATATTGTTCTGTATCATTTTTCTGTTGTCCTGATGATAATTTGCTGAGTGTAGTCTTTCTGTTCACCTCACTCTTGCATTCTCTTAACTTCCTCACTCAGCCCTCTGCCACATGCATCCTCCTCTATTCTTCAAGTCTCATTTTCCATCTTTTCTCTGTCTATTCAATGCCAGTGGTCCATCACCTCTGACATTCCTCACCATGGCTCTGTGGCAGCTCTGCAAGAGGAGGGTGATTTCCCACCACCATCTTTCTATTGGAAGCAAGAAATGGTTGGAACTCTAATAGTGCCAACCATCTTCTTGTTTGACAGAATGTGTGTGACATCTGGGTTTGTATCCTTGCTTTGTATCCTTTGGCACTGGCTTGTAAGGAAAGCACCTGATGTGGTTGAAACTCCATAGTTGATGCTTCCCAAAGTCTTTTGAGAGCCTAGAGGTGGGATGAGAACTAAGAGAGGTGGCCAGGGTGGACTACGGCTCTGCTGAAACTGAGCATGTGGTTATATCTTTTAACTGATTTGGTACATACTTTGCCCTGGAGAAATTACTGGATTTGATTAATACTAGATGCAACTGTTCTGCATTTTCTTTTATGAAGTGAGTTGTATCATTATTCTTGTGTCTCTGCTGTTTTTCAGGGTTTCTTGAGTTCTCTATGTCTATTGGGGACAAACTTACTGTGAGTCATAGGACAGTTGATACAATCTGTTTGACTACAGCACTTTCTTTCTCAGCATCATATGTTGTCAGATGATCTTCTCCTGAAGGTCATTGGCAGATTTTTACTGTGGTTCACACCCAGGTCTTCAGTCTGGACTTTGAGCTATCGGCTTCTTCAGCTAATTCATAGGCCTATTGTGATTCTGCATGTTTATTGTAGAGAACTAGTAGTTAATTTTCTCCCTTCATCGTGTGTCTGTACTCCTGCTCCTGTACACCAGAACCAGAGCATGTGTTTGGCTGAGGCGTGGAGCCCTGTTACACTGACGGGCTCTTGAGAATAACAAGCAAATGCACATAATATGAAGATTTTACAGGACTGGGCCCTCTGTCTCTCGAGCAGAGTGGCACGCTTGAGTTGAAGTCGGATGGATGGGTTCACTCTGGAGTGTGACCTTCCTTTCACTGTTTTGTAATGTGGGGTTTTTTTTTTTCAGGGCTACAAGAAGCTGTAGTAGAGTCTAATTCCTCAGGGTTTTATGGAGTATTTTTCTGGTGAGAAGGCTCAGCTAGGATCATGTAGGGATGAAAAAGTATATTGGAAATTAAAAGTAAATTTGAAATATCAGAGAATGCTTTACCCTGTCTCGAGACAGTTCTGTGGTGTCGTATCACGCTTGTTTGCAAAGAGGGAGTGTACATACCAAGTAGATTGAATGACTTCCCAGGTGAGAAGAACTTGAGTTTTGTGTAGCCAAAGGGTTTATTTATAATTATAGAAGCAATGTCAATAAGTAATTGAGGATTTTTCCTAAGCCCACAAGTGATATAAAATATCTTTCCAGTGCTTCATATCCCCTCCTGTGTGCTTGCTCAGCTCCTAGTGACATATTTGTATCAACTTCTGCTGCCCTTGGGCCATCCTGTCCCTTTCCTTCTCCCAGAATTTACCTACTGAAGAGCCTTATTTCTGTTCACAATGGAGAATAGCACAGAGAACTGGATGAGAACTGTAGATGGGTCTGATTATCCTTTTGTTTACAGCAATATAGTGTAACTCCCTGGATTTCGCTGGGATTGTTTCTATTGGTGTTTCTGTATGTGAGAAGGGGATCAGAAGGAAATCACTCTCCAATAGAGGGAAGCCTTGATGAAAATGCATGAATATATTTTACTCCCTGGACATCTCAAGAGTGCTACTAATCTGTATTTGTTCCTTGCATCTCATCTAGTGTAAATTATTAGACTTTTCTGACAGCTGTAAGAGCCAATTTCTGTTTCCCCCCCCTCCTCTTTCCTGTTGTAAACTTTTATTTGTGGAAACTTGAGGAGTAGCCAGGATTCTTTTTGGTCAGGACATGACATAAAACAGATATGTGTGAACTTTGCCAGCACAGTCCCTTCTGTTTGCTTTGAAAATAGGTATATGAACAGCTTTGATTGGCATCCTGCTGGGTGCTCCATTAACTGTTGTATGTGGTGATAGAATCATAGAATTCACAGAACCATAGAATTGTCCGGGTTGGAAGGGACCTTTAAGATCATCTAGTCCAGCCATCAACCTAACTCTGATTAAAAAAACAAAACCAAAAGAAAACCATACAAAAAAAACCCCCACATCACTAAACTATGTTCCCCAGCACCATGTCAACCCATCTTTTGAAAACCTCCAGGGATGGTGCCTCAACCACTTCCCTGGGCAGCCCATTCCAATGCTTAATAACCCTTTCAGTGTCAAATTTTTTCCTAATATCCAATCTGAACCTCCCCTGGTACAACTCGTTCTATTGCCTGGGACTTGGGAGAAGAGACCAATCCCTGCTTCTCTACATCCTCCTTTCAGGTATTTGTAGAGAGTGAGAAGGTCTCCCCTCAGCCTCCTTTTCTCCAGGCTGAACAACCCCAGCTCCCTCAGCCCCCCCTCATAAAACTTACTCTCCATCTGTTGTGTGGTCCCATTGCAACGCAACATGTTTTAATACTAAGAGTGTGTAAATACGTGCCCCAAGTTTCAGCCTGTTCTGTCTCTAATCATACAAAATTCTGCTCTCGGTGGAAGAGGAAAAGCAGCACAGCGGTAGGAACAAACATGATGTGCACTGCAGGGTTTTAGGAGGTACTGGAAGAAAACCTGTGAGACCAGTGGGAGATGAAACCAATTTGTCTCAAAATGCAGGGTGCGGGGGGGTCTCAATGTTGGTTTCTAAAAAATCCTTTGTAATTTGCAGTAGCTGTGCAGGAACGCAGCTCCTATGCTTATTAGTCACTCCTGCTCCCAGCACTTGCCGTCCCTACTCCCATGGCAACACCAGACACTTCAGCATCTTTCTCCCTGACAGGCACGAGGCAGGGACAGGCTTCAGCTCCATCACCCTGCCTGCAGCACTCTGCCTAAAGCTCTTCAGGCTGGAACCCAGAACCCAGAAAGGAACTTCATGTGAAGGAGGGGATCCGTGCTATATTTTCTGGGTCCAGCAGTGTAGCCGGGTGAGAGCTCTGTGTTAATGCAGCACTTTGTGTCTCAGGTGTCCCTGGTAGCATCAGTGCCATGCATTGAGGGGATTTGCCATGCAGAGGGGATCGAGTGCACCCTCAGTAAGTTCGCAGACGACACCAAGCTGGGTGGCAGTGTTGATCTGCTGGAGGGTAG
>JAOTQQ010000023.1:56314652-56351505 GCA_026546715.1 Gallinago undulata
TCAGTTAGGTTGACGGTTGGACAAGATGATCTTTAAGGTCCCTTCCAACCTAGAAGATTCTGTGATTCTGTGATTCATGCTGTGCCATGTGGCTGCCGTGAGGTAGGAGCCCCACAGCACAATTCTCACTAGGAGTTAGGAGCTAATTAGCAAGAAGTGCTGTCAAATCACCTTTACCGATGGCACCAGGTGTTTCATAAGCTCAGGCTCCTTGGTGTTGGTGTGGTTTTAGTCCCTGCCAGGAATTTTAACTACTAAATCCATTATAGTAGAGTCTGCTTTTGGACCCCCCCAGTTTTCATCTGTGGGGTACGAGTTGCAGTTGCTACCACCTATTCAGGGAAACAGTCGTTCTGAACAACTCCTGAGCTGAGAGCAGGGATAGTAGCCTTACTTACCTTCCAGAACATGGCTTAAAGATAAGGAATTTATTCCTTGTTGTGTCTGTTTGGGCCTTGATGTCATCTTCTCGCCCACGTCTTCTTTTGCTTGCTGCTGTGGAACAAGGGATTTGTGCTTCCATTCACCCTAGAATTTTGGTTTTAATCAGGTGCTGTGGCACACGTCTGATTCAGGCAGTCCTTGCCATCACAGTAGTCGCACTGATCAAGTTTAATTATGCTCAGACATCTAGCTGCGTGGAAAAAAAATAATCTCGAAGACAGCCTTCTAATGAGTTGACAGAATGATGAAAGGAAACCACAAACAGGCGACTGGGGCAGTATAGGAAAGGCAAATATTTACCTTAATTATTATGAATGAAGGGAAGGAAGGATAAAATGAAAAAATTATAGCCTGTAAAATTTGAAAGCGTAAGCAATTATTTTGGTCTTTATTAGAATACTCCTTGTCCCTATTAGGGATCTTTACAGGTTGACATAAAGGAGCCTTTAAAATGCCAGGGAATATCTGTATTTTTGTGTCTTAATATATAAAAATGCATCTATTACTCGATCTCTTCCGGGTGCAGGAACCACAAAATGACTTTACATCTATATTTACAGTGACCAGAGCCACTCAGAATTGCACTGTAAGACACAGTCTTTGAGGAAGAACTGAAAGACTTATTTTCATTGATGGATGAATTACTCAAATTACTGGGAAAAATGGCTAGAGGCTTTTTATAGCATCGAAGAAGTGTCATTAATTAACTAGGCAGTTTATTCAAGCCACAAGGACTGCAGACAATGGTTAAATCGCGTATAAGGATTTTAACATTGCATGCTGCATAATTGAGCAGTACCATTAAAATGCAAAAAAGAGGACAGGGGAAGGAGACTTCACTCGTCTTTCAAGATAAATCTGCTTGTTATATAAAACAAACAGATAAACAAAGCCCACCACAGCTTAACTGTCTTTAATATTTTTGGACTATTTTTAGAAGCATTTCAAACCTTTGTGGCAGACTTGCTATTAAAATTAATGATTTCTACTTGCTTGTGCTAAGGGTTTTATGAATGTTTACTATCCTATTGCATCCTTTTATAGACAAAATATGTGGCGTTTTATATATACTTAGAATGTTTAAATATTTTTGTGGAGACTTTAGTATTCTTGTTTTATGTATTTATATGCGCTGGAAGCCAGTAACACTTTGTTTTTGTTCTTTGCTTGGTGACTTGATTTTTATGATGCCACATAATAGTGACAGACAGATTTTGGCTGAAAAAGCAATGTGAATTTTAAGTGCTAGTTAGCCTTTCTTTCTCCAGTCTCTTTTTATTATGTTGTTTTGAAGCTGCATTATGCAGCTATTTCTGAAAGAATAGATTTCTTTTTCTTTTTTTTTTTTCCTGCTGTCTATACATAGTTTTATTAGCAATGTCTTTCCTTTGCCTTTTTGTTTCAAGTAGGTTTTCATGCATCATCCTGCTGAGAATACAGCTTCCAAATAGAAGGAAGGAGAAAAGTTTAAAAATCTTGGTGCACTGTGCCTTCTTTTAGTTGTGCTCTCCTTTTCTCACTAGCAATAAGCAGCTACACTGCAGATTTTAGTACTCAGATGGGGACTTTATAGGCTTTGCCTGGAGTTTTGGGGAGGATAGAGAATAAGGATGTTCTCCTCAGAGCCTCTAGGATTCATCTGAGCTGTGGCATCTCTCCGTGGGTTTATTCCAGACAAGGTTTTTCCTGCCAGAAACCCTAGTTGATACTGCACAGTTACTGAGCGGGTAATTGAAGGAGCGGAGCAACAAGGTGATACTTCAATGTGCTTTCTTCTTCCCACTCGCTTCATCTGTGCCTTGCCTAATCTTTCCCTTGATGCTCTTCATCCAGCCTGTAGTGGCAAGATACCGAGAGAGCTGATGAGATGGTGCTATTTGTTCTAGTCATGAGGGCTGGAAGATGGGGGATGTTTATGTGCTGACAGCATCATGGCTCATTTTTTCTCAGTAGCTCCTGCAATGTTTCATGTCAACACTCTTTCAGATGAGTCTTGCAAAGAAATTTTTCCCTTAATGACTCTGTCTGAAAGGAAGAATGCAATGTTTTAATGTTTTGCCCATCATGTTAAGACAGGGTATTTAATGTTTGTTACTGCAAAAAGGCGAACGGCTGAATGGATTTCTGCATCCCCTTGGATGCACAGCATTCTGTCACGTAGGGATCACTCTCAACAGTATATCTTGTAACTCTTTACTGTGATCTAACATGACACTGAGGTCACAATATTCTTATTTTAGTTGCTGAGAATCTGAGGTTTGTTAACACTACCACATCTTCCCCTCCCTCAGGAAAGGAAGGATGTCAATGGCAGTGACACACCAGCGATGGAGGGAGAGCTGAAGACTCATTGTGCTATTCAGTTAATGTGTCCACTTAGCATTTTTATACCCATTTTACATTTTTGGAGCATCAGTGTTTGAGTCAGCAAAGTAAGGAGGAGTGCAAACAGAAACACAACCAGTTTCTGCGTGGGAATTGGCAGGAAGAGAGAAGTTGTTTGCCTCTCCTCTCACCTTGCTGGCACTTGTACAGAAAGATTTGCTCATATAGCCTGAAGTCTTTACTTCTTTGGGACAAGGAGTACTTATTTGCAACAGTGTTTCTGAAAAGCTCTGTGTTGTGCTGTGGGGCAAATAGGAAGAACAAGGATTTGCTGTGCACCTGTACAAGGTAGTACCATATACTTACACTACTTTTTAGGCAGTGCAGGGAAAAAATGGCACCTGCTGCCCAAAACTGCTCTCTTTCTAAGAAGTCCTATATCAGGTAGGAAAATTGCTTTGATTTGTGGGTTCAGATTTTGAGTTGATCAGGAGAGGGCATGTGAGTGGAAATGTAATTCCTACAGAGAAACAACTCTCTGAACTGTGAGGGTTTTATAGCATTTTTCAGAAACTGTGTTATTCCATTGCCAGAGCCACTTGGCTGAGAGTGCTTTGGCCCCGGGACCCCTTTGGTTCATCCAGAGCTTTGTGGTCTTTAACTTCAAAAGAAATGTAGCTGAAAGAGTGGTTCATTTAAACTTTACTATCGCTGGAACTTGATCCGTCAATTTTTTGGAAGTCAGCAAGAAGACCAGGAGCCAAATGGGGTCTTGAACTTGGGTCAGATGTGTTTGAGCTTGTGAACAGCCTGAAACCTTAGTGCAGGGAGGGAGGAGTAGAGTGATTGAATCTGGAGGAGGAGATCTGTAGATTTCTGCACTGGGTCTTGTCTAGGAAAGCAAGGCCAAGTTTCATAGTAAATTGGAGTTGAAAGGTGATATTTTTGGAAAGTGATATCGCGTGATCTTTCCGTTGATTTGACAAAAAGAGATAGCATGCCAATGGAAAGGCTTTTCCATCAGTGTTTCATCCTGCGTGGATTCAGCTTGGGCTCTCTGCAATTTGTCCAGGAGCTGGTTTCTTGTCGGTGCTTAAATGTTGAGAGATTGTTGGTGACTGCATCAGCTGACAAGGGATTAATCCTTTCCTGCTTTCCTTGCTTTTAGGAGAATAGTCATTCTTCTTCAGTGCCTCATTTTGGTAGCAGTTTATTACTCAGCCTATCTCCATGTTGACTTTGTTATTCTTGACCTCACCCATTCAACATATTTCCTGACCGTGCTGAGTTACCCTCCTCTGCCAGCAGCCAAGACCTGGAAGGAGAATGCAGAACTCGAGGGGCTGGCTTCTATTCACACATCGCTTAACCCAGGGGCTTCTTGATTTTGTGTTATGAAATTCAAACCAGGAAAGGCATTGCTTCTAAACTGCTTTGCCTTGCATTTTCACTGGTCGAGAGTGCAATCCTTGTTGCTAAGTAATACCATTTTCAATTAGGAAAAAAACAAAAACAAACCACAAAACCCCAGCAGAAACTCTCAGACTTCTAAAACTCTGAAGGAAATTTTAGCTTCAGCAGTCAAGATATCTTTCAGGAAATAACTAAAGCCTGGATTGGGAACAACGCAGCAGGCTGCCAAGCATATCAGTTGACTTCTTCGCCTGATTGAGTGGTTGTTGGTGAAACTACTTGCTTTTTCCCACCTACCAGTAACAAATAGTTGGTTTTGTTTCTATATGTAATTGGATATATATGAAGAATGTGTGTTTTCATAGACATGCATGCACTTTCCTGGCAGAGTTTAGTGAGAAAGCAGAAAATGGTGCTGCTTGAAGAGTGTTCCAGAGTATTTCTGCTGTGGGAGCTTAGTGCTCCAGGACCAGAGTCCTGTCCATGTTAAAAGCTACAGAAGATGTTCTGTAGAAGTTGTTCCAGCTGCTGGCTTTTTGTTCATTTTGCATAGTACTTCAAATGTGATTTGAAATCTGACACAAGTCTTAAAAGAAACCAGAACGTCTAAAGTAAGCTGAGGCATATTGTTAATTCAGTAAATATTATATAGAAGGGCAAATCTTTTGACTTAAAATTCTAATTGTTTTAGCATGCTTTAGTGAAAAATTTCTCAAGAGTGAGGAACAAATATTGAAATGCCTGGAAATACACAAGTCAGAATTTCTCCAGGTATAATTACATGGGCATATAATAATCAGTCTTAATGCTTTCAAATAACATTATTTTCACCTGGACAATTGCTTTTATCCCCACATGTCCGGAGTAGTTGTATGGCTGGAGATCCTGCTTTTGAGACTATTTACATTTTTGACTCCTGAAACGGTATGCAAGCTGTATCTCATTTACAGTCATACAGCTGTGTTGTACTATTTTAGAGAGAAATAAAGGCAGTGTGGTTTGAATTCCCAGGTTTTGGTATTTCAATATTTATTAAAGGCATTTGTCACCAAAATCTCCAGTGTATTTACTTTGTCTTCTTATTTGAGTGGTTTGCAATAATTATCTAGGCCCTACGGAATTTGTTAGAGAGAGAAGGAACAAGACTGAAAGTTGGTAACCAAACCAGTGCTGCTTTTGAAAGCGTTACTGGTCTCAAATGAGAATTCACTACTGTGTATATACAGTTAGCGGAATGATCTCGTGATGTAACATCCTTGTGTGGGGCTGGCTAACTCCTCACCTCCAAAGGAAACAAAAACTCTGCTCAGTTTTTTCAAACCAGAATGCAGTCAAAGAAAACCCAGTGCTCTCCCCCAGAGCTTATGCGTGAATTGTGGTGATCTCTTTTTGTGTCGGTTCAAGAAATCATTTCACAGCAGTTGAATTTTTAATGGAAATAAAAAGTATTCAGCAGGAGAGCAGCCATCTGCCTCTCTCTGGTTCACTCTTTCTCTCAGCAGTTTGAGGTAAAAAGAAGGAAAGCCAGAAATATCACACTGAGAAAAAAAAAACTTTCACTTTTTTATGTATCCTAAGAGGTGGCTGCTGCACTGCTTCCTGCTTTGTGATGGAGAAACAGTAAACAAGAAGAGCACAAGGAAATGCAAAATGCTAATATCACAACTAAATGGACTGCAAAGTGTTGTAACTCAGCCTTTGCGAGACTAACATTTTTTTGTTATGCTAATAAATGAAAATATTTAAAGGCAATAATCTTCTAAGTATTTCCTAAGCCTACCTGCATAAATAGAAGGTCGATCCATTATCTTTGTATATTAATCAATTTATAGTTCAGTTAATTTTGGATCAGCAAAATAGATTTATCTCTATTAGTATGATGTCATTATGGTGACGACTGTGAAGGCTGTTCCTATCATGAATATTAATGTTTGTCCAGATGGCTAAATCAGAGCAAAGACAACTAATTCAGCTTCCTTGGACGGCTTAACATCTTCTGACAATGCAAACGCAGTTGGCCTTATTAGCGTCGTTGCAGAATGTAATATCTGAGGTACAGTGCTGACTTTTTTTTCCTTGGGGGAGAAGGCTGAAGGAAAAAACTTGAGGACAGGTCTAAACTTTGAAAAGGGGAATGTCAGGGAAACAACATCAAATGAGGTGGCTACAAATGCAGGGCTGGGTACCCGGGGTAAACTTTTAGTGGCATCATTCATACAGCAAGATATGTGTCCCAAGCAGAAAATGAACCAGAAGGACAAAGGGTAAAACAATATGCTGAAAGATCAGTGTTTGCAAAGTGGGTAGTTGGAAGATGAATCCTCCTGACTTTGGAAACACACCCTGGTGAATGTTAAAAACCAAAAGCATATGTTTTTTGAGATCATTAATGGTTTACTTGGTCACAAGATGCTGGTGAGATTTCTGCCCTGGGCTACTACTTCATTGTTGAGGAACTCCTCTCTGAGTCAGAGGAAATTAAAAGGGGGTCCTGGAACAGGTTAGTTTGAAATGTAGCAAGTTCCTCTGTCCAATTGATACATCCAAAGATTATGAAGAATCTTGGAGACGAAATAACTTAGCTGCTAGAAGAAATAATCACGTCTCTCTTCTACGTCTTGAAGGGCAGCACTGTTTTCCAACAATACATTAAGAATACCCAAGAAATGTGCAAATAAGGTTTACATCCACACCTTGCAACAGCTTAAAGCAAAAATTGAACATGGAATTACAAAACACCTGAAAACTGGTCTGAAAAAACCTAGGTAGGGCATTTCTTCCAGAGGGAAATCATGACCCCCTAGTGTCTCAGAAGTCTTTGCATGTGTCATGAAAAGTGGTGGCTAGAAAACAAGAGCTGAAATGGTGTATTTAGTTCTGAAAAACTCAACAAGTTCCAATCCAAATGGGGCCCCCTAAGGATTTCCTGACAGAAATAACTGTATGTGCTTTTTGGTGTTGTGGAGATATATCCTCTGATGCAATGACTTGGGAGGTGTAGAAACCCCAGCAAATTATAACAATAGATATTTTACTTACTGTGTTTAGATGGCTTAGCAGCATGAAGAGAAGAACTGTGATCTTGAATGATAATTTCATGGATAGTAGTTTAAAAATGGATGAAAACCCTTATTTTACCAAAAACTAACTTGTGAAACTCATCACAAGCTACCACAAGGGCTAAGAGGTCAGCACCATTCAGAGAAGGGTGTTTTTGAGGTAGTCACATTTGTCACACTAAGTAGGAATCACCCCAAGCTTGGATTTCATGGAGAATCCAGACACTTGTGTTTCAGGCCTGAACCCAACTTTCAGCTCTTGACATGTTTGGAAACCTGTGTGTAAATTATCCCAAAGCTGTTTGTCAGTTTTCCCTTCAAAGCGTACAGCATCAGGGTACCATTAGAGACTGCTCTGCACTTGTGTGACTTCTAATCAGCTACAGCTTCACTGTAGTCCACAATTCCTTGTGTTTGATATGTTTTGTAAAGAAATACTGAATTTATGTTGTGTAACTGACTTACACCTTGAATGTATGAGTGATTTTAGGTATTTTATGATCAGATTATGCATAATTCTACAAATGCAATTCTGCAAGTGGTAATGCATGTAAAAATAGTTGAAATAATGAACAGTATGAAATGATAGAAGATGAGACAAGAGAAGAGCAGAACAAGGGGCCAAAGAACCACTTAAAATAAGTACTTGGGATTATTTTTTTAATTACTATTACTATAATTTAGCTTTTGTATTCTGGGGTTAACAAGCCACTATAACTTGTTCATTACCTTTTCCCAACATTCCCCCAGACCTCATAGATCTGCAAATACCTGAAATATATGAATGTAGACAGCTAAAATACAACCTTTTAATTTCTCTATTGGATCCTTCAGGCATACCCTGTGGCTCAACCTTTTTTCTGAAGGTCAAGAGAGTTTTATTCATCTGATATAAGTAGCTTGAGTGTGGCATTTATAACTTGAGTAATGTTATGGATGATAACACCATTAGACATTTTTACAGCTTCAGCAGGAGTTCAGCCAGCAGAACTATCAGCCTGATAAATGCTTTTATCTTAAAGGTTGTATTGCTATAATAACCCCGAAACTTAAAGCTGCTCCTTCATACCTATAGCCTGGTTAAAGAGATGAAGAGTGCCCTCTGACATTTCTAGGTTGCTAAAGAGCTTTCTCAGGTTCCAGTGCAAGAATTAATATGCCCACATGCATCTGAATTGGAAATTACTGTAGGACTTTGTCATTTTAAATGAATTGAGGGCAGTGCTACTTGGAAGAATTAGCTTTAGATTGAGTTGAGATTGAACTCAGGCTGATGAGTCCCAACATTTTGTTCCTACTCACTTGTGAAGTATTTCTACTGGATTTTAGGAGGCAGAACTGTTAGACTGCTATTTTCAGAAACAAAGAGCATTTCACCTCTTCTGTGTGGGTATTTTGCAGCTACAACACTCATAGGAGACTGGTAAAAAACTAATCTATAGAGTAGGCTGAAAGTGGTGTGAGAAGCTAGCAATGGCAATCGGTAGGATTTTGGCTTTGTAGAAGAAGTTTGTTTTATAGAGATCTGAAAGAGAGTGGTTATGTTCTGAAAGTAGATAGTGAAAGTGGCTGTGCACTGATGATGCATGTAAAAGCAATTGAATTAATGTATGGTGTTAAAGGAGATGGCACGATACAAGTGGAAGAAGAGTAGCGTAAAGGACCACAAGAAGGAGGAGTGTGAGACCAACAAAGGTTGAGTTCTTGCAGTTATATCTGAGAATAGTAATATGAAGCTTGTGTCAAACTTTAGTCGCTGTTTTAACCCAACAGCTATTGAACACAAAACTATTTGTAACATGTAATGATTACAGTTAAGGTAGCCAGATACTGTTTTTTCTTTGCTTCCATTAATGTGAAACAACTCGATTTTCTTAAGATTTTAATGACTTCACTGGAGTTCCTCTCAAATTGCTATTCTAGTTTGCGACCTTCTGTGTTTCCTGATCATCTTGATCATAGAAAAAAATTTTAGTACTTCTTATTTTTGACTGAGACTTTTGAAGCCACACTTCTTTTCTGAAACTTTCAAAAGTGCAACCATGACCATTGCTTCCTAGGTGAATACTGTTGTATAAGTCTGATACAATAGACAGTTTCAATGCTGTAAGTCTGGCACCACATCTCAGAAGGAAGATAGAAAGGAAGACCTCTGACAGCAGAGGTCAACAAGGATGATTGGAGGCTTTGAGCAACAACACTGCAGGGAGATCCTAAGTAGGCTACGATTCTTCAGCTTGGAAAAGAGATGACTAAGGGATTAGGTAATAGAGGTCTGTAAAATGGTGGCCAATCTTGAGAATGTAAGTAAGATTTATTAATCCTTATTTCCTACTGTTTTTATAAAATTCATCAAATATGCAGGACCTTAACTTGCTTAAAGCCTCAAGACAGAAAATGCCTCTAAAAAAGAAATTGTAGGTTCCAGTCAGTCTGACTTCAGTCAGCACACATTAGCTATGGAGTAGTTTAGGGGCAAGAAAAAAAATCTCGCCTTATCCATTTTGTATTTGAAATGGTGGGTGGAAGCTCCTCTTCATCTCTTCCTGAATGTGTAATATATTCCCTTCCTCTTGGACTATAATAATCTTCTTCCTGTTGACTGATCGTATTATTTTTTGCCTCTGTTTTTGGAAGGCATTATCCCACCTTCTCTCAGCTCATCAACTGAATAACCTATCCTCTTCTGTCCTCCTCTCTTCAGCTTTCCGTTTCTTATAAGCTGTTTGAAATCTCTGCTAGGACCTCATTTTTGTCATTTGATCTTGTTATGATTGATGCATACCTCAGTTTCTGCCACCATTTTTAGAAGTTTCTATATAATCCGAGAATACTGCAGAATCTGTGGTAGCCCTTCTGCCAGCTCAATTTGGTGGTAGCAATGGCCAAGTTCAAATAAAGTATAACAGCTTATATTAAAGTGAACAAAATGCACCGCACCGTGAAACATTACTTGCTCAGAGATTTTAGGATCTTACCTCTAGACCCTGATGCTTTGACTTCATTCTTTAAATACATCTTTGGTTGTGGTGTCCTGACTGCTTTGTTTTCAATTAATTTTCAGTGTAGCTAGTTAATTACAAGATGCATCTGAAGGAGGCCCAGTGGCTGATGTTTGGTGGGACTCAGGGTTGTTCTGTTATTTCCAGGTACTGTTTGGCACTGCTGATGGACAGGTTATCGTCATGGACTGCCACGGCCGAATGCTGGCCCATGTACTCCTTCACGAGTCAGACGGCATCCTCAGCATGTCCTGGAACTACCCCAGCTTCCTGGTGGAGGACAGCAGCGAGAGCGACACGGACTCCGACGACTATTCCCCACCACAAGGTAGGGTTGCATGCGTGTTCTTCTGTGGCAGGTTTGCAAGCGTTCATGAAGGTATCTCAAACGGCAGGGAATGGTCATGCTGTACTGGAACAGTAGGGTGCCTGTGTTTTCAAGCTGGTAGAGGCCAAAATCCTGTGGAGGTATAGCAAAGGGCTGGTACTGGGGAGTAGGTTCATTCCCAGCTCTGCCATCAGCCTCGTTGCATGGCTTCCTGCAGGTCATGCCTCATCCGTGCTGCTCCGCCTCCGTTTGCACACATGAGATAACAACACAAAACTCAAGGATTTTAGTGAGGGTGAGTGAAAAACACTAAAAAGGGGGCGTATCAGGTTTCACTCATAAGCAGATGTGAGGTCTTGCCATGGTCCATATGTATGGAGTGCAGTCAGAGAAGTTAATGCATTAATATCTAGAGTCATGTGAAGAGACACCTATACTAGACATAGCAGAAAGTACTACATCTTTAATTTTATCTCTGTTTCATAGGATTTCTGTAATGCTGCTCATTATAGTCCCATCCTTGAGAGTCCTGAAACAAAGAGCTTGATAAATTCCATAGAAGGATTGGAAATGAAAATACTTCCTGCAATTACATAGGGTAGACGAACAGTGACTGGAGCTGTCTGGAGTTACTAATTCCCATGCTTCAGAGCATATTGCCAGTTTGAGGATCAGGAAGAAATCCTTCCCTATGTTTAAGTATAAATATAACTCCTTGGGTGAAATGCTTTGGTTTTAAACTCTTTGGAAATCATCAAAAGCAAAGACTTAGGAGGCCTAGGTATCCATGCAGCCAGCCCCATCCTTCTTATTCAAGTAATGCTTGTTAATTAACTTCTTGTTAATGCTGTTGATTAGTCTATAAGATTGAGGTAAACTCTTTCCGTGTTCCAGTGTATAAAGTCTGAACTAAATTAAGAACTAAATTAATATAACAGTGATTGTACAATGGAAAATTTAAATACATAATAGCTAGCAATAATTTTGAATTTGTATCTCAGATCCACTGAACCACTGAATTGAGGACTCTTGTAGTTTTAACTATAATTTCAATTCAGTCAAAAAACCTACTTTTTCCAGAATGTGTATATGTCCATATAATAAGCATATGTATTTAACAAATAATGATAGAATGTGATCATCTGGTAAAGTGTTAGCATCTTTTAAAACTGAGGTTTGTTTTGGCTTTCATACCTCACTTCTTGGTACTAGGTGAGATTTCTTACCTTAGAAGAAAAGAAGCAAATTTCAAATTTCCTAGCAAGCTTCTAAAGCAAGACAGAG
The DNA here is from genome assembly GCA_026546715.1 of Gallinago undulata. NCBI lineage: Eukaryota > Metazoa > Chordata > Aves > Charadriiformes > Scolopacidae > Gallinago > Gallinago undulata. Next base: position 56,326,508 of record JAOTQQ010000023.1, read on the forward strand.
AAAACATTCAATTCTTTTTGTTGTTGTTGTTGGTTTTTTTTAAATACTGAGGTTTCAGTCAGAGGATCGGGAAGTTGCAGAGTACACAGATGAGAACTTAAATGATCCGAATGCACTAGCTGTTTCTGAGTCAATCAGTGGGTGGGTGGACTTGTTACAAGCCTACAAGCCTATTTTAATGATTACCCAAACATGATGTGTTTTCTTTAAAGCAGATGCAGCATAAACCTCTCCAAGGTGACAAACCTTTGACTCACACAGATGTGTAGGAAGGACTGGAAGTTTGATGGGTTTTTCTTATTAAATTATATACACAGAGAGATGCTAATTACTAGACATCTTTCTCCAAAATGCTTTCTGATCAGCTTATCTACAAGTTCAGGAAACAATACTCTGGAAACAATGGCTCTGCCATTGCAGGGGCAGCGCTTTATCAGGGGTCAGTGGTATCCCCTCTCAGAAATTGTAAACAAAAAGAGTTAAACAGCGAATACTACAGATGGTGATATTGGTCATGAAGTATTTGAGCAAGGGAATTTCACTGAATGCTGAAAAGCAACCCCAGAGGAACAGTGGCTTTGCAGCCAAGTGTTCCATTTGGGCTCACCTCTACCTTTGAGTGCTTTGGACCCTGTTGTGCAGGATGGCAGGTAACTTTTCATGCTGCTGCCTCGCTCTTAACATTTAGAATACAGTAATTTGTGAAAGGTCAGTGTGTGCTCTTAGGAGTTCTTATAATGTCTCTGTGTAACTTCAGGAGGAGTCCCTAGCGCTTGCCCAAGCAGAAAGTGTATCTAACAAATAGCTTTTAATGTGATTATATTGCTTATTACATCAGTTTTCAACTTGGGTATGAAGGAAACCTTCCAAAGCACTGGTTTTGAATTTGTGGACACTGTGGGGAGTTGACAATGGAGAAAGATTGAAAACTGCTGCTGTATAACATAATAGTATACGCATAAATCACTGTGGCTATACCACAGTAAAAATTCACAAAGTAAAAACATTGGGGTTTCACAAAAAGAAACAAACTAACTGCTAAACCTGCTTTGCTTTTGCCCATGGACGTTGCAGACAGAGCAGGTAGAGTTTGAGGGATGGAACCCTCAAATAGCCCGAAGTACAGTGTATTTCAGCCTGGATATAATTACTTCTGGTCGCTTGCCTTTTGCTCACCCCAGAGCCTTGTTTTTTGCAGATGGACCAGCTGCGTATCCAGTCCCGGTGCAGAACACCAAGCCACTACTTACTGTCAGCTTCACGTCAGGAGACATCAGTTTAATGAACAACTATGACGACTTGTCTCCTACTATCATCCGCTCAGGGTTGAAAGGTAGAAAAGGAAGCCATTTCACCCCCTTCCTGTGCTCTTTTTCTCTTACGTATTTAGTAATGTGTACATGGGTTGTGTTTTTGCGGTTGTCTCTCCTAACCCAGAAGCCCTCGGCCACCGTTATTACCATTTCCAGCAGTGACACCTGCTGGTGGAAGAGTAGCTGTTGGCCAAGAGAGGTTTTGTGTTGGAAAAAACATTTCCATTTTTGAGATCGTGTTTTTATGGCAGTTTTGTAGAGCAACTTGATCTGTTTGCTGTTTTCCAGCTGAATGTGCTAATATGTTTATGCTTCTTTGTGTGAACGCCTCTGCTATATAATACTTCCTTTGCATCTTTAATTCACGAGGTCTCCTCCCATGCTTTTGGTAACTAGGTATGAATCGCAATTCTGCTTTGACTCCCACAAATTTTGAAAACTTGCTAGAACTATTAATTATTGAGGTGAGTTATACTGAGAAAAGGAACACGCCACTGATTAATTACTGTACCTCTTGCTAAGTGATGTGTGTGAATGTTTGTAAGATCAGTATTCCATGTCAAATCTTTAATTCACATGGAAATTTTTACAGTTCTTACTTACCAGAAAAGTCCCTTGCTTTGCCAACACTCTCAGTACAATTTATAGTGCTTTGTCTAGAGAGTTTTAGTTCCCTATGGCACATAGCACTTACTTAAATATAAGTTCCATTGATTCCTTTTCATCTCCACAGATAAATTAGTTTTATGTTAGATTAAAAAAAAAAAGCTGTTGAAGTAGACTCTTAACTGTTCTGTAACAGTAAGATACTTTTGGTGAAAAGTTGCCCTAACACCAGCCCAATAATTTTTGAGTGATCCACTATGTAGGGTAGCCTTAGGTTAAAAAAATCACCCTTGAGGTTTCCACTTCTGCGTCCCTCTGTGCCAACACAAGAAACACATGGCTGGCAAAATGAAGGATCTGGGGTGACCTTGTGATCCAGAAAACTTCTTCAGCTGAAAGGACACCTAAAGTCTGGGAAACTGGAAGCAATTTAGAGAAGCTCTTGTTACATCCACCAAGAGGTGTTCCCAGTATCTCAACAGAGTGATAGTAAATAGGATAGGAAGTATTCTTCAGTTGTCATCTAATCTAGCTTTCAGATGGAAATAGTCGGAGAAACAAACTCCATCTTATTCTCTGTTTAGAGTTGCAGGGCTCTGTGTTGCTGAGGATGTCTGTCCTGATTCTCTTTCCCATTGACTTTCACTAATGGAAGAAAGACCATTTTATTATGTCACCCTCCCCTAACAAAATATTAATGTACAAGCCACAGTAGAAATATTTTTTACGGTTGTAAACATCATTGACTTGCTGGATTGGGAGTGTGTATGAGACAGAGAAAGGAGATTGGGATATCACTTTGTTGTTTTGAAGCTGCCCATTGTACAGTGGAAAGTATTTTGAATGTACCTGTCACATAGACATAAACTTTTTCTCTTCCTTCTTATCAAATTATTTTTCAAGTGACTGTAATTTTACTGGTTGTTATCGTGTGCAAGAATGTGCAAAACCTCCCAGTTCAGGGTCTCCATCCTCTCCAACTGCTTGGTATTCTGCTGAGAGTGGATGGTCTGCAGTATTGTGTGCGAGTCTTAATTCATGTGTTTCTATTTGAAATCTGTAAGTATTGCTTTGTGGTCTCTGCAGCAGATGCCCTTGTCTTTATGGGCAGCTGTAGGCTTCTCAATGTATTTTTAAAGCAGGCAACTATATAACTAATTCAAGCATTACCAATATATTTTTGCTGTTCTACTAGCTTTGCATACCTTTCATTTTACAGGGAGTATTCATATTAAATTGATGTAAAAAACACCGTTTGCTGTTGAATGGGAATTTGATTACCCAAATACAAGTTCTTCTTTTCATGCATCTTGAACATTCCTGGAAGTTTTACCAGTTCTGAACTGTTCAGTTGAATTCTTTTTTTTTTTTTTTTCTGACACACTTTCTAACTCAGGGATTCTCAGGATGCTGCTACACGCAGACCAGCTGAACTGCATCTACCTGTTGCATTACTTGGCTACAACTACTACCTGCGGAGCTATTTAGGTTGCTGTCTACTGAAGTTTTGCTGATATACATACCTGTAGTGGCTGGCAAGCAGTCAAGTAGTTTTGAGGGATGGCTCTGATTCACTTGCGGACTGTTACCCTACATGAATCCCCCATCTGATTTCTAATCTCTGTGCTTGTGTTGAGAGCTGGTTATCAGTTGAGCTGTTTTATGTTGAGGTTCGATAATCATTGAAGACCCCATTGGCAGTGCAAGCAGTGCTGTAGAGCCACGCTGTCCCAGGGGGATGCTGCAATCCACAGCCAAGCCCTTTGCTGCCTTTGCAACAGTCTAATTCTAGCGGTTTTGAGAGAGAGAAAGAGAAAACTGCTGGACTCAGTTATCCCTCCTCTTCCTCTTGGTATGGGGACCGACTGAAAGTTTTACCTGAAGACATACCTCCAAAGGAGACTGTTTTTATCACTTTGGTCGTTGTGCAGTTAATCCAGTTACCGAAAGTGGAGTTGATCCGCTTACATCATTGATTTCCAACCTGCCTATCGTTATACTCTCTGAGAAAGATGAATAAATGCCCTTGTAGATAACTTAGAGGGCTGAGGACTGAGAGAAAAAAAGAAGCATACAATGCCTAGCTGTGGAAAAATTATCTTGAGGAACATGCGTCTTGCCTCTGATATGTACAGAAGCATAATTCCCATGAGAAATATCAGAAAGTTGAAATAATACAAAACCATTTTAAATTGCACATGAAAGTCCCTGAAAATGACAGGTTGACAACTTGAAACAATTTTGAGATCCTTCCTGCCAACTCTCATTTCTCTCCTGCTTCTTCATTTGAAGACAGCTTCTCGCCCACAAATGTCTTCAAAAGGTTCTTGGCAGATTGAGCATCCCAGAGCACAAAAGTTTTGTCTTTACCTTCACTTTGTCTCAGCACAAAATAGCTGCCTTTCACCTCTGGTTTGAGAGTAAAAAGGTTTAAAGACTAGCTCAGTATTCCTTGCACATGCAAATCTGCCTGCGGAACACAAGCAGAAACACAAAATACGGGTTTGGTGCTCTTGTTGCAGTGTGACAAAAAGCTGGAGGATATAAGGGTTTGAAATTAGCATCCCCAAATTAAGCTGTGGGCGTTCCTCATCATGAGGTGCCTGTAAGAGAAGCAACTGATATGTATATTCATATCCATGTATATGAGAGACTAAGCAGTCCCTGTGTGCTTCTGGCAGTCTCCTACAAGACAGATGAGTAGATTTTCACAAGTCATGTGTCAGAAGAAAACCTATGACACAAAGGCCATCTGTATTTCTGGACAAAAATCCAAAAGTCTTTCTAGTTTGGTGTTTTACCAAAATAGAACTCTAGTTTGAGTGATTCTAAAAGTTATATTCACAGCAGTGAGAACATGAGGCATTGCCCCATATGCTGTTTATTTGCACTGTAGGCCTTTCTAGACAAATACTCTGCTCTCTGTTGCTGCTGTCTTAGTCAGTGAGATTATTTATGTGCATATTAACTTAATTCCAATTATTTACTCCAAAGATATGCACAGGATCTTCCACATCAGTTCTAATATCTCTAATAAATTCTTGTACTTAGGAGCAACCACTGATTACATTCTAGACTCACCATAGAGAGAGAAAAATGAAGGGTTCTTACACATTTTTTTGCAATTTACAAAATAAAAGTCATTCTCAGAAGTACATATGGCGGGACATTTGCTACTATTTTGATGAAAGGATTTAGGTTTCTAAGTACTTAAGTGACCCTTGAGAGCATGATTTAGCTGTTCAAGTCACTTTGCAGCATCTGGAAATGCTGTTCCTACTGATTGTAATCAGCAATTGCTGCAAACTGTCGTTGTTGTTTCAGACGTGGTGGTACAGTGGTGTACACAAGGAGACCTACTTGCTGTAGCAGGCATGGAGAAGCAAAGCCAGCTGGTTGACCTCAGCAATGGTTCCCTGTTGAAGAGCGCGCTTGTCAAGTTCTACAACGTGCGCGGGGAACACATCTACACTCTGGAGACACCTGTACAGGTAGGAGGTATTTTTAAAGTCAGTCCTCAATGCTTTTGCTAGCATGCTTTTCCTGCATCAGCTCTTTGCTATGGACCTGCAATGTGAAAAGGTTCACAAAACGTCTTGAACACATTCTGAAATATGATATAGATAAAAATACACTATAAATAATTATTATTTGCATTAAGATAGACATCCAAGCGTGCACCTGATTGTAAGGCCCACTGTGCTAGGTATTGTACAAACATACGATGAGAAACAGTCTGTTTCCCAAAACCGTTGGGCCATGAACAGACAAGACAGAAGAAGGAAATTCTGTTGTTTTACGGATAAGTAACTGAGGAGGAAAAGCTGGATAACTTGCTTGACATTGTAGCAGAGCCAAGAACTGGACCAAATATTCCAAGTCCAGTGTCATAGCCACAAGATTATTCTCTTTTTGTTATTGCTGTAATTTTTTAATGCACAATCAGTGGATCTGATGCAATATTCTACTTTTTATGGCATCAGATGGAGAAGGATGAATCAGAAAGTTTTGTTTCTGTTCCCACCTTCTGTACAGACTTTCACCGTAACCTCGGTCGTGTTAGTTGACAAGTAAATGTCAACACATGGTCTATGCGCTGCTTAGGAGCACGATAACACTTGGTGGGTCTTTGCTGGTATTTCAGAACCCAGCTGAATGTCACTCCACAGTTTATTTCATTTCCTGCAGAATAGGGCTGACTTCATTCTGATTTCTGACTGTTACTAGTGAAAGTTAATTAATCTATAAAAGCTTTGAAATCTATAAGTGAAGGAAAGTGCTATATATATATATTTACTTAATTGTTATTAATGATGATACCATTTATTATCGTTTCTTTTTCAGTACCCTGATGTGGGATGGATACAAAAGGATGATGTAGTAAACCAGCTGCTGAGCTTTTGTGTTTGCTTATATTTAGTATTAACGTGTGCTTATTAACATTAGCACTCTAATTTAGGTAGAATTCTTTAGTTTTGTAATGTATAAAATAATGTTCTCTAAAGCCAACCTAAATATGTGCAGTGACTTCTAATGCTGATTTAGGTGTCTAAAGGACTTACCTATACATACAGCTTTATGGTCTTAAACATAGCCTTTTCAGCAAAATCGCACAGCCCTTTCTTCTCTGGATCCATTCTGGAGTAAACATCTCCATACCAGTGTTGCTTATTCCCAGACCAGGTAAAAACCAGACCTCCTTCTGTTACTTCAGTACCAGAATATCGTGTGTCCATGTTAGCTGTTGAACCGGTGTAACATTCCAGTGTGAAATGGTGAAATCAAGCTGTGGTTTGAGGAATGAAGCTGATGGGGTGGGGTTGCCATAAGGTGTGCGTGTGTGCAGGCTCATCTCTTGCTGCTCTTTCTCCCACTTTGTTCCAAATCACCTCAAATGCTTTCATTTCCTCAAGCTCTCCCTGTATCCCATCAGCTTGTTTGCATATTTTCAGCTCTTCTTTCTCCTCTACTTAATCAACTGGGAGAAAACACGTATTGTGGCTGATGTGAGGGCTAATTATTCTGCCATTATACAAGTACTTATAGGACAACTGACAGGTCACGCAGAACAGGTGACTGCCAAGTTCCTACTATTTTCACTAGTACTGAAAATAGTTTCACTAGTTCCTACTAGGTTCACTATTTCTCATAGAGAAAATACTAATGTGAGGCTCTCTGCTCTTCCCAGCTGCTAATTTTCACTGTAATTGCAGCATTTTAGCATCATGGAGATTTTCTCCCCCTTTATCAACTTCAGATGAAAAGCCCACAGCTTCAGGTTGGAAGTGAAGGGTGGGTGGAGGTGGAAACCATCAATTAATAACGCAACCACAGAGTCTCATTTCCGTAGGGTAAAAATAACACTCAACTTCATATATTTATGTTTATTAAAAAACTGTGTGCATAAACCTGCCTAAAATTAGAGCCACTCCTCTCATCAGTTAGTGTTTATTCTCTTTATTTAGTTCATTTAAATTCCTATTTACTCAGCTGCAGGAGGAAGCGAGGGGTCTTTCAGGACACCTGTATCTGCTCATGTGGACTTTATGCTTCTATGTACTTGAATGCTGGTCTAACGGTATTACCAGCTAAATGACAGGTATGCTAGAACATTGCTAAGTATTTGGGTTTCTATCAAAACCAGATAAAAACTGCTGTTGCATAAACATTGCTAGTAACTTCTGTTATTCTGTGGCCCTGCTCCAGAGATGACAGTGAGTCACTGATCCCAGTAATTTGTCTGATGACAAATTCATCAGAGTAAATTCATTAGTTTTCTGTACCATGACAGTCAGCCTTCTGATGGGATTTTATAGAATTTATCACTGAGTACTAAAGAAAAGAATTGGAGAAAAGAAAATAATTTCCTTATCTCCAGCTCTTCTGCTAAAACTGTTTCTTCTGAAGCAAGCAAATGTGTGACTAGAAAAGTACATTTATTCTAAATGAGCACTGATCCAAATATAAAGGTCAAAAAAGTAAAGCAACAGTGAACATAGAAAATAGTGCATTTCAGGTACAAAACTGATTTTCCCTGCAGTCCTCTGTTCCAATTCTTTGATAAAGCAGATGTCTGAAAATTTTATCAGTAAGATACACTGAACTGTCTTTGTTTCTGCTGTTTGTCTGTCCTGAGTGACTTCAGCAGGATATTCAGGAAACAAGATATTTTATATTTTATAACAAAGCTCACTCTAAAGCTGACATGGGATTTATATGCAAGTTGGCTGGGTTGTTACCTAACATAAAGCCAATGCAAACCCCAAGGAAGAATAGATTTGGGTACTGCAGGTGACTCATCTTGATGATGACTTTTGTCATGGATCCCTTCAAGGTGTTTTATCTGCCACCTTCCCCTCTGGCTTTAGTATGGTTTTGGCATCTTCTGTCTCAATCCAGATGAATGCAGAGGCTTTACATGAAAAATAGTATTCATAAACAGAAGGGTAGAGTTAGGACAGCATAACAGTCTCTCTTGTTTTTTGCTCTGGGGCTTCAGCCTGCCACCCTGACGTGCTGCAGGAATATATTTACAGAATACAGTGGGAAGAGCTGAAAAAGCATCAGTAAGGGTTGGGCACATATTGAACTTCTGCTACACCTGTTTTGAACAGCTGAAATCAACCTGTTGTGAACCTTGAAAGAATGATGAAAAGACTTCAGAAGGGGCTTCAGAACATCACACCAGACTTCCTTATCTTACTGGAAGCAGTTCTGTGAAAACTGGGTCCATACTGTGACTCTGAAGAGTTGATACTGGTTATTTATTTTATACAAAGAGCATATCTTTAAGGCTGTTGGTCAGATGATAACCATTCAAAAATATGCTATCAATTTCTGTGAAACGTAGCTCTCACTACACTCGCCCTTGTGTACACAAACACAAACCTGATGTACCAAAAATGCTGAGTTCTTTTAGCTGGCAGTTTTTTTAATGGTCCTGCTTTTTCAACACTTAAAAATATGATTACAACAGCAGGCTGCCCTCCTGGTAATAATTTTTTTATTTGAAGAATATTAATTTCTGCTGTTATTTGTTAAATCCTCACCACCTTTCCCTGGAATCAAGCAGGGATGAGAATAATCATCTCATTCAAGACTGTTTTTGCAGATTGCTGAAACTGTTTACCAGAAATGCTGCAACCCAGTTCTGTCACTTCAGAACTTCTTGTCTGATGTGCAGACAGGTCTTTATTATATCAACTAACTGTGCCTGCTCTTGCTTCTGAGTGGGTTCAGCTGCTTTATATCTTCCCAATTGAACTTTAAACAGAGGAGTCTTCTACAGGATCACTTCAAAATGACCTCACTGCCAGCTTAAACAAACCTGTGAAGTTTTTCTGTCCAATGGTTCCAAGTTGTGGCTTATATTTTGGTTCCTTATTCTCTTTTTATAATTTTCTTTTTTATATGTCCCAGAGAGGACATGGGGAACAAGAACATGGATTTAGAAACACTGATGCCAATCTCATCTATACACCTAAAATTCTACAGTAAATTTACATTAGGTTGTGATTTTATACCACTGTGTAATTGTTGTCAGAACAGTTTAAACCTGAAGTGCAGTCAAGAAGAAAGATAAGAGTGAACTGAGCCCCTCATGTTCCAGAACCAGTTGTATAGGCAACAAGATTAGATGCAGTGAAACTCTAATTGCATTTTTATCAGTGTAATATTTTAAAAACCCTAATTCAAAGTGGTGTACTAAAGGCTAAATCTTTTTGGGAGAAGTTTCCAGGAGTCTTTGAGAAGACCCACTTGCTCTAAACCTGCTGCTGTCAGTAGCATCATCTTTCACAGCATTTCATGGGCTGCTTCTCTGCTGGAAATGTCCCAGCATCTGAATGGATAGATTTCAGATTCCTGCAGTTGTGTAAAAGCTATTCTACTAAGGCCTGAGAAGGAGAGTGCAATTTTAGGTTAAATTCAGATCAAAAGGCTTTGAGAAAGGGGCTGTCTTTTACATTACCCAGCTTAGCTGGCCTTGCTTACTTTGTCTTCATTTATTTCACATAGTGTTCAGGTTTGTTGCTTCTGAATTAACATGGCCTTTCATTTATGTTACCTGAAGTTAATCCTATTTAGCTGCTATTGGATGACAACAAACTTTCAAGAAGAGTTTATTTTCTTACAGAAAGAGAAACAAAAGCAGCAGTATAGAACTAGCTGGTGAAACATTATTTGGGATATTATTAAGGACCTTGATCTTTTTCACATGGGCCATAAGATCATTTCTGACTGCTGCAGAAGTGGATTGTGATCAGAACTGAAAAATGGAGACAGTTGTCTAAGCGAAGACTCATTCTGCTAAAATGGAATATCATCATTGCATTGAAACCTTAAAAAAAAACCCAACTGTAGAAACAGGGAGGATGTAAGAAACATCTGCAAATCAAATAAGAGTCTGCTACATGAAACATCATGTCCTTCTCCCAAGTTACAGGCAACAGGACAAGGGGAAATGGCCTCAAGTTGCATCAGGGGAAGTTCAGGTTGGATATTAGAAGAAATTTTTACATGGAAAGGGTTATTAAGCATTGGAATGGACTGCCCAGGGAAGTGGTTGAGGCACCATCCCTGGAGCTATTTAAAAGACAGGTTGACATAGTGCTTAGTGACATGGTTTAGCAATGGTTTTTTATCAGTTAGGTTGATGGTTGGACTAGATGATCTTAAAGGTCCCTTCCAACCTAGACAATTCTATGATTCTATGTAAGACCACAGCAGCGTAATTTCTGACCACATCATAGTCTTTATTCCTTTTATCACTATCAGTTCTTACCAGTTATTATTCCCAATGTAAATATGAGGAACTAAAGAATGAAGTAGTTGCGTAACTTCCCAGCAGCCATCCATGAATGCTGTGACAGGACAGAGATGTGCACACACAATTCACAAGAGCCAGGTGGGCACTGCAGCTATTGCACCTTCCAGCTTCTCTCTGAAAAAAGCAGAGGGAAAAACACGTGTCTCCACATGAGCAGCCTACAGTGAGAGAAAGCAGGCAAAGCACATCAGAGTTTTCCTTACACATGCCGTTCGCTAGATACTGTTTTGCAGTTGGGTTCTTTCTCCTGAGAAAAAAATGCACTTGTTGCTGCGCTTTCTGCCCCGGAATACCATTTTTATTTCATTACCAGTGGGACTCCCAGTGCTGGCAGCCAAGGGACTAGTGCAAGCAGCCAGCAGGCCTCATGGCTCAGGATTTCTGAGCTTAAGGCAGGCAGCAAGAATCAGCTTGAGCAGTGTTTTCACTGACTGAACTGCATACAAGTGATGAAAGGTATATAAATTGTGTTCTCTCCTGTAAAATGAGTAGATGAGTGACTTATAAGAAGCAACCACAGATTCTGAGCAGGAATATCCATTCCCATGTCAACATCCCAGCTTGGGGGTACAGGTTTGAGTGGATGTAGCTGACTTTCAAGCCCACTCAGAAAAAAAAAAATATTAAAGAGCTCCTTGTTGGCTGCTTTTTGAGATATGTTTTCAGTCAATATTTCTCTCAATAAAACCTCATTTTTTTGTCCTTAACCCAATTATTTCTAATGTATAATTGTCATAGAGCTAAATCCTATTTATGTGTAAAAGTCCAAGGAGTTTTCCAGGGTTTTTTTTTTTCCTACATGTTAGAATTTAAGCCTCGGGATTCATTCAGGTGTTAGCAGTTTGTGCTGACACTTTTCAAAACCTGATGGGATTTTTGTATGCAAAGTGAGATTAGAAATCATCATTAGATGTTATATTTGCAGCTGCATTTCTTTGTTCCTAGCAGAAAAAAAAATAATACGTGCAAACATGGAAAATAAAATTCTTCTGTGCTAGAATCTGCTTGTTCGTTTTCTAACAGGTGCAATATGGGTATCAACAACTTTTTTCCCTCCACTTTTTGCTAAAACAATGCAAATAAGTGGATGCTTGATGAGGAGCAATACTTTTGCATTGCATGTTGGAGTTCAATTGTTTTTTCTCGTCAGAGTTTGGCCAGCTTGTAACTGACTTGCTGCAGTAATTGATTCATATCCCTTGTCCTTCAAGGGAAAGAGTGGGAAGTGTAGTTATTGAAAAATATTATTGGAGCAGTACCTTTAAAGGTCAGGTCAGACTTGGCATTTGGGTGATCTTTTATTTCTCTAAGCCTGTAATGACAGGCTCATTTTCCCCGAACCTCATCTTAAATCTTAGCCTTTCAGCATAAATGAAGTGTTGCTGAATATTAGGCTTGAGGAGTGCTGGGGGACTGGCCATTCCGTAGAAAAGGAAGACAAAGCGAATTGGTAAGCAAAGAAATTGAAGATGCTAAAGAGATGCTTCAAAGAGATTGAGGTGTGTGGGGAGACTGAACCTACAAACGTAGGAGTAGAAATGTCATGATTTACAAACAGGATGACACTCTTAGGTATTGTTGTGTGTGTGTACATGTGTTTAAACATGCACCCACTCACATATTGTTTACATAAAAACACATAAACAGAACATAAGGCAATCAGACATTGAGAAGTTTGAAGGTAGCTGAGCTATGATGGCCTGTTGGGAAACTGTGGTGAAATCATGCAGTGAGGTGATGTCTTTCAACTTCTGACTTTCAGCTCCACAGTGCTGTGTTGCCAAAGATCCCATCCAGCATTTCAAAGCTTGGGAATATGTTTAAGACTGCAAAGGTTCTTGCACTGGTGCTGACTACATCTCTGCTGTCCCTTGTATGCAGCAGCAGCCTGAGGAGAGCAGTGATCGTTTGTTTCTGGGTGTGATATATTGGGTTATAATAGCTGCAATACTAGACTTCATGGGAGGGCTGTCTGGATTGGATTATGATAGTTGAGATATTAGACTTCTCTTCTGGCATTAAGCTCTATCCAATAAATAAACATTTGTGTGCTGACTCACATGCTTGTTTGTTCCTTCACTGTATTTATAGGTAAGCTTTAGTTGCTGCAAGGTGAACACAAGGATGCAGTTTGGATCCCATGGTAACGATCAGGTCGATAGTTCTGCCCATGATGGAATTCAGCCCTTGGGGTAATCAGGGTCACTTCTACTGATACCTTTCTCAGGCTGTCACACAGTAGATGTGGCAGGTTCCTAACTTGTGTCAGTGCCTTTTCAATTGCATTTATTTTGCAAGCAACGTGAACTGTCTCATTACTGCCAGACACTATTAGGACTGAGCCACACACTCAAATCACAACAATACCAATCGGTAAGGGATACTTTGTGTGATCTCTCATCAGATTTAAGGCTGTCCCACAGATTATGATTATGACAAGCCATGTAATAATTACTGATGGTACACAAAGGATTTTTCTTTTCTTTTAAAGTTCTTAATTACAGAATGCCTTTAGCAATTACTGTGAAAATCACAAGGTTCACATGTTGCTGCTTCCATTTGCATATCAGTCAGCCAGAAGGTTTGTGCCTCCGTGGAAGTGTGTGTGTGGTGTTGCCTGGATGTAATGAAAATGAAGCTTCTTCACGCCTCCCACTTTAAAACCAATATTTTCCCTGAGATTTAAATCTAGGATAAGATGACTTATCGGGGCAGATCTTTTCTCTGAAAAAGTAATTTCATCCAACCCTTTATCTTGATGATGGACATTGATACAGTGCTGTGCAGCTGCATTCTGCTTTATATCATTCACATGAAAACATCTTGTCCCCGTTTCTCACCTTTAAGCATCTTGAATTTGTAACTGAAGGGAAAGCTTTTTTCCTCAGGCTAGATTAGTAACTTCTGGTTACCTGATGTAACCCAGGTATCTGGGTACCATATTACTCGAGAAGAGTGGATAAAAGTTACTACTTGTGGTGCCTTGACTCTTGTCTTCTGTATAATTAATTGTAGTTTGGCACATCTTGTGAAGAGCAAAGATATTCCAAAGAGACCCTGGGCTTTCAGTAAATACAGTTCATAATTTAGATGAAAAACATGTTTGCTTAGACTTTTGAATGTCATGGATTGTGAAAAGAAGGGACCCCTTCACAGGAAGGAGCCAACCTTTTGTAGTTCACTGATTACAGGCTGCTGCACAGTCTTCTTCATGGTGTGAGAGTCTTGTGTTGTTTATATGTGTGGAAATAGCAGCTATGGAATTGAAATTTCATACAATATATGAACATTTGCAAATAACACGTGCTTTGAAACACAGAAGGCAAGAGATGACATGTGGATGCAGGTAACACTTGTGAAGAGCAAAAGTAATAGTGATAGCACTACAAGAGATCACAACAGACTGGTGGTTTACATGAAAAAGTTGGAGTTTGGGAAGAGACTTTAGAGAGTTCCTTGCAAGCACAACCCAGTATTCTCACATAAACTCTTAATGTTCATGCAGCAGGGAATAATGTCCAAAGCAGCTTTTGTTTATTGTTATTCTGCTCCTTGTTCTGACACGTAGTGCCAGTCACCCCTGACTCTTTCTGGGTTTGCTGTCAGGAATTTAGACATTTCTGTGTAGACCAGCAGAAGACAAAAGGCCATTCTCTGTTTTGTTCCTGGTGCTCTTTTACAGCTCATTTCCTTTGGGAATAGTTCAAAAGAGACACTGTGCAGCAGAAGACTCAGTGCAAGACAAGAAAGCCAATTGGGTTTTATCCACTAGTTTACAAAGTGTCTCTGGGCATATAATTTAATTTTTCCATTGAAAAATGTGAGCCATTAGCAGTAGATGAGGATTGATTAAGATGACTGAAGAAATGACCTGGAGAGGCATCAAAAGATGTGATGTAGCACTGTGTGACTTTTCAAGTCACTCATCCTGTCTAGGTAATGAATTTGGTAGACAATTCCTTGTGTAATGAGCTAAAGTGAGTAAAAAGCACTGTATACACACCAACCACTCTTATTGATAACTTCAGATGTTCACATTCTTCTCCCTTCTTGTGGGCAATAGCGTTTAAGTTTCTGGAAGACTTGGGTAACACAATTGTTGCTGGATTCATGTGATCACTTGCTGTGCAGCTATGTTGGAGTAGGTGTACGCTCTTTGAAAGTTGTGTCCTTTTCCTCCCCATGCAGCGTCCCATCATCTCCATCTGTTGGGGTCACAGGGATTCCCGCCTGCTGATGGCTTCTGGACCAGCGTTGTATGTTGTCAGAGTGGAGCACAGGGTCTCCAGCCTGCAGCTGTTGTGCCAGCAGACCATCGCTAGCTGTCTGCGGGATGACAAGGACATCAGCAAACTGACCCTGCCCCCTCGGCTCTGCTCGTACCTCACCACTGCCTTTATACCAACAATCAAGGTAAAAGGAAAGAAAAACATATGGCTGCTCCTAAGTGACAATGGATGAATTCAAAGATATTATAATTATCATAATTACCATTTTAAAAGCTTTACTAAGGGTCATTCCTGTCTTCTTCAAGAGCCTACTGATCCATTTGGTGACTATTAAAACCTGAAAGGAAGGCTGACACATGTTGATCTGTGTTACTCCATGGGGATGGCCTATCCAAGGGTAAAATATGCTGATGACTCACAAAGACTTCTGAAGAAGCTCACGCTGATGGTAAATTGTGTCACAGTTATAGGAGGGATTCAGAGTGGTAAAACTGTTGCCTCCCTACTTGATAGATGAGTCCTTATATTGCCAGAAAAGTTATACTTAAGACTTGTGGCTGCCTGAATATTTCTATTGACAGTGAGTTCTGCTAACCTTACTGCTCCAACAGTGCTGTGGGAAAAGGAATCAAATATTATGCCTTTTCCTTTACAACAAGCAGAGCCATCTGCTCAACCCCTTTGTTTCATGGTTTTGCCCTCAGTCACATCTCAGGATTTCCAAACTCTTTATCACTGCCTGTGAACTAGAGCATTAGCTGGGAAATGCCCTATATTCAAACGTATATTTTTTTGTCCCATATTTTTTTGTGTATGTGTTGTAGCCTTCTCTTGGGTTGGTTTTAGGTCCTTGTTAAAACAATGCAGAGCTCGAATAACTAATTTGAAATCAGCGGAGTTGGCCCAGCTTAAACGAGAACAAATTATGCCTATAAAGTAATGATTCAGCACAGTTCGTTTGGGTACTGCTAATCAGGGCAATTTGTGCTACCATGGAACATTTCATTTACCAGAGAAGAATAAATGCCTTCCTGTAACCGTAACTCCTCTGTCTCCAAAGATGCAGAGTATTTAACAGGCCAGTGTGTGTCAGGTCTTTCTAACATGCCTACTTCTCCCCAGGAGGCTTTCCATGTTGTCCCAGATCCACCCCTGCAGCTCTTCAGAGCATCAGTGACGCTTGCTTGGCTGTCAGGGATGGGATGGGATGGGATGGGATGGGATGGGATGGGATGGGATGGGATGGGAGCAGCAGTTGGCTGTAGCAGGGCTGGAAGCCATGGCACGGATCAGAGGAGCAGAGGCAGTACAGGGGCACGTCATTGCCCACAACCCTTCTGTCACCTCCTAGAGGGGCTGCCAGGGTGGGGAGCAGTCGTGGGGCTGCATAGCTGAGAGGCTGAAGCAGGGTTCCCAGAAGCCACGTGCCCCTGCTGTTTCATGTGTGTTTCTTGAGCCTCCTCAGTGCTGCTTTATGCTTTGCCCTGGCTCTTCCCCAGCCGAATACTCCCACCTACACTATCAGCCGTGCCTCCAGTGGCAAGGCACCCTATTCCCTGCATATTCCCCCTCCAGCTTGAGGGCTACATAATAGATCTCTCTTCAGCCCAACCATCTCGCCAGGTTAAGGGGTTCCTTTTTCCCCCCTACATTTTTTTTCTAATATTTTCATTTTGAAAGGAGCTGCGTTGACTTACACACATTAGTAGTATCTGTGTCATACAGGCTATCTCATCCTAGACAAAAGCAGTCCAACTGCTTTAGGGCCAAGCTCTTCATGGATTAATACATGGTGTGCTGGAAACAGGGCAATGTAACCCACCCTGAGCTTTGTGCTCAGGCTTCTCCACATGACACGCAAATAGGCCCTCAGCAAAGACAGCTCTTGTGCTCGGAAGTGATAAAAGAGGTAGAAGCTTCTTTCTGAGCTGACAGCATTGTAGCGTAGTGGCATAGCACGTACCAACACCAACCCGGAATGCGAGCCTGAGTGGCCAAGTTCACTTGGGGGCCCAGCAAGAGACAAGGTACCCTGAGACTTAGACTTGACCACGTTACCCCAGTTAAAAAAGAAGTTTGTGATAAAGCCAGGACTTGAATACAGGTTTGTTGTCTAATTCAGTGTTCTAACCACAGAGCCAACCTTCCTCTTTGATGTAACTGATTTTAGTTTTCTGTGTACAACTGCTTTTGACCTAAATAGACAGTACACAGTGACTTTGTCTTGTGTGTGGGTCCTGCATAACTCACACTGTAGCCTGTACTAATCTCAACCTGCCAAGTTAGAGTTGGGTTCAAATTCAGTTAGCTGTGTTAGCATTAAGTCACCACAGAAAAAAAAACAAACAATAACCTCTAGGAAACTTTCTCTTTCCTTCATTTAATTAAGCCTCCTATCCCAGACCCAAACAATATGAGAGATTTTGTCAGCTACCCAACAGCTGGTAATGAACGTCTTCACTGCACGATGAAGCGGACAGAAGATGACCCAGAGGTTGGTGGTCCATGTTATACCCTGTACCTGGAATACCTTGGAGGACTGGTGCCCATCCTGAAGGGACGTCGTATCAGCAAGTTGCGGCCAGAGTTTGTTATCATGGATCCTAAAACAGATGGAAAAGCAGGTAGAACTGAATTGTTGCTATGTATAAAAAATGGCTTAGAAAGACTTTAGATATTAAATCCTCAAGAGTTAAAGAAAATCTATATATGCAACACAGAAGGTGGCATCTGATATTTTTTTCCTGATACAAAAAAAAGTCTCTCTTTTTGTATTTTGAATAGCAGGGAATACATTGCTAACTAGCATCAAATACTCTTTACTCTCAATTTTGATGTTGATTGAATGCTATTCACCCCTCTGAATCATGTTCCCTTGAGTTTGAACCCCTGGATATTTGGAGTTTGTACTAGGCAGAGTGAAGAATGGTTGATTATATCTGCATAGTTTTATCTCAACTGCTGCCTGTGGATTGAATTTATGTTTCTGATGACTGACAGTTGTAACTGATAGCAGTTTTCCAAAGCAGCACTTACATTTTCTGTGGCCTGTCTTGATAGATGAAATCTATGGAAACAGCTTGATTTCCACTGTGATTGACAGCTGCAACTGCTCCGACTCCAGCGATATCGAACTGAGTGATGACTGGGCAGCAAAGAAATCTCCCAAAATCAGTCGAGCTAGCAAATCGCCCAAGCTCCCCAGGTAATCATTTCTTGCACATTTCTTCCTCTTTTTCCCCAGGTCCTCTCTCCTCTCCTCTCCTCCCCTCCCCTCTCCTCTCAACACATAAAATGAAAAGCAACCTCCTTTGGACAGATGGGAGGATTGGGGTCCACTGACAGTGTGCAGTTCTGGGGTGATCTCAGGGGTTGGAGTTGAGGTGGGATTTGGGGAAGGTTCTGGGGCAAAAGGTAATGGGAAACAATAGGACACCACTTCTCCCCAAGCGATCTCAAAGAAAGATTTTATTAAATCTCCCATCACTGCTTCTGCCACATGTGAACTCTTACTACCATAGATTTCATCCATCTCTGTTTTTACCTCCTCTGTGCTTAGGATTCCTGGTCCACTTAAAGCCTAATTTCCTCTGGGGTATTTTCAAATTCTTAAGTCCATGCAGAGGTGGCATAGATCCTGGCATAGGTGACACTGCTGCTGTGATGACCCTCTACAAACAGATTGTCTTAAACACTGGGTTGACAAGGTTCTGTAATGATATGCAAAACTAGCTTCTGAGCTATTAGTTTGTCTCATTGCTTTCCTGTAAGGTCTTTATTATCTTCATAGACAGAACCCTCCACCTGCACAGAGCCTCCCTGGGCATCTCTCTGCCAGCTCCATGTTATGGGATTGAGACCCTGATGCATTCTAGCTGCAGCTGACACTTTTCCAAAACTTCATATTATGAGCTTGTCCTAGTGTGAGGCAAGGGAAATGCACCCTTTTATGTGGGAATATAATGTGTGAAATACCTAAGTTTTATTTACCAGAACTTGACAAAAGAACCATCAGTTCCAGACTCTGAAACCAAAGTGGCTCAAGGAATAAACCGCAACCTATCTTTCTGTCTTGGTTTTCTAAGAGCTTACTTTCGAAATGTAGCTTTTGTTCATTATTTTTTCCACCAGTGAGCTTTTTCAGGTGCTTGATCATGACCCCCTTTCTATAATGGGAAGTAGGAATAACTTTTGGCTTAGAGCAAGAGGACCGACAAAGTTTGTGGCACCTCAGTTTGCTGTACTAGCATGGACATCTGCCAGACGAGACATCACATTTCCATTCCTTGAGGCTTTCCTCAACATCTGCATAATGGAAACAGCTCAGCATGACACCTTTTTATGGATTAGTGGAAGATATATCGTTTCTGGTAGAACTGCTGTAAGCTTTGTTAAATGAATTGGAAGGCATCCAGTTTCAGGTACTGCAAGAGTGTCAGGCCTTATATATCTTGCAATTTGACCTGTAACTCTCCACCCCGTAGACTCTACAGTCTTCATTAGTCACTTAGACGATACCATAGCAGTTGTCTTCGTTATGTCTTTGCATTCAAATACATGAATTTTGTGCATTTTTCCATGCCGATTGATGATTCCAATCATTGCTTTGTATGCAGAATCAATATAGAAGCTCGCAAATCTCCAAAGATGTCCCGAGCTGCGCAGGAGATATCAAGATCACCGAGGTTACCAATAAGGAAACCTTCTATTGGTTCACCAAGCCTGACCCGAAGAGAGTTTCCTTTAGAAGACATTACTCAGGTATTGTGCACATTTGTGGCTGGACCTGAGTCCAAATGCATCTACTTTCAGAGGCTGGAAGTTGTTATATAGATCCAGTGATCACCAATAATATTTTTTTTATTTATTTAATTACAGCTACTAGATGGAACAATTGGAGAATTATATCTTCCAGTTCAATGTTAATCATGGCACCACTAACTTCTGTCAGTGTGAATCCATGTGTGAGGTTTTATTCTAGGTGATGTTGCTGGCTGTTCTAAAGCATATATGAAAATGTTTCTCTCTCAGTTTCTGGGAGCTGTCCTAATGCCACCATAGTTCTCTGCTTTGTTAGGAATCTGCAGAGACAAGGAAATGCTTCAGAGGGCCACACGTTCTCTATTTCATAATTCTGTGGAACAGCCTTAATTGGAAGGCAGGCAAGGGATTAGCACTTCATGCTCTTTGTGGTGTTCATGTCCTGTAGATAAATGAAACTTAGCACGCTGTAGAACTGTCTGGGTTACATATTTTATTATACCAACCTGTGTTCCTTCAATTTTGCTTTGTTTTGTTTCAGTTGGTTTTTTTCTGCTCTGTCATTTTAATTTTTCCTCTATAGAGAAACATTCTAGGTGAGTTACATGGCAGCAGTGGATAGGACCAAAAGTCCTTTGAATGGGGCAGGAGATCAGAGGCTTACTGCCTGCTCCTGATACTGACGGCATAACTCTTGGCCTCGGAGAAAATCTTTTGATCTTTCAGACCCATAATTTGATCACTGTGGAAGCAGAGATTTGGGAAGCTGCTTTGGAAGTTCCAGGAATAATATGTTTATCATTATGAGTAATTAATTTCTTATTTATTGTTCTATAAAGTGGTTCTTAAGCATAGAACCAAAGGGTGTAGTACTTTCTGAAAAACAGGATCGCTGCGCTCTTGTGCAAAAGCAAGTGTCTGAAAACAGACAACCTATTCTCACTAAGCATCTGTCATGTTGTTCCATTCCTCAAGAGCTTTAATCAGCCTATGTAGCTGTTGTGTGCATCATTTTTGATGGTGTTCAGATATCAAAATGAGACTTCCTAACGACTGGCCATAACAGGTGCTAGATAGGCACATTAGGCTGTTTCAATAACATAAAAACAAGAGAAACTGAAACTGTATTATCACTTGCAATAGCTTGATTGCCCTGCAGGTTTTTATTAGAGCTTGATACAGATTTTATTAGGTGAAAATTATCTTGTTTTTGCTTTGCAGCACAACTACCTTGCTCAGGTCACGTCTAATATCTGGGGAACCAAATTTAAAATTGTGGGTTTGGCTGCTTTCCTACCAACTAACCTTGGTGCAGGTAAAAGTAAACTCTATTGGTTTTTTGCATCTCCAACTCTTTCTAACAAACAACAAACTTCTGCCATGTGATTCTTTTTAAGTGATCAAAAGGCTTCTATAAAAAAACACTTATTTTCTGTGGAGAGCAGAGATTAGATTCTATGAAATTCACTGCAACTAAAAGAGATTAAAGTCTATAAATGAAATAATGGGATGATCAATAATATGTTAAAAGTCTGAGTTGTAATAAAAGATGAATTAACAGTCAACCCCAGACCTTTATTTTTACAGTTTTTTTTTAACAAATACCAAACAAATAAAGAAAATTTCTGCAAGAAACAATTTAGACAAAATAAAATCACAGGGTTTAAGTTACCGTAATAGAAATATTTTTAAAACTCAGAGTTTTATAGTGATTTAGCTAGTAATTATACCAAAATAATGTTTAAGAAGCTCTTGCAGTGTCATGCTCAAGATTCTTCAAGTCAGTGCATAGCCTTGTCATATGGTTCTTTTGCTGAAGCATCAGTAAACTGATGGCTTTCATTAAAAGTAGCAATTGTCTAGTTTTTGACCTTTTTCTGGGTACGTCAGTTCTCCCTAGGTAGTCCTGTTACAAGGAAGAAGGCTAAACAACAGGGTACCACTGAGCAGAACTGAGCTCTGAATTGAAATATTAATGCAAGTATAGGAGTTTTACAAGCTCTTTGGAAAACTTACTTTTTCCTATGTTGCATTGTATAGTTAAGGCAGAACTACATAATGATGCCCTGGATGCAAAAATAGTTAAATAGATATTTTTCTGTGGCTATATTGACTACTATTAGACAAGAAATGGAGTCCCAACTACTGGGGAGAGGATGGTCTCTGGCCCAGCCTCCAGGCGAAGGTTGTTCTATCATTGTCACCCTGAGGACAACCAGTGCTACTATGATAAGGCAGTGGCACCTTTTACATAAGAAAGGGTTGTGGAAACCCTCAGGTTTGTTCCAGCCACCTTTTTCTTTCAAGTAATTTATGACTTTCTGACATCTGCATTTTCAGTGGTTGTCAAAAAATACTTGGTCAGGCCAGAGGTCATTCTAATTCTCTCATTATCAGTGAGAGATATGTAGGGAAGGATATAAGCGTAGGGTAAGTGTGTAGTGATACTTCCTTCAAATGTTCTCGCCATCTCCACTGGTTCAAATCCCAGGGAATTCCTGAACCAGAAGGGGTTTCTCTGTATGTAGTAACCCTCAACAGATTTCCTTCCTCAGACCTTTGCAGTTTTCCCCTAAACTCATATAAATTGGTAGCATCCTATGGTGAAGAGTTCCAAAAGTAGAATGGAAAAATTATTTCCCTTCTGCAAAAATAGATGTGAATACAAGATGAATTAATTTATTATTTCTACAGATTATTTAACTACAAAGATGCTGCTTCTATTTAAAGAGAAATACCTGAAAGTAACAGTCTCTTTTATCCTTTCTATGCAGCGTTACATAGTGATTTGGCTAAGAATGGCCCTTGCATGCATTTATTCTTTAATACATCGAATAAAAATAGTCATAGCCCTCTGTGTGCTTTGAATGAATTCTTTCTTAGCTTTAGATGCTCTTTGTTTAACAGATATATTTTTTTTATATTTCTTGTCATACTCTTTCTCCAGTAATATATAAAACCAGTTTGCTGCACCTGCAGCCCAGGCAGATGACAATATATCTCCCAGAAGTGCGGAAAATTTCAATGGACTACATTAACTTGCCTGTCTTTAATCCAAATGTTTTCAGCGAAGACGAAGATGATTTACCAGGTAAGGAGGAGCTGGAGGTCTGCCATGTTATGGGTTAAGCTAGATGGAGGCCAGATCACTTGTGTTACTAGCCCTCTCTGTTAAACACACAAATCTAAATCCCTCAGTCTGATGGGGTCCTGTAGAACTGAATTAGAATAAGGCTATGGATGTTGTTTTCTAAAATATGTGGAAAATACAATCCACATAGAGCTGCTACATTTCAAGTTTGTTGGAAAATTAGTCATTTTCTGTTTAGTTCACTAAGAATTCTCCGTAAACCAAAGCCTTGCTTTCTGTGTCTTTGTAGGACAGAATTGTAATGTGTTAGAGACCCAAAAAGGTGGTTCTAATGACCTGTTAGCAGCAAAGCACAGCCTGCTGATGGGAGCCTGCGTTGGAGGGCAGATCCCGTAAAACTGAGCCATCCTTTGAGGAGTGATAAATGACCATTTGGATTTTTGTCAATACCAAGTCTTATAGAGAGGCTAAAATAGTAAACTAGTCTATAAACAATGGGGATCGGGAAGAATTTCTCATTTCACTGAGATGTAAGGTTCAAGAAGAAGATTCAAGCAGTGTAGGGGAAGGCTTGGTTGCAGGTGATGTGAATGTGGCAAGTGAAAGGACTAGAAGTATTCAGAACCTCCTCCAATAAAAAAAAATAATCATCCTACCAATAAAACTAACAAATAATAGACAAAAAGATAAATTAATACATTTTCAGAATTTTCACATCATTGAGGGATTCCTGTTGCCAGGTCCCAGGATTTTGGAACTACAGGAGCGGCCGTCATGCCAGTACCCTTTAAGGAGGAAGGAGCGTGAGCTCTGCGAAGCAATTAAAGCCTTATGCTAGAGTCTATTGAAATAAATGGAAATACCCCTGTTATTTCAGACCAAGGTTTTGACTGCTGAAAGCACCAAAGATTGTGTCTGACCCAAGCTGACTTTACTGTCTAGAATAGCCCTCTAGACTTCTAAAGAAATACTCATGTGCTTATGAAGCCCATTCTTTCACAGTTTGAGGCTTGGCTTGCCTAATATATGTCTGCATTATATTCACCCATAGGATCTGAAAAACGTAATAGGGACATTGATGATTGTATATATATTATGCATAGGAAGCACTCAACATTTTCTATTATGAAAGATGGTTCTCTTATGAAAGAAAGTTCATTACTTTCATTACAGAAAGTAATATAAAAATTAAATAGAAAAAAAATTAATATCAAGTTTTCACATCCCTTCCTTAAAATTGAATTAGATCTGCAATATAAATTCCGTTTATATTATTGAAAGAGCTGAAATGGTAACCAGCAGAACTGCAGGTTAGTCAGCACCAAATATGTAGGGAATTGTTAGACAGTTTTGTTACAGCTCTTTGAGAAAGCTTGTAAAAGAATCAGACTTCCCTGTCCTCTATAGCAGCCTTTCTCTTCTTGACCACTTTTTTCCTTTCTCATTTCTTCTAAAAATTCATTTGTGACTTAGCAAATGAAGGCTACTTAAATCTTCAAAAACATTTTTGGGGATATCCTTTCTTAAAGCCTGCATATAAAGGAAAAAAGTGCCATATACTAATGGGAAAAAATATTGCAGTGTAAGTAATGATTACGTGATAAATTAAAAAAATAACATAGCAGAAAGCTGCTCTTGAGCAGTGCAGTGTTCACAGTGAGGTATTCTTGGGACAGGTGCTTTTTAATGCAGTCCGTAAAGATTTGGCAAGGCTACTGGACAGTGAATTGATTTAACTTGCAAATTATGCAAGCAAATCAATTAAAAACCAATGGAGAAATGAAAGAAAAACATTGGGTTTAAACACTTCAGGATATTAAGCAACACCACAACGAATGAGATTTTGTTTGATAAGGCACTTAATACCCACGACTGGGTTGCTCAAGCCAAGCTAGTGACTGAAGCTCAGGCTCTGGCGCATGAATTGCTAACCTGTAGGCAACAGGTCGAAAGAATGGTTCCATGCTTCTCCTTAAAATCATCAGAATTGGCTTCTTACCTCACTGCCCCTTGTTCACCACCACCACGTGTGGGCAACTTTTCCTTTATACCTTTGCTTCTTTTCACATTTCTGATTGCAACCTGTCCAAACATTGATGCTGAAGTTGCCCTCAGTGCAGTACCCACTTCTTGCACCTTTTTGGCTTCTCATCTATTTCCTCACATCTCTT
>JAOTQQ010000023.1:56352087-56363541 GCA_026546715.1 Gallinago undulata
TGATGCTGAAGTTGCCCTCAGTGCAGTACCCACTTCTTGCACCTTTTTGGCTTCTCATCTATTTCCTCACATCTCTTCTGCACAGATCTTCTTTCAAGAACTTCTATAAGTTTTGTCTGTATTTCATTCCATCATATTCCTCTCTCTCTTTGTTTCATCTTCCTTCTTTTTGTATTCCTGGTTCCTTTGTCACCCGCTATACTCGAGAGATAATGCATCCCTTTTCCCAACTGTTGTCTGTATTCTCCAGTTTTCCTAAGCTCATTGAATCTGGGGATGTTACACTAGATATATATACACAGTGCCTTTAGTGCAGGTCTTCCACCTTCTTTTTCTTTTCCTCTACATCTTTGTTTGGTTGTTGGGTTTTTTTGATGACAACAGGCATCCAAGTCAAAACTCATAACTGCTGTCAGATCAGGACAGGCTTGAGGGGGCATCATTTCATTTTCCTCCTGAAGCTCTGTTCAGCTTGACCCAGTGACACCCGACTGGCTCTAGAGGGAGCCAACCCTGGCTGGCAGTGACTTTTTTTGTGCCTCACCATCAGGTATAAGCAGCCCTAGAAGCCAGGAAGCCACATTAGCGGTCCTAGGACTAGGGGCAAAGAAGAGGGGGCTAGGACCAGATGCAACCATGGGTTCCTGAGTGGATCATCCTATCTGTTGTTTGTTAACTTATTTACTATCAAAAAAACCCTGCCTGAAAACTAGTGAGTCCTGATTCAGCAAAACTTTTCTTGATTGGAGTAGAGGTAGTTAAAGTTGGATGATGAGTTGGATGATTGTGAAAGTCTATGGGAGTGGTAGTGTAGCCTGAAAGCGAGCTCTGAACTTTACCTCTGAAGTGTCCCTCCCAAGAAGTCACTTTAAATTTTATCACCAGCTATTTTACAAATAAATATTGTGCAATGCGAATCAATGGAGACAGATGGGCTTACTTGTGCAAGCTAAGGTCTGATCCATTGATTTTTTGGTCTGACAGCAGAGTGTTTAACCAAGTTTGCGAAAATAGCAGGTAAAAAGTCAAAGGTGAAGTGGAATGACAAAGTACAAAAGGCTTGGAGTGTTTTTTCTTCTAGCAAGCTTTAAAAAGTGATTTCCCCCAGTTTCTGAATTTTATGTAAATGCTGCCATGAAATTTTTCCATTAAACCTTTCTAGTGACCTGCATGTCCTCCTCAATTATAGAATCATAGAATTATCTAGGTTGGAAGGGACCTTCAAGATCATCTATCAACCTAACTCTGACAAGAAAAACCCCATCACTAAACCATGTCCCCCAGCACTATGTCAACCAATCTTTTGAACACTTTCAGGGACGGTGCCTCAACCACTGCCCTGGACAGCCCATCCCAAGGCTTGATAACCCTTTCTGTGTAAAAATTTTTCCTAATATCCAACCTGAACCTCCCATGGCACAACTTGAGGCTATTTCCTCTTGTCCTGTCACCTGTTCCTTGGGAGAAGAGACCAACCCCTGCCTCTCTACACTCTCCTTTCAGGTAGTTGCAGAAAGCAATAAGGTCTCCCCTCAGCCTCCTTTTCTCTAGGCTGCAAGAAAACCCCAAAATACATGTTTGAGATACTGCTTCAGGAAAATACCCTATTTTAGCGCCCATTACCCAACTGCGTGCCCAACCGCGCAGTCAGCAAAGGCTTGTGCCCACTCACCCCTCCAGGCCTGGGCCTGGGGCTGGGACTGGGGTGGCCCAAGGGGCGCCTGGGGCAGAGGGGGCCAGGGTGGCAGGTGACATGCTGTGTTGTTCGTTGCAGTTCCCGGCGCCCCCGGAGCCCCCGCCAGCAGCCCGCCGTGCACCGTCAACATCCCCATCGCCCCCATCCACAGCTCGGCCCAGGCCATGTCGCCCACCCAGAGCATCGGCCTGGTCCAGTCACTGCTGGCCAATCAGAACGTGCAGCTGGATGTGCTGGCCAATCCGCCGGCGGAAGTGGGGGGCGAGGGGGCGGGACCCTACCCGGGGCCTCCAGGCCGGTTCCCCAGCCCAGGGGCTGGGCCGCTGGTGGCGGGGGCGCTGGCCGGGGGGGACATGGGCCGTAACCCCCCCGCACCACCCCCTGCCCTCGCCCCACCGCCACCACCGCCCCCTGTGCCCCCCGCCATCGCCCTGGCCGACCTGCGGGACCACAGTGACCGTGAGCACGAGCCACCGCCCAAGGCCAAGGCCCCACGGCCAGGGCCGCAGATGGTGGATGGGGACGCCGTGGTCTTCGGGGCTGCCCAGGAGCTGCAGCTGAACAAGATGAACCCTCCGCCACCTTACCCTGGCACCATCCCCGCCGCCCCGACCACTGCCCCGCCGCCCCCACCCGGCCCCCCGCAGCCTCCCCTCGACCTCTGCTTGAAGAAGGGGGAGTTCTCCCTCTACCCAGCGGGGCACTACCAGACGCCCTTGGGGTACGAGCGGATAACGACATTCGACAGCAGCGGGAACGTGGAGGAGGTGTGCCGGCCTCGCACCAGGATGCTCTGCGCCCAGAGCACCTATACCCTGCCGGGTCCCGGCAGCTCCGCCACCTTGCGGATCACCGCTGCCGAGAAGAAGATGCAGCAGCCCTGCACCAGCGCCACCCTGAACCGGCTCACGGTCCCCCGTTACTCCATCCCTACCGGGGACCCGCCACCCTACCCCGACATCGCCAGCCAGCTGTCCCAAGGCAGAAACATCGCGCAGAGGCTGGACAGCAGCATCATCCACGCCACTCTGCGGAGGAACAGCAGAGAGGCAGCCCTGAAGATGGCTCAGCTGGTGGATGGTCAGAGAGCCACCTTGCAACTTCCCCCTAAAGCCAAGAGCAGCGTCGTGACGGCACAGTACCAGCAGAGAGTACCCACCGCCTTGTACACCTGCAGCCAATGCAGCAGCGGTGGCAGCGGGAGCAACGCGAGCGCTGGTGGTGTGAACAACATCACTAGTGCCAATGCCAGTAGCAGCGCTTCCAGTATCGGTGGCATGAGACCTGATCTGAGTGTGGGGAGTGGTGCCCAGCACACCTCCGTCATCGCTCACTCTGTCAGCACTTCGCCTCTGGCCTCCCAGTCCTCCTACAGCCTGCTGAGCCCGCCTGACAATTCCCGTGACCGAGCGGATTATATCAACTCTGCCTTCACGGAGGATGAGGCCCTTTCTCAGCACTGCCCGGTGGAGAAGTCAATACGGCACGTACCCGTGGCCTTGACAGAGGCTGCCCTCAGTGTTAAACGGCCACCACCGTACCAGTGGGACCCTATGGTGAGTGAAGAGATATGGGTTCCTCAGGAAAGGACATCTCAGAGCTCAGTGCCCAACCCTCTAAAACCTACTCCTCTCATCATTGGTCAAGCTCAACATCTGGATATGTCTCGAATGCCGTTTGTTTCCCCCAAGTCTCCAACCAGTCCCACTGCCACTTTCCAGACGAGTTACGGGGTTGGAGTACCTTACCCAGGAAGCTACAGTGCCCCTCCCCTTCAGGGAATGCAGCCCCCTTGCTCCCCCAAAGAAGCTCTGGCCCCAACACAGTTTGCACAGCAGGAGCCCACAGTTGTGCTTCAGCCAGGTTATCCGGCCAACCTCTCCTATTGCCCCTTGCCACCCATGTACCCGGGTAGTAGCGCCTGCTCTAGTTTACAGCTGCCACCGATCGCCTTGCACCCATGGAGCTCCTACAGCACCTGCCCACCTGTACAGAACCCCCAGGGCACGTTGCCCCCCAAGCCGCTCCTCGTGGTGGAGAAGCCAGTGATGTCTCCCCCACCAGCAGAGCTGCAGGGCCACGTGGGCACAGAGGTGATGGTGGAGACGGCAGACACCTTCCAGGAGGTGCTCTCCTTGACGGAAAGCCCCGTTCCTCAAAGGACGGACAAATTTGGCAAGAAGAGCCGTAAGCGCCTGGACAGTCGAGCCGAGGAAGGAAACGTGCAGGCTATCACTGAGGGCAAGGTGAAAAAGGAGGCAAGGACACTGACTGACTTTAATTCACTGATATCCAGCCCTCGGCTGGGGAGGGAGAAGAAGAAAGTCAAGAGCCAGAAAGACCAGCTGAAGTCCAAGAAGTTAAACAAGACGAACGAGTTTCAGGACAGTTCGGAGAGTGAGCCAGAGCTTTTTATCAGTGGGGATGAACTGATGAACCAGAGCCAGGGCAGCAAAAAGGGTTGGAAAACCAAAAGGAGTTTGAGGACAGCCAGTGAGCTGGATGAATTCAAGTGCCGGAAGGCCAGTGAGAAGGAGGACGGGAGGCTGGGGAGCCAGGGCTTTGTGTACGTGATGGCCAACAAGCAGCCACTGTGGAACGAGGCAACGCAAGTCTACCAGCTGGACTTTGGAGGGCGGGTGACCCAGGAGTCGGCAAAAAACTTCCAGATTGAGCTGGAAGGACGACAGGTAGGATGGGGTGCTACACGCGAGCTGGGGTGAGGGATGGGGTTGGGAAAGCTGGGCCAGAAATTACTCTGTGCCACCTGCTTTGTGAAGAGAACACTTTGCCACGTGTTTGATAAAAAACATCCCTCAAAGGTATAGATTGAGAATGGAGGGTGAAGTTTAGTTGTAAAGTAAATGTACAAAATACATTTGGTGTTACTCCAGTCAGACATGGGAATAAGGGCCTGCTTTTGTCTCCCTGGCTCTCACTGCTGAAGGTAGGTGGGTGTTGTAATAAACACAACAGATCTCCCCAACAGTAGCTGCATTTGCCATCAGTGGGTGTGGATGGCACCACTGTGCCATCACTGAGTACCACTCAGTTCACTAGCGGAGCGAGCACTGCTGCCTTCTTGCAATGCTCACAAAGGTTAGCCAGTCGGCTGACAATTACGGTTCCCTCTATGCCAAAATTTCCCCTCATGGGTTACCAGGCTGGTTCTTAATGCTAGAGGGGGGAGGCACTGATCCTCCCCAGAACAGGGTGCTCCTGGGCTGCTTCTGAACTGCCTGTGAGTAGAGGTGTCTGTGGATAGTTCCAAAAATCAAAAAAATTAATTTAAGGCTCTCTCACCTCGGCCCAAGTGGGATTTTACTACACCAGACACAGACTATTAAGTGGTATCAATCAGCAGGACACTGGACTGAGACTCAAGAGACGTATTTATTTCCTTGTCCAGCTGTCCCGTCTCTGTAAGTCACTTTTGATTTATTAAAGACATAAAGACATCAAATCTCAAGGCCCTCTGATTTAACTTGGGAGTTACATGTCTTAACGATCCAATGTGCATGACCGATGGTAGTCTCTTGGTTTTGTTTAGCTGTAACAACAGCTCATTAAAAAGGCAGCGATAAGAGCCATTCACATCTTTCTTCTTCAGTTAAATGGCCATGGATATGTGCTGGTGGACAACTGGGCAAAAATCACCCGGCCACAGGTTTTGCTGGTGGGGGAACAAACCTGACTCGGCTTCCACAGACACCCTCATGTGAGAAGCTGGACGTGGTCCCTCTCAGACCACTCGGACCGGGACCTAACACTTCCATTCTAGCTCAAGGAACTCCACTGCAGAGCAAATACCATCTGGGCTTCTTAGGAAGCAAGTGAAAAAGCAGTAATAATAGGCCAAACTTCAGATATTCCCTGCGGAAGAACAATGAGCAACCTGACTAGCCTTGCTTTACATTTCAAACAGCTCCCTCTGCCCCTTTGCTAATTCATTCTTAGTGTAACTATGTGCTAGAGAGCTTTATGCAAAGGAAAACAGAACTGCCAAGAACATGCGGCTTACTGGCTCTGAAGTGCTAGATTCAAGAGATGGGTTATTCCCCTTCCCTGAAAGCTCCTTTCGTTGTAAACAAAATCTATTTTCCTGATGGGCTGATGATAGGATCTCTGCAAGGGAGAGAATGGTGTTTCCCTGCAGGAAGCATGGTGCTGGTGTAAACCACATCTGCTGAAGTAATTGGTGACAATCTACTTACCCCAACGCTGTATATAGTCTAGCATGTTTTCAAGCTCAATTTACTCTATAGAGTCAAATATTGCAGTCAATTATGGACAAATAGTACAGTGCTCTTACTCTTCTTTGGCATTGGACCCTGTTCTGTGAGTAGCCCCATCCATATTAGCTCAGGAGGCAAGCTGTTCTTACAAAGAAGCAAAAACATTTCACTGTTATTCTTCTCTGGCTCCTTTTCTGTGGTTCACTTTTTTTTTTTACTTTGTTCTCTTTCTCCTTCCCTTCTCCTCTTCTCCTGCTTCCCAGGTGATGCAGTTTGGAAGGATTGATGGCAATGCTTACATTTTGGACTTTCAGTACCCATTTTCTGCAGTGCAAGCCTTTGCTGTTGCTCTGGCTAATGTGACTCAACGCCTCAAATGAACAAGCAGAGACTGGAGAGAGGAAAATGTTAACCTTCTCATAAAGTCCAAACCGGAAAATGTTAGGGCAGCCTGCTTTGGGTGTGCAGAGGTGCCTGGGAGCGAAGAAGGCAGTAAAACTGGAATAGTCTCTTGGTGCCCAACAGAAGGGCATTAACTCTAATCAGTCATGGGGTGGAGGGTGGGGGGCTGTTTTCTGTTTTGTTTGTTTGTTCGTTCGTTTGTTTTCAGGTGTTTTGTTTTTTCTTATTTTTCTTCTTAAGCGTTGTGCTGGGTCTCAGAAAGAGCAAAGGGTTGAGAGCTGTTCGGTGTTACGTGGGGAAGTGTGGCTTTTGGCTTGTTGTGGTGGTTCTGCCGTGTTTGCTACAATAGCTGGTGTAAGCTCATAGGGGGATTAAAAAAAACTGCTCTTTTTGAAAGACTGCCTTATATCATGCTGTTCTTTTTAAAACAGGGAACATAACTTTTTTTCTGGTCCAGTTTGTACTACTACTACTTACTACAACAACATCAATGATAGCAGCAAAAAAAAAAAGAAAAAAAAAGCTATAATACTTGAAGACACGTGTTTCTTCTCTGATCTCTGATAAAAACTGAGCACCGCAAGTTCCAAGGAGGCTTATGTAGGTCAATGTTTAATTTATAAACAATGATGTATTATTCAAAAGAGAAACAAAATTGTTACCAATGGGTGGTTTTAAAACCCACCGTATCAAAGAAGTTGATGTCTGCTTGTTTTGTGTGCTGTTATTGGGGATAAACATCTTTCAGTAGGGACAGAAGATAGAGGAGGAAATAATTGCAAGCATTGCTTCTTTTGTTATTGGGGATAAACCTCTTTCAGTTGGTGACAGAAAGTAGGGCAGGAAGTAATTATAAGCATTGCTGCTTTGCTCATATTGATCAGCAGTATTCTCTGATTTGGCCTTTAGTTGGGAGAGGTACAGTGTGACCAGACGTACCCCCAAGACCATGGCTGTCCATGCTCCTCATTTCAATGTGTTTACACTTTATTAAAAAAGTGTTTCAAGCGAATGAGAAGGCCCAGAGTATTCAGTGTTGGCAATCAGTATGAATCAAGTTCTACAACAGTATATCAGTGCTCGAATTAGGAAGGAGACAGAAGATAGCAAGTCGTTACAGGAAGCAATTTCATCAGGAAAGCAATTTCATGACAGGAAACATCATGGCTGGCTGGAGAACAAATGAGTTGAAAGAGGAAGGAGAAATTGGACAGAATCATCCCTTTTATCACCTTGCTACTTGAGTAGTCTTTTTGACTGTGGTTTGAGAATATAACGCTCCAGGTTAGAGTGAGAAGCCAAAGTTTGCATGGAGTGTTACAGAGGAAGGCTTAAAAACTGTAGCGTGACTCTCTGCAATTGTGGACACGCAGACCTGTTGAGCATTTCAGAAGGGTTGCTTACACAGAAATTCTGTGTTGTCCATGTGTTGTGCGCATATTTATTTGCTTTCTCTCCTCCTTGCCTGCATTTTGCTACGGAATATGTTTTGGTATGGAAGTAGTTTCCCCAGTAATACACAAACACCGAAAGTATTCATGTCGTAGTAACTCTTTTGAAGTGAAAGGCACACTGAGAAAGTCATGTTGGTTGAGGTGTTGATGGCTACTTCGTCTTTGTCTTTCATCCACAGTTTAACTTCTTACTTGAAAAACTCAGTATAACTTAAGGTGAATAGGTGTGATTTTCTCTTGTTGCTTTTCTTAAATCCTAATGACAGGGCAGATGTGTGTTGCATTTGATTCATTCTAGAGGAACATAATTGCATAAGAACCTGCTGTAGCAGAAGTTACCAACATGCAGTGAGCTTTTAACTTCTGCTCTGCTCAAGCTACTAGAGAGAGGAGATGACAAGGCAGGTCGTCCACAAGTAATGTCCCACAGGGTAAGTCCAGGAAAAACCACTTGCACAATGTTTTCCTTGGAGGGAGGAAGCAGAGGCAGGAAGGAAGGAGAGGGGAAGTAGATGGTACCGCTCAGCAGCTTCTCCTTGCATGTGGTAGTGGTCAGGCACAACATTCCCCTTGGCATCTAGCAGATTGTTGTTTGCTTTGATTAATTTTGTTGAATTTCCGTCAGTTGTCTGGGCCCATTTCTGTTCTTTCTCACGTGCATGGTTTATTCAGCAGTTTGAGTGCCCATACGTATAATGTGTGTGGAACAGAGGAACTGAAGTGGATTCGGTTCCGGTCCCTTTAAAATCAATGAAAGTGTTTCCCTTGGACTTTTCTGGAGGAAATCCCATTAAGCCCTTTGTCTATATTGAGTTATATGCTGTAAAAACAGTTGGTTGAATTCTCAGTCCACTGATTCCAATACTCAAGGAGGAAAGTTGGCTGATGAGAGTCCTCCCCTGCCCTAAGGTCTGTGCTAATGAGTCATACCCTAATTAGAGTACACCACCACACACTCAACAACACAAGAGAAGAAACAGACTATGGCTTGCTTGTTGAGGGAATGGCTACTCAGTCACATTAGAAATCTTGGGCTAGAAGGAACATCACCTGTAGTTTTAAGCCAAAATTTTTATTACATGGAAACAGCATGTAGTGGGGTTTTTTTTCTGAACAAAATCTAACCTGAAAAGAAGGACTTCTTGGTACAGTTTCTTTAACCTCTTCACTCATTGCCAATTTTTTCCAATTCTCAGTAGTTTTATGCTGATGGAGAACCAAGAAATGAAACCAAATAGAATAAGTAGCAGAGTTAGTAACTTGTCCTTCTGCTGGCACTTCAGAGAGTACTGGCATAGAAGGGACCTGGTTTCTGCCCCAGCAAAGCGCAAGGAATAATTATCCTAAATTAGAAAAATAAATGCAATTTCCAGCATCCTTCCCATTTACTTGTCAGAAAATCCTATAGACCAAGATAATCTTTTATCTTTTTGAAAATAATTTAAGAGTCCCTTTAATTGAGGATTTTAATGACATAGAGAAAACCCAGTATTAGAGAGAGAAGATACTGTCAAATATATAGAATTTTAATGAAAGGAATGGGAACTATGTAAGTATCTGAGTTTGCAACTGGATCCCAGATTATACAAAGAATAAGTTCAAAGTGACTGTTGTTTCATTTTTCTTTGAGATACAATATAAGAAACATTTAAAACCCCCTCCTGAGATAGTCACTTAAATCCTGAAGATCACTATTGCATTCAGCCAAAAGACAGATGTTACATTTTTTATTTCATTAGTAAAGCCCAGTTTTTCTGTAGATAACTAAGTTCTTCTAGGAAGAATGTAGCAAAATGTTCAGAAATATCTAGTTCTTTTATACATACGGTAATTTCCAGTAGTTAAGTATGTTTTTTTCCAAAGCTTTTTTTTAGTTGTGCAATAATTGTGACTGTCTAGGGGTTTTATGGGTTTTTTTGTTGGGTTTCCTTTTTGGGATTTGGTTGGGGATTTTTTGAGGGAATTTTGAGTGGGTTTTTTTTTTTAAAGATAATTTAATGCAGATTTCCTGTTAATGTCCAAAAGACAAATTATTTATCTTGCATTATGTAATATGTGATTTAGGGATTATTTTATTACTATATATCAGTGAGTTATACACACTTTCTTATTTATATTTAAAGAGCATCTTTGTAAGTAATTGTTTGTTAGCAGTATGTTTTACTGCAAGAAGTTAAAAACGCATCTAGGAAAACCTGGTTTTGCTGGATAGTGTGCAAAATTTCATAATGCAAGCAGGCAAAAATATTTTTTGGTGGGTGGGTGAAGGCAGTGAGTTTGCTATGGAGGAGTATGTAAACTACAAAGAGTGTAGATGACTTCTTTGGGACCTGCAGAAATCTGTCCTTCTCCACTGTTTTCCTCCTGTGTTTCTAACTATATATTTCAGTTGGGAGTGGTTTTGAAAAGACAAGGCTTGATCTGCTTTCTGTCTTCTTAGTACAGTGCTTTTTCTTGAGATATAAAATAAGGTGGGTTACGTGATAAAAGAGGCTATAACAATACAGGCTCAGTTTGGAAGAAGTTCATTGCACAGTTTAGTAGGGTTTGGTGATGGCCTCATTCAGTGCTATGCAGAGATACAAGCAAACGAGTTTGGAATAAGCTCACTGAGGCATGAGAAATAGTGTAGCAGTAGATGCGTTTTCCTCTGCTCAGACTTTCAGCTGGGCTCAGCTGATTCCATATGGCTGGAATATGGAATATTCCATAGTGCTTCTGATATCTGCACAGAGCTGATGGAGCTGAGCCCTGATGCTGCCTGCAGCAGCTTTGCCTCTTCAAGATGCTCAATTGGAGACCTGGGGGAGCAGGCGTTCCTCCACTTGTCCTTCTAGATAATCCTTTAGATTAGATATGAGGAAGAAATTCTTTATTGTGAGGGTGATGAAGCAATGGAACAGGTTGCCCAGAGAAGCTGTGAATACCCCATCCCTGGAGGTTTTCAAAGCCAGGGTGGATGGGGCTTGGAGCAACCTGCTGTAGTGGGAGGTGTCCTTGCCCACGGCAGGGGGGATGGAACTGGATGATCTTTAAGGTCCCTTCCAATCCAAACCATTCTGTAATTCTGTGGTTCTAGGTCTACTCCAAGCGCAGCATGCACCTGCTGAGGGGTTTGGGCTGCAGCAGCATTGGGTGGAGAAAGCCATGCCAGTGGCCATCTGAAGTCAGAATCTGCTCCACTGGAGTTGCAAAGGGAAGCAACAGAGAACCTGATTCTCTTGAAAAAAACACAGCTGATATCCTTGAAATATAGCTCCTAATAGAGTCTAAAAATTGATGCTTTAAGTCTGGTATGAAGAGCACCACGCATGGAGTGGCAAATTTTAGCTTGAAACAGTGAGAATATAATGTTTCTGCAACAGCCTAAGAAACTATGAAAAGGAGGTGGGTGGAAGAGGAAGAAAGGGAATTACCATGTTAATAATTTTGCACTGGGTTCCAGAGGTAGCAGTAACATCTCCCATGGGCTGCCCGAATATTGGTTGTATGACATTAAATCTGTACACAGGTTCATCTCAGTTAGATAAATTATCTGTGATGCAACCACAAGTAAGACAGACAGTTCCACATTTCTCTCTCCAGTTTTGTTCCATTGTTTTTATGAAGATGCATGAAGGTGTACAGGTATCAGACAAAGATTATCTCACTTTGCTGAAGCCTTCAG
>JAOTQQ010000023.1:56363641-56375912 GCA_026546715.1 Gallinago undulata
TTCCATTGTTTTTATGAAGATGCATGAAGGTGTACAGGTATCAGACAAAGATTATCTCACTTTGCTGAAGCCTTCAGGTCCGGGTTTTCCTTGATGTGTCTTTTTAGTGTCCTCTCAGAAATTCCAAACAGATTTCGGAGCTTGCCTGATTGTTGCCTCAGACAATTTCTGTGCATTTGCTTTTTGCAGCCTGATGTGTGTGATCCAATGTTCTCTTGGTGCCCTGTTATCTGTCAGAAACAGTTTAAATCCTCATATGAATAGAGCAACATGTGCAAAAACTGATTTGATTGAGAGAAGGGGGAGGGAAGACAGAGTAAGTTTTCACTCGCTTTTAAGAATGTGTTTCCCAGAGCAACAGTTTAGAAATTGCACTTTTCTGCAGTGCCCAAACCACTCCAGACCAGTAAATCTGACTTGGAGGTTAGTAACAGATGAGTCACGTGTGTGACATGCTGACAGAGGGCCAGCTTCCAGCCTCACTACGCCAAGATACATAAGAGAGTAGGATCCAACCCAAAATGTACTTTCCCATTACTGTGTGATGATAAAGAAAGAATGACTTATATGACCCATATATCCACTTAAGAAAATTATAAAGCATTAACCAACAACTATACTGACAGTTCTGTGTAATTCCCTTGAAGAATGTGAGAGGTAAAATCCTGGCCATAGAGCAGTCATTCAGATTTTTGCCTTTTCTTCCTATTTCTAGGATTCCGTCACAGCTGTTTATATTATTTAGAGATTGGCAGAATGGTTTTCCTAGTTTAAGAGAGCAAATATTGTCATACTGCTGACAGAAAAAAAGGAAAAATTCTGGTAGATGAATTTTTTCATTTTCAAGTCCCTTTACGTTCAAGGCAAGCACAGCCCTCCATCAGCAAATTCCAATCTAGAGTCCTGCTACCCTCAGGAGTAGGCAGCAGGTAGACACCACAAGTCCTTTTTGCAGGATTGGAATTTCCACGCACCATTCTTGAAGGAGTAAGATTATTTACTACTTGTGAGCAATGGGCTATCCAAATTATTTTGTCTTTGTATTTATTTAATTTTCTTCTTCTTAAAAAAAAAATAATCCTGCAGAGAAGTTTTCTGATTAAAAGACAGCTTTGCGTGTTGCCTGATATCTCTGAAGGTGCATCAGGAGATAGTTTCTTTGGGCAGTTTGATTGTTGCTGCAGCTATAAAATTAGATTTTTAAGACAAAAGCAATTAACCAAATAAAAGAATGAAATAGGATGCAGTGAAGCAATTCTTGCTAAGAAAATTAAAAATTTCACCCTTCAACTTTTGATTTTGCAAATGGATCTATAATGAGAAATTTTTGCTTCAAGGCAAATTGTTGTTGAGCACTATACAAGAGTGCAGATTTGCTGACCCAGAGCTGACTGCAGGATCAAAACATGATTTTGTGAGCCTTAAAATTTAAATAAGTGAAAACACCAAATACTTACCTATCCAAAGCATTCAATTAAAAAATGAGATGGTATGATGTTAAAGCCTCCCAGTTTATTCTTAATCCTTGCCCTCCAATTTACGTTATTACAAATCTAAAAATCTGATCTGATTCAGCAGTTCTGCATCCTGTTGTCTATTTGTGGAATGTTTATCTTAATGGCCAAGAAAATGGTTCAAGATATGGATTAAGTAATAATAAAAGAGAAACATTTTTGAACAGTGTTCAGACACCTGAGTTTCAAGTATTTAATTGGAATAGTGCTCGGCTTGTAATTCCTACCTATGTTGTTTCAAGTTATTTGTTCAGAACTTCCCTAATTTTACATTTGTTTCTTTTGTTTGCTTGATACATGTTTTGGTTTTGGTTCCCTTTTGTTTCACTGTTTCTGCATCCTCTTCTTTTTTTCCTTTTTCTGTGTTGTGCGTTTGGGGAAGGGTATGTCTGTTCAAGATCTCGTTGTTTATTGTAGATAAAATATATGGTGTTGTGGAATAGCATGGAGATGCATTTGATTGAAAAGGCACTGTAGTAGTTCCTGAAAAAGGAGAGTTGCATTTGTTTATAAATGCATTATTTTGGTACTATAACCTTGAATGTTATTTTGGAATTTTTTTTTCTTTTTCTTCTTTTTTTTTTTTTAATTTAATGAACATATAGTCATGCAGGTGCATGCGTTCTTAAGCTAGCAAGCCCAGCATGTTTTTCATAAGGCTTTTGGAAATTTGGTACACAAATTGTGTACTTCTACATACCTATACTATTTTTTAAAACTATTTTTTTTGAATCTCAAGTTTTCTTCTTTTTTTCCCCTCAGGATACCATGGTATACCTGGTTTCCATTGTACTTAAAAGCTACCCTGACCTGCCTCTCCTTTTATGTATCTTGTGTAATAGATTTTGCAGGAGGTGCCTAGAAAGCGTTGTTGGTTTCCCTATAAAAATGTGGTTTGTCCAAATTCTTTACTGTCTACATGATTGAGAGATGGACTGATTGCCCTATTTTTCCTTGATGATTTGGAGTTGTAAGAGTTGTCCAGCTGTTGCTTAATAAAATTTTGCAGACTAGAAAAGTCCTGACTTGTTTTTGTTGTGTTCTGCATCTCATCAAGCACCTTAAATACTTTTAAAGCAGGTGACAAATCTGGGCTGGAACGACCTGAATAATAAATGACCAGTCAATAAAAAGATGTACTGCTTTCCCTTTTCAATCACAAGTTCCAGTGAACCTGATGTGAGTACCAGCCCATCATACGTTGTGTCATTCACATGGGAAGATGGATGGCAAAGTTTTCATGGTAATAAGGTTCCTATCTGCCTGGATATCAGCCAGTTCTTGTGCTACTTCTCCTCTGCTTGTTTTCCTTTTTAAGGAGATTACCTTCGGGGTTTGTGTTTGTCGTTGATATACTGGCAACTTTAATGTTACCATGAGGGATTCTTCTGTCCTGTCGTCTTTAATAACAGAATAAAATGCTGTGATGGCCAGTGTTCATTCTCTGGT
Source organism: Gallinago undulata (assembly GCA_026546715.1). Taxonomy (NCBI): domain Eukaryota; kingdom Metazoa; phylum Chordata; class Aves; order Charadriiformes; family Scolopacidae; genus Gallinago; species Gallinago undulata. The sequence goes on from JAOTQQ010000023.1 coordinate 56,366,605, forward strand.
TTTTACCTAAAATAACCTTTCTGGGGGCCAAGGAAATGAAAAAAGCTAGTAAAGTAGCTTACCTTGCATAATAAACATCCCAGTTATGGCATAAATGAGAGAATCCTGCCGTGGATCCTTGTGATGGAGTTTTGCAGGGGTCTGTGCTGGATCCTCACCTGTTCACTGTATTCGTGGGTGGCCTTGAGAAGAGTTTGAACACCGAGCTACAAAACTTACAGATGATACAAAGTTATTCAAAATAGTAGAGACAATGGCCAATTGCCAAGAATCTCAGAAAGTCTTTATGAAACTTGTCAATAAAATGGCAGGTGAAAGTCAGGTGAATGCAAAGTGGTAGATCTGGAGGAAACAACGGTTCCAACTTCGCGTTTGTGGTAATGGCCTCTGAAGTGGCCTCTATTATTCAGATTGGTGGTTGTTGATAATAATGCTGACTTCTTTTTATGATTTAGATGAATACAAGGGCTATTTGCCCCTGGTGCCCTCTATTTATGGTGTCTGGTTTAGAGGTCAGAAGGACATGTGCAGACGCGTGCAGTGAAGGAACAATATTTAAGCAGGGACTTTTTAATGAGAAACTGGGCATACAACAGCTATACGTATAGTTAAGCTTGTATATATGATTTAATAAATACTGGATAGATCATGAGCTTTTTCACCAAGACAGGTTATTGTTGGTGTTCTCTGGTCAATGGCATATTCTTTTTTTTTATTGGCATTACTATCAAAATAACTGTCAATATTAAAATAACAATCTCTACTTACTGCTCATTTTTTCAACAGCAGCCCAGCTTTCATTATGCAATCTTAATGGGATACACTCAGGAGCTAAGTAATTACCTAGTTGTGATTAGAAAAAAAAAAAAAAGAGCAATTCATACCAATCAGATTCATCTCAGAGCTTTCATCTCACTCCCCATCCATTATAGCTGTGTACTTCATCTTCTCATTTTCTGTTCTGTTTAAAACAGACACATTTCAAATCTTTTTTCATTTGATCAAAGGGAAACCTATTCATCCGGGGGAATGTTTTGCTTTGTTGCATCTCCTGATATTTTTATCCTTTCCAGCTGTTCTACGTTTTCTTCCATTTCTCACTTCCCCATGGATAAGGAGGAAAGTGAGATTTGAAGTGCAGTAAGAAACATTTCTTTGTTCTCCTCCTTTCTCATTGCACTCTGAGGTGATAGTCCTCGCTCTTAAAACAGAAGTATCTCTGTTCCCTTTGTTGCACAGTTTTGATGAGGTGAATTTCTTCCTTTTCCTTTCAAAGCCATTTAGGACTTTTTAACTTTTTTGTAATCTGAAAGGCTGAAAAAGTCTGCATGAGGTGGTTGTAGCAAAGATACCGAAGTGATTTAGGCATCATGGAGTCTTCTAATTGCCTCACGCAGAAACTGCCAAATGCAGCATCATTTTAAGAAGTCATGTAACTGTGATTTGACTTCTAAGTGACTTCTCTCTCTCTCATTTTATGATGCTTTCTAATGAGGGAAGCATCTTTGTTTTCATCAGATCTATGAACATACCTTAAGATTTTTCTCCTTGAGCTGGTGTGGTAGCTGGTATAATCTGAGGTGGCAAACATTCATTTTGACAGGCTTTATCTGTATGGCTTAGAGAGTCACTAAAACCAAGATTCCAGTTTTCTGGAGGGGAACTCTTTGTCAGGAAGTGTAGTGATAGGAAACTGAAAGAGGGGAGATTTAGATTTTAGATACTAGAAATAAATTCTTTCCAGTGAGGAAAAGTCTCTGTCCTGAGACACTGGTGAGAACAGGTTTCCCAGAGAAGCTGCGGCTGCCCCATCCTTGGAGGTGTTCAGGGCCAGGCTGGATGGGGCTTTGAGCAACCTGCTTTAGTGGGAGGTGTCCCTGCCCATGGCAGGGGGTTTGGGACTAGATGATCTTTCAGGTCCCTTCCAACCCAAACCATTCTATGATTCTACGATTCTTCATAAATCCACTGCTAGTATTCCTATTTATATATTACTAATAATTCTGTCTGTGATTTATACAATATACAGGCTTTAACAGATTTGAACTGTCTAATCAACAGAACCTATCAGTGAGTGTGAAAAAAAGAGGGGACATCTTTCCAAAAACCATGGTGTATGTATAATTCACAGTGGAATTTCTGCTATGAACTTCAGAAGCTCCAGATGCTGATAGTGTTCTCTCAGACTATGAACTGAAAGAGCATCCTTTGGGGAGCTGCCAGAATCCACAATTAGATTCCACTTTTGAAGCTCATGGGAAACTTTAGTGAGAGTAAAATGCACTGCACTATCATCAGAAGTACTGCCGTATGTTCGTGATGAAAAAGCTGTCCAAAGAGCAAGGCAATAGCAACTGAGAAGGGAGAGTCTTCTGGGAAGTCAGTGAAGCTGCCAGGGATTGATTAGCAGTGTGTGAGACAGAATATACCTTACTTCAGAAGTAGGGACAAAAACTCATTAGATGATGCATTACTGTAAATCACTTGTATTCAGCTATCTCAATGCAATATCTACAATCATGGTCATCTGTGCCATCATCGCTAGAAACAGAGTGGCCATGGAAATTTATTTTTTTTTTTTGCAGAAACTGTTACCATGTGAATATTAAATGTGAAGAGAATAAAAATAAAATTCTAGATGATGATGAAAATTATGATCTAAAATTCAATATTCAATAGAAAATGTTGCATACTAAGAGCCGCCATCCATTAGGAAAATATCTTTATGTATCCAAAGATAATAGCAACGAACAACCTCATAGCAGGATTGTTGGCATCTGTGGAGTTACAAGCAAGCAAATGAGGAAAAGATACAAGAAGTGCAGCTGTCCTTAGCTGGAGGTCAGGCCTAAAAGATCAAAACATGGAATTCATGAAGTTAAAGTGATATTTATCACATTCTCAAAGTTGTTCCTCTAATCGACTATGTACAGATTACTCAGTGCAAGAGACTGAGTTGAAAACAATTCAATCAAAAGAACAGGTGTTTAAAATGGGTTCTGAGTAGAGTTTTACGGACAACTGGTGATGTCAAGTGTCTTTAAATCGGATCTTTACATTCTTTTGGAAGAATCTTAGTGTAGCAGGCAACTGAGAAGTAATGAACTGAAGAGATTCAAAGAACAGGATGTACAACGAAATTCACTCTCAAAATAGGTAAGTTAGGTGGTAATTACATGAACAAGGTAGTAATCATGTGAAACAACTGACAGCCATGATTTCACTGATTAATTTCAAGATAATTCATGAAGACCTATAAGTACGCATGACTTCAAAATATCGGGTGGGTGTTGAATCTTTGTTTGAAAAGTTTGAGAGCTTGAGACAAACGCAGTCAGTGCTAATGAGGCAGATGCTGTCAGTCTGTTAACTGGCCAATTTCCTTTCTGATGTTGTTAAAGTATGTAAAGTTCGGGAAGAAGCATATAATGATATCAGGAAGAACTGAGGTTTAGAAGTGATTCACCCTCCCAGAAACATTATGACTAGGTGTCCAAGTAGAATTTTAAGCTGTTTTCAAGAACCAGCAGAAAGAACAGAGTTGGAAAGTGCTCAGGAGTTGGAGGAATTCGTTAGGACAAATATTAACTGTTGTGCAACACAGAGAGCCAAAGGAGTCCCTGTGTATTCCCTGAGCACTGGCAACATTGGATGGGTTACCAGTGTGACTCCTACTGAGATCATTGTTGTCTCTTAATACCAAATGAATTTAATCCAAAGAATGGAGAGTGCTAACTTGGCATTGACCTCACCAGGTCATTAGCACTACCAAATGATACACAAGCTGCAAAATTTATATAATGTTTGATATGTCCAAAAGAATACCAAAAAAAGGTGCAGAGAGAGGCAATGGAGGATCCAAAACAAATATTCATTTCAAGCACAGAACTGTATAGCAATGGAGAAAGGGTTTTAGTCCAATCAGCAACTCAAGCCTCATCAAATTTGTGGTAGAAGAGAGTAAGTTCATGTGATAAATTCCCTGTGTCATAAATGAGTCCCTGAGCTAATCAGTGACTTGGAAAAAAACCTCAGACTTCCTAAATTATCTTATGAAAAGCTGGTGGAGATTTTTGCATACTGTCTGTGCCTCAAGCGGTGGGTACAAATCAGCTACAATTACCCCTGAAGACATAACTATTCTTGAGGTTAGCCTTGGATGCAGCAATTTTATATCTTGCCCAGAATATCAAATGGTTGAAACACAGGCCTGGATAAGATCCAGGGCATCAAGCCTATGTCTTTTCTTTGGGATGTTAACAGCGCCAGTGCTTTTATAGGTGAGGGAAAGTTAGGAGATGGAACACTCGTGTGGGTGTAGCTCCAAGCACTGCTGATCTCAACAGATGTCTTTGAAACCATGTCTTTTGAAACCGTGTACAGTCACGCTGGAACTTGGAGGCGGTTGCTGCAGTGCAAACTTCTTTTTCTTAGTCCTGCAAGTTGTGGCTAAGCAACTGATACCCAGAAGAATCTGGATACAGAGTGGATGTTTGGATCATCACCATCCCAGCTGCCTTTCACGTTTATTGTCAGGTGTGCCCTCTTCCGTTAATGCCCGCGTTCAAATCCGTAATGCCTTTGCTTCAACAAAGTGCAAACTGCAACTCTCTAGCTACCAGAAGATTACAGATGAAGGGAGATACTGAGTAAAACCATTTCACTGAGTATTTGTAAGACTCAGACTTTTATTTTGTTTGAAATAGAATCTTACAAGTGTTTTATAGTATATTAACATGTTAAAGGAAAATATGATCGTGTCTGTCTATGGTGCTTTTAAACAATGAATCTATATAATTCTTATTATATTAATAATCAGGTTTTGACTGATAAATATGTCAAGCTTAAATGTTCCAGTGCGAAACTATGTCACCAACAGGCAAGGCACTGTTGTTAAAAGCTTAATCATCGCTTTGAAGCTACCAAAGGCTGTTGGATCTGAACAAAGTCCAGCAACACCACTGTCTTCAAACAGCATTATTAAACTTTCCTACTTCAAATGACACCAGTAGCTGAATTTTCTGACCTTGGTTCATTGACACTGTGAGCTGAATGCTACTCCCAGAGCTTTATACACAGCAAGCTCACCAAATTAACTGGATTTTCCTCCCAGGTGGTTCCTGACAATGACTTTTCTAATGCAGTGACACAGAGAAGCCTTATAACAACATTATCTGTGCCTGACTCAGAGTAGTTGAATAAGCCATCATTTCAGCTCCTCAGTGTTGCATTCTAATAGCTTCCCTTGTATTGCCCTTTTCTTTATTTCCCTTGAGGTATTCATCAAGCCATTATGAAAAAAAAAAAAATCAAAATAAAAATAACTTCATGGGGCTTTGAGTAACCTGGTCTAGTGGGAGGTGCCCCTGCCTGTGGAAGGAGGGTTGGAGGGTCTTTAAGGTCCCTTCCAACCCAAACCATTCTATGCTTCATGCACGATGTGTTGAGGGGGGCAGGGACTTTTCATAACAGAGCGTCAAGAGTGAAGAGAGAGCATCCACAAAGCAATCACCGATTCCTGAGGTGCACCTAGGGTAGGAATAGGAAGGCAGGATGGCTCAAGCTATTTCATCACGCCGGTGTGAACTCATCGAGAGTGGGACTTTCCTGTAGAACAGGTGATGAATGAACATGTGGACTGCTGCTATAGGGACAGAATATAATCTTTGGAAAGCCAGAGGAGATCAGGGAACTGCAGACTGCATCAGTGTCTTATGGTATGTCACAAGAATAAAGTAAATGTGAAACAGATTATTGCTGCAACAGAAATCACCTGGGACTGCAAAGCAGTAGATTTGAGCAAACTACCAGGAGGAATATTCATTGTAATTCCCTGGGGGACCAAGCAGTACACCCACAGGCAGCCAGGAGATACAGCTTGAATCATCAAAGAATTTGAGTCTTGGGAGCAATGCAGAGATGGGAAAAAGCAAGCTGTGTTGTGTCCAATTGCTCATAGCACAGATGCAATGAGCAGTACCCAGGAGGTGGACCTAGTTCAAACTGTGATTGATCCAAAGAGCTGTAATTTTAATAATTCTCATCTCTCTCTTGTGGACAGCAATAACTGGATGGAATCCTACTATAGCTTGGAACTTATTGTACATGCCTGAAATAAAATGCTTCTAAAGAAATTCCTTTCTCACACAAGGAGGCAAAAGGTACATGAAGGCATTAAGCAGTATGTCAAGAGATTCCAAGCTCCAGAGCCAGCTCCGCAAATTTAGCTCTATAAGAAAATACCTTTCTAGAAAGTACATGAGCTAACTTTAAGAAAAAATGTGGGAGTTAGCTAGCTATACTTTGTCACCCTGAGCAATGCGAGATGGTGTCACATACTACTCTTGGAGAACATATTGCTAGACTTGAGCAGACTTAACACCTTCCTTCCTTTTCTGCTGAAATAGATGGGTTGGCACTTGTGTTTAAAAATAAGTAAAAAATTAAATGTCCTGCCAAAGTCGTTCTTCAGACAGCATAGTTAACGACTTGCAGTAATAACCAGAATTGACCTGTGTCAGTTCATCCTGTTTCAATCTTTTTTTCAAGAGGTTGAGACTCGGCTCCTTTGTCATCAAGAGTGGCACAGAGCAGGCTGAAGAGAATTCCAGTCAACTGGTGTGCATTTTTAATGAATTTTATATAGCCTGAGAAATTTCTGGACCCTGAGGAAAATGCTAAGCTAACAATATTTGAAAAAAAGGAAGTGGGCTGACCATGCTGACCCCAGCAGCAGGCAAAATAATTAAAGGATGATATAGGAGTCAGTTAAAAACTGGAATATAAGGTTGTAAACCACGATAAAGTAATTTTAGGTGATATGTTATTATGGAGTAAAAAGAGATCTTACCCCACTGTGTCCTTTGACACCACTATTTGAGCTTATTGCCTCAATTTGTAGATAAAATTTCATTCATATGGCATTTGATGAAATACTGCCTGGGGTTCCAGTAAAGAAATTAGCAGTAACTGGTGTGAACAAGGTGTGCTTGAAGTGAACTACGAATGAACCAACAGATCTCACAAAGTAGCCTACAATGTGGAATTGTCTCCGAGTGGAGTGTTTCTGATAGAACTTTGCAGAAATGGGTAGTAGATCTGAAAGTAAGCAGGACTTGCAAGCAAATGCAGGACTTTGGTTGGCTAAATCTGGACGTGGCACAAAACTGCCAGAACTGCAGTAAGGCCAAGGCAGTGACACATTACAGACAAAATGCATTTTTGATACAGACAAATGCAAAGTTATGCATTTAGGAGCAAGGAATGAGGATATATCTTCAAAAACAGTAATTTAGCTCCCAAAGTTACAGGTCTGATTTGGAGGCACAGGTCACAGCAGACAAGCATCTCAATGTGATATGTTAGCAATCCCAAGAGATCTTCTTGGACTGAGAACTGGCTGAATGGCAGAGCTCAGAGGGTTGTGATCAGCAGCACAGAGTCCAGCTAGAGACCTGTAACTAGCGGTGTTCCCCAGGAGTCAGTACTGGGTCTAGTCTTGTTCAATATATTCATCAATGACCTGGATGAGGGGACACAATGTACTCTCAGCAAGTTTGCTGATGACTCAAAAACAGGGAGGAGTGGCTGGCACACCAGAAGGCTGGGTGGTGAGGAACCCAACCAGGGTTGGGTGGTGAGGAACCTAATGAAATTCAACAAAGACAAGTGTAGGAACCTTCACCTGAGAAGATATAATCCCATGCACCAGTACAGGTTAGGGGCTGACCTGTTGGAAATAGCCCTGTAGAGGAGAGGCCTTGGAATCCTGGTGGACCACGAGCCAGCAATGTGCCCTTGTGGCCAAGAAGGCCAACGGTCTTATGGGATCCATTAGAAAGAGCATGACCAGCAGGTTGAGGGAGGTCATCTGCTTCTGTTGTCCAGGTTTTTAAACTATCTTGGAAGAAGGGAGAGTGTTGAAAAACTGTGAAGTTCCAAAACTGAAGAAAATGCCTCACAGCAAGAGGTGTATCTGTTTAGCTTATTTCAGAGAAGAGCATAATTAAATAATTCTCACTATCTTAAAAACTTAACTGAACTAAAATGCTGGTATCAAAAAGTACTTTAATTTAGCAGGGAAAGGCACAACAAGCACTAATGACTGGGGCCTGAAGCCAAGTACAAAAAAGAAGCAAGACACATTTAATGATGAAAACAACACTGGAACAAACTCAAAGAGGTCGTGGATTCCCCATCCTGTGAAGATATCCAATCAGGACTGCTTTAGTTAAATGCATTTGAGGAGGTATAGAGCTGAATGTGTGAAACACGCAGTGACCAAGGCCAAGTGGGCTCTGGAGGCAAAGGTCTTGGTGCCTCCATCAGCCAGATGGTGACCTGGCTGGAGGACATTCATGCTCCTTCACTGTCTGCACACCTTGGTTTCTTTCTTTACTACAAGGGGAGGAGAAGTTAGGGCCTGAGGATGAGGAGTCACTGTCTTTTGTGGGCTCATGATTTGATTTATCCACACGTGTGCCCAGGCCTGGGAGCTTAGAAATACGCTTGAGTCCTGCAAATTAACTGCAGTTCTAAATGACTGAGTAGGAGACAGGTTTGTGAGTTGATTTGTGCAACCGAGAGCTAATTAACTCTAGTGGGCTGAAAACACATGCTGCACCACCTCTATTATCTACGTTTTTCTATTACTTTGAAAAAGAAATGTTGTGTGCTATTTATAACTGGGTAATCAGCTTTGTGGTTCAGAGCAGAAACAACTGGCTGGAGAAAGGAGGCTCCCAAGCACAGAATAAGACCCTGGTGATGCTGCATGTTTCTAGTTAGATTTAGTGGTACCTAAAAGTTCTTAACATTAATTTATGTGTGAGTGTGTACGTAAGCAATAAGCTGCTTCAAAAAAGGAGATGAGAAGTTTTCCACAATGTCTGGCACTTTTCACTATTTCCATGTTACTTTTAATTGCTTCCCTTGAGATGCACAGAAAACACTTCAGAAACAGAAGTATTATAAATAATGCAAAAGTATTAGGAAGTAGTTTATCTGAATAATGACATACCGTATGGGGTGCAGGTGTTCAGGTGCTGGCAGTGGGGGGGCTGCAGGGGTGGCCTCTGTGGGAAGACAACAAATCGTATGAAGGAGCTGGGGCTGTTTAGTTTGAGGAAGAGGAGGCTGAGAGGAGACCTCATCACTCTCTACAACTACTTTAAAGGACACCGTAGAGAGGTTGGTGCTGGTCTTTTTGTGCAGGTAATTAGTGACAGAACAAGAAGGAATGGCTTCAAGCTCCAACAGGGTAGGTTTAGACTAAACATTAGGAAAGAATTTTTCACAGAAAGAGTGGT
>JAOTQQ010000023.1:56383475-56394998 GCA_026546715.1 Gallinago undulata
GGGCTTTGAGCAACCTGGTCTGGTGGGAGGTGTCCCTGCCCATGGCAGGGGGGTTGGAACTCGATGATCTTTAAGGTACCTTCCAACCTAAACCATTCTGTGATTCTATGAATTAAACCATCTAGTTTAGTCACTACTCCAGGCCTTAGCTGGAGCTGCGTCCAGTTCTGGGCCTTCAAGGGCCTGCTGGTGGAAGAGAGCCTAAGGATAGAGATATGGACAATCAGAGGGCTAGAAACTATAGCTGTGAAGAAAATTTGGGGTTGCTCACCCAAAAGAAACATCTAAGTTGGGGGAACTGGAGGTTCTGTAAAGAGAAACTTCTTGTTCATTTATATAAAATACTACAGAATAACTTAAATTGTAGCAAATAAAGTTCATATTAGACATTAAGAACCTTCTGAGTGGGATGGATGGTAGAACACTATAGAAAGGGTTATCCAGGGAGAATGAGGCATCTCCATCACTGGAAGTCTTTAAAAACTTTTGACAAACCTACCAAGAAAGACATAGATCTGGCGGGTACATGCATGAGACAGAAGGAAAGATTAGGAACCTTGTGAGGTCTCTTCCAGCTCTATTTTGCAATGAATCTGAGCATAAGCACTTCTTTTTGTGTGCAGTGCCCCACTTCTCCTGCTTAAGATCATTTGACTTCAGTGCACTGTGTCTGCTTTCCCCAGTGAAGGGGTGTCTGGTCCATTAGATTGAATTTATCTCATTGTTCCCAGTAGCAAAAACTACAGAGTCGCGGAGTTTGGAATTGCTGCTGGAGAGCTGGGCAGAATTTAGCGTAACCACCATCCCGCCTGTCCAAACAGCAGCTCCTTGTACCTGAGCATGGTGTGAGGAGCCGTGGGAGGTGGTAAAGAGTGGTGGAAATGTACCTGTGCGCATCTGGCAGCGCAATAATAAATCTTGGCACTAGAGTGGAGAAAGGAGAAGGTTTGGAGTAACAAATAAGAGGTCCTGGGAGAGGCATTTTTTAAGCTTCGTTTCCAGAAAAAAAACAAAGCTCTCCAAGGTAAATGATCATTTACTCATTTTTATGACTAAAAGTGTGTATGGAGGGACTTTCTGTATTGAAAAGAGAAGATGCTACTCCACTGAATCAAATGAACTTGTAGAGTTAGTGCTACATTGCGCTCTCTTCAGTGAGAGTATCCCCAGGTGGTATGAGCTGCAGGTCGTGAATGAAATGGAGTAACATTGGGCTCTTGGCAAGGAAATAACATTCGTGACTTAGAAACTATGCTAGTACTTCTCTGCATTCCCGAGATCTTAACCTATGTGACCTACTGTTAAATAAGTTTATGTTACTGTCATTGCATACCTGCTGCTCCGGTGAGTGTTTTCCTTTAGCATTTAGGATGGATGTACCATCTGCTCTTCAGATTCTGATGGTGGCGAGGGTTTCTTGATGCCACCATGCATTCTTGTTACAGCCAGCTCTCACTTACAGGAAGGAGAATTGGATATTTCATCCTCTTCTCTCTATTTTATTCAGTCAATTTGGTGAGGTCATAAATGAGCACACTCCGAGATGTAGTGGAGAGCCTTCCCACTTCTGATGACACAAGGAATTTTGGGAATTTGACCAAGGAAATGGCTTGTATTTACTTCAAACTATGAGGTTCTTTATAATAATCACTTTAATAACAGCAAATAATATCCTCTACCAAACTAACAAAATGAAGAGATGATAAAACCATACAAAAACATGTTTTTTCCCTCTCCTGTGCAGTATTCACAGATGTTCAGCTGTCAACTGCTGCCGACCTTAACTCTCTCCTCCTGCTGGTTGAGAAAAGACATTTGGCCATCAGCTGCTGGTTTCCATTGCCTCTTTGGAAATGGAGCAGTCTAGTCCATTAAGTGATAGAGAAGCAGAGGGAGGGGGGACATGAGCTTGCAAGTAATCAGTATTTGCTAGAAAAAAAATAATAAATTGGCAGCTACAGACTCACTCCTGATTTCTGTAAGGACATCCTTCTCCGAGTGTCAACAGGAAAACTCAAAGCTGGAAAGTTTTGGAGCAGAGCTGATGGAAAACCACCAGGCAGCCTCCTTTGTGACCGTCAGGCAAACATCTTTTTTTGGCCGAGGGGTGCTATTTGTATGCTGTGCTGGTGTGTGCTTATTCTTGATGACAGGGGATTTAGTGGGAGGGGGTGACATACCTCAGGGATGGCTGGTGAAGCTGTTCTCCCAAGTAAGCGTGCTCTTGCCGCACGGCTGGCTGAGTCATTTCTGATTCAGCTCTGAGGCTGTCCCAGTTCAGTGACATCTTCTGATAATGGTTTCCTTTATAGCACAGTGCTCTTGAACACGTGGTTCAGCAGCTGTCTGTGAGCAGCCCAGTTCTTTGGGCAGGGTTGACAACTAAAGGTGGCAGGCTCCTCAGCCAGCTCAAGCCCCACCATCCTCTCTCTGCAGAGCCCCGGGGCACTCAGCCACACTACACAGATGAAGGGGTGTCAATGGTAGTGGGTTTGTTCTGCCCAATATACCAGAATACTCTGTAAATAGTGTCCCTGGTGTATTTCCCCTCTAGCAAATGCTAGTTTGCCCAGCCATCTGGGAGAGGTGGAGAGAGCAGGGTTGGCCATGGCTCAGCACACTGATTAACACCATCTGGCTGGGTTAATAGTTCCCTTAGGCAGACAAGGCACTTCATGGTACGCTTGCCAAAGAGACTGTAGATTTACAGATTAATGGGAACGATGGTAAACAACCTCACTGGTAACCCCAGTACAAAGGTAGTCTGGACTTGGTAGACCTAAGATCAGTCTGTGGTACACCAGGAGATGTTTGATGCAGCAGATCAGCTCAGAAAAGGCAGAAGAAGGGAGAAGTGTTACGCTCTCCCGTCAGTCCTGGGGACTGCCACAAAGCGTATCAGCCCTTGATTTATTACAGCAGCTTCGGGTTTGTTGTGATTTATCCCCCTCAAAAATTGCTCCAAGCAAGCCCCTTGAATGAACAGTTTGTTCTCTGGTGTCTCTCCCTCCTACTCCCTTATGTTCCTTCTGCCCCTCGCATGCCTCCTGGCCAGGATGGGAGACCAGGGATTGCCGATGGCTCCCTCCCTGCACTAGGTGATTTTAAATAAACTATTGGTCTAAAGAGAGCTTAGTACTGATGGCACTAAGCCATCTACATTCTTATCTCTTCCACATGTCATCAGTGAGATATGCAAAGCTTACCAGGAGACACCAAGCCTCACAACCACCTAACAGTCATTTCAGTGGGAGTTTTGTAACTCTATCCCCTACCTAACGTCCTAAGAGTTCACCGTGCTGAAAACGTTTTGACAGGAAAGCAAGCAATTAAAGTGCTCTATCTGGCAGAGAGGAGAGAGCAGGAGGGTGGCCACAGTGGGATCTGACATCAGAGTTGCGTAACTGTAAGTAACAACTTGGTATTCTTAAAAAATCAATTTCTAGGTTACTAAACATATCCCTCTGGCCATTCAGCTTATTCAGGGAAGCATGGTGTTGACACTGAATTTAGTAATAATGCCCAGAGATTAAGATAAATGACCTACAGTCTGCCCTGCTTTAAATAAGGGACACATTTTAAACTCCCCTCATGCAATAATATGGCATTTCGTACATCAGAAAGAAAAGACTATATATACGACATTGTGAAATTGATTATTTACCTTGCAGCTTTAATTAGTGCTTGATGTTGCTTATACAGGTAACAAGAGGTAATTATAGATGATACTGATAGTCTTAATTCCTGGGCTTCTGCTATTAGTTTTTCCAGTTCATTAAAACATAGCTAACATCCTCAAAACAAGTGGGAAAAGTTCATTCACTGTGGTTCTGCTCCTTTGGCAAAAAGACCAGAGAATAGCACATCATTTGACTCGACAGCAAAAAGAACGCTGTTTGTTTATCCTTAGAGAAACCCCAGTGCCTACATGCTTCACAGAAGAAACTCGAAGTTTGGCAGAGAGAGCTGTTTTGGTAAGGCTACACTTCTCACCTTCTTAAAATCTTTCCCAAAGTGCAAGTCTGTGAGAAGCCAAGGAGTCAGCAGGACATTGCTGGAGAACTGCAGTCAAATTCCCTGAAGGTTCATGCTGCTTTCCAGACCCAGGCAGGAGCTTCTTCATGCTACAGCTGATACCTCTCTCTGGTACCTCTCCAGGGCTCACTGCCGGATCCTGAAAACCGGGGGAAGAACCCAAATGACCCCAGTGTGAAGGACACAGCTGGGGCTAGACGGCTTGAAACAGCTACAGGAGGAGGCTAACACTGTAGCTCCATGATTACTTTAAGCTGCCATAAGCTGGCTCTATGGCTGGAAGAAGCCATGGTAGCTCTCCTTTCCCTAGTCACACATACTGCTCTCTTCCTCATCTGCCCACAGATGTTCCTGGAGCTGACTGAGCAACCCATCCAGCAGAAACACTGGTTGGTTTTTTTTCTGAGTGACTTTTAACTCAGATCATTTCCATTATTTGATTCACTGCTCCACTGCACAAATATTTGTGCTGGCAAAAATCAAAGAGCTACACAGAGGCTGGATTTCACCTTTTGTCACTAAAGCTGTAGTAGGTATCAGCCATGAAAGTATAAACTGGTTGTGAAATTACAGCCTGAGCGTTCAGATGGTTAGTCTAAGCAGCATCCTGGCAGAGCTAGCATTCAGCCTGCTTCTTCACAGATCAGCCTGCCTTTTCTTGCAGGCCCCATTCGCCGTACACCAGCCAGTTTGTACAACAGATGAGGCAGACTGTAGCTTCTTGCACTGTTTGACCCTATAGCAAGTCGGACAAGGCACAGAGCGAGGCACCTTCTTGTAAGGAGCAAAGTAGAGGGAGACTCTGAATGACTCTGTGGATGGAGAGAGGTTTCACAGTGCCTTCCCTCCGAGTGTTTAGTTTGTAAAGTCAAAACCATTATTGTCTCAAAACTTTCAGGGTGGAAGCTATGTGTTTACAACGTGCTCAGAACCCTTTGGAAGTTGGTAGATAGCAAAGAGAAATGTAGTCCCAGGGCTTAATTGGATGTCAAGCTCTACCACCCATGCCGCTCTCCAGGCGAATTTTGGCAATGCTCAGTCTGTCTGTGCTTCGGTTTCCTACCTGATCAATGAGAAGAATGTGTTTCTTGTTTTGAGGAGAATAAATTCATTAATGTTAGTGAGACATCTGAGTGCCAGAGTGTGGTGAGTAGGACTCGGGAGGTGATCATCCCCCTGTACTCGGCACTGGTGAGGCCCCATCTTGAGTGTCCAGTTTCAGGCCCCTTACAACACAAAAGACATTGAGGTGCTGGAGCGGGTCCAGAGAAGGGCAACAAAGCTGGTGAGGGGTCTGGAGCCCAGGTCTTATGAGGATATGCTGAGGGAGCTGGAGTTGTTCAGCCTGGAGAAAAGGAGGCTGAGGGGAGACCTTATCACTCTCTACAACTACCCGAAAGGTCAATTTCTTCTCCCAAGTCACAGGCGACAGGACTAGAGGAAATGGCCTCAAGTTGCGCCAAGGGAGGTTCAGGTTGGATATTAGGAGAAATTTTTACATGGAAATGGTTATTAAGCATTGGAATGGGCTGCCCAGGGAAGTGGTTGAGGCACCATCCCTGGAGGTGTTCAAAAGACAGGTTGACATAGTGCTTAGTGACATGGTTTAGTGATGGTTTTTATCAGAGTTAGGTTGATGGTTGGACTAGATGATGTTGAAGGTCCCTTCCAACCTGGACAATTCTATGATTCTATGATTGGAGCAGTCATCCAAATAACTCAGATGTGCACATGTAAATGTCAGTGGTCATAACTGCAACTGCACTTCATAGAGCACTGGAAATTATCACAGATGCTGTAAGCATCAGTCCATCGTTTTCTGGCCAGGGAGCACTTGTTGGAGAAGCCCGAAGTGTGCTGAAAGCTACACACTGCATGCCATAGTCACCTGTGACCTCATGACTTTTTACATTGTGGCTTGGCAGTGCTGTCCCATTCTGAGGGGATACAGTTTGTTAGGTTGTCCTCATCACTTAAAGCTCTACTTTCTGCCTTAGAGTAGTGATTCTTCTTGAATTAAAATTTATAAATGCTTTTCCTGCATCACTCGGTATTATGTATTTCCCAAGACAGCCTTTTTATGAGACTACTAAATGAGCATCAGTGCTGTAAATCACAGATCTAACTGATGGGATAAATACCAGTATCAATGACTAAATTAACTCCCAGCATGTTTCTTTTGGGTTTCGTGGTGTTACACGAGAGACATACTGGGTCCCACAGTTCACCAGTAACGACATGAATTAGCCATAGGGCAACTGGAGGAAACAAATTATATTATTAATGTTAAGTACCTTTAAAAAGTCACTGCATTAGAACCTTCTAAGTAAGCTTTTAATGGAAGTATTCGATTTTTGAGGAGAATTTTTTTAAAATTTTATGCTGACTGATCTTTCTAAATATTCCTGGGGTCATCTCGAGGCGGCTCTGCCTTATGTGCATGATGAATAGCAAAGCTGGGAAGTTAACTCTGAATTCTGTCCTGGACTAGCCACCAGGTATCCCCAGATGTTTAAGTAACTGCAGTACTAGCTTTTTATAAACAAATGTCAAAAATGAATACCAAATATAACTCAGCAAAACCTCTCAGCTTCCTTAATTCCCATCATCTGTGTCCCATGGGTGGGTTGACAATGACTGTTGCCCAGTCTCAGGAGGTACCTCGGGGAGAGTGGCTGGAGAAGAGGACCTGGGGGCGTTGGTCAACTGTCGGCTGAACATGAGCCAGCAGTGTGCCCAGGTGGCCAAGAAGGCCAACAGCATCCTGGCCTGTTTCGGGAACAGTGTGGTGAGTAGGACCTGGGCGGTGATTGTCCCCCTGTACTCAGCACTGGTGAGCCCCCACCTTGAGTACTGTGTCCAGTTCTGGGCCCCTTACAACAAAAAAGACATTGAGGTGCTGGAGTGGGTCCAGAGAAGGGCAACAAAGCTGGTGAGGGGTCTGGAGCCCAGGTCTTATGAGGAGATGCTGAGGGAGCTGGGGTTGTTCAGCCTGGAGAAAAGGAGGCTGAGGGGAGACCTTATTGCTCTCTGCAACTACCTGAAAGGAGGGTGTAGCCGGGGGAGGAGAGTTCAGTCTCCCAAGTAAGTCACAGGCGGTGGGTGGGACAAGAGGAAACGGCCTCAAGTTGTCCCAGGGGAGGTTCAGGTTGGATATTAGGAGAAATTTTTACTCTGAAAGGGTTATCAAGCCTTGGAATGGGCTGCCCGGGGCAGTGGTTGAGGCACCATCCCTGGAGGTGTTCAAAGGACAGGTTGACATGGTGCTGGGGGACATGGTTTAGTGATGGGGTTTTTTTTTGTCAGAGTTGGGTTGATGGTTGGATTAGATGATGTTGAAGGTCCCTTCCAACCTGGGTGATTCTATGATTCTATGATTTAACGGGAAAGCACAACTTTATGCCAACATCGGTGTGAGAATAAAACAGCGGTAGGTGTGACCTGGGGGTTTTCACGGAGCAGCCTGTGCCAAGCAGCGCCCTTAGGATGACATTTAGGATTTCACCTCCAGCGCTCGCGAGGTGACCGAATCACCCGTGAGCACCACGAACCCGGGGCGTGGGTGACAGCGGCGTTTCCACCCCGCTGGGTGCCGGTACCTGGCAGGGAGCGGCGGAGCGCCGGCCCGTGTCCCCTCCGGCTCGCCGTAGCGCCGCCGCACCCCCCTCCTCTCTCAGCGGCCTCGCCCTTCGGCCCCGCGGCGGCGGCGGAGCGGCGGGACTTGCCGTGACGTCTCCCGAGTCGCGTGGCGGCCGGGTGACGCACGCGGAAGCCGCCGGCAGGCACCGCTGGCGGTTGTGCCACGGCGGCGGCAGCGGCCGGGCGAGGGGGGGGCGGTGGCGGTGCCGCCACTGCGCATGCGGCGCCGGGATGGAGCCGTGAGTGGTGGTGGGCGGGGGAGGAGCCGGGGCAGGGGGGGTCGCCGTTCGCGCGCCGGGGTGGTGGCGCGGTGGCGGGCGGGGGGTAGACTCTCGCGCGCGCCGGCGGCTCGTGGGGCTGCTTTGAGGCGCGTGCGCTCGCGGCGGGAGGGGCCGTTTAACGGGCGGCGGGAAGCCGGCCTGAGGGGAGGCGGGTCTCGGGCGGGGGATTGGGCACTCAGCGACACACCGGGACCGGGATCCGGGAGAAAAAATGCCGTCCTCTGGCCGGGTGCGGTAGTTTGAGCTTCTTCTCCCCCCGGGTTGAGACCCGAATCTTTGCATTCGGTTTTCATACGCGTGAATTCTCATTAAGGAAGTAAGATCACCGAGGGTTAAATTAGTGTGTCTGGGTCTACGGTTCGCCGGTCAGAAACCAGACGGTAACTACCCACTTCTTTAGAGAGACGCTGGGGTTCTCCCTCTTATGTGGTGAATAAGCCACCCACCCCCTTATCTCATCTCTCGGATTGGATCTGTTCAGGGAAAACTTGTTTTCCCGGATATGTCTCCACAGGGACAGAACCATAGTCGTGACTAATTATTCAGACTGAAGTGGATACCACAAACAAGACACTAAAACCACCCCAACCCCATGCAGTTTAGCTGTTCAGCATAGTCAGTTATCTGTCAGTTGTCATGGAACAGTACTGTGTAGTACTGCTAATATTAATTGTATGCATCTTTTTATGTAGTCATGTGCCGCCTCATTAGTTATTAACCATGGTGGAATACATCTGCAAGAAGAAATTCAAGGTATTCTGAGGGACACCGAAGCAAGCAATGTCTTTAAACCGAGAGAGAGTGCAGTATGTTCAGATAGACCCAGTACTATGAATTTAGGTAGCCTATGTAATCATTTGAATCAAAGGGGGCTTGATGGTTTTATTTGGGAGTGAGCCTAAAATAGAAAAGAGCAGTTGGAGGCAGAGATGTTGAGGCTAGTATGTCAGAAAAACTACTCTGCATAAAAGTGAGTTATTTCTGATTTTAATATCAACTCTTTGCTACCTTCAGCTTAGTCCCACTTTTGTCACAGCCTTCCCATCTGTAAAGTGAGAGTTGTAAGTGAAAGCTGTTGTATAAAATGCTCTGTTTTTCATGATAGTCTTTAGTAAGGACTGTCTTGTGCAAGCTTATGAGAAATGATTTGAAGATGAGGAATAGCCTGAGAAACATTTGGCCTAACCATTTGAGCCAAAACCTCACTCAAAGAGCAAGATTTAACCTACCATTACATCTCACATATGAATGGCTACCTAAAGGTTGCAGTTGTTACAGTTCTGCATTTCCATAGTTCACTCTGTCACGGATTGCATTAGTGCAGTTTAGTTTTCAATTTTCAATTACTACTATTTGAGATGTCTAACTGTAATGTTTCTCTGTTTGTAGTTGAATGCTTTCTGCTCCTTTGCAGTTAGTTTCAGACATATCAAATTTAATTATAAAATACGTAGTTTCTGTCCGAGTTAGGATAAAATGCAGTACAGGTGGTAAAAGCTGCCTTAGAAATCTGCAGGCAGTTGGATGAGCTTCGGGCTGCCTTGGACAGGCTGATGAAGCATCTTCCAGTGGTGAAGCAAAGTATGGTTCTTTACTTGTTTGAACAGGTGCTTCCAGAGGAACCTTTTTTGCTTTTCCCATAAACGCCTTTCAAACATTTCATTTTTTATTAGGCCTTTCAGATGTGAGAAAGAAGCTGTTAGTAGGGGATCATCAACTTGCACTGATGTATCTTCATAAATTTTGTATAATCCCTTTCCAAAAGGCAGATACTAAGCAGTGAACATATGGGAGGATTATTTCATCTGCTTTTTATGTCAGCTGGTGATAGGTTGAAATGAGACATTTAAGCCTTTTAAGTTAAGCATTTTAAGTTACTGCAGTGAGGGGCAATGAAGAATACATCATCTGATGGCAATGCTTTAAATTGTTGTTTGCTATCATGATAAATAAAGATTTGGCTGAGTTCTTAACATTTGCTCTTACAAAAAAAGTGCCCAGGTTGCCTGAGTACCTATAAAGTAGCATATAGAGTCAATGGCTTAAATGAGACTTCAGGAGGACCAGTATGAAAGAAGAAGAGAAAAGACATGGTGTGTCCCTCCTCTCTTTGTTAAGTTCCAGCATGACTGTTCTAAGGTAGGAGTATACCTACCCATTTTACTACAAGGTGTTGCACCAGCTGGAGAGGAGTTGGAATAAAGAATGAGCCAATGTCTGGAACGTGTTTCTTTGAAAGGTTGTGAATGCATCTGTGCTCTGGTGTGCGAGTAAACCAAGGTGCTAATTGCTGATAGCTGTAAAGCTGTGAGTGTTGGCAGGGTGAACTCTGGTGACTTTCCTGTAAGGACTGTGGAAATGAAGTTGCTTTTCACGTTCACATTATGCTCTTTGAAAAGTCTACAAAAGCTTGGAAAATAGGATGCTTCTCAAAAGAACCAAGAATATGCATAGTGTATGTCAGAAGTATCCTGCGTCAGACTGTAACTGTTAAGTGGATGCCCAGACGTAAGCTGTTAAGGACAGTACAAGCATTTATGATACTTTCCTGCGTATGTATCGTACTCTTCAGCTATTCTCAACCCATGGACTTTCCAGTGCAGACTGGTTTCTGTGCATTGAGTGGTCCTCAGTGGGCCCACGAGGCATTTGGCATCCACTTGAATGCTTTAGTCGTGTCAATTTAGGCATGTCAGTGTTTTATGTACCATTTTTCTATATCAAGGATCTTCTTGTTAAGATTAGTGTTTTGGTATCTCAAGATAATATACATGGTGTTCTTAGGATTACCATTATCTGTGGAACTTAAGGAGCCCTTGGAACGGATAGGGAAATGCACCTTTTTTATTTAGTTATATATTTTTTTAGTACTAGCACAGATGTAATAGCATTAAAGTGGTTTAAGGGCATGAAGGCTGAAGTGTTAAGACAGTGATTTAAGGAAAGCACTGTAGTTATATCCCTGTAAAAGTTGCGCAGGCAAGTTCTGGTTTGAAATACCTCTATTCATTGGCATTTTTGAAGTCAACTTCAAACATATTTGTCTGTGAGATTCCTGTGCCATGATCTCTGTGACAGAGATCTGATCTGTTCCTGTTCACGATGGTGTTAATTTCATGGGTGGTTTACCTTTTTTGCCTGTACAATCAGCAATTCTGACTTCTCTGCCTTGTTTGGAGAGAATCACAGAATCTTAGTGGAATTCAGTGATTATTAAAGAAAATACAAGTTATTGTGAAATCCTTTTACTGGTTTACAGAGAATTGTTTGCTTCGCTTTTAAGGGCTGCCAGGTATCTAGGCCTAGGGTACCTGGTCCCACAATTCAGGCTGGGCGTATGGAAAGGATTCCACTACCTTTTCTGAATTTATTCATTAATGTGGTAAACCACTAAGAGCACCATTCAGCTGATGAAAACAAGGTTGTTTATTTAGGAAAGGCTGCACTATCATTAAAGTCTTATGCTTTCATTTCTTTCCATGTTGGTGCTCTTACAAATTTATCAGGAAACAACACATCTCCCCCTCCCATCCCTTTAACCCAACCCAGCCCCCCCACCAAAAACATT
>JAOTQQ010000023.1:56395098-56436877 GCA_026546715.1 Gallinago undulata
CCCCACCTACAGCTTTCCCATATAAACTGTGCAGCTTTCTGTGATCACACCTACTGGGATAGGTGCAACAGAAAATAAACTATGTGGTGGCTCAGTTCTGGTATAAATCTAACCAAAACGTTGGCTTTATTTTGAATTATGGTGGATTTGTTCTTTTTTGAACTATTCATTTAGCAAAAAGATAGAGGAGGGATATGTTATATAGGATTAATTCTTTGATCATATTTCCCTTAAGGTAACAGAACTGGAAGTTGCCTATTTCCAAGAGAATACAGGTGGTCCTTCCAGTCCTTTTCCCCCCTCTATTTTGTCTTTAACCTAATGATAACCAGCAACCAGTTATGGAAGAGATGTTATTGCTTTTATGAGTGTTAGTATTTAAGTACCTAATAATAAACTTAAGTTCAGGTTTCTATTTCCCAAGCTTTGTTGGAGCTCAGACAAGAATGCAGAGCCTGAGCATCGACATCTAGCAGATCTGGAGTTCTGCCTTACTCCTTGTTAGGCATGATCCTGCAGGGATGAGGTATATATATGTATTTATAGGGTGTAGAAAACTCATCAAGATCCTGTGCGGGAAACTGAGTTGTTAGTAATGTCAATCCCTTTAGGTTAAGCTGTCATTGCAGGAGACCTGGTGTCTTGGATGTTTACATTATTAAAATACAAACTAAAAAAGTTTAACTTTTTTTCTCTCTAATAAATGTTTTCTCTTGCTCAAGTCTTAGGGCAGTAGAAAACCCTAGCATAAAATCAATGGGCAAAATTCATACATTTTGGGGTGCAGGTGTGTGTGCATATGTATCCAATAATTCCTAGTAGTTATCCTTGCTCTCTACAGTAGCTTAGTTTGTTTTTTTTTCCTTAGTGTTACATGTTAGCTTGGATTTTGGTTGAATTTTCTTTGTGGAGGAATGAATGGGATCTATTTTTTCCCCTTTAGAAATATGACTGACAGCTAATTCTGGGCTTTCTTTTGCTTCCCGTAGGCTGGCACCGATGCGATTATATACACTGTCCAAACGGCATTTTGTTCTGGTCTTTGTAGTATTCTTTGTTTGTTTTGGTTTGACGGTCTTCATAGGAATAGCAGGTAAGGATGTTGCCTTTTTAAAAGATTACAGCTCTTGCATGCTTTGTCTAAATCTGTTGGTATTTGCAGATGTATTTAAATGCTAATGAGCTTATTGCCTCTGAGCTGTCTGAGGAAGCATTACTTTTGACAGGGAGGAAGAGGTGTTTCTTCCATTCCATTTTTTATAGCAGTATTACCTACATAATTTTGATATTTGCAACTGCTTTGCAGGAAAAGTCAGTAAAGCAAAACAATATCAGCTTCCTTGTAACACATTTTTTCAGCAGACTGCTGCATTAATTTTCTTTGTATTTCAGTCTGTAAACTGGTGATGTTAATACTTGATTTCCTGTGAAGAAGTTGATAACTGTAAAGCCTTCTAAATGTTTGGGTGATAAATGCCACAGAAATATAAAATATTTTAGTAATATAAAAATATGAACTTCTGTTATCAAACATATATGAGTTTAGATCTCTGGTTTCAAAGACCTTTGTGGGAATCATGACATGGTCTCACAGACTAAGTGCTTAGTGCCTGGATACTTATCCTAGAGATCAGAGAGATCTGTGGAAGTCTGATCAACAGAGATACAGAGTGTCTTTAGGCAGATAGAAAGCGTGGGAGCCCTCTGTATTTCATGCCAGAGAGCTTTTCCAGGTCTAAAATGTACTTGAAGTCAGCGTGCTGTCACTGCAGCATTAATAAGCTAATAGTCTGCTGTCAGGGTAGCTTTGTCAACACAGGAGTGATAGACAAGGAGAGGGGAAAGGGACTTGTACTCATTGAGCAGCCCACCCCTCATTTAGGAATTATTAACTGATGTTAATGCCTCGACCTACTATACTGCTTATTTCCAAGTCACCCAGTGTGTTCTCCCCTGCCACTCTGACACCCCATGACCTGTCTGTAGGGTTGTCTCTACTTCTGCCCTGTGCTTCACTTCCTTCAGAATGAGATGGGCTGCCCGAGCTTGGAACCCTGGGACTCATCTGCTCCTGCCTGTGTTGGAAAGAAGGGGAGGTTAATTGGAGGCAGCTGTCTGGGCTTTTTGTGCCCATCCATGCCTTGTAGGCAGTACATTCTTCATAATAGCATTAAATAATAACATTTGTCTGTGACATAAAATCTTCTTTCCTGCTGATTGATTTATTTTAGCAGTCTAAAGTCCAAACAGATTTCAGTTCATAAAGGTTAACCACTGGTATTCTGTGACTTGCCTAAGGATGCTGAAGGGCATTATTTGAGCACTAAAATACAAAAATGTATTTCATATGAATGATAAAAAAAAAAGGTAATTACTTAATTTAGTATCATTTGGCTATTAGGTTTAAAAAGTGAACCGTATTTGTAGTTGTGTATTTATTCTACCTGGTTGCAAGAAATGCAAGAAAATTGTTTTCTGTAAAACTAGGCAAAAAGCAGTGCTCTGGGAGAGAAAACTCAGTATTTCATTCTTAATTGGTAGCAGAACCTGAAAGGGAGCTAGCTGTGTTGGTGTGTTGCATTGCATTTGTGTGCAGTTGTCTGATGATGTAGTTGTCTTTGGTCCAGGGGACTTGGCTGCTGTAAGTAACTGTTGGTCATCTGCAACCTGCTGGGGTCCCAGGGACTCACTTGTGATCCCCTTCAGGAACTGGCATGGCTGTGAGATTCTTGTCTTTGTAAGATTAGTTTGCTGGATAGTTTTGCTGACAAAGCACGAACACCGTTCATTATAACTTAATTATTTTTAAGAGAATGCTGTTTACCTTGGGAGGAGACCCACTGAACACTTAGTGTTATGTTTTTCCGTGACTTTTGTTGACAGCTCCTCACTTCCTGTGAATAGAGGGAGGGGCGGTAACAATAGAGTGCTCCCTCGTTAAAGGGTGCAGTCTGAGCAAAACTCACCAAACCCACTAAGTAAATGAAAAAGCAGGAGATACATCCATATTTTCTGTGCTACTTGAATATGCAATTCCCCATAGTCAAAATCACTATTTGCAGTTTGGGAAGCCTAGCAGAAGTCTTGCTTCCCATCTGAGAAAACAAGACTGAGGTGGCTGATGCTCTTCAGTTCTTCTAACTCAAGACAGACACAGACTTGGATTTTTTTTTTCCCAAATCACATCGCTTTCTTTTCCTTATTCCAATGAGCCTATGTTTTCTTTGGGGTGAGACAAGGTGCACAGCTCCTGTGTGGTTTGTTTTCACCACCTCAGGATGGTTCTTTGGTTTCAGATGTGATTCTGTTAACTGAACAAGACTAAAAGAAAAACAATAACAATGTAATTTAATCACAATTTTTTAATAATATGACCACAGCATTGTTGTGGTCAGTTGCCTTAAGCTTTAATATATGTGGCCAGCAGGTCGAGGGAGGTGATTCTTGTCTGCTACTCCACTCTCATGAGACTGTGGAGTACTGTGTCCAGGTCTGACCCCAACATAAGAAGGACATGGACCTGTTGGAGTGAGTCCAGAGGAGGGCCACAAAGATGCTCAGAGGGTTGGAGCACCTGTGAAGACAGGCTGAGAGAGCTGGGGTTGTTCAGCATGGGCAAGAGAAGGGTCCAGGGAGACCTTATAGCAGCCTTCCTGTACCTAAAGGGGGCTACAGGAGAGATGGGGAGGGACTATCAGGGAGTGCAGTGATAGGACAAGGGGCAATGTTTTAAACTGAAAGAGGGAAGATTTAGATTAGATCTCAGGAAGAAATTCTTTGCTGTGAGGGTGACGAGACACTAGAACAGGTTGCCCAGAGAATTTGTGGAATGTCCCTTCCCTGGAAGTGTTCAAGACCAGTTTGGATGGGGCTTTAAATAACCTGGTCTGGTGGGAGGTGTCCCTGCCTGTGGCATGGGTTTGGAACTGGGTCCCTTCCAACCTAAACCATTCTGTGATTCTGTGTGCTTGCTAGAGTAGTAGCAGTTAGAGCAGTAGAACCTCATTATGGTTTTGGTTGCTGCTCTTAAAAACTGGGACTATGATCTCTCTGCCCCATTATTGGTTCATATCTTCTGGTAAAAAAGAACAAAACCAACTTTTTAAAAAAGCTCATTCTGTTGTTTTTGTTAAGACTTAATGACTGAACCATGATGACTTCCCAACTGTGAGCACTTACTAAAATTGAATTATGCTTTTCAAGACAAAAATGCCTTCTAAAAATCCGCCCTGTTTATATGTACTAGAGAACTGAAAATTTCAATGATGCAAACCTGTAATTCTGGTATGCAGCTTTGAGCGTGATGGGTGAAATTCTTCATTTTTCCATTTAAAGTCTCTGAGGTGGTTAATATTATAATTAGACTTGCATGAAAAGTCTGGCAGTGAGCTGAACGCTTCCCACTACAATTGGACATGGGACACTATTTACTAAAGGGATTGTCTGTTTTAGGATAAATTGTTTATAGAACGTTTATGCAATTATATTTATGTGACGATATACATAATGTAATATAGGCCCAGTTTCTATAGAACAGGAGGAGCCCAATCTGAGAGCTGACCGAGAACTGTTTCTAAATGAACATGTGGGTATTTTGGCTTAAAGAGACCGCTGCAATGAAGATCCAGCACTAGGAAAAAAGTACTGTAAACTGTGATTGTACAAGCAAGTGCACTACATGTACATGAAAAGGCATTAGCATCATGCACGCGAATACAATGGGATGTGTTTGCCCTGGTACAATGCATGAGCGCAATGCACTGTGGACACTATGCTCTATGTTAATTAGGTAATAGTAGCTGTTTGGCTATAGAAACTTTATAGTGCAATTAAATATGTTTTTTCGGGTGTTTTTTGCAGCCCTTGTTGAGCTTCAAGTTGCTGTAACAAATGTGCCACTGGTGCTTAGCTAGCTTTGTTGTAGCTGCGTATTTTCATGGTTGCAGTGCGCAGTTTAGCTTCGGAAAAATACCGTGTGGTTTGTTGTAGGAGTTCAGAATACACACGTGGGGCTTCTGACATGGACTTCTTGATTTATAATTTGCTTCTTTATTTAAGCGTGCCTAGAAATACCATGCCTGAAATGCTCAAAAGAACATTCAGGCCAAGTTTATTAATGATATTGAAATGACCAAGTGATTTACTCTTCAGCTTAAACATCTGAAAAGTAAGATAATATTTACCTGCTTTGCAGTGAAGTATTTCGTACGGTCCTTTGAAATCCTATATTTATATCATTACTTATCAGTAATACACATACTTCAATATTGTTTTCTTTTTTCCTTCCTATATATTCTCTAGGTCCCAATGTAATTGAAACTTCTGTAGCAAGAACTGAGTTAAATAACAGCCTAAAGGTAAGAGTTAATAAATATCATCACATTACATGAATGGCTTTATTTGATGTCAGTGATGTTAAACATTCCTCTCCTTCCCACAAATTATTTTAAGTACTTAGATTTTTCCTGGAAAACTTGTTGGCCTCGTGGTGCTTTCCAGTTTGAAACTGAATGTGCAATATTGTACTACCACTGTATTATTTCATGAGTGGCTCAGCAGCAATTTGTAGTCTCTTACTTTTGTGAGCAGGTAAGGTAGAGAATTCTATATGCTTCTGTGCAGTAATTTCTGATACGGTAACACTTGACTCTTAATAGGATTCCCTGATGAGTTATAAAAAGGTTTTGTTGTTTCGTTGTTTGTCGGTTGTTTTTTTTTTGGTCTTTTAGTCAGCTATATATGTTTGGACTGGAACTGTATTATGGGTATGGTTGGTTGTTTTTTTAAAATATATTTTTATATCAAATAAGAAAAGTCTTTCCTGCACATAGATTTTTATCTGTTAATGATATCTTCCATGCTTTTGAAATTAATACAGAATTTTTAGGAAACCTTTGGAAAAATAGTTGTTGTTTTAACAATTATAGTTGAACAGGTCTAAAACTGTGTAGCAGATGAGGGGTCACAAACATAATTAACATCATTGTAACTGCAGATACATCATGTAACAGAATTAACAGCTGGTGCTAATCTTGTGGGTTTTTTACAGCTGAAGCCATTTAATTTAAGTTCACCACCACTGTCTACTTACAATCAGCAGCTGTGGCTGACCTGTGTAGTTGAGTTGGACCAGCAAGATGGTGAGAATCTTATCTAATTCTCAGGAAATGGCTATACCAACTTGTATATTGTGTGTTGTATCCTTAATTTCATCTGTCAAGTACATGATCCTGTTGCTTTCTGGCTGTGGTTGGTGGATTTCTCCTCTGACACAGTTTCTCCCCCTCCATGCCTTGCCTCCAGTAAAGACACGGAGAGCACTGATTTTGAGAACTGGAAACAACAGGTGTATGGGATAAGTCGTTTGTTATTTCTATGAAAGCCGTGGTATCTAGAGAATCTGTGTCTCTGTTCTTTCATTTTGGGGGAATTAGATGAGTAGGTTGTAATGATGTTAATTTTTCAGTAAAAATTCCCTGCAAACATGTCAGAAATACTGTATTAGTAATTGTTAATCTGTCAGGATTCAGTAGAAGGCATTTGTGACTTACTGCATAAGTATGTAAATAAAAAGTTTTGTTGTTTTTAATTAATATACCGGACCCCTACTCTAGTAAAGTATTACTGAATAAACTTGAGTCATCTTTGGATATGTGTTTTTAAACTGTATTTGGAACTCTATTTGAGATTTCATTTCTGCATGTAGTAATAGCTTAATATTCTCTCTTTTAATTACAGTGTCCCTCAAAAAGAACGTTACTATGACAGTCAAAGTACTTGGAGTGGTGAAGGATGGAAGTACACCATATGTTAATAACCAAGTTCACAATCGAACAAGATTACTCAGCTGTGCACAAGTATGTGCCTGCTTAAATGAAACTCTGATGCAGTACATCTTCCTTAAATCTATTTGTGTCCATGTTACATTACATTGCAAATGAGGAGCATATATCAGTTAAGCACATCTCAAGAAAGACTGTGGAGTATAATTTTATTTATAATTGCAACCTAGCTAGTAATGCTGAGCAAGATACCTGCCTACCGGTCTTTTTCAGTTTTCTTCTATGACTTGTGTCTATTACCCCATCTTTCTTGTTAGAGTAGCGTTCTGCCAGCAAAGTGGTGTGTTCTGCTTAGCCACCTAATCAGATTTAGCAGCACTGAAGCATGGGATATTGTAGTAGAAGATTGGATCTAGGGCTCCAGAGGAGAGAAGAGTTCTCCCCCAACACCTAGCAGAGAGTCTGGTTGAACTCAGCTGGCAGCTGTATTCTAAAAAAGCTAAACTTCTTTCCACCTGTGAAGAAATGTTTAAGACTTTGAGTTTCTAGTATAATTTGCACTGAATTTTTTAAACTTGGAGACATCCAAAACAGCTTCTCCAGGTGCAAGTCCTTTAGGAAGGGCACAGCTGAAGTTTTTTGTGATAAGCATATAGGGTAAATCATATGTTTTCTTTTAGACGCATATAAATGATATTTGCAGAAGTTAATGAACAGTGTTCCATTAGATGTAATTACACACAGTCAAGCGAGAAATATGCTTGGGTTTTCTCTTTCCTCTTAACTCTTAGAAATGAGTTAGCACAAGGTAGCCCCATCTCCCAATCCGATGACTGAGAACTTGACTGACAGAGTTATGCAGATCCTTTCTGGTGCTGCAGGCAGGTGCTTTCACCAGCTTAAGTGAAAAGCTAGCCTTCTTTATCGGTTCAACCTTTGATCCTGCAGACTGACTTTATCAGTTTCTTCTGCTTTGCCTGGTATTTTTCAAGAAATTATCTGTGGGTCATGTTTGAGTCTTATTCTGACTGATCAAGATTGGTAAAGCATATAATAAATTCCATCAATATCTGACCATTTGGAAGCAAATTCTCCAACCTATACTAACAGTGCATGTTCTGGAATAAACTGAAGGATTTTACATATTATATTCTTCACTGTATGTGTTCACAGAAATGCAGTGAAATCATTGTTGCTCACCTTGGCTACCTGAACTACACTCAGTACAACATATTTGTTAGCTTTGAAGATCTAAATAAGTTAACATACACCATTCAGAATATTACTTTCACAGTAAGTATAAAGTCTTATGCTAGTAAATCTCCTTAATTACTAATGTTGTAGAAGTCTGCTTTAACTGTAATTACAAAGTTATCTCATTTTGAAGATAAAAATAAAGATACATCCAACTAATTTTTCTGTCACTACTAGTATCAGAACTATTATAGCATTTGCTGTTAATAAAGGTCTAGAACATTTTTTTTAACTCTATAAGGAAAGCTTTTTCTTTCAGAACTGCTGAAGTTGTTTTCTAGAACAGATAAATTTAGTCTGATTCCTGGGAGATATTTTTAACAGTAGGCAAGCTAGACTAGAATATCCAGTTTTCTGCATTTGCTTATAGAGATGTTGCCTCTCTAAAGCACGGTATCTGTTTCAGTCTTTCCAGCAGGTGTATCTGAATTAGCGAGATTTTTCCAGACTTTACAAAAGCATGGACTAGAAAGATTTAACAAACTCAAAGGAAAATGAAGATTTCTTTTTTTTGGACTGTGCTTATGAGTAAGCAAAAAATGTTAATTTAGTTGAAATAAGCGGGCTAATAAAATAATTCACTAAATCCCTGCTGAAATAATGAGCTCAGTTCATAGTGCTAAAGATTGTTTATGAGACACTTTCATCACCAGTGTGTGCTGGTTGGCTCCAAAAAGGAATTTAGAAACATTTGCATTGGGAGAAAATGGCACTAAACTGAATTTATAAAAAGTTTGTTATGATATGTTCTACCTCTGTGCAACATTCAGAGCAGGTAGCAAGCAAAAAATCTTACTGTAAAGCAAAAGGGGGTTTATATATTAAATGAATGTCCTGAATATTAGTATTTGTAATATTCTAGTGCATAAAGCACATCACTAAAAATTAGCTCTAAGGGGAAAAAAAACCCAACTTACAACCCCTTTGCTTAGTTCCAGATTTCAAAAAGGACCAAGTGATGGAACATTTATAGTCAAAACAAAGTTCATTGGGTTGTTTTTCTTCTGTTTTCTTGTAGTGGAAGACTTACAATCCAACGTTTTCACAAGTGGAAATATGGTTCCGATTTGTCTTTGTAGTTCTTACTTTTATGGTCACGGTAAGATTTTTGTTTCAATTTTTCTGGAGCATGTTATGTAGGTGGCTGGTAACTGTGCTCTGTAGTGCTGTGTTCAGTAACTTAACCCCAGGCAGCAGAGCTGAGATATCACTTAATGGGTGTAAAAAATGTTTCTAAAATACTTATGTAGTTGATGCTTTTATATTTTTACAAGTTGTATTGAACGGACATAAAGAAAATAGGATAAATGGGAAAACTTGTTTTTCTGAACTGATTTTGCATTGAACAAAAGGAATTTTGCTTAAAGAAAGGAAATTGTGATTAGATGCTAGGAAAAAATACTGTTTTGCAGTGGAGGTAGGGTCAGACATTGGAACAGGATGCCCAGAGTGTGAGTTCTTCATCTCTGAAAATGAGCAAAACTCAGTTGATTATGACCTTGATCTAACTTTAAAGTCGTCACTGTCTTGATTGTGAGGATGGGCCGAATGACCTCCAGAGGTCCCTTACAACCTAAATTATGCTACGATGTAGATTATCTCTCCCCTCCAACCTGGTTTGGCCCCAGGAAAAGAAGTGTTTGGAAAAAACCAAACAAACAAGATAAAATTTTAAAATGCAGCATTTTCCAAATAAGGATACTAAAGCACTGAACACTTGCACAGCATTTTTCTCACATAATTATGTCACTCAGCAGGTAACTTTGAATGTGATGTGGAATCTTTTTTAAAAAAGTGAGTTTAAGTGGAAATTTTTGGTATTATGTGAACACTAACTAGGCAAGATTTTTTTCATCCATTGTTGATTTGCTCTGTACTAGCTGGTTTCCTTCTCAGTTTGCTTGAAATTAACAAATTTGCATTGAGGTAAACCAGCAAACTTGAAGCAGAAGTAGAAGCTAGGAGATGTGGCTCTGTTTTACAATGTTCTCAGTGGCAAAGACCACATGAAGTTGCCTTTGCAGTGGGCTGTGTTATCTCTTTACTGTGGTAAAATCATTAAGGTTGTCTCCCTTCCTTACAAATTTTTGTTATTACTGTTTTATAGTGTCTGTTTGCACATTCCCTGCGGAAATTCTCCATGAGAGATTGGGGTATTGAACAGAAATGGATGTCCATCCTCCTTCCGCTCTTGCTACTTTACAACGGTAATTGTATCCTGGAATTTTTAGAAGAGCTCCTTTTAAAAAAAAAAAATATTAAAAAAAAATTAAGAAGAGAGAGGGAGGGAGAATGCAAAATGGAATTTGGCCTTGAACTCATAAGCAGCTGTTTATAAGGCTTCAGAAAACTAATTTTTAAAAATGAACCAACCAACACTTTTTAAGTGTATCAAATTCAAGGCCGTAATGAGTAGATTGATTTTATTCTTTTCAGTCATGTGAATGTCATCTCTATTTGTTTAAAGCTCTGATCAGAATACATGGCTGCAAACATAGTGAACCTTTCATATAGAGACATGTAAATGCAATTTTTGTGTTTGCCTGCTAAGTCTTGATTCTTCATATTTCAGATAATTGCACTTTAGTTAAAAATGGAGGCTACTTTTAGTCTGGTGAACCACATCAAATGCTAGCACTCTCTAGCAGTACCTAAGGAATATTTGCCTTTCAGTCATTCTGTGATAATTTTTTAGGTCATCACCAAGAATAGTGGTTTAGTAGGAAGCCTAATAAAACATGACATCTTCTAGAAATGTTGGCAACCATTTTAGATTAGTTCTACAGCACAGAGGAGTGCTGCTGGAAGCACCGTTTTCTTTGTAAATTCTTTTAGATACAGCAAACTTCAATTTCATTTACTGGTGTAATTTGAAAAATCTAGGATTTTTTATTCTTCTGACGATAAACTCTGCTTTACTTTTCCTAATGGAAAAGACTATGCTTTTTCCCCTCTGTTTAACTTTTTTTTTTTTCCTTACTATGTTACAGATCCTTTTTTCCCCCTTTCTTTTCTGGTGAACAGTTGGTTTCCTGGAATGCTGGATGACCTATTCCAGTCACTGTTTCTGTGTGCACTATTGTTGTTCTGGCTTTGTGTCTACCATGGTATAAGAGTACAGGTAAGGGTGTGGCATTATCTACTACTTATTGAGAAGACAGTACTTGGTTTTTCAGTTCTCTGAAACAGTTCTCTGGTGACAAAAATGTAACTAAATTTTTTAAAAAGAGACATTTATTTTATTCTGAAAGTACAATGTGACACATGAAGCTTTGGAGTTAAAAATGTTTGTGGTAGATTGTGTTGAGTGTCCCATGTCTAAATGAGATAGATGGGACAATCCACCCTAAACTATTGCAAGACAGTCTTCAGAATTATGATGCCATTATGCTTTGTTCTTTTTTTAAGGGCTTTGTTATTGTTTATGGTAGCTGATTGCTTTTTAAACCACTTCAAAATACTGCATAAGATAAATATGAATTCTGGACCGTATTCTAGTCTATGTCTTCTGTAATCACCTGTGCAGGTTAAAAATACAGGCAAGTCTCTTAGTGTAGTTCAAGTTGAGCAAAACAAAGATGATAGTTATTTTATTCTTGTCAAGAACAAATGAAATCTCAAATGTGGGTTCAGTACTTCACCACACTTTTCGTTTTCTCAACAGGGGGAAAGGAAGTGCTTAACTTTCTATCTGCCCAAATTCTTTATTGTTGGACTATTGTGGCTGGCCTCTGTTACACTGGGGATATGGCAAACGTAAGTAATTTAAAGTTTAGTGCAAAAATAACAACCTGAGAGTGTTCAAGAATGAGAAGATTGTTTATAATTAGTGATATGGGTTTCTTAATGCTGTGATTATGATATGGGAATGGAGTTCAAATTCTTACATCTTTTTTCTTTTGCAAACCATGACTGATTTGAATACAGAGTTCCCCATGGATGATCTAGTAGTACATAATTTTGTAGATCAGAGTGAGCTCTAGAAATCACTATTTTGTCAATATGTCATAGCTCCCTACAATATTCTCTCTAGTGCTATGTTTGTAGTTAGCTATTACACAGTTGGACCAAACTTTCCCAACTATTAAACCTGCCACTGCTTGGTCAAACTATGTTATCTCTCTGTCAAACTCAGTTCTTTTGCCTGGTTTAGTGTTTCTCTCTTTTTTCCAAAATGTTGTGCTAACATAAAGGTGTCACTATTCCCCACCCAGAAAACTTGCTCAGTTTTTTAATCTCAAGTGTTTGCCTCTTGTTTTATTTCTCAGAAGGAAGATATCTTCTAACCTTCTCCATTCCATTGTAAATAGTTGAAAGCAGTGCAGTTGCTGGAAGCACTCGTGCTAATGCCGTATCGGCAGAATTGCTATGAGGGAAGGCTTATACCAGTTATTTCTTAAGTATAATTCTGTCACCAAGGATAAATTTAAATACTAAATCCTGAAGGCTTGTAGGAATTTACAAGTTCATATATTTTTTAAAAAATAAGTGGGAAAATCAGATATAGTCATAACTGAAACCCCCCATATTCCTTGAAAATTTGGTTTGGAAAGAAGGAGCATGTCACGTAATGTAAATTGTCGTGACTCCATTGGAATCAATGTCATTGCACCAATTTATACAGTCAAAATCTTTAGTTATAAACTCTGCATAGTAACTTTAAACTTTTTCTTTGTTAGTGTGTTTCTTGGTCAGCACAGCTTTTTGACCTTGTCTTGTGTAAGGCTCTAAGTACTGCTTTTTCATTTTGAATCTTTTTTAGTGTTAATGAAGTACATGATCCTACATATCAATACAGGGTTGACACTGGTAATTTCCAGGTAAGTCAGAAATGTCTTCTTGCCGTTAAATTGTCAGGTGGAGTTACAAGGAGATGGGGTTTGTTCTGTTAAAATCTGTAACAGTTTAGGAAATAGTGAATGCCGGTCACATGGTCTTATTCTGACTAAGGTACTTTTAATTTTGCTTTAGATCATGCATAGACCATATTGTGCCCCCTCCCAATGAGAAGAGTAGATTGTCTTGCAAATCTGGATACTCCACACCACAAGTTTAGTCACAGACTCATGACTGTTGGGATTGGAAGGAATTTTTTTAAGCCTCTTATTAAGTCAGTCTTGTACATCCTTATTCCTGCCAATTTCCTCTGTTCCAGTAAATGTCAGACTTCCTTGTTTTAAAGGCAGATCTGATTTATATGGGTCCTTGTATTGTTCTCAGGAGCTGTGTTTTTAGAAAACCATTGAGATTCAGCTCACTGTGAACTCAGTGAACAAAATGATGACTCCTATTATGCATCCTTTCTTTACATGCCCCAGAAACCTACCTTGATGTATAGCCATCCTTATTTTGTACTTCTATTCATGAGCCTACTTTCCCTGACTAAATGGACCGTTCTGTGTTGTGCTTTGGGAAATAATGATTCCTATTGAGAGAAGGAGGAATAGACCAAACCTTGTTAAATAATAAAAACTATCACTCTTCTTATAGGGAATGAAAATCTTCTTCCTTGTGGTGGCAACCACATACATTCTCTACCTTTTGTTCCTGATAGTGAGGGCATGTTCAGAACTTCGTAACATGCCTTATGTTGGTAAGTATTATTTCTATTGATTCATACCCAAACAGGCTTGCTTATCCTACATGTGGGTATAAGTTCACTAATAACAACGTCTCTCAATCTTTTTCAGATCTCAGGTTAAAATTCTTGACTGCATTAACCTTTGTAGTGCTTGTCATTAGGTAAGGCTTTTCAAAGCACATTTCTCAGTATTGCACCTTTATAACCTTTTTTTCAGGGCTTTGAATGGACTTTGTTGATAATCAAATTGTTAGTAAAAATGAGGAATGTCTTTTGATGTGATTGTTGTGGCAAGCCTTTCTTAATTTTTTTTAATCCTTCCTAAGGCTTTTAGAACTAAATATATGTAATTTCCGTTACCACAGCAATACACTGCGAGATTTAGAGGTTTGCTTAGCCTTCTGTACTGCAGACTGGTCCACAGTGCACCATTCACCTCTTTTGGAGCTTTGTGAGCTTCACTTAGTGAAAGCAGAAGTTTAGAATTAGTTTTTTGGGTTATTGTTAATATCTGTCTCCCGCACTGCAATCCTTTATGTCAAATTACTGTTGGCTCTTGTATTGTCTGTAGTGGATGAAATCTGAGGGAAAGACACTATGGGGGGCGGGGTCCACTTTACTCAGTTGACTGCTGACTTTTAATGGCAAAAGAATCATTCTTAATTTAGAACTATGAGAGTAAATGTATCTTAAAATAAATGGTCAGCAGATTAACATAATTGTTTTCTCATACACTTTTCTATCAGTTCCTGTTTCAACTTTGTGGTTTAAAGACACAGTACACTTAGTGCTCTTAACTTTTTTCCGCAGTATTGTTATACTCTACCTACGCTTTGGAGCACAAGTTCTACAGGACAACTTCGTTGCTGAGCTGTCGACTCATTATCAGAATTATATCCTTGTGTTGTGATACTGCTCAACTAGGAATGTTAATCTGTTTTTATGCTGAAGGTACTTTAAAATCATGTACCTAAGGCCTGAGACCTTTGGCTTCTACGTGGGCTTTTGAAGTTCAGTCTATTTTGATGGAGGTTTCGTGTCAGCATTTCATAATGGCTGTTTGTAAAGATTATGAGCTGAGACAGTTTCAATCTAGTTTGTTTACATCACATTAATCACAACTGCATTTGAAATGAAGGCCTAGATATGCCCACGTTCAAGTAATTTTAACAAGTTATTGTGACAAATTTGGCTGTATTTGCTGTATGAATTCAGTTTACTGTATAACTTACAGTTGGCATGGGGCGTACCAAAATATTTGAAAAATTAATCGTTTAGAAGTCACTGAAAATGCATTTGTGTATTGGTCCAAGTCTACACGTGGAAGAGGTCATAGCAGAGAATTTAAGTGGCTTGAGAGGGACTATTTCTGATCTCTGGTGGCAACAGGATTACAAACTGTATTTCTGGACCTGAACCATAAGATACTAGTTCATTCTTCTTCCTGAAAGTGCCTCTGTGATTGCAACAGCTCCGGTCACTGGTAAGCTTAGATTTATGTTGGGAGCTAGTAGAAAACAGTATGTAAAGCCATTAGTATTTTTGTAATGATGGCAAGAAGCCATCTTCAGTCTTCTATCTATAGATAGTCCTTTCTCCTTCCTTCTCAATCAGCGTGCCAAGGAAGAACTTTTTAAAAAATAAACAAAGCAAAACAATGCCACCTGAACACCCCCTTACTCAGCTTTCTTTTACCATTGAAGGCAGAGCTATTCAATTTACTGTGCACTCTTCCACTCAAGAGAAAACCTTACCTCAGCAAATGTTACTTGTGTTAAAGCTAAAGCTTTCTCTTCGGTGGGAGCTTTACCATAAAACAGCTTGAGTACATTTTTTGTCTTTAAATTTAAAACAATGATTTGTTCAGCCATTTATGGTCTCAAACTTTAGTAAGATAAACATTCTTTCCATTGAGACAGCTTATGTATGGTTTAGGTCATGTATCCAAAGTTAATATGTGTGGAGCTATATTGAGCAACATCCTTGACGCTTAATACCAGCAGAATTCTTATCATTTTATGGTTTATTGAACTTTTATCTCTACACATTAGCCTTCGTGTATTCCCCCTCAAAGAATGCACTATATGGTAAGTGGAAGCAATTGCCTGGCAAACTTATATGGCAAGAGCTGGCATTTGTATTTTGGTTGTTTCAATACTGTTTCAATTTGCTTTGAGTTAACATAAGCAGAAGTTGCACTGTTCCCGAGCAAATTAGTACTGGAAATATGAAGGAACACATAAAATGTATACAGCTAATTAGCTAGACTTGAATTCTTATGCACTTAGATCAAGTTTATAGTCAATATGACGTGTGCATATAACGCGCTAACTTTTGCACTGCTGCACAGACAGTCCTTAAGGAGCAACAATACTTCATTTGTACTTTGTTTTAACAATAAGGCTAACGTATTGGCATGCTGGCAAACTGCACTCTGAAGTAGGCAACACATTGTTGGAAAAGTAGGAGTGAAGCTGATCTCTAACATGGGGAAGTTTTGGGGAACTTGCTCTGGGGGAAGAGCTGCACAGAGCCCATGTAAAGAGAGATAAAGGATTTAATCAGTGGCACTTCTGGTTTTTTTTTCCTATGTAAAGGATGTAATCTGACTCACATGATGATTATAAAGCATTATCCCTTTCTAACAGATAAAGATTCTGTAGAGTAACTTTTTATACGGAGTCTATTCTCCACTTAAGCTTTGAGTATAAAATATAGAACCATAAAACAGCTTGAGTTGGAAGGGACCTGGAAAGATCATCTGGTCCGACCTTTCATGGGAAAGGGAGCCTAGATGAGATTATCTGGCACCCTCACCCTGTCCAATCACATCTAGCACACTGCGTGTGCAGGGGAAAGGCACTAAATAGTGGAGCTGGTCTTTTCTCTAAGCATTTTAGAGTAGAGATGAACGGAACTGTTACAGAAAAAAGCTGTTTTTTCCTTTAAGAAAGACAAGAAAAATGCCTGGGTGAGATAAGGTTAAAAAACTTGCTGTTGGGTTGCCAGAAGTATTAGTTTATAGAAGGCGAAAAGTAAAAAGCTGCCAGGAAAACTGTTTATAGCACATTCCTGAATTAAATTTTACTTGCATATAATTAGGAACTGCAGCTCAGCGGCAGATTATGCAGGAAATGAAGGCCTTAAAACAAGGTAGAGGGAATTGTCTTAAATAGCCAATGGAAACTATGTGCTTCCTTTCATCTCGCTGTAAGGCACAAGTCCCTCCTGAATTTATTACGAGGATAAAAAATAACTGGCTAATCATCGACTTACATTTGTAGTTTAGAAATAACCAAGAAGTTAATGAGGTCTGTGCTTTTTAAATACATATGAACTTTTCAATAATGATTAAATATAATGAAGTCTGACATAATTAGTCTTATGTGCAGGTTGAAATAATATGACATAGGGAGCTGCACAAGGGAGCAAATCCGCTTATACAACATGGAGAGTATCTATCTAAAAATAAGATTAGTTATGTCATCTCCTTAACTCGTGAGAATACTGTGACATTATGGTTAAAAGGTGAAGAATTTAAAGGAGAGAATTCCTGTTTGGCTATAGTTTAGATATAGTTTTGTTGAATTGTAGTTGTGACTGTCTTGGAAGTGGTCGAGGCTGTTGCTTCAGTGTTGGATTGGAAGTACAGCCACATCTCTGTGTTTAATGCACTGAATTAACACCTGTTTGTATTTTCCAGAATCACAGTTGAAAGACAATCCTGCTTTTTCTATGCTGAATGATTCAGATGATGATGTGATTTATGGGTAAGATTATAAAATACCTATGGAGAGTTACTTTAGTGTGTTATTTTTGTAATGTTCTTTATTTGTTAAATAAGTGGAGGCTTTGCAGGTTGCTAGTAAAAGTCTGCCTAAAGAATGGAAACATATCCTTGTTCTCAAACAGAAGTGCAATGAGAATGCATGTTATTTTTTTTCTTTTTATTTTTTGGTTTCTAAAAGGGATTGCCATGGCACTGATACAAACAGGTAATTAGGTTTGTAAATCTTTTTAAATTAGGGTGCTGGCAGGTCAAGGAGTGAGGCCTGCGTGAGATGTGAAATGGAAGAACTTCCTTTTTAACTGGGAAGAATTGCAGGAATCAGGTGGAGTTAGCAAAGAAACAGCTCATATGCAAATGGTTTAGAGAAGGAGAAAGGCTCTTGTTAGGTGTTCATCAGTAAACAAAATAATAATCAAATCTAGAAAACTTCCTGGACTTCTGTGAGTTTATATAATATGAGAATCGTAGTAGCGCTGAAAACCCATCTCCATCAGGTGTCTCTGTACAGACACTGAACAAACTCCGCATCTGCCCTCGCTGTTTCCACCTCTTACCAAAGACACTGAAGTGGTTGGAGCAGTGAGGATGGGGTTAATGCTGCAATAACCTGAACAAGTTTGTGCTTTAGCTATAGGCATTGTCTGAGACAGCTTGCCTTTGCTTAGTTAAATGAGTAGCAGTAGTACCAGCTTGCTTCTAGATGAATCCTTGCAAAGAGCGGCTTGTAGTTACTGGAATAACTTTTATTATGCATTGTCTTCTGGAGAAAAGTCAATATATTGTTCATATCCCCAACAAGGAAACAAAACAGATACCAGCTTCTTACCCAAATAACAATTTGATGCAGTTTAGAACTTTCCTGTTTATCTTGGACTTCCTATCTAAACACTGTGTTCAGAATTTTTAACAAGTATCTGTTTCACAGGAGTGACTATGAAGAAATGCCACTTCAGAATGGCCAAGCTATTAGAGCCAAGTATAAAGAGGAATCGGACAGTGATTGATTTTGATGTAGACAGACTTGTTCAGGTGGAATTACACCAATCTTGAAGTTTTCCCAGATGTACAACTTCCTTGGCTTTCTTAGTCTGCTGACATCTGAACACCGACTCCCAGGAAGGACATCCTGCTTCTGTTTCTGTTTACAAAGTTAAAACTGAAAAAAACCCCAATGCTTGAAAAGGTTGTGGTGAAAATGTAAGAAACCAAAATTTTTACACATTGTATAAAATGACTGATAGAAGGATGTCTATGGACTACAATCTTGAAACCTATTTCCATTTAGAAGTATCACTGATTATATGCTGATTTTAAAATTGCTTCCTTGGTTTTCTGGTGGGTTTTTCTGAGGGTTACGTACAGCATATTGTCATTCATCTGTTGCATTTGTGTTAGCTCCTTTGTGTATTGCCCACTGCTCTACCAAGTGCCTCATTTCCCTTTCAATTTTCTACCTTTAGTCTACTGAGCTGGAAGCAGGGAATTAAGTGGTTTATGGTTTTCTCTCTCTATTTTCTTTTTTTTTTTTTTTTAAATGCAAGGAAAACACAAACTTTCCATTCTTCATTCAAAGAAGTGATATAGACTTAAGACCATTTTAAAAATTCATTTAAATGAGTTTACCAGATTCGTAAGTGTGAGATACGTGCAAATAGTCAAGTTCTAGTGAGCCAAAATAGCCTCAGTGGTGCAAAATTATCTGTATAATACATGTTTCATAACATGCTTTATTGACATGAAGCCTTTGCTTTTGTTTTGCCTTTTTTTTTTTTTTTTTAAAACAGCCCTTTCAAATGGAAATATTTAGGCAGCAACAAATCTCAGAAGGAAGCCAGTACTCTTCTTTCTGGGTTTTTGTGTGCTGGAGGAGATTGTTACACTTACAGAGAATACAGTGTGGAAGTTTCATAGAGATTAATTTCAAATTTCCAAACATTTCATTTTTAGAGACTTTTTCTCTGTCAGATTTTTTCCTTAAGTTGTATTAATAGATAGTTATTCTACATCTTAGGAACAGTTGTAGTTGCTCATGTAGTGAACGTGCATGAGAGTTGGCTTTTGGGCATGTTCTATGCACGGTTCAACTTCATCATAACCACAGTCAGCACCTGTACCCATCAGAACTTCTAGTACATTTTGTGATTATCTGTGTTCCAGTCTGTGCTGGAGCGGAGTTATATGGGAATTAAGTATTCCTAGTACAATGCTGCTTCTCTATTTAAAAGTTGGATTTCTCCTGTACCATTGCTCAGTTCTTTATTTAAGAGGATGTTATTTTGTTTCTAATTACTTTTGTTTTCAGGTACTTGACCTGTCTGAAAGTATCTTTTTTTTTTTTTGTGACTGTGATTGACTCTTGTCACTCATTTCCCTGCCCTGCTGCTGTAGAAAAGACTCTCAAAAGTACTGTTAATGTCTTAGACAGAAACTGGTGCTGGCTTACACTAGGGAATTGTACTCATCATTGAACTAGTTTAAGCAGAAGAGTGCAATGAAGCCCTACTTGATTTGCTGAATCGTATTAGGGAAAAAGTAGATTTGTTCCGCTTTGATGCGACAGCTGCTGTGGGCCATTCCTGCTGCACTAACCTCTCCTGGTGGCTGTTGGAGATCACAAAAGGGAGACTTCACAGGACAGCAGTTTGCTTAGAGAGGACCAAAGGAACTGCTCCACGTGGTTGCAGCCTTTCTGTCAGAAAATAGTTCAGATTAAATGATTAACTCAGCGCTCTGCTAAAGATGGGGGTGGTAAGATACTCCGAGTGTGTGAGGGAGAAAACTTCTTAAAATTATGTAGAGCTGTGAAATTTTTGGAGGGTATTTGAAATTTAAAACTTTCTGTACTGAGGACCATTTATTTGTTAGAAGCCAAAGCTCTATTGTATGGCTAAAGCAAGGAAACTGCTCAGGGGAGGGGAAGGTTTATTCCTTTAATTTCTTAATTAATTAGTGTCAGTTTAGAAGACCATATATGAAGATATTAAAGAACACTTTCAAGTTAGTGGTGTGTTGTTGCTTTTTTTCCCCATGAACTACAGTAAGCTGTACCTTCAGAGCCTCTTTTTAGATTTGTTTTAAGAAATATGGGGGATATCTTTGTATCCTAAGATGAGCCCATTCTCATTTTTACTATGAGGCTTACCGCTGTTTGAATTTGCAAATTCAAACTGACAGGGGAGCCAACGAGGCATCCTTTGCACTCCCCAAATCCTTTTGACTTTCACTGGAGTAACAGTGGGTGCAGGAATCAGGTCTTACAAATTTGATATTTACATGGTTCTTATATATTCAGATCTTTTTGGCTCTGATATTGTTTATTTCTGATCTAAATTGTTCTGAAGGGAAAAAATGTTTGATCTCACCAATGTGCAAAGTGTATT
Source organism: Gallinago undulata (assembly GCA_026546715.1). Lineage (NCBI taxonomy): Eukaryota > Metazoa > Chordata > Aves > Charadriiformes > Scolopacidae > Gallinago > Gallinago undulata. The sequence continues at coordinate 56,415,886 of JAOTQQ010000023.1, forward strand.
CGTGTTTCTTATCACAGTCTGAACTGGTTGTTACAGTTAACCCTGAAACACAGCGTCATGCTTTGGGATTTCAGTAGCTAAAGAAAGTATTTTTAATCTAACTTAGAGATGATGAATTTTTCTAAGCTGTTCTCAGCCCACTTGCCATTTTGTTTGCATTAACTTTCCTACATCGCTACATTGAAAGTGGAAACAGGAAAGCTGAGAACAGGAAATGTGTACTTAACAAAAGTATCTCACTATGAAAATAGTAAGAAAAGTTTCTTTGATAATTTCTAGAGATTATATTTAAGCCAGGTTTGCCATGTGAAATAGTTTTGTGTTGCAAAAGTGCTAGAGTGTAACGATAAGCTTGGCTGAAGCACCATTGCATCAAATTCAATATACAGGAAAAAGGCAAAAGCAGTGAACCAGATGAAGAAATTGTTCTGCTGGTAACAAATCTCATTTTCACGTATTTCCACAACTGGAAATCAGAGACAGTATTCGAGGAATGTTACAATATGGACTGCAAACAGCTTGGGAGTAGGTGGCATAAATTCACCTGAGTGAAGCACTGTAAGCTTTGGGTGAAACAGAAGAGATGTGGGTAAGAAACCAGCCTAGCTTTTCTTTTATTACTGCTAAAGGAATTAAATATTTCCTTCACTAATGGAACTGTATAGAATGAAAAAAAGTATGCAAAAAGGCCCCACAACATAGTGTTCCTGCTCTAGAGGAGATGCCTATTAAGTAACTGCAAGACTTCCATGTACATAGTGATCAAGAGGGACTTAAGAAATCAATAATCATTGAGTGTGAGCCATTTGTGGCAACCATGTTTGTAGTATTTGCTTTAAAAAAAAACAGTTGGAGTTGGCTGGAAACTTTCCTAGCACTGGCAAATAGGAAGCGTAAGGCTTAACACCAGTACGGACCAGTGAGTGCAACCAACCCGTGGCATTAATACCGGGGAAAATTGGAAGGCCATTCCAGCGAGGAAAGGCTTTGATCCATTGTCTTTCTCTGAGCCAAAAGACAACTTCATATCCATAGTCACCTAATTTTCCCCCCATTTCCTTTTGCTTATGCCAGTAATAACCTTTGCGTCACTGTACAACTTTTTTTTTTAGAAGTTTGTAAATATGTAAAATGAAAAATACGGAAAAATTGTGTACCAAAATGGTATAAAAATGTGTAAGATAAGTGCTCTGTTTAATGAGAAGCTGTAATTAAATGCTGCTTTGAGAAAGTGTGCATGAGGATGTGTTAAATATTCTATGTGTCTAGAAGTCGTGTTAATGACAGCAAATTATCCATCTATGTTGGAAAACTCATGCTAATATGGAATATGAAGGAAAAAAACTATTTTACTTCAAGCAAAAGTTGGGTAATGAGCTTCTTGGAAGACTTCATGTGCATAATCATTGTTAAATATGTTCATAATAAAGTTTTATATCTTTATATTGTATCTTGGTTTTATTTTCCTTCCAGTGAATGAGTAACTGTACCATTTTCTTAACTTGCATGTGTATTTTCTTATGCATATTTAAATTTGCTTAATTGCATACAGATAGGATCCTAGAGGCTCCATCAGCACAGGTTAACCAGGGAATTATGATTTGGGTTGGGTTGGTTTTGGGGGGTTTTTTGCTCACCCTGCCTGGGCTCGAAGGAGGAAGGACGGGTTACTCATTTTCCTAAGAAATACACCAGCCAGTTTCCAACAGGGAACCGATAATCCAAAATGGCTTCAGTGTGGCTTTGTGAAGCCTGCTGTGGTCACACTGGCAGTAGAAGGTCCCCTGGTGAATGGTAGTGGCAGTCAAAGGTGTGGGCTTCACCATAGCTGCTCTCAGATGTTCTCCTGCTTCCCCTGACATGCTGCAGCCTCTCAATGGGCCCAGGAAGGGCTGCCCTGCCTTCAGCCACTGGCCAGTAATGGAAAAAAAAAAAAAGAAAAGGTTTAGAGATGCCGAAGATGATTAAGTCCTTCATCTCCTTATAGTTCAGTATCTATCTTCCAAAAGTCTGCCCACAGCAGAGCCTGCAAACGTGATGAGCACACCACCCCCTGTACGGGGTGATGACAGTCCTCGTATCAACTCGAGTGAACTGAAATCTCACTGTGGGCTGAATAAAAGGCCTGTAAATGCCTCTGCACGAATGGACATGCTTTTATCTCGGTGATGGCAGCGCTCATTTACCAGCAGCAGTTAATGCTGAAGCCCACACTTTGTGCTATTTATTTATGCATTTATTTTTTACAGCAAATTAATTACCTGGAGCAAGGACTCTGCAAGCTCATCACCCGGATGCTTTACCTTAGCACTGAGAAGAGCTGGCCAGCAGTCTTCAAGAACAGCGATTAAGGTGTTTGAAGGCAAGTAAAATTTAAAAACCAGTAGCTGTACAACAGTGAGATTGTAATATAAAAAAAAAAAAACAAAACCACCTGCAACCCCTAAACCCCTGTGTGTAGTCCTAAAACTGCTACATCGGAAGCACTGATTATTGCTCACATGTAAAATCCATCTATAAAACTACAGCCCCCTTTCTGCTGCACTTCTGTTTTAATTCAACAGGGTTCTCTCCTCCCTTACAGCTTTTACGCTGACAAGCAGCTCAAACATGGGTTTTTTTTCTTGCAGTTCATCACACGTGTGAACAAACAAATGGCAAAAATAATCAAGGGATTTGCTATTATAACATGAACTAAGGACAAGGAATGTTTGAACGGCTTGACCAAGCAGCCAAGTGTTTCCAGAAGTAAATACTGACTCAATGGGAACATAAGGAAAGGCAGGTCCCTGAGTCCAGCCCAGGAGTACTCTTCCCCTACCGCTTTGTAAGTCATTCTTTCAGCTTCACCACCCGCCAGCTGCTGCTTAGAAAAGCAGCAGAGCAGCTCACAGAGGCAGTCTGAAACTTGGCATGCTCCCATTTCTGTAATCAGCTGACAAAGAAAACCTTATCCAAGCCCATGCTGAAAACTTGTTTTACTTGTTATTCCTCTGAAACTTTAGAGGCAGGAGACTTACGTGTTATTTAGCCGAGTCACCTGGATGCCGACTTTTCCCCCTTTCAGAAAGGATCACGTTCCACCAACTGTCAGAACGACTCACGCTCAGCGCCAGCAAAAGCAACAAAAGTACAAGGCAGCAGGTAAGTTCAAGACCTACTTAACCCACACAATTGGCTGCAGGAGCAAACGACTGCCCGTGCAGAGCTTGCTGAGCACTTCTAGAATGTGAAAAACTTCTTATCTGTCTTTGTTCAATGAATAGAATTATTTCTGTTATCATTCCATGCCCTAAATACCATATAATCAGATTACACAGGTCCCAAAAATGCAGCCAAGTTACTTTCTGATTAACATCATCTCATTTTGTAGCGACTTTAGCAAAATTATGGAAGTGCTTTGTGTTCTGATATGTACCTCAACTACCCTGAAGAGAATTAAAAGAATTGGAACTTTCTTTTTTAACAACAGAAGAGTTAAGCTTAAATGAGTCACACCAATGGTTGTGAATTTCAATAATTTAATGCTAACCAAAAGTACAAAGTGTGAAAGTCGGTGTCTCATTTGTACTGGTCTTAAAAAAAGAAATCTAGAGAAAGTGTTTACGCTGCAGCAGATTTCAGTATTAGCACCTTGAAGAGAAGTTCTTGAAGTGTTAAGACAGTATGGTAACACTGGCACAACACTAAGTACAAACATAAACCATGTAACAGCGTGTTTTCACATTTCTACGTTTGAAAGAAAAAGTTCCTTAAAAAGTACATTAAAACCAGAAGTCGTTCAGTGTATTCACAGTTTGAGTAGAGGTGGAATCAGGTGCTGGAGTAGAAAAGAGAAGGATGACTCTGATCCCAAGGCAACTATATTGCAAGTCCAAAGGCACTGACAATACAGTACATGGTCTTGTTCTCCCATCTCACTGTGCAGGTTCCTACAAAAAGGGGTTTAGAGACAGAAGAAAGTTACAGTGATTAAATGCACGCCCTTATATGCATGTTTGTAATTGTTTGCATTAAGAATCTTAAGAATGAAGCACTCACAACAGCTAAATATTCCATACATAGCAGTGCTAGCAACACAGCCCAATGCTATTACTCCAAAAGTATGGCACTTGGGAAAAAAACGAAAAGTGCACTGCCCAGAACATTATCATTAAAGTCGCAAGCTGAAAAATCCAACAGTTGTGCTCCTTACCATCACTAGAGTTGTCCCAGAAGCAAGAGCTTGCTGTGTGTAGCCCAGCACCATTCTTTTGCATAATCACACAGGTCACTGTTAGTCAGGAGAGAAGCTTCTATTAATTTGCTAACATTTTTGCTTAGCACAGCACATACATACACAAATAGGCATATATACATGCTTACGAGTAATTTACAGACATGGTTCTGGCTATGATCTTCCCCCAGTGCACTTGACTGCACCAGCTTTAACAGAGAAGAGAAAGCTGAGCTCACCAATGTACTTGAAAGGCTTCCCCAGCTTTGTGAGCTGGCTCAGGGTTTGTTCCACCACGCTCGTTGTCCACTGGTTCACTTTGCTGTGCTGGTAGGCGTTGCCGCCTATCGCACTTTCTATGGCCTGTTGGCGACAAACACAAAACAAGTTGCACCCTTGTCAATCTGCAAGACACCCATTAACCCATTCCAACGTGGAGCACTAACGATGAAATCCCACACCCTCAGAAAAAATCTCAAATACAGCTCGTCCATTCTGATTGTTGGAAGTGTTCTCAATTATCAAGAAACTTGCATGTCAGAGTTTGAGCCAGGCTTAGGGGAAATTATCGTCTTCATTCTGTGATATTTTTATTATTTGTAATTCCTATCCCAATATCCTGAAGCCAGAGTTATGAAGAGGGTCTTGCATTTAAAGAGTCATGAAAAGACTGGAAAAAAGTGCACACAACAATGGCTCATGTGCACATATTCTTCCCTGGTAATGAATTTCAGATTTTTCAGCAGAAGAATTTTTGGAAAACAAAACCCTAAATCAAAACAAAAGACCCATGTAGTTGCTGGTTACTTAACAGAGCAGAAGCCTTCCGCCAAATAACCCGTTTTACTTATGAGTATAGTTTCCTCGTATAAAAGTACATTAAAGCTGCATGTTTTTCATTGATACATTTTTTTCCCTCACATAAATTGTTTAAAAAAATCCACAAAATTATTTCGGATTCAGAAGGGACAGGAGCATGTATTAAAGCATGCGTATTCAGTTTACAGAGCCTGACCAGAACAGTTGTTTTGCAACAAGAAAAAGATTGCACCAGTCTACTCTTCAAGAGGAATTCTGGACACACACATAAAATTCCTCTGGAGATTTTCTAGACAGGAAATTCATGTTTCTTAGCAACAAGAACAGTTCAATCGTTTCAAACAAACAAGAACCCGTTTTGGAGGAAAAGCATCTCAAAGGAACACTGTAACATGTCATGCAGACAGCCTATAAAAATCCCTGTATGTTACTGAAACATAACTTCTATCTCCATAGGGCTTAACATACAACATCCCCCTAAAAATTCTAATAGGGATACGCTGGAACCAGAGAGCAGCATATGAAATTATTTTAATTATTTTTTGGATTTGCAATACATGTGACAACTAAAGCTAGGTTTCCACTTAAAAGTATGTACATCGGTTACATCAACAATTATCTATACTTTGATAGCAACCTGTCTAGAAAATCTGTTACATATCAGTTATCAGATTTTCTTGAATGGCTTTTAGCACACAGCATACAACATACTATACTCTCACACCAACAAAATGAAAACATTTGTTTACCTCTTTAATGATGCTGCTGACTTCATCAACAACAAAGGAAGTCTAAAACAAAAAAGTGGGATTTTAAATTATCAGTGGACATATTCTTCGCTTTTACAGAGTTCAAGCTTTGTTAAGAATATGCTCTAGAAGCTTAATTTATGCTTGTCAGATTTCTTGCGAGTCAGAAGATACCTAGTCATCCTTTATTTGCTCATACGTACTCTGGCTCCCTGAACCCAGTCACGTTAACATTCTTAGCAAAGCCACAAAAGGTAACAGAAAAACTAACATTGACTCAAAGTTTTCAAATTTTAATTTGAAAGTATTTTAAAATGATACCTATACAGTTCTGTACATATACGTTCTCATTTTACAATAAGCATTAATGTCCACAATTCACAGCGGGGTTGCAGAGACAGCCCCAGTGCGCAGACACAGCTTACAGTTAAATGAAACCGACATCTCCAGGGCACTGAAGTGGATAAAAGATCAATTCACAGCTCACGGAAAAGCTGTCATGACAATTTGAGCTGGGGATAAGAAGGAATCTGCCCCTTGGAAACCAATGGGGAAATGTAGGTTGTTGGACTTCCCTCCTTCAGCCTTTTCTCAAGCTCAGGTAGTAGAGATTAAGCACGTGGAATGGGGACAGAGAAGATCCCAATATTTTACGACTCTTAAAACTACTACTCATTTCCTTGTATGGTTAGCATGTTTTCCTGTTTTAGTCCCTCAGCTGTTGCAACCTCTCATGTAAAGTGGCTAAAACAAGCTGACACCACAGCCAGGGTCAGCCTGACAGCCCTTCAAATGGCCGGGAAGCAGCGCAGCTGTGAGCCAGGTACCCCGTTATCGCTACAGGTATCTCACAGCCTCACCTCACACACCAGAAGAAAGAAATCAGACAAAAGAAATGCACATAACAGTGAACTAATTAATAGCAGCAGACTGAATAAAGACTTCAAAATTAACCTAATCAAGCATACACCGACTGAATTTTCACTGGGAGGGCTGTCAGCTCCTTCAGCTGGCAAACACGAATAGCTGTGTAACTGGGGTGTGCAGGCAGGACAGAGTTACACCCACTGGGGAGAATTTCAGCATTATATTCATCAAACGTTTGGTCAGAAGGTGAACGGCCTAGTTGGCTGCAATGACACGCGACGTTCAGAAACATGTAAGCAGCTGAGTCTTCTCCAACAGAAGGAACAGCACACCCCGGGAGAGGTGGGGGCAATGCCCTTCCTCTAACCATTCAGAGGCACCAACTTCCTCACACACTTCAACATTTAAAAAAGCTTTTATGGGCTGTGGCAGACTGGCTTTTATTTTCAGCTTCTTGACTTTGATTTAATTTCAGTATGCCTCATTTGTTTTCACGGTACTGAGTTTTACAGGTGCTTACATTTAAGGTGCACCTCTGTATATAACCAAATAAGAGCTACAACTATCAAAATATCCTTGCCCACGGAGCGTAAGAATGACATGTCACACCAGACATGTCGGCAGACACAAACCATGCTCTCAGGCAAGATGATAAACCACATAGAGATTTTTCTTCACAAAGTCTAGAACTCTGCTCAGAAACGCCTCTGAGTGAGAACAAACACAGCTCAGCAAAGTATACTGAATTAAACCCAACCCAATTTCTCAAAGGTATTTAGATACCTAATTTGTACGAAAACAAATGGGAAAGATCCATAGGTACGCGTGAAAATTTGGGTCTACAGTTGCTGTTACTTTTCAACCCTCTCCCTCTTTTAGGGTGAGAGGGTATATGGGTTCAGATACACAACAAAACAGAACATTCTGTGATAAAATCCCAAGATCCAGCTTTGTGATTAGTGTGCTGTAACTGAGTTGGCAAAGAATACATTATTCCATCCTTTAATAAGACAGTATAAACACTTTTTGTATTAAAATAAAGGTGAAAAAAATCAGCAGCTTTGTGATTTCTCTGAGCTATGCCTTGGGCTCAAGGAAATGAGATGTGATGTTTCCAACACCTTATTTAAAAGGGGTTTTCCAAGGCAACAAAATACCTACTGCAAAGCAGTATTATTTTTTGAGTAATTCTAAAGACATTTCTGAAAACAGCCGTAAGACTGACATTCAAGTATATTGTCACTTTTTTTTAAAATGCATCGATAACTGTCTAATAGAGGCCGGGCCAAGCAATCAGGACAGCAACAGCCTGACACACCTTCACCCCTCACGCTGCTTTGCTATTGTCTAACCAAGTCTCAATGCGGCTGTTGAAGAACCATGCAGCACACTGTCACAGCTCCGAGAAACTCTCCCTCTGCAAGGGCAACACCTGCTGGGTAGTTATTTAGCACAATAAAGAAAGAGACCCTTGATTTATCCGACCCTGTATCATCATTAATGGGGCATAAGGGGATAGTGCTCTCATTAGTGTGCCTCTAACACGCAGGCTGTGTGCTTGAATTCTTTTTTTCCATACAAAAATAGATTATTTGAGTTTTGCTCACACTGATCTCAACCAGACAAGAAGGCCTCGGGCACCACAGCACACTGCTCCGTCCTGCTGGCGAAGCCAGAAACCACGGCGCTCATCGGGCATTTTATCCAAGTGATTTCCAGTAGCAGCTTTCAGGAGAGAGGCAGGCATGGGGTCGATGCCAAGGGAAGAGGAGCCCGGCAAAGATAAAAACTTAGGAAGAAATTATTTCCTGTGAGAGTGGGGAGACACTGGCACAGGTTGCCCAGAGAAGCTGTGGCTGCCCCATCCCTGGAGGGGTTCAAGGCCAGGCTGGATGGGGCTTGGAGCAACCTGGTCTGATGGGAGGTGTCCCTGCCCATGGCAGGGGGGTTGGGACTCCATGATCTTTAACCATTCTGTGTTTCTATGAACACCCGAAAGGTAGACAAGGCGCTGGCCCGGCCGGTAGCCACATCTGGGGACGGCAAGCTCCCGGGGGGGCTCCGGCCCGGGCGGGAGGAGAGTGGGAGGGGCGGGCGGCGGGAACAAAGGCCCGGCCTGTCTCCAGCCGTTGCCTGGGACGCGCGTCTCGGAGAAACCGCCAACCCCCGCCGCCATCCCGGCAGGGAGACGGCCCCAACGGCCAGACCGATACCGGAGGGGTATCGCCCAACACCCTCCGCGTGCCCGCAGCCTCCCGATAGGAGAAGTCCCGAAGCTACCCCTCCCACTTCCCCCTGTCCCCCTCTGGCCCTTTACCTCCTCCGCCGACTGGAAATCGTCCATCTTCCCGCTGGAGCCCCCCTCACGCCGCAACCGACACCGCCCCTCTCCCCCCCTCCCCTCAGCCCCACGCGCCGGACGCCGCCCGCAGTGCGCCTGCGCCACCCGGCCCCACCGCCCCGCCCAGCCTCGAGCCGCTCTGCGTCTGCGCACCCGCCTCCGCGGGGGCTCCGCCCCAACAGCTGGCAGTGCGCCTGCGCACTCCTGCGCTGTCCCTCTCTTCCCTCCCTCCGCCGCCGCGCTCTTTGCGCCTGCGCAGTGCGCTCCCCGCGAGCGTAGTAACAGGGAGCGCGGCCGTCGCTCCCAGGCAGCTTCTCCCCAGCGCCCGCCAAGATGGCGCCGGTTTCCATAGCGACAGAAAGGAGGCGCCCGGCGGAGGGACCGCCATGGCGGTGTTCGACGCCTAGTGGCTGCCAGAGGGAGGAGGCTGCGTGTCAGGGTTGCGTTTTTCCATAGGAATAGTGTGGCGCTTGTATCTAGCAGGCTTGCTTGAGAGTGGAGGGGTGGATTCTAGCAGGGGAGTATGCTATGAGTGCCCAGGAGCTAAAAGAAAACCAACCCATGGAGACTCATGAAGCATATGTGTATTCTTCATACAGCTGGGGTTGTTCAGCCTGGAGAAGAGAAGGCTCCAGGGAGACTTTAGAGCCCCTTCTCAGTACTACAGGGGCTACAGGAGAGATGGGGAGGGACTTTTTATCAGGGGAGTGGAGTGATTGGATGAGGGGGAATGGTTTTAAATTGGAAGTGGGGAGATTTAGATTAGATACCAGAAAGACATTCTTTGCTCTAAGGATGGTGAGACACTGTAACAGGTTGCCCAGAGAAGCTGTGGCTGCCCCAGCCCTGGAGGTGTTCAAGGCCAAGCTGGATGGGGCTTGGAGCAACCTGGTCTGGTGGGAGGTGTCCCTGCCCATGGCAGGGGGGTTGGGACTGGATGATCTTTAAGATCCCTTCCAACCCAAACTATTCTATGATTTGTACAGTTCTAAGCAGATCCTATTATTTTTAGCAGCCGAGCAGAATCAGAACGTGGACAATGAAATTAAAGGGCATGCTTTTCACAGTTTATGGGGTTTGTGGGTGTGTGCAGTGTTTACAGATTGCTCCAATTACTGATGATATCAGATGATAGAAACATGGTGGAAGATGCTGTTCAGGTTCAGAGTGGCCTGGGTGAACTGGAGAAATAGTCCCGAACGAAGGAGAAAGTAACTTTACCTAGAGGCAAGTGCAAAGGCCTGTACTGAGGAAGGAATAACCAGCTCTGTAAATGCAGATGGGGCAGGACCAGCTCACTCAGCAGCCATTCCACAGACAAGAGAGCAGGGAGATGTATTAGGCACGATTTACTTCGTTTTATCCTGTGGTGCTGTCAGGAAAAAAAGAGATGCTGCACTGGGAGGTGCAAATGGACGTGTATCTTGCTGGGGGTAGGAAGCAGCCATGAGGAACAGCTTCAGGCGTTGCATTTTGAGAAGGTGGTGGGAATTACAGCCTCCAGGCCTGAATGCACCAAGGGGCCTCAGCCATGGCCTCCTCCCCCACTGATATCTAAGGCAGAGTTTGTGTAGTTAAACCGTAGAGAATCTTCTTTTAGAGAAGAAGTGTAGTTACTTCAGTAACCGTCCCAAATGGTTTCAAGGACTTAGTAAGATAAGAAAGGATGTGTGTGGCCCTGAGAACATGGTGACCCAAGACAGGTATGCAATAAATATGGACATTGTCTGACAAACAGCTGGTAGCAGAGAGATTATTAGTTTTAATGAGCAATTAAGCAGTTAGAATGTTTTGCCAACATGGAAAGTGACCCAAAGGACAGGTGAAGAAGGTGAAGATTGAAGAAGAAACAACCCTCACTCAAAATGAGGGCCGCCAGAAGGTACAATTATGTATGCCCAAAAGCTTATTATAATATGTAAGTGAATTATTGGAAATGTAATTAATATGCTAATGTTTTCTTGGAATTATACTGAATCTGTATACCTGTTGTGTATAAATTTAATTTGACAACAGCATTCGGGGAGCACAACAGGAGGAGCTATACCCAGTGCACCCAGTGCCGCAATAGAGAACGCTTGCTTCCTAAAACTTTCAATTGAGTCTTAGAAAGGTTTATCTGCCGGTTTGCAGTAACACTGCACCCTCTGCTCCACACCAGTCTCTGGGGCGGACCTCAGCCTTGTCTCTAGTCCTCCTTTTCCTGCAGAAGATGACCCTGACCTGGCTTTATGTGTTCACCCTGCAGGCTGCAACCCTCTCTGGGACACAGCAGGGCTGGAGGTGGCCGCTGAGCTCGCCTTCAGCCCCCCTCTGAGCCCTCCCTGCTCCCACCAGGCAGAAAAGCCGAGACAAGACAGTGAGGCCCAACAAGTGGTGCTTGTTTATCTAAAAGAATAAAAGTCTGTGACTTGGTTATACTGTCATCATGTATAACATACTGCAGCAGTTTTCCAGCTCCAGGGGTGAGAGGGGAAAAAAATACCATGAGTTACAAAGTATGGCCGTTAAGACTTTGGTTAAATATTAGGAGAAAGCTTGTGGTAGGGGTAATGTTCCTCATCCTGGGTTTGTGATACTACAAATCTGTTGCTGGGGGTAGTTACAATCCTCAGGTTATTTCTGGTTGTTCATTTAGTTTAAGTTTTGCCTGAAATTAAGGTCCAAATCACTCCAATTTTCTTTGTCGAGCATAGCTCTGTGACCCACAAACAATTGCTTTCTTTTCGGTGATACAACTGAAGGTGGATAAACTTGACAGACACAGGTGGAAATGTTTGAACCTATTGAACTTAATCAGGTTATAAAACTGCAGGCTGTTTCATCCTGCCATATGAATAGAATTGCAGTGCTTTATTTAACTTTAACTAAAAAGCAATGATTCTTAAAACACCAAGAGGGGCTTCTGCATTGTACATACAGTTTATCTGCTAGACTGCAGAACAAGAAAGGGGATTGACTTGCAAGGACAACCTCTCTTTTTTCCAGACTTTGGAATAATTTGGATGTAATTTTGAGCTTCGTTACTCACACTTGGTTCTGTGATAGAAATAATTGGGATAGCCAATCCAAATAGTATTTTAACTTTTAGCCGTTATCTGAGATCAGATTTCCAGCTGTGAGGTAAAATAATTTTCTCCTTTTCATGGATACATTAAAAAAGACTTCTTTTGAACTTTTGTCTGTACTGATTGCTTTGTCATTCAGACTTGAATAGAAAACTCTTTTGTTTTCAGGAAAGAACCATTTACAAATCAAGTGGAGTTTTCTGTGCGAGTCCCGGGGACGCTGAGGTTAGTAGCTTTTTCGCATCTATAATATCAGAAAAAGAAACGTAGAACTTAAAGCCACTTCTCTTCCTGTGTGTGGCTTGAAGACAGTGTATTTTGATGATATCAGGCACCTTTTATAGTCTTTCACGCTGAGTCTCTTTTTAATGTTAGAAAAATGAATAACTGGTCATTGATTGCTAGTTGCTGTTGCTGGTAACGAAAGCAGAGACTTGGCAAAAGCTGTTGTAATACTAGAGCTATTCTTTGAGCGTGTTTGCTTCTAGCTGCTTTGAGGATGTTCCTCTGTACGTACATCTTTCTAATTTCGGTACCCAAAGGAAGGAAAGGGGGTGGAGAACAGCCACCCGTTTTCTTGAAGGAAAGATAATTAGAGTGCTACTCATCTCTTAAAAGCAGGGTACTTCCCTGCATCTTTCTTTGATGGCTGCTGAAAAGGTAAGGACATCGTTTTAATCTATACTGTATGACATTGCACAGGGGGATGCATTTTTACTTACTGGGATGGTCATTTTTAGACTGCAAAGATTTTATGGAAGCACCACAACTGGAACTTAAAAACATGTTTGGTTTTATTTTGTGGTGGTTTTTTTTTTTCCTTTAAATGCTGGGCTGGAATGTTATTAAAATCACAAGATGTAACATTGGTAAAACATTATCAAAGAAGATACTAGATGATCTCTAAGGTCCCTTCCAACCCAAACCATTCTATGATTCTAAGTTATAAGTAATTTGCATGTGTGTATGCAAGGATGTGAAAATATGACTGTTGCAGTCAGGTAGTATAGAGTAAAGAAGTAGAAAATAACCATAAATTCTAGGAGCTTTTGTGATCATTTTTACTCTGAACCTCCTTGACCTGTGTCCGAGCTACTGATGTGTTACATCTGTCTTCTGGGTTAATGGATGAAGTAATCCAGTCAATCAAGTCAATGCAGGCTGTGACTTTAGAAGATCAGTTTATTTATACTTATTTAATTGTCGTTATTTTGCTAATGCTAAAGGATCTGAAAGGTCATCAATAATACATTACATGCAGAGTTGCTTTGAGAAAAAGTAGCTCGCTAAGTCAGGCATTTCTAAGTTCAAAAACTTAAAAAACCTTTTGCAAACTTAATCTTATCTGAGGTAGGTCTTTTGATTGCTCTTCAGTTGTATAACATACTGCTTTAGCCTGGTATAAGAGAAAAGCAGCACAGGCTGCTGAGCTTGCCCTGCGTGTGTGCATGCCTCCCTCTCCTAAGACGTGACCGTGTTGGTTGTCCCTTCTCCTTTATTATGGCTTTGAGACTTTGCATGGTGGATCAGTAGCTTTCTGAAACTATCTGCAAGGTGCCTGACACTGGTTTATTTTAAATACGTAATTTAAAATAATGCTTGAACAAAATATTTTGTGAGAGTTTTGCGCAGAAAAGGGAGAAGCGACGTGGTATTTACTAAAAAGGTTACTGTTGCTTTTGGTTTTAGGTACAAGGTGCTTGGCTCTGAGGTTAGCTAACTGTGTAAAATGGCTAGCTAGCTAGCTGGATTTGGTGGGTAAATATGAAAGTAGGACATCTGTGAAGGTTTTTAATGTTTTTTCCTGTCAAGGAGCATAATTACTGAGAACACTACTTCTTTATTACTGCTAAAAAACCTAACCTAATGCAGACAGGTATGGTGTTAGGCTCTTTTTCTGTTAGGAAAGTCTGTTGTGGGGCACAAGGATCATCCCCCATTTTAAGAGATACAGTATTTTATTAAGCTACCTTGTCGTTAAGCTAGATTTTGAATTTCTTTTATTGTGCAAGAAAAATTGACAGAACACAATGATTGTCTGAATTTAAATCTTCTTGAAGATTAAAAAAAAAGAAAGCCAACCAACCATTATTGGAATGTCCAGGTACAATATTGGTAATGCTGCTGGCTATATGATGTATTTTAAGCTGCAGTGTGTGATGATCTTGCTTAGTGGTGAGAGAGCTGTGGTGGCTTTTCCCCCTCTGCATAGTGGAGATACTGTAGGACACGTGGCCCCTGGCACTTTGCTCTGCCGTAAGCTTGTTCTGTTTGGTGCCAGAAGCTGATCCTGGTCTTTCCATCCTAGTCCCTGTTGGCAGCCTACTGCTGACATTAGATTCAGTGCTTATGATTTATCACTGTGAATAGGATGTGAAGTGTAGCGATAGACCAAATGGTTTTGATGCTGCTGTTTGCAGTATCACTGATGGGCTGAGGCTGAAAGCCCTCCTGAAGAACCCTGCCCTGGCTAGGGCAGAAACCATGTCTCCTGGGGAGAACAGCTGTGAGCAAGACAAAATGGAAACAAAGGGAGGCTCCAAGCCGTTCCTTCCCTCGCACCATTTAAATCTGTGCAAGCTTCAATAGCTCAAAAAATAATTTTTAAAAAATGTATATGCATCTTTGAATAAGATTTTGTATGCCCTCAACATTTTTTTGTAGACTAAGATGTCATATGAAACCCATTTCCCAAACAAAACAGGCTTGAAATATGGAAAACTTTGTGCTTCTGTATGAAGAAGAGAGGTAGTCCTTTTTTAAAGAATTTGAAGAAGCTATCAAATAGCAACTATTTCTGTGCTTGCTGAACTGCAGATGTTGCTCTTAGTAACTGTTTTACAGTGGCACATTGTTAATAGCTCTGTAAGGCTTTATGTATATTGTCTTTAAGATCACTAGAGCAGTTTTATTTGATCCACCTAGTAATAGCTACGATGAATTTGCTAGCTTTTACCGATGCTTCAGAGGGATTTTCTGATGCCATTGTAGATGTGCTAGCTTTTGGAAACCCTAGGGGTTTATAGAAAGTGTAACTTAATGCTGTAATGGGTGTTTTGGTATCCTATATAGCACAGAGGTCCCTGAATTTGTACCAATGTATAATCTGCTCTTTCAGATTATATTGACCTAAATCGAGTTGAAGGCTTTAAACATTCTTATCAATCCTGGGAGATGAGGTATTCTTCAGGTAAAAGATTAAAGCAGATGAAGGATGCCGGGGCCTTTGAAAATTACAAATATTGTGCTAAAAAATTGCTCAGGCTTTTTAGGTTTCAACTGAGTAATTTCCTGTGAAATTGCAGTTGGAAAGGAAATAAAATATGATTATGACTATCTCTCTCTCTTTTGTTTCCACAGGAAACCAGTCTTTTTTTTTTTTCTTTGTTAACACTGCTTCTGTGAAGTGCTTTGTCCTTTTGGTGTCTGTTGAAGGGTTTAATGAAAAACTACAAAAGAACAGAATGCATACTGTTTATAAATACAATTCATCACCTCCTGTTGCTTTGTATGAAACTAAGTAATTTAATTGGAGTAAGCTGTATAAAAAGTAATTTTCAACAGGGACAAAAATATATTGTTGCTATATATATATATATATGAAGTTTTGATGTTCAGTTGTTTTTTTGTTGATTTGGTTTTGTGGTTTTGGTGTCGTTTTTTTCTTAAACTTAAAAATCACAGTATTTTAAAATAATGAGCACAGATAGTTGGTCAGATTCTCAGCTGAGGTCCATCAGTGAAACATCAGTAACTGCTTTGGAAAGCTTTACCCTTCAGTCCTAGTGTCTAGAGCTTCTGTCTAGAGGCTGGCTGTATGCATTTAGTTCAGATTAAGTTTTAAACACTTCAACCAATTTTCGTATACACATCTTTAATATTTGGTGTACCATAAGTGGGACTCTCTTACATTTCTTGTAATACACGCTAGACAGTAGTATTAAAAATTAATATGGTGTGTAAGGTGAATTAGATTGAATAATCATTATATTTTTCTGCTTTGCTGCAAAGTATACTAAAATTATTTTCTATTTTAGTGGGAGTAGCGCAATTGAAGGTCACAGATTATATCCAGAATACAGTTGTGATTCTGTTTTAATTTTATACTTCTCATATATTTGTACATTAGTGTCATCAGTGTGGCGCAAAAATTGTTAGTGCATTGAGCTGGAAATAATATATATCTTAACTCTTCAGTGTTTGTGTGTATTAACAAGGATGATAGCATTATTGGGTACTAAGCTGTTTATCTAGACTTAACAGACCTAGGTAATTGATAGAAGGGACTCTTAGTGTATTTCCCTCTTTCCTCTTTGATTTCTGATGTTTTGTCTTTTCAGTAAGATGAAATTAGAAAGGGGCACTTCTGTCTCAACCAATATGACTTTTCCAGTCATGGGGCCTGTATGCCTGTGTTTAAAACTAACTGAATCTTCTTTATTAGCTGTTTTATGTTGACTGTACAGAAGATGTGAAGATGCATGGCTGAATGTTAGTGGACAATATAGTGAGACTGTCTGAAGAACAGGACTGTCGTAAATCTCTCCTGTGTCTGAATTAGTGCTTGGAAAGGTCTGAGTATAGCAAAATGTGGTCTTCACATACTATTTGAAGTGTCTTGAAAAGTGGGAGAGAGGAAATAATAACATGTATTCTTTTTTTTTTTTTCCCTAGGCCTGAAAATCCCAAGTCTACAAGACAAATAAAACAAACCATTCCCCCCACTCCTTTACACTATCTCTTGGTGAATTGTTTCTCCATCTGGTGAGAGTTAAAGCCCTATCTGGGATCTTGCTGCAAGCTCTCATCTCCTTTGGAACCACTCTCAGAAGAAAAAAAAACAAACAAAAAAACTCAAGATGTTTGTGAAAAAGACAAGACTGCAGTGACCTCGCGAACTGTTCATATTCCCAGAGACACTTAAATGATGCCTTGTGTGAAGCCAGGCATGGTTATTTTTCTCTTCAAGGATATGACACAGTGAAACGTGTCACCAGTCAAGTCAGAGCACAGGCACTTAGTAAGCACTCAGACCACATTATACTCTATGAAGTAGTATCCATAGTTCCGGATGTACTAGAACCATAGGACAGGAGTCTACAAAATAAGTGAAGTTTGGAAAAAATGGCCTGTGAAGTTAATTTAAACTTCCTTAAGGAACTGGAGCGAGAGGCTGTTCTGGAAGTCCTGTACCGTGATCAGATGGTGAGAAAAACAGAGGAGGAAAGAATAAGGTATCTGCCATTGCCCTATTCCTGTATTTCTCTTCCTTTTTTCTCAGAAGTATTCTTCTTTGTTGTCCTTCCAAATGTATTCTTTTTATTACTTCTTGTTATCTAATGCCTTTTTATTCTTTGGGATAACTAGGGGTTATCCAGAGCCTCTTGGATTTACTATTACTAATGACTATAGGAAAGATGAAAAAATACTGTTCAGTGAGTAGTTTATTTAATGAATTTTACTTCTAGCCTTCATAGAAAGTTCAGCTGCTGCCTGTATTTTTCCTGTGAAGACTTTATGGTGTTCTTATCATGTTCCTATGTACCCATTTAAAGTCACAGAATTGCAGAACTGTTTCAGATCTTTGACTGGTTTATTTAAATTATAGTTGTCCCAAAACTGGTGTTAAGAATCATTGGATACCTGCTTGCTGTGATGAATGTGTCACTGTCCCTTCTCACATACAGCAGGCTCCAAGCACATCACCCTGTCTTGGAAGTTGTTGCTGGTGTTAATACACGTCACTGGTTAGGAAAAGGGTTCTATTTCATTATTTCACACTATGCAATTATCTCAGTTGTGACGGATTGTATTTGCTTATTTATCAGAGCTAAGGCAAGGATTTCCTTACAGCTTTTACCCTGCTTTGTCACATTGCATCCCCATGTAGAATGGGGTATCTATGTTGCTAAGTTAGAAAATTTTAGTCTCTTAACAGTCAAAACTTAAACTTTTTTTACAGCAAACGATTATGTAAGTATTCCTGGATATATTAAATGAGTGTGAAAAGTATGTAAAGGGTTGTAAGGAAAGTCTGAATAGGTTAGAAAATCTCTGACAACCGTTGATGATGTGGCTAACAATTAAAAATATAGATCTTGAGAATTGGTATGTGTAATGAAGCAAATTTAAGGAAAGGGTGAGGTTTTGGTATTTTGGTCTGATGTGGTTTTTATTTAACTTTCAGGTAATGCACTTGTTACAATTATTCTTACTTGATAGAAGATTTGATTCTTGGATAAATAAGATTAAAAAAATCATCAAATGAAAAGGAGCAACGTATAGTCTCATTTTTTGTACATGCATACGTAATCACTTGGAAACACAATTTCGGTGCCCTGCCCTGAGCGTGCATAACCGACGTGAACAGAACCCCCTATATACCTATATATATATAGACCAGACTCTTACTCTGTATGCACAGCTGTGGTTGTGTATGCACTCACAGTGCAAAGGTGCTGTGTATAGACACTTCCAGATGATGCCCAGTTGAAGTCATACTTGAGGGTATGTCTCCCACTAGTAATGACGTTAGCTTGTGACTTACATGGGCAGGTTTGGTCTATTTAATTATTTTATCTTTTTTTCCTTTTTGTGTGTTTGTTTCGTCTGGGGGATTAGGAAGCTGAATCTGCAGCTGCAGCAGCTTCGGTGGAAAGGGGGAAGAAACGTAAGCCATGAATACCAGGAGAGATCTTGCGCTCGCTGTCGGAAATCGCTTGGGTTGTTGATGAACAGGGGAGCAGTGTGCAACGGGTGCAGCCACCGGGTGTGCTCCGAGTGCCGTGTCTGCCTGAATCCCTGCCTCTGGAAATGCACCGTTTGTTATGCTCACGGGTAAGAAATTTTACCAGTTTTGACAAGTGCCGGTTTACACTAGTTATCTAGTGAATGCACGCTGGCTTTGTGTGCATCTGTTGCTTTAAACAGTTAATGAAGCAAAGCTTTCTGGCAGAATGGAAATGTTGGAGGAAGTCCTGGTAGCAATGAAGTTGATGGGAACTTCGTGTTAGGCCTCATGTAGTCAGGATTTCCCTTCCTGTATTTAGCAAAATGGATCCTCAAGGTAAGCCAGAGGTGGTGTGACAAAGATAATGGCAAATAGGCACGGCTGTTAATTTTTGAACTGCAGATAGAACTCCTTCCCCTGATTCAATGTGGAACCAGTGCATCATAACAAGTTCCTGAAGGTGCTGTGGTTTTGGTGTAGTATAGCCAATTTCTTGATAATTTCCTAATCCTTTTTTTTTTTTTTTTTTTGCCTCATACTATAGGAGTGGGGAAGCCGTATAAAACATTACTGCAATTATTCACCAATGTAAATTTAAAAAGCAAAAAGCATGCATAACCTTGTCAGGAATTGTTTAAATGCAGTCAGAAATCCAAATTTATTTACTTTGAGATAGTAAAAGTAAAAACAACTATGTCACCTTGCTTTTGTTTTCCTGGAAACAATCTTTCTTTTACTGTATTGGTACAATTTTATATCAAAATACTCCATTGTAGTTGCTCCTATTTTTCAGAATCTTTCTAAACCAAATGATTTAGCTATATTTCCACCTTTGGTGAAAAATAATATTATGTAGGCAAAAAAAAAGACAGCTTTGAAACTGAATCAACAGCTGTGCTGGAAGATATAGATCCCTGTGCAGAGGGTGAGGATTTGGATGAAATTTTACTTTATGCCAACACAAGATTAACATACCACTTCACTCCCTCTTAAGATGCCCAAATCAGATATAATAACGGCTGAGAAACTTAAGGCAAGATATTGGTCTTAAGCTAAATGAATTTCTACCACCAGTTTGAAGTACTTTTCTATAGTTTGGAAAGGACTACAAACTGTCACTAAAAATATGTTCTCTAAATCCTCAGTTTATTTTCTAGTTTATACACAAAATAGACAATTAGATCCATTTATGTTTGATATTAACCAGTTACTAAATTTTGATGTATATATTTCACTATTTGTGCTTCACACTGTAAGCAGTAGAAGGAAAGGTTAAAAAATTAACTTGCCATATCCTCCTCTAGATACCTCCCTTCACTTCCTCCTCTTTTAAATTGATTTCCAGTTATTTGGTGGCCACAGTGGAAATCCCCTATAGAGAGTAGCTAGTTGTTAAGCTGCCTTGTATAGGGCTGTGTATCCTTAATTATTTCATAGGCTTGTCTGGATATTTAATGGCAAAACCAGGAAAGCATTATTTAAATGAAATAAAAGACAGTTTTAGTTTTTCTTGAGGAAATTATATTTTTTTTTTTGTCTTCCGAATATAGAGGAATTATTCAGCTGTCATTGAAGTTCTCTTTCTAGGAAAGAGACAGCACATTTGATTCTTGTTTAGTTGTGGAGTCAAGTCCATTAAAATAGGTCAGACTTCTGATGCCTTCAATGAGTTTTCATAAAGGCTGCAAATCTCAAGACGGATAGGGAGTGCAGCAGTGGTAAATGTTACTCAGCACCTTTTGTTTACCCCAGATGACTAAGAAATGTAAAAGCTAATTTTCAGGTCCTGAGCAACCATAATTTTGACTCTTGGTTACCAGTAAAGTATTTTTGCCTGAACAAAACATTATCTGCAGCAGTATTAGGAGATTCTCTCCTAGGCATCAGGGCCACAAAAATTATCAGAGGGCTGGAACACCTCTGCAAATGAAGACAGACTGAGAGAGCTGGGGTTGTTCAGCCTGGAGAAAGCTCCGGGGAGATCTTATAACAGCCTTCCAGTACCTGAAGGGGCTACAAGAGAGATGGGGAGGGACTATTTATCAGAGAGTGGAATGATTGGATGAGGGGGAATGGTTTTAAATTGGAAGAGGGCAGATTTAGATCAGATACCAGAAATAAACTCTTTCCTGTGAGGGTGGTGAGGCACTGGAACAGGTTTCCCAGAGAAGCTGTGGATGCCCCATCCCTGGAGGTGTTCAA
>JAOTQQ010000023.1:56446766-56485350 GCA_026546715.1 Gallinago undulata
AGGGCTACTCATGTTCTTAAAAGTATGTGTGTTTTGGGACAGAGTGTGTAATCTCTCCTTTCATCCATATTTTGGATAAATGCCTAAATATTTTCCAATAGGCTCTGCTTTGTAATTTCCATTGTTACGTCCCTTTATGTTGTTACAATGATCTTGCTTTTATGCTGAACCAAACTGAACTGCTTTACAGATCAGACTATCTACAGGGATTGTAGCAGCTCATAAAATCATAGAATGGTTTGGGTTGGAAGGGACCTTAAAAATCATCTAGTTTTAACCCCCCTGCCAAGCTCCTTCTGCAAGAAAACTCTATTGATAGCATATGACAATTCCTTGCAGCAGCTATAATGATAGGAAGCAAGGAGTATAATTTCCAGTTGAAACAGCAGGAAAGATTTAGGTAGGCAAAATATAATTATACAAAAATGGGACAAGCGTTTGCCTTCCCATCTCTGTCTTACCCTTAGGAGATCAATACTAAAATTGCATGATGAAAGTTTGAAATCTACATAATTAACCTGTAAATCCTGCAGGATTCCTTGCAACGTTTGTTATAGTGACTTCTCTCTTTATTTTCCCTTCAGAAATCTCTAAGTCCCAGAACGACATGGCTGACAGAAGTCTGCTAACCACAGATTACGGGCAGCACATGGAAAGACGGAAGCAAAGGAGGAGCCAGTCTGACACCGCCATCAACATTACAAGCAGGGTATCCATGTTATTATACACACTCTCTAACTGTAAGGCCTCTTCCAGGAATGGAATATATTTGTAAGAATAATGACTTAAACAGTGGAATTTTACTTTGTTATATGAGCAGGGAGTTGCTGATGTTCGCTGTCCGTGGCCAGAACTCTGATTCCTCACAAGGTTTTTTGACTGAGTCTGCACGCTTGATCTCAGCCCAGAGCTGAAGTGTGAGAATGAGATTTCACAAAGACCCTCACCCAGGGAGGGAGAGGTTGGGTTGTTTTGCTCAGGTGCTCACAGGCTCTCTTGGGGCTGACTGATGTGTGACTGTTGGGCTGCAGGGAGATGTTCTGTCTCTTGTCCTCCTCCTGCCCCCCTGCTGCTGAACCAGGACCAAGCTATGACCATCCGAAACCCATCCTGACACTTTCGGAGCGCTTTTAATTTGGCAAGGAGAAAATATTGACTGCTGTTAGTTGTTGGGCCACTTCCCTTTTCCTTTTGCTTTGGTTACAGTCTCTAGCTTTCAGTGTTTTCTTGAGAAGTTTGAGAAAAATCCAGTCATCTGTTTTTCCACAAACTGTGCAGGGCTGAAGGTGATGTCACGCATCTGCTTTACAGTTACACTGAAGATTTTGTTTTGTACACTTCCAACTCCCAAGTGACTGAACATTGTCCACAGTCCATTTTCCACATGGCGGGTACTTACTGCATCGCCTTGTACATCCGAACGAGGTGAATGTGGTCTGCTAAGTGCCTGAATTAGATGCTGAGAAAAGCTTTTGCTTTGGGCCAGACCTCATGGCAACTGTTACAGCTCCCTCGGTGCACACTTTTCAGTTTCCTCTGAAGCGTTAGGTGTTGATAAATGGAAGAGACAGGATGTCAGACCGCACGGGCTAGTGGTTCGAATTGGCCCAGCAAGGCCTGTGAACTCTGTGAAATTATTTCTGCTATTTTTGTGTGCGATTATTTTATAAAGAAAATTGGCAACAATTATTTGCTACCTGCGTGCTGCCTTTCACTGTGGCAAACCACACTTCAGTGTTAACTTTATTCTGCTGGCACAGCACCGCTTTTTTAATACATCGAAAAACATCAGAGTTGGAGATAGCATGCAATAAAGCAGTTTAAGATCGTACTGATCACAGACAGCCTATTGTGTTTAAAAGATGGATATGGATTCTTTGGCTTGAGAAATGTATTAGTAGGAGATTCCAAATTATTTGTGTGGGCTTTTAATTGCTCATTTTAAGATTTAGGACTTAATTTACGTCCACCCCTCTGCATTACAGATTTTGAAAGATAGATTTCGATATTATTTATGTGTCAGAGCACTGTTTCTCCGAATCAGAGAGCTTTTGTTTCATTCAAACAATTAGACTATATTTAACCTAAAATTTTAGTTCTGCCAGAATTGCTGTTCATCTTTATTTCTTGTAAGTCTTTGCCATTTAGGTTTTTTAATATTGAAGAAAATTTTACTTGTCTATCCCTGGTTTTTTGTATCTTTACTGTGAATTTTAAAATTATTTTTAATCTCTGCATTATTGCATTATTCTTCCATTTATTTTTTTTCCATTTTTTTTCCCTTTAATAAGGGTAGCTAGAACTATAGCTTAAGTTCAGGGACAGAACCTGTTTTAAATTACACTTGCAAAACAATTAACTACTCAAATATATAACAAAATATCTTGTGATTTCTACCCTGGAAAGAACTTTCATTTTTGGAGAATGAATCCAAACAGTATTTTTTTTTCTCTAGAAAGTGTGCACTTTTTTCCTAGGAAGGATTGGAAAGGAAATAACTATAACTGCCATTCCAAATGTGCAGGGTTTATGACTGGGGCACCACTTCGGTCTCAAGTTTCTTTCAAGTTTTCTCAAGACAGTTTCTTAAGAAAAGAAACAGTCTGCTTCTGAAGTAAGTTTTCCAAATTTGTGATGTGTTTGGAGTTTGATTTCGTCGGATTAAAGCTGAAAGAGTTTATATTTAACTTCAGAAATAGTAAAAAAACGATCCAATGGCAAGAACTACCAGCCAGTGTAAAATCTGGATTTAGGAAGTTAGTTGGATAGTGTTTTCTAGGGCCTCTTATCATCTGAATCTCTAAGTTCATTAAAGGAGTTAATGAACCTGCAATTATACCTGCCTCACTGGGGGAACAAGCAGACACATGCAAGCTTTGGGAGCTGTTTGTGGTGGGTCAGTAGCTGTGGGTTACCCCTCCTGGGACAACAGGCGTGTTCTGCTGCCAATGTCAGAGCTGGGCTGGGTGGGAGTCTTGCTTATGGGACCTGGTTTTAAGTTCAGCACTGGTAGTTCTGTTGCCTTGTCACTCACGTTCTGTTTAACACCATAAGGAGGTCTTTATGATCCAAGTAGAAGCTACAAATTCAGTGTGTGGTAGGTTGTTTTGGTTAGCAAGTGAAAATTGGTGGTGTTTCAGGTTTTCATTAAAGCAGAAGACAATTTCTCTGCTGAGAAACATGACGCTTTGGTTTTGTTTGGGGCTTTTTGGACACTATGTTCTAAATGCATTTTCTGCCTGTTTCCTTCTTGCAAGGGAACTTAATGAATTCTTGCATCTGTTCTTAAGGTAGGGCAGTTATTACACACAACAATTTCTGTGTGCAATAATAACAGCGTATTACTTTGGATTTTGCACATCCGGTTTTTGCAGAAGTAATCTTGATGTGTTATCTGCTCTGTTGTCCTCATTCTTTAGTGCTTTCTGCTGATTGTGCAGGAGGTGTTCCCAGGTTTGTTAAATATATATTTAATCTGTTTCTGTTATGCAAGTAACTCCCTATGCATTTTATTGATTCTGTCACACTATGTTCTTTCTAGATTTTCAGGCAATCCATGTTATACATTTTTTTTTAAAAAGAATTTATTGTCTTGGATCCTAACCATGTAAAATTTCTTACCTCACTCTTTTCCTACCCATTGAACAGTGAACCTACTTTTCATAGATTGTATTATCCAGTGGTGGGCCAGAATGAGCTAAAACCTATTTTCAGCTAATTTATAGCTATATGTATTAGTCTTTTGGCACTTCATTCTATTAACTGTTGTTATTGGTAACAGAGTTGGCTGAAGGTAAATCTTGGGGAGTTTTACTACTGTATATATCTTAATTTCCCCCAAATTAGTAGGATTTTCATGGGAAGATTGGAAAGGTGAATGGACTTAGTCAAAGGAAAGTCAAGAACAACTCAGAAATTTAAGCTTTTCTGTAATCAAAACTAAATAAGAACTTGTGAGTCTGTTGCTATTTTCAAGTCTCTTTCAACCTATATTCATTTTGGCATGGGTAGACCTAGGCATGTGTCATGCATATTGCAAAACACTGGCTTTAATTTTTTTAGTTTCCTGGAGGCAAGATATTTTTTTCTTGCAAAATTACTGTTTTGTTAAAGGCTAGTAAGACCTTTTATTACTATATTGCTACTTTTTGGTCTGTTATTAGTGGACTGTTGTTAGTAATTGCTGTGGTAGTGATCCTTAGATTAGGTGGTGGTATGTTGATTTTAGAAAATTATGAATATAATGATGGTGCTACTAGCTGGGATGACAGAGTTGTAAGTCAACATTCAAATCAAGTTACTACATCCTCTTAGAAAGTGTGTCACCTGCGTGACATTGATCAGAGTGAATTGTATTTACTGAATTTTCTTCTGATAGCAGTCCTGGAGGAATAAGGAAACTTTTCTTAAATTAAAAAAATTAATAAATTACTTGCTGAATTTCTTACAGATGAAAAGTATACCCAGCCTTCAACAGTTCATTACTGGTGCCCATAATGACAGTGACATTCTGACCAAAAGGAACTGCAAGGAGGAAGAGGACATAACAACCAGTCCCACAAGTGACACGGTTTTCTGTGATGGCAGAAAATATGTAAGTTGAAGGGTGAAGCACACCACAATGGGTGCTTAATGGGGACAGATATAAAAGCTAAGATCTCGTGCAAACTGTTAGTGTATTTTGGATTAGATTACAAAATGAAGAATTGTACTTGAGTTTGTATCTTATAAAAGCCCAACTTCCTTTGGCACAGTCCTCACAGTAATACTATGAAAGTAGAATACTTTCACAGCATAAGCCAAATCAAATGAATAATGGATAATTGATAGATGGATATATCTATTAATAATAAATAATTGATAGATCATTTTTCTCCGAATGTTGCAAATGCAACTAACATTCTTCCCATTTTATATTAGTGTTGGTACCATGAGCACGGTTCTTTCTAACCTAGTAGCTAGCTTTTTCTCTTAAAACTTCATTTATCTGAAGGTTTTTGTTATTCTGCAAGAACTGTGGTAATGGAAATGTCAGTGGAAATGCAAATGTCAGACTGTGAGTGACTGAAGAGGAAGCTGACAGTGATGGACGCCAGGGGAGCAGTTCACAGGGTTTGGGGATGGCATTGAATCATCCTCTGATGGATGGCATTTTGAATACTGCAAATGAGAGAGAAGAAAGCCATGTATAAATGAATTCAGCACATGCTTTAAAGTCTCTATGATTAACTGTGGAAGCTAATTTCTATCTATTAGTGATGAGGTTAAGCAGGGTGAAGTATCCAAAGAATTCATGACTGATTTTGTAAAGGAGGGAACTAAAATGACTTTTAGGGAATCAAAATTAAACCAGTCTGTTCACTTTGCAGAGTAATAAAAGCACATGCAAGGACCTTCCTGGTCTCTCATAGTTTACTGCACTGTGGAGTCCGAGGTGTAAATGGATAACAAATGGATAACAGTTTTGGATGACATTTGTGATTCTAATGACAACCATTTGAACTGGGCTA
The DNA here is from genome assembly GCA_026546715.1 of Gallinago undulata. Taxonomy (NCBI): domain Eukaryota; kingdom Metazoa; phylum Chordata; class Aves; order Charadriiformes; family Scolopacidae; genus Gallinago; species Gallinago undulata. Next base: position 56,452,277 of record JAOTQQ010000023.1, read on the forward strand.
AAGACAGCCCAGGCTTAAAAGTGAAGTATTTTCTACTGTCTTGTAAAGGGGAAGGCCAAGAGCCATTAAACTTCCCTTTTTGGATAAGTGTTGGATGTTGATTACTGCTCCATGAAAATGTATCTTCCCAAAATATCAGATGCCACTGCTTCTACTCGTGCCACCAGGAGTGCAATACATGAAGTCATTGCTAAATCCCTCTTCACTGCGCCAAAAGGATAAGTGATTTCTGCATTGAACGTATGTGACTCCTGATCAGGTGGGAGACATACCTGGTGAAACTCAGTCCAAACGTCATTAATCAGAACACCTACAAAGCCTCTCTAAATAATTAAGAGGTTTGGTGGAATAAATATAAGGGGCTTCTACAGAACATTTTCCAGGACATATGAGATAAGACAAAAACTATTTGTATTCCTTTGCCGTGAAGGATTTTGGTGGAAAATAAGCATTTTCTGGTCAGATGAATAAAGATATGTCAGTGAGTGAGAGAGCAGAGCTGAACAAAGCTGCAGGGGAGATTGATTACACTGATAACACCTCTCAAGGAGAAGATTACTTGCAACAAACATCAGGTCAAAACAGTCCTAACACTTCTTGTCACTTCCTCAATAGGCAGCTGACCCTTCTTTTGTCAAGTCTGTATGTTATTTAGAGCTTATAAGCTAGAGGAGATAGCTTCTTGAATCTAATTAAGCTGTTGGTGTGAATTTTAAAATGAGTATTTAGCAAACTGTGTGAACTAAGAAGAGCATCTGCATGGAAGAGAGATACGATCTTACAAACACTACTCTGCACTCTCAGCTGTCCGGTTGTGCAATGCAGAACTCCTTGGTTAAACCAGTCCTGCTTGGGCTGGTGTTGATTTTCAGAGGGAGGAGTGATCCAACACAGATACCTGAGCAATCTAGGACAACGTTGCTGTGAGAGTAATCACAGCAACAATTGTGCCTTCGAGTTTCTAGGGCTCACCTTAAAGAGTATCATTCTAAATAAATGGCGACCAAACCATTATGATTGAGTTGATAATTCGTTACCGTGAAGGCTAGATAGCACAGTAAAATTATATGTCTGTGCTAGGCCACGGAAAGGATTAGAGTCTCTTCCTTCATTGCAGTTTCGTGGCCTCTGTAAGTGCTGCACACAACTATTGTTTATATATGTGGATGGACAGCATCCAAACCTTTGCCCCGTAGGCAAAAGTAGATGAGAGGGCAACAAAGTGGCTGAGGTGAGCTAAGAAACATCCTCTTTATGCCCCAGCGTACGACAACTGGATGTCTTCATATTTTAATCTTTCCTGAACACTCTGCTGCAGCGTGGAGTGTGGCATTTTTATATGGAGTTGGGGAATCTTGTAGAATGTTTACTGGCTGTGCAAGGCCACTTTTGTTTCCTTTAATACATGATAGAACCTAACGCCTTGGCAGTGTACCTTGTTATGAGCTATGTAGTAAATGCAGTCTAGTTTGTTGTCTCTTTTTGTGTCTCTTTGGAAAAAAACCTCTGAAATCTAAGAACACTCTCTTTCCTTTCAGAAACTTACCCCATTTTATGGTGGGGAGCCACATAGCAGTTTTATTCAGAGAGAATTTCTAGATCTCGAAGTTACCTAAGACAGCATTCTCTTACTGAAGAGAAAAAGGCAAAGCAGTAGAACTGCAATTACAGTCTTAATTCTCAGGGCTGTTATGGAAGCAACAGAATGATTTATACAGTTTACCTTAAATCTTCATGATTTGCAGTAGCTCTACAGTGATGTCTGTAAAGATACTGACCTTTAAAGGAAATAAACGTTTTGTCCTGTTTGATCTGAAGGTACTTTAACCAAACATTTGTCTTTTCTCAGGGGAGTTTGTACAGCCTTAACAGCACTTGCACTGAGTCTGGCAATTTTAGCAAGGCGAACGTCACGGGAGAAATAGAGTTTGCCATAAGATACATCTTCAAAGCTTGCATCTTAGAAATTTGCATCAAGGGATGCAAGAACCTGGCTTATGGAGAAGAGAAGAAGAAAAAGTGTAATCCGTAAGTAGAGAAGGAGAAATAAATATCCTGTTTTTAAGATACTTATGATTGATATATGATGGTATGCCATATTAGAAACTTTCAGAACATCAAAAATTTATACCAGCCCTTTGTACATATACACACTGCAAGACAAATTTCATACAAGTGCTTATTCCATTCTGACCATTTTTCTTCCTGCCTGTGGCCAGGGAGGTGATTATCTGTGTTGTTCATGAGTGCTTCTGGATCTCAAGAATTCAGGTTTTATCTCTTAAGTTGTGCCTGCAAAATTAATACATAAGTGGCTAAAACACGAGATGTTATGCTCCTAATTCATCTACTTGACTCACTGTGGGTCACTGCTGTGCTTCTGTCTTCTGTAATAAGTATAGAAATTTCAGATACATAATTATTAAACAGCTTTAGATTTTAAAATGTATTGCAGTATTACTTTAAAAGGAACAAATACCTATTTCTGTGGATAAAATATGCCATAGAAAGGTTTGGTTGGGTAGTTAAGCCTTGATGATTTGTCCATTTATTACTAAATGATCCTCTCTGACCATGTTACCCCTGCTGTCACACCATGTTTGAGCACTGGAGTGACCACATTGGCATTGTGGAGTTGCAGTCACCATCACCCAGAAGGAATATGGCTTTTGTGCATCTTGCAGAGGATGTGCATAAAGAGGAGCTTGGTGACAGCAGGAGCCTTGCTGGAGCAGCAGCTCACGAAGCAGGACAGTTTGAGAGCACTTTAGAAGTGGGTCAAGGTTCTTTAAGTCCTGGTAATTAAGCCAGGCAAACAGGTGCAGGAAGACAGAAAGGCAATGTGAGAAGTGTTGTGTTGTGAATATTATGTTACCTATTGATATATATTTATATATTTCTGTTGGTTTGCAAGCCAGAGTCAGTGTACTCAACGCGCTTGCTGAGAAGCAGACTTTTAACTGCTTCTTAAAACCTGTTGAATTATTTAGCTTGTTGACTGCTCTGAAGTCTGACAGGCTAGTTTTTAATTAAATTGATCTGAGATAATGGAGTAAGAGGCTAAAATTTCTAGTACCTGCATATCTTAATAAGGTAGTTTTACCTATGGATAAGTTTGGAAAGAATAGGGAAGATGTTTAAGTTCTGCACTGATGATATAAGATACAGCTGACTTTGTTTACCCAGTAAGTTAATCAAGAGGCTGTTTTAAAACCAGTTTAAATCATGATACCTGAAATAAATACAACAAATAATGTTTAAAAATAGTTAGTATCACGTTAACAATCACTCCTTTCCTTGCCAAGCTGTGAGCCAACAATCTCTATTGCTAATACTCTTTAGCTCTGAAGCCACAAGACAAATACAGCCCACTGACCTTGTATTAAGGGGAATATTTAAGTATTAATGTTCATGTGACCTACACATGAGAAACTGTGGGTAGGAATCATTGGTGCTTGATCCAACTCGGCTTCTGGAATTTATATTTTTACTGGTTTTCTGTAACTCAATGGTAGGGCAATTTTGAGCACTTCAGGCATTCTCCCATTTTCAGTCTAGTGGCTACAAATTAGAATTTGTAAAGGTTATGAATTATTATGTATTATTTGTATGATTAGACTTCTTTTTTTGCTACATGGTACTTTGTGTTGTAAAGATGATTTTCTTCATGAACAAGTAGCAATGATCCTGAAGCTGAGCGAGTTGGTATCTTTTTTTCTTTCGAGCAGATAATATGCTGTTTGTTTTCATCATAAAACTGTCAGGACAACTGACAAGATGACTTCCTTGGTGGCTATTTTATCAGAGGCCAAGAGTATGAAAACAAAAGATTCCTGTTCAGATCCTAATCCTTTCCCAGTCAGAACAGAATTGAGACACATTAGCTGAATGATATACAGCAATCCTTACAGGGATCCTTAGTCTGTCTGCTTTTATTGACAAAGAATGGAAAAATTGTGATTTATATCCTATTGCTTGGAAAATTACAAAGTCAATAAAATTGTTTAAGAATTTAGAAAAAAAATCCTCTCATCTAAATAGTTTTTCTTCTTAGTTTGGTTCTCCTCTCTCTTTCCCCATCACTTTCTGTATATCCTTCTCTCTATCTACAAGGTACGTTAAGGTTTATTTACTTCCTGATAAATCTCCTCGGAGCAAGAGGAAGACAACTGTCAAAAAGAGCACCGTGGATCCAGAATTCGACGAATCTTTAAAGGTACCGTGTTCAATTGTGTGTCATTTTTCCATGGTGATGCCTCCTTTTGCAGTGTACAATCCTGCAAATTCAGAATCATCTGAATGGGACAAATCCATGAGTCACTGGCAACAATAATTTAAAAAATTATGGTTTTCAATCCAAAAAAGAGAATATGCTTTTGGGGTTACAACAGTAAATTGCAAACCAGCAGAAGAGCCTGCATTAGTCCATGAAAACACTTTTAATGAATTCCAGTGTTGTTCTGAGTTACCCTGTGGCAAAAGCAAAGTGTCTTCCACAGACACTTTTTTTGTGTGTGTGTATGCACTGAGGAACTGTGTGTATTGCAGAGCAGTTAGTGTTTTACACAAGTATCTCTTTCAACTGATCCCCCTTTGGTGCCACCTGGGAGTGTCTCTCTGCAGTTAGCTGAATGCTAAATGAATCCCACCACCTCTAAAACGTCATCTGCTTCCTTTTCCCCATGCAACTGATGCCAGGCAATCTCTTTGTAGTGTCTCCTTTCAAACATTATATAAACCCACCAGAGAACTGTAGTTATGATTTTAATCCCTTAATTCCTTGCAATATTACTTCTTGCATGCCTGTAAGATCTGTGTGTAGAAAATAGGAGCCATTATTCTCGCTTCATAGACGCTTAATGAAAGCTGAAGCTTAGTACTGTCAGCTGGGAGAGGTTGGATTAGTTTGGTTGTTCCCAGCTCTGGTTTTGTACTCAAATCACTACAAACCCATCTTTTTGTGTGCATCAGCAAGCTGCAGCAGCATAGAAGGTGATGAGCTCTTCAGTCATGGGTTGTCTTGGAAAAGATATGAAACACAGTTAACGGAGGGACAAACTTGGATTGTTGCTCCTTGAACTACAGAAAAGTTTTGGTGTTACTCCCACCCCTTGGTGTGTGCGAACACCAAGAATTTGTAGCAAGTAAAACAGGCAAAAATGTTTGACAAGACCATTGTTAAATGTGACAACAACAAAAGATTTATGTGATGTGTGTAATTCTCAACTATCCCAAAGGCTGTATGTAAGGTTTAAGTTGGGAGAAAAAAGAGCCTGAAGTTGGAATAATTGGTCCTAATTTTATAGTCGTCCTTCAATGCCAGAGCCATGCAGAGCTGATAAAGGGAGAGTGAGGGCCATGCCTGAGTTGGCTGCGTGAGCACTAAAGCTAATTTAGTTAGATATCTTTTAAATTAGTTTAATTATTAGTTCATCCAGAGTAGCAGAAATGGTCATAACACCATATTGCTGGTGCAAGTAAACTACATCATGACACTGAGATCCAACTCAGTGGGATTCAGCTGCAAATTAAGGCACCTGCCTTTAGGTAGCTGCATGTGTGAGAGGTGTGTAAGTGCTCTTGAGAATCACTAGGGGTGCTTTGCCCTAAAACCTACACCCAAGCTTGTGATTCAGCAGCCTAAATGTGGGTAGCAATGCCCTCGTCTATGCCATCGCCTCCAGTTTTCAGACCAGGTGGGTGGAGGTCACCTGTAGGCTGGGTATCGCAGTTGCCAGTCTGGTGTGGGTATGTTGGATACCCAACAATGTCTCAAAGGGCTCTAACTATGTTTCAGGAGTGGATCAGGGCTTTAATTAGTGGTCACCTAAATTACTTCCTTACGCCTAGTGACTGCAGTGAGTAGATGTCCACTTCCTAGAATGGAAATTTTAGCACCTTTGTTAGGTGTCTTAATCTTGAACTGACCTCCAGAGCAGCCAGATTCTGCTGGGAGTGGAAAACACACACACACACATACACAAAATTCAAGAATTATTTAAAGATCTGAGTCAATCATAAAAAATCTTCAGCGTGGCAGGCCAAGCTATTCCCAGAATGTTGTTTCATATTTGGGTGAGCATTATTTAGCATTTAAGTAGTGGGGTAATATGCAAATTGCAAAGCACATCCAGACAAGGTGGTTGTGTCTGCATCCTGATGCCTTCAGCCATGTGGCTGGGCTTCCCCTGAGCAGGTTATGGGTCTGGCCCCGCGTCCTTCCTGAGTGTGTTGCTTTGTAAATGCTGTTTGTCTTTCCAGTACAAGATCGACTACTCGCAGCTGGGAAGCCGGCAGCTCCAGGTATCAGTGTGGCACGCAGGAGCACTCAAATACAGGGTGTTTTTGGGGGAAGTGGTGATCCCGCTGGCAGCGTGGGATTTCGAAGATAACTCGATGCAGTTGTTCAACTGGTACCAGCTCAGACCCAAGGTGATTCGTAGTTTTTGTGCTCGCTCGTACCTCGAGAGCGGGATGCGGTGAAATCTATGAATAAGATCACCCTTCTGAGGTGATTGAGGGGGGGAAAAAATGCTAAAAAAACTGTCAATCCAACACGTCTTGCTAATGGACTGGAAACATAAACAAGCTGTGAGAACGAGAATGATTGCAGTAATGCAGATTTCTGTATGTCCCTTTCTTTAGCTTGAAAAGCCTGAGGATGACCTTATCCAGTACAGCGGTGAACTCCTCGTGTCTGCGAGACTGTCGGTACCAGCCCAGTACAAAAATCTCCAGTTTGAAGGTATAAAGCATTTCGGTCTACATAAATCCCTTGGCTAGAAAAGAATGGAGATCAATGAAGGACTGACAAAGTGTCCATATAATATTCCTGTATGACACTGATAACAGCTACTGCACACAGTGGTGTGTGGTGTATTATATTTTAAATTAATTAAAATCTAAACATTTGCCAACTTTATCTTTTTCTTCCTTTTAATGCCAACAAAAGCTGTCCATTATAATGGCACCAGTATGGTGCATCCAGCTGTTCGTCTGGACAGCTCGTGCCTCTCCTGGTGTTGCCAGTAGACCTTACTCTGGAGGAGATGCCAATTGAGGGGAAAAGTCTACAAGGTTACCAGACCAGCACCCTTGGCTTCCTCCGGTAGTCTCATTTTTAGAGAGGTTGTTTCGCTTGGAAGAAGGTTCAAAATGTACAGTCAGGATTTGGTTTTTGGTAATGCAGGACTTGTGATGTACACGAGGTATTGCCGTAGTGTGTCTGAGCACACAGAGTGAAATGGACACGTGGGGAAGGCAGGGACAGGACACCCTCCCTTTCCTTCCCTCCCTGGATTGTAGTGAGGTGTGCGGGCCTTCAGAGCTCTAGGAGCTCCGTCTGTGTTCAGGATCAGAGCAACAATTAGAGAGCAGGAGAAAGATCTAATTAGCGGTTACATTAATTTTGTTCACTTTTCCAGATGACTCCAAAGTTACCAGTTTGCTTTCTTCCATTTTTTTCCTCCCTGTGCACGCCTGTGTACTGTGTCTCTGCTCTGTATCAGGAGCAGTATCACACTCTGGGTTTGGCTGTTTCTCCTGCCTTTGGCTCTGTTTCAGAGAAACACTCCTGTGGGTACTGCCCTGTGTTTACTTTTCACAAAGCTCTGTGCTTGCAACAGGAATCTCAAAGCAACCTGCTACTCAGTGCTTGCTTTATTTCTTTTTTTTTTTTTTGGTGTGTGAATCATACACTGTACAAGCAGCTTAAAAATCTTTCAAACAATCCTAACACAGCCCTGGGAGTCCTTATCGCAGTAGCACTGCTTAGTCATTTTCCTACTTGGTTATAGCAGCATCTTAGGCTTTTTAATGTGATAAATGCTCCCTTTACAGGAAAAAAAGACCAAGGAGCTCCTAAATGCCAGCTTCAGGTTATGATCTTTGGGGCCAAGAACTTGCCCGTGCTGAGATCTGCTGGAATGCTCAACTCATTCGTTAAAGGGTACGTATGAGACCTAACACTCCAAATAGAAAATGTCACACACCTTCCCTGCAAGGGTGTGTATTAACGTGTTCTCGTCTGGAGTCTGGCGTGTGCAAGTGGCAGTGTCCCCACGCTTAGGCAGGCTTCCTTGTAATGGTGACATTTGGATGGCTGCACAAGAGCAGCACTCAGCAGGGCAGTGAGAGGTCCCACCTACTCTTTGGGTCCTGAATGAACTCCAGAATTTACTGAGGTCATTAAAATTTAGAGTTCATTAGTTTAAAAATCCCAAAATAAACACCCTGGCACCATGATCTAACTTGCACTTTAGCTGAACTTTGCCGCTATTTAAGGAAAACCAAAGGGCTCTGATTACTGCAAATGTTCCTTTTTTCTGGTTGAGAAGTCACTGACTTTACTGAAACTCTCCTTGTTTTGGGGAAGTTGTCTTATCCTTCCAGACCAAGCAGAGGTGAAGCAAAAGTCTCCTGTCCTGAAGAAAGAAGCCTGTCCCCAGTGGAAACACTTGTTTGTCTTTGATGGTGTTACCCCAGCTCAGCTACAGCAATCTTCTCTACACTTAACTGTCTGGGACCAGTCAGCTTTCAGCTCAAGTGATCAGTTCCTCGGAGGAGCCAAGCTTGGTGCAAGTAAGTTCTTCATCACTAAAAATTGAAGGTAATTTGGGAAACAGTCCATTTAGTTCACATTCTAGATAATAATATTTACGCCGTACTATTTATTACCTACTGCCATGTGCCTGCACATACAGCCCCTGTCCAAACTTGCCATCCTGGGCTTTGATCCCACAAAAGTGATGCGTGTGTTCTATCTAGTTCAGGTGTGCAGAAGCTCAAGAGTGTTGGGAAATTTTCAGGCAAGCCATTTGTTAGAGTGGCCACTTTTAGGGCCAGAGCTCGGCCATGCCAAAACAAGCACAGAAAAGCTGGGTGGAGCCTACTCATCTAGAGATGTATTTATTATTTTTTTTGAGGCTCGTTCCTTGAACTGTTTTTCTAGGAATTGGCTACTTTAAAGCCAATAGGAAGCCCAAGAACTAATCATCTAGTAGACAGTGACATTGCTTATATTTGTGTTTATTATTTTACATCCACAAATCAATAGAACTGATGGGAGGTGCAGAAAGTAAAACTTGTATGGAAAGGCCACTTGCATGTCTGGGTTTCGGGCTCTGATCTACAATAAGAGGGAGCCCTCTTCCTCAAGGCTGAGAAACCTTCTGCTCACTGAATAGGCTCTGTTTAACTGGTAGTCAAGCAGGGAAGCATTGTCACTTGAAGATGGCCCAATGGAGTCACTTACCCATGTTTTCCTAGAGAATAAGTGCTTTGGTGTCAGTATTTCAGATACCCATGAGGGTTCCTTCTTTTGATTGTCCCACCCAGCATTTCCCTTTCTGCTCCAGCAGGAACTACCTGATGCCAAGTGAAGAAGACTATCCAAGCCCTAAGCCTAGTAATGTATTAAGGTCACTGGAGCTGCAGTGAAGCAGGAGGCCTTGTGCCATTCTGCTGTGTGTAGTACACACGCTCGCTCCTCTGCTTTTTTTAAATCATACAACCAAAAACTTGTTCCTCGCTGCAAGCTGAGGAAGAGTGAGCCTACTTCAACAGGATGTAAATAATGCTCCACAAATATAACTAGAGTTTATTGCAGTTAATGCCTTAGGAGGTACAGAACAGCTGAAATTGCTGGAGAAGTGGGTTGTTCCTTAGGTAGTTGATTGGGCCACAAGTTGGGCAAGCAAAAAGTAACCCTGTGACCTTTCCTTTTGCTTTCTTGCAGAGGAATCGTTTGGCTCCGCAGACCTCGCCTCTCAGGCAGTGCTCCAGTGGCAGGAAGTGCTCCACAGCCCAAACACCTGGATGGACTTCACTCTTGTCCTGCATTCAAATAAGGAAAACTTCAAATCGTGAGGGATTACCACACAGCAACCTTTCCTTCCTCGTGTGGGATATTTTGAATTCAAGTGGCATGTACCTTTTGGGTCTGGGGGAAAGCACACTGCAAGGGTACCTACGCCAGCTTTTGGGGAACAGTTATGGGTTTGAAAGTGTGTGATGTTCTGAAAGTTTTATTTTTCCAGAAGCTGTTTCTGTTATCTGACTCTAGCTGCAGTCCAAGGTTAGTATTGTTTCTTCAGGAATGACAAATGCAATTTGAAATGCATTATGCTGACAAGGCAACAGTAGCCAGATAATGTGCAGTTCTCTGTTCCTGGGCATGGCAGAAATGTAATTATTTAATCACGGATAGGAATACTTCTTAACTTCCTTAAGTTGTCTTGCTGTTTGCTTTCCCCCTGATCTTGATGTTTTATGTATGTTCAGAGAGAATGTAAAACTAACTTATCTGTACCCGCTTGCTGCAGATGGGTGATGCTGACACCTCTGTGCTTCAGAATCCTCTCCTGTGCCACTATGACTTCACATGACCCTTAAAAAGCTCTGGCCTGTGGCCATGTGCCTTCAAAACATGTGCTGTATCGTGGGGTTTAAAACCAGGTAGGAGTATGGGACAGCAGCGAGCAGAGGAAGTGCAGCTGTAGGAAGTTCCTTGTTCTTATCAGCTGCTGCTGTAAGACAGCGTTAACAAGCCTGATCCATATGGCACACAGCAGAGGACAAGAGTCCACAAAAAACACTGGACTCCAAGTCCTTTGTTACTTTGCAGATCTTTTATTTAGGTGTTTGCTGCTGCAAATAAAAAAAAAAAACAACAACAAAACCAAAACACACACAAGATTCAACTCAAGTATAAAGCAGCACAGATGTGGTGTAAATGGAAGAGAGGAGCTGACAACATACTGTATCTCACTTTCTAACAGATTTTCAAGGAAAAGGGGAGATTAGTAGGGGAGGAATGGTCACAGAAATGCTCTCTACTAGAGAGAATACAACTGTGATATAAACAAGCAGTCCCTTCATCTTTGGAGTCTGAAACTTTAAATCAAACATTTAAAAAAATTAGAAAATTTGTTAGAAAAATAGGTGCAGTAAAATTGTATATATTGGATCATGTGTACATATAACAATTTTCATTAAGTAAAAAAATGATCTTTACAAATAATGCTTCATAGCAAATAATCAGCTGCACTGTATCAGACTACAGTCTTGTTCAGGCATTTTTACAGATGCAAGTCTTATTAAATCTGAAAAGTAACAAAATATACAGAGCAGAACTATTTTCCTTTAAACTAGTACTGCAATTCATGTATTGCATGTTTTTTTAATATATATATATATATATAAATACTACACTATAACTGATCAGGAACGAAGCTGGAATGCAAACACAGTAGTGTATTAGATTCCAACAGAGTATTTACCTAGCTGTTATGCGAGGAGGGGAGGGGTGTCCCTGTGCCACACTGCTCAGCCATCACTGCAGGATTTCCCCACTTGAGAACAGCAGCCAGAAGAAGCCTAAATTCTACACAAAGTAGTTCTGAGGTGTTGTCAGTTCTTTTAGGTGTGGTGGGGGCAGCAAGACAAAAAAAATGGTGTAAAAATGCACACGCACACATACAGGTACTTGCAGCTCTCAAGTTCTACAACCTGTCTTTTCAACTGTTGGATTTGTAACTAATAATACGAAGACGTATGGCACAAAATTCACCCACAGTTGCTTATTTTGAGACCAAGCTGAATCCAGCACCTGGGCAGGACACGTATCTTCAACTAGAAGCATGGCCTATTAATTATTTTTTTGTTGTTGTTTAAAAGAAAGATGTGACGTAAGGCCTTTTGGCACTAGGCAAAGGCATGAGCAGGTTACCAGGATTGGTGGGACAATGAGGTTTTTTAACTATACCAAATTTAACAGAAGGAATAAAAGGAAGATTCAAACACCTCTGGGTTTGGAGAACATTTGTTAGATGTCATACAGTGACCCCTCCTCAGGGAAAAAAAAAAAAACCAAAAGAACAAACACACAACAAAAATAAAACCCCAAAACAAGAACACAGCATCAGGATCTGCCTTTCCCACAGTCCTGCCTGCTTGCTATAAGCATCTTTACATTGCCTCAAACTCGTCAATTCTCTGCTTGGTGTTGCCTTGCCGGATCTGCCGCAGCGTCTTGTACTTGTCACGTCCCTGTCGCATGTTCTCCGAGTGGATAATGTCGTTGTGGGTCCTCTTATTTTCATCTCTAGCCTGGGCCAGTTCATCTGTCAGCGCCTGCAATAGAAAGAACATTAAATACAGATTAAAGAGGAGAAGCTTTCAGCTCCCGACAGTGTTCTTTGGGGAGAACTGACAGTTGTCAGATGACTGGACAGATCAGTGACATGGATACAGCCTACGCTTTCCATAAACACTATGGACCATGTAAGGAATCTCAAAGCCTGAGCAATGGGAATGATCTTTGTAGACCTTGTCTTTAATTCAAACTCTCTACAGGATCTGTAAACAAAGAGAGCCCATCACCCTTTGTGTGCTTAACCAAGTGGTTAAATGATCTATTTTCCAGGAACTGATTCCTTCCACTACCCCCCCTTCTCCAAACGTTTTCTTACCCTCAGTTGCCTCTGCACACGTTCGTTCTTCTCTGCTTCAGTAATGCGTTTCTCCTCGTTGCGGTCATTCCTGATCCCCTCGCTGGAGAACTCGGCGCTGTAGGCAGAGTACTCGGATCCTTCATCTTGCAAGTTATCCTGGACGTGGTAGTTCACTGGCTCATAGACAGGTGGTGGGGGCGGAGGTGGAGCAGTCATTACCAGCTGTAGCTCTTCCTTGGTCTTTACCAGATCCTCCTGGGCTTCCTTAGCCTTTTGGGAAAAGATTGAAGGATATTTTCATGCATTTCTTTAAAGTAGCTTAAAGCAGCTTAATGAACACTTATCATCGTTCTCGGTGTAATATGCAGGGGATCTAAACAAAGACTCTTCTTGCAATGGAACAGTCTAGGAAAAACAGTTCTGTGGGAAGCTATAGTTGCCTTCATCCTGTTCTCCATTTGAAGAGCTGCAGGTTGTAAATACGGGTTCCACAGAGAGAGAACTCAGATTCCTGATTTGGCATTTGCAATTACATAGTAAGGCAGTCAGCTCCCTTGCTGCCCTCCCTGTAACCACTGCGCCACCAGTTATGGGGCACTGGGAGCACCGGCCACTCTGAGCCTTGCACAGTTTATTTTTGGGTTTACTGCATCAAATTATTCAACTCTCCCAACTCAGGTACCAGGAGGCAGCTGACAACAGCCCACACTCCTGGTACCTGTGGTGTGGCTGCATTTGCAGTGTCCTCTCTGGACCGACAATGTTTCCAGACACCACATCATGGACTAAGTGCAGCATTTATACGTGTGCCCTGTCCCCTCCATGGCTCCAAGATGATGAACACATTTTTAGCTTCTATACAGGCTTCCACTTTGAATTTTGATGGAAGGCTTGTTGGAAGAAAGGTGCTTTGCAGGCACATTGCACGTTCATCACAAGCCTGGACTGCAGACGTTTGTCTCTGCATGTTTAGAGAAGTCCCACCAGGCTGAGCACCACGCTCTGCTCACGTGTACCACGTCAGAGTGACTTTGTTTAACAGAGATACTCACTCTGATTTGCCACTCTTCAACCTCGCTCTCTTTACGCCTCCTTGCTTCTTCAAGAAGTGCAATCTTGGCCGTGTACTCTGCAAGCTCTGTGGCCTGTTGAATAATAAAACTGGAATTATAAGGACTCTTAAAAAAAAATAATAAACCAAACCAAACACAAAACCAAAACACTGTTGACTGAGAGAAGACCCACGTGTTACACTCCACTGTAATAAAGTTCAAATAGGAAATTAAGAGCAAAAAAAGTAGATTGTTCATGATAGAAACCAAGGCCATAATGATACTATCACATGGCCTAGTACTTCATTGCACTATTTGTCCCTGGAGAATGAGGCTTTGCCTGACTCAAAGAGCTTAGTAACGTGCTCATGTATCCTACCCTCACAACAACCGGCTCTTACCAGCTGTTCCTGGCTCTTTATCTGGTCCATAGTTTGTCTCTCCAGCTCCTCCTTGGCCTGCAGAACAGCCAAGCGATCCGCTTCCAGGCGTTCTGCCTCCTCCTGGGCTCGTCTCCTTTCCTCCTCCAGCTGAATGGCTCTCTGGATCTGATCGGAGAGCTCTGGAAACAGACAGATCAGTGCAGTTAGTCCCCAGGCCTGGCCAAAGCGAAGGGACTACAGGCAGCCTCTCAGGTGACCACAGAAGTCACGCCAAACACTTGAGTCCAGCCTGCAACATCCCTTCCCTGGGCACCTCGGAGCAGTTATTTGCACGATACATCAAGTAACTGAATTCAGAAGTAATCATCTGCACATTATAACAATTACATCTCCAGAGCAAGATATCTGCACCAAAGTCTGTAGAGGCTAACATGATTCTGCTGCCTTTAACAGTTTACTGCAAGGACCAGATGTTGCTGTCTCCAATCTGCTCATCTGTGCAGCGAAACAGAAGCTTCCCTTTCCCTGGAAAGCCTTGTTCCCAAAGTACTTCTTCTGTCAGGAGTTAAATAAAAAGTACTTGAGAGCTGAAACTCTGTTACTTGCTGCTGGAAGAGGCCACACTACTCAAACTCTCTTGGCAATGGACGAAAACGAGTTTGTGTGACCTTCAATTCCCAAACACAATCGGCAGATTTTATGCTGCTTTCGTGCTTTGGGTGATCTCAGCAGCGCGTGTGTGCACGTGTGTATCTATACGTATAGGCAGATATTGGTAAACCTTGCCAAGGGATGGTGGTGCCATCAGCTCTAGGCTGCAGCAGATGTTGGCAGCGGCCCCATAACCCTCCTGTTGGAGCACAACACACCGGGTCTGGTCAGTCCGTACAGGTACTTTACCTTTCTCTGCTTTCTGAGTCTTCACCTCATACTCTTGTAGCCTCACCAGCAGCTCCTCCTTCTCCCTCAACATTTGTTCTTTCTCTCTCTCAATTATCTCCCTCTTCTTCTTTTCATTCTCTAGTTGTTGCCTGTTAGAAACAGATTTCATGCTTGAAGCTTGCTTTCAGACCTAAGCTACAGCCAGGCAAGAAAGTTGGCCGGGTATCTCTCTAGGCAGCTCAGTGGGAAACGACCGTGTGACCGCCACAAAACAAGAGCCAAAAGACAGAAACAGAATCATAGAATGGTTCGGGTTGGAAGGGACCTTAAAGATCACTGAGTTCCAACCCCCCTGCCATGGGCAGGGACAATCCATATAGCCTGTTCCTTCATGGCTTCAGAATTTTTGCTCAGTTTTGGATATCCCATTTCATGAAAATATTAGTACTTTTGTTGCCCACCCCAGAAATTTAGCACATCAAATAGCTACTGGAAGCAGAGGGAGAAGACCAGGGGACTCCGTTCTGCACAGCAGAGGAGGTTTAGCTTTGTTACTTCTGTCATTAGGAGAGTCCAGGAGGCATAAAAAGCAAAAGCACTGAGGGAACGAAGACAAACAAGCCAGGAAGACAGGAGAAAAGCAACACGATTTCTTGAATCATAAGCACCCTGCAGCTGGTGGCAGAAGTCCCATGGAACTGCTAATCCTTTTCCCATGCCTGTAAGTGTCCTCCCAGTTCCCTCTCCTCTCTTCAGCATACACACACATGCTATCTGGGAAGGTTTCTCCCTTACTCCCAACCATCCCACGGTCCAACATGTAAATCAGGTCCTGAGTCCAGGTCAAGAGTCAGGAGAAGCCCTCTCTAGGTGCACACCACCACCAGGCCTTCACTCACACATCTCCCTGCAGCTCTCAAGACCGCAAACAGGACAGCAGATGACAAAGCCACAGGTCCAAGCCAGAACAGTAAAGCTTACAGTCCCACCACAGGATCTCCCAACTCCACCCCACAAGCCAGAGCTCTAGACCCACACAACACAGCTCCCAGCCTCGCGTATGTGAAACCCACGTTACTGGTAGAGCTGCCTGCTGAACCCCAGCAGTTTGGTGTCATTTCTCTCTCAAGGTGTCACCTTGTCCCCGCTCTCCATATCCAAGCTCACCTTTCCAGCTGCTTCTGCTGCTTCTCCTCCCGGGCCTGGGCTTTCATCTGTTGCACCTCAATAGTGTCGGGCTTCCTGCGCCGCATGTACAGCTCATGGTTGCCCATGCAGAGCTGCAGGATCCTCTTGTTAATTCTCAGACGAGGGGCGTAGAACACAAAGTCCTGGAAGAGAGACAGCACACGATCAGTTTTTCCAAGCATCCTCCCTTTTCTCTCACTGTAACCAAGACATATACACAGTCCATTGAAATACAGCAGCAGGGACTGCCAATAGCATTTGAAGCCAAAACAAACTGTTGTATATACATTCCCCATTTCAAATCTATATAGAATTGACAAACTACTCTTCTAGAAAAAGTATCTTTTAGAGAAGATTCACAATCTCCATTTTAGAGGAGACTTTGTGGAGTTCTGCAGTTGTGGAAGTGTTGCAGAAGATTCTGGATTGGCAAGTAACCATCTGGGCAACTTGCAGACCTCTAGTATTGAGTGATTAGTTTTTAAGTTTTCATGGGTTTGTAACTGAAAGACAACACACAAAACTAAAAATGTATTGCTGACTATTAAAGTAACTTTGTAGAAATTCCTGATCCATTTGAATCAATAGTCAAGGCATCACATGTGTTTTTTCAGGGAAAGAGGAGAAATCCCCACCCATGCAGAAATACCTTCCAGTATCATTCTTTCCTCTCCGTGGCATTTCTGAGCTAAGCTGACCCAGGCTGGTACAAGAGTGTCTACTGAAAGCTTTTGGGTTTTTTTAACCACCAAACGTGGGTTATTTTCAATATTGGGCTGCAGGCAGCAACAAAACAAAAGATATTCTAAAATTTCTTGTACTGCAAAAAGAACAGCCCCAAATTTCTTCTTATCTGTGTTATAACCAGGAAATACACAGCAGGCTGGACCTGCCAGCAGTAAATCTGCTAAGACAGGGACACAGAGGGCCAAATCCATCACCTGCCTGATGATTTTTTGGAGTCCACAGCCACCCACGTTTACAACACAGTCTGAACTCACACAGTGAAAAAAACCCCTCTATGTCTTTGTGCCTTTTTTGGTGCATTATGTGGATGGTGATGGGGACAATGGGCAAGCTGCCACCATAAACCAGCACCCATTCCTTGGAATCACTCTCCTGTGGATTGCAAGAGGTGGAACGGGGAAGGGGTCTCTGCGCTCTCCCACGGCAGTGGTGATCATGTTTTTAATTGCCTGAGCTCAGAAGCATGAGTTGTGGCTGTCTCTGGGAAAACTAGAAGTCACTCTAGAAGCAGCGAAGAGCTCTCCAAGTGCTATTAAGATGAACACGGGTGTGCTGACAAAGACTCCATTTCCTAACTCAGCAGAGGCAGGAGCTCCCTGTGCTGTGCTCCCCCGGCCACGTCCTGCCACCACAGCCACTCCGAGACCACAGGTCTGACACCACGCAGTGTCCCTGTAAGGTATTCAGGCCCACTCCTGCTTCTGACAGCTAATTTTAAAAACAAAGAGTTTGTGTACATTGTGATGAAGAGATCCTATCCTGAGGCAAGGTTCACTTCCATGGAAGCAAATATCAAGGGCATGGATGGTGGTTGCATTTGTCATTTAAGGGTGTAACCAAAGGTCAAAACCTTAACTTAAGAAGGTAGAAGAACCCCCCTCCCTTCCTCATCTCCAGCCTCCCCCTGGTCTCACAGCACTGGGAGCATCACAGCTTGATGTTTTAAAGATAATGGGTTAAAAATGTTGGAGTATGTGGGCAGACATGCCTAAAACTAGAGTTTCTGGGGGAGAAGGAACCTCAATCCACCCCACCCCTACCAGTTTGATGCCAGTGCCATCAATAGATGACCAGCACCTGGAGAAGGACAATAGGTCAGCAGAGCCCCTGGAGCAGAGCCCAAAGAAACACTCCAGTCAGCTTCATGGGGGGGCCTACCTGTAACACCTCTATACAAACACACATACCGTGAGGTGTCAGAGGTGTGGACTATGATTTCATTGGCATCATGCAGACGTGGTGGGATGGCTCCTATGACTGGACTGTTGGAATGGGAGGATACAGGTTCTTCAGGAAGGACAGGCAGGGGAGATGAGGAGGGAGCGTCACCCTCTATGTCAATGAGCAGCTACAGTGCATAGACCTCTGCCTGGGAACAGATGAGGAGCCCATCGAGAGCGTACGAGTCAGGATTAAAAGGAGGGCAGGGACAGGTGATGTTACAGTACGGGTCTGCTACAGGCCACCAGACCAGGAAGACCAAGTGGATGAGGTCCTGAATAGACAGATAGGAGCAGCCTTACATTCACAAGCTCTGTTCCTCATGGGGACTTCAACTACCTGAATATCTGTTGAAGGTACAACACAGCAGGGCATAGGCAATCTAGGAGGTTCCTGGAATGTCTTAATGATAACTACCTTTTCCAAGTGATAGAGGAAGCAACAAGGAGAGGTGCCATGCTGGACCTTCCTCGTTCTCACCAACAATGAGGGGGTTGGTGAGGAATGCAAAGCTCAAGCTGTTGGAACAAGTCCAGAGGAGGGACATGAAGGTGATGAGAGGGCTGGAGCACCTCTGCTATGAAGACAGGCTGAGAGAGCTGGGGTTGTTCAGCCTGGGGAAGAGAAGGCTCCCAAGAAATCTTAAGAGTGATCTTCCAGTACCTAAAGGGGGCTGCAGGAAAGATGGAGAGGGACTCTTTATCAGGGAGTAGAGTGATAGGATGAGGGGTAATGGTTTTAAACTGGAAGAGGAGAGATTTAGATTAGATCTTAGGAAGAAACTCTTTCCTGGGAGGGTGGTGAGACACTGGAAGAGGTTGCCCAGAGAAGCTGTGGATGCCCCATCCCTGAAGGGGTTCAAGGCCAGGCTGGATGGAGCTTTGAGCAACCTGGTCTGGTGGGAGGTGTCCTTGCCCATGGCAGGGGGGTTGGAACTGGATGATCTTTAAGGTCCTTTCCAACCCGAACCATTCTATGATTCTGTGAAAAAATAAAAAGCTTATTCTGGGCAAGGCACCACAGGACTCTACCCATTTAAACACTGACATGAAGAATCCTCCCAATTAAAGGGGAGCTTCCAACCCACATCTTGGGTGGACTGGGTATTTTGCTGGAACTCTAATATTTGCCTCTTTAAAAAGGGACACAAGCAGATGAAAAGAACCCAGACAACTTCCTGAATGCTCAGAAACAGCGCCCAGATAAATTCTTCTTTCAGGCATAGCTTCAAACATAACACCACCCAGAGGGAAAAGCACAATTAACACAGAGGGCGGAAACATAATTAAGGTTTTCAGTGTTAACACCTTTCTGGATCAGCCTCTTGCAAGTCTCCCATTTTAAACTCCATCAGGTTTACTGTTGGGGAGTGGAGGGAAAGCTGTGATCCATAAACAGGAGATTAATATTTCATAATGTGTACAAGTCCAAGAGGCTCATTTAATAAGAAAAGCTTTGAGAGATAGCTTTCTATCTCTCTGGAGTTTTGTTGATCTTCACTAACAGCATCCCCATAACCCCAGGTTGTTATCTGGAGGAGCAGCACACTGTGCAGTAGAATCCTTTAAATTACTGGGAGGATCTTTTCCTTTTAGAGAGATTTATAAGCCATCAGTCTTTGCCAAAGCCAAACCACCTATTATTTCTCAGGGCTGTACTTACCCACCAAGGCCAAGTACTGGGGTGGGGGAAGAGAAGGGGAGGCCTTTCTCAACTATTCCAGTAGTTTCACAAGACTGACAGAATGAGATCCACCTATACCAGTTATTCCACTCAACAGGTCAAAGTTGCTAATTCTTCACTAAAATAACTCTGAGAACATTCACAAATTCTCTTCATTTCAGTTTTCCTCATAAATCATACCCCTGCCATTTACCCTAGCATTCAAGAAGGTCAATGAACACCATGGTCCTTAACTGGCTTTTTCTCTTTCTGGCTTTCTCCTCTCCAAAGACTATTTTGAGATGAAACAGTGTTAGTTGTTCATATGCAGTACCCAGGAATCCAATCTAGATATACTTACTGGTGCCTTCTTGTCAATGGGCTTTATAACAAACTTCTTGTCATTGAAAGAGATGTTTCTGATTTCGCTCCAGGGGAACCCAATCTTTGGAGTCAGTCTGGACAAAAGATAAATATTTTTTAAAAGATGTTGCATTAAACATTTATTCCCCCCCCAACATTGCTTCTAACACACTCAGTAGGATGCAACACTTCACACAGCTCTCCCAACAGAGAGAAGACAGTAGTTGAATGAAAAACCCGACAGGGAGTAGGAAAAGAAGCCCAGTCACCTCCCTTACAGAGTCTCTTCTCATTTTTGCCTACTGACCTTGGGCTATGCAATAGGGGTGGCCTCTACCGAAGCCACACAACCAGCTTTTAAATCACTTCTCTGAAATGAGAGCCTAAAATCTGTAGTGTGCAGACTTTAGGTGTGCATGCCACACTTCTGAAGGCTTCTCTTACATCGTGGGAGGCATAAGCAAAAGTAACTCAGCTGCTTCCCACACCTTCTAGCTCCCACAGAGAAGTCCACCTTGCTGTGTTACAGTTGGACCAGTTATCTCCATGCTGCCTTGGCTTCTGAAGTGCCAGGCAGGCACAAACACAACGGGTAGAAGCAGATTTCTTGTCTGTTGTTTCCTCCCCTAGATTACAGGCAAGGCTAATAACAAAGAGCCCTGTTCTTTCCTTCCATGCAATCTCTTTCAGCCCATCCCACAAGTCTCCAAGCAGAACTTTACACGTTAGTCGTGCAAGGAGCTACACCACGTGGCTCTCTCCTATTGGAAAGCACCCGATGAAGAAAAGGGCAAGACCCAGACTTCCAGCTCTTTCCCGCTGCTTTGGAGTTCAGGTCTGCTCATTTGTTTAAAATTACTTCTTTAAGCTTCACTGATCATTTGAGATATTCCTCTGCTTTAATTTCTCCAGACTCTTGCATATAAAAAGCATCAAGTTATTCCCGAGACCAAACACCTCCCAGCCGTTCCAGTACTTCACCCTTACACACCTGCCCAGCTCTGCAGCAAGTTCTAACACTAAACTCACACATTTGACTGTAATTAATTCTTTTAATTTCCCCCCAACCAAATATCTCAATTTTTATGTATAATATCACATTTTTTTACTCTTATCAAGGGAGGGTATATACTGTATAGACAGCAGTTAACAATTGTGCATTGACATAAGTGATCACCATAGAATGGTTTAGGTTAGAAGGGACCTTAAAGATCATCTTGTTATCATCTAAGCTCTCCAATATGTGTGTCTCTGGCACACACTGAAGTGCTGACAAGTGTTTCTGGCAAATAGTCTGATGACACAAGTATTTCATGTTTAACACTTAGAGAAACGTCTCTCACCATGGTGAACCACTCAAAATTTATAAGAATCCTTTCAATGGAGCCCAATGGTTAAAGAAACAAGCTGGAAATTTTGGAGGAACTTGACTCGCTGTCAGAGATAGAAAGCTACTGCACAGCACGCTTTTGCTGGGCCCAAGCATAAAAAAAAAAAGAAGCCCCTTGCTTCATTTAAAATCAGACATCAAGAATAAAATACATCCTCTTCAGAACTTAGCACTCCCTAACCTTTAACCCAACTGCAAGATTATGCAACAGTGTGTGTGTAACATTAAGAACTGTAAAGAAAATTATTTGATTAGGCTATTAACTAATTACTCCAGCCTCCTATTAACTTTAGTGTTTCAACCCTAGATAATACAGTATGACAGACAACTAAAATAAATCACTTATTAATAAAAGTTCTACTGCAGATTGTGCTCTTTAATGCAGGAAAAAAAAAAAAACAACCTTGCAAACAGCTAGAATTGGGACACTGACACACGCTGCAGCCCAGAGGCTTGCACACCTGTAGCACACTCTCTTTTTCCTCCGGCTGAACCTCAACAATTAAACCTTTGCTGTTTCACCTTTGCCCCAGTCCCCCAAGTTTTGCAGGTACAAACCAGAGACAAGGTACGCATTACTCTTCTTCTAATCCCCCTATCCGCTCAAAAGACTTAATTAGACAGTAGCAAGAATTACAGCAGAAACGAGCAGTTTATTCCAGCGCTGCATTTGTTTTGCAAAGGCTCCCGAGAGCTCTCTCCAGTCGCTGGTGAGATTCCGTCTGCTGCTGCAGCTCGAAAAACCTGTTTGTGTGACCATGGTTACATGGCAAGACTAGTCATTCAAGACTGAAGTATTACATGAGTGAAACTACTTTTCTTTCAAGTGACACTCCTTGTTTTCTGGGTGACAGCGTGTATTAGCATCGCAGAAAAGACTGCATTTCTTTCCCATCTTAACAGAAGCTCCGGAGAGTTCCGATTAATATCTGGGTTGCATTCAAAGCTTTCTGGAAGCAAAGATGGAGAGCAGGTGAAATCCCTTCTGTATTACACTGATAGTTTGTTATTAGTGACGTGAAACCAAGACTTGGAACATAGCGGGGAAAAATATTAAAAAAATAAAGCAGCCTAGACAGCAACCTTTGTCTAAAAAATGCCTGTTTTAACTGCCCTTCAATCCTTCAGTTGTGGAGTATTAGAGACTGGCAGCCTTGCACACAGCTGTTCTCACCTACCTTTTATGTTTATTTATAGATGTAGTCTATCATTTCCCACCTACTATCCAATTAATAATGGCTCTGCCTTTACCAGAAGGGCTGATTATAACTATGCATACCTCAGCAGGACCTCATTTCATTCCTCGTTCATGGTAACTATATAGGTTCCCTCCTCCCTGGGTTCTGGGTGTTATCCAGCTTTGGTTTCGTGTCCGCCCCATAATCTCTCTTTTTCAAAACCCGGCAGTTGTACACGCATCTATCATTAACTTCACTATAGGAACGGCCTTAGATGTCCAAAGACTCTGCAGATGTGTTGCCTGTCTAGGTTCTTGTACCCACTGCTGGCATCATCTCTGGCAACCTGACTCAAGGAAAAGCTCGGAACACTCCTTAGTTCAGGGTTCAGCTCTACAGCTGTGCACGATTTACTGGATAGCACTGTACAACTGACATCTTTTTTTATACAGTAGGTAGCATCAGTAGGTCAGACAACCGAGGAGAGCTTAAGTGATGTGAAAGCTCACTTCCTAGCACAGCTTCATCTACTGATCCAAAACTGGAACACAAGCAAGTTCTAAACTTTGCCCTGATCTCATAAGTAAGAAATGTCCTTTGACTCCCACACCAGCCCTCGCTCTGGGAGATCAGAAGTGAAAACAAAAAGCCTTACTTATCATCCTTTTCATAGATGTTGAGCCCCAAGGCATCAACGCCCAGCCAAAGGTCAGTTCCTTTCTTATTCTTGATTTCAAAGTAGTTAATTCCATACATCTCCAGGTCTTGAGCAATCTTCAGGTATTCCAGCATGGCATTCTCTCTGGTTGAGACAGGAAGGAGGGCAGATGTTAACCAGATAAATGAGAAGCTCTCTCAGAAAGCAAAAAGCCCTCAGAAGAAACAAGTAAATTTTCCTAAACCCTCACAGCAAACATAGGAGTTAAAACTGAACATTCATCATTTGGGACTCGCTATAGAAGTTATGATATCACACCTATGTACAGAGCACTCCCATTTCCTGAGCCCTAGTATTGCTGGACAGAAAATTAGCAACATTCAAATCTCTCAGCTTTCATCCTTGTCACAGGGTACAATCAGTAGGAAGGTGTGAGTGAAGAGTGAACTTGCCTCACCCGCCAATGCAAATGCTTCTATGAATGTAAGTTTAGACATACACCTTTACGTTTTTCCCCCTCCAAAGTCATCACTGGTACACTCAACCTAGGCCCGGGATCTTCAGGAAGCCACCCAAGACACTGTGCTCAGCACCACTGCAAATATCCTACTGAGTTTCACCACGTGATGCGATGTTGGATGAAGAATTCCTCCACAGAGGTGAACCCTGGAGTCTATTTTAAAAGCATGTGGTAGAACCGCAAGCTTAAGGCAATCAACCAGACACAAAGTGACGAACACAAAGCACTTACTTGAGCATGCCACTGTGTTCAGCATGCCACACCTGGATCCGCTCCTCCCACTGCTCTCTGGAGAGTTTATGCTGGTCCATCACCCTACACAGGGAAAGAGATATCAGCAAGATTAGACCATGTTTTGCAGTATCCATTGATGCTTATCTTTGCTATAGTCTGGCTGAAAAATTAGCCCTGCACATAAAGCCCTACTGAAACCAAGAGGAAGATCCTACTCAGCCCAAGGCTGCAGGCTGTGAAGAAGAGCAGTTAAACAGAATGAGGACAGAAAAGTTGAATTCAAAAGTATGTTTCCTCTCCCTAACCAACCCAAGGAGAGAGAACAAAAACATGCTCTAATATGACGGATAGGAATAAAAGGAAAAAAAACAAATGCACACAGTTCAATTAAAAAAAAATAAAAAATCATGCTTTTGGTGAAACTCTTTGTATTTATCTAGATGCACATTCTCGACTGTTAAAAAAACAAACAATAAAACCAAAACCATAAGGAAACAACAACAACAACAAAAATACACGGGAGACTGCATCAACCAACTCCTTCACCTTTGGGGAATCAGACGCTCTGAATTGAGGTATCCAGGCTTGTGCACATCTTTGTTGTAATCTCCAAATTTGGCCTGCACCGCGTATGAGCCAAGAAGTACAGCTGTTTCTGGAGGACAGTAGATCTCATCGCTGAGGATCCCTTCCTTCACCTGCAGGAAGAAGAGCTTCTGCGTGATGTCCTGGATCAGCTCGTCAGAAACATCCTCTGGGAAGAACTTGGCACGAAATCTGAACTGGAGTGGATTCTCCTTTCTGATTTCTTGAGCAGAAACCTGAGGACAGAAGTGACACCGCTGGTATGAGAAGACAGGGGAGATGCATTATGTTTTCCAGCTAAGCCAGTAAAATCCTGTGTGCTCAGAAAACCTTGGTCACTGGAGAATGATTTACCATGCTGTAGCAGATGGCAAACCCCATCCAGTATTGTATGTGTTTGACAGAGAACAGCCACTGACTGTCCCCCATCAAGAAAAACAGTTCATACCCTCATAAGAATTGCAAGTCCACAAACAAGAGGCATCAGTGCTATTACAACAACCACCCAGCCTTGAAGTGACCTGTCTTTCTGATTAGTGCAACAACCAATCCTGCACAAGCAGAGACTAAAACCATCACTAGGCAAGGTATTCCTCCAGTCACAGCACGAATAGCTGCTTCCACCCAACACAACACAGTATCAAGCTGCTGCTGTTCAAACGTTATGAAGCTTTCCACAATTCATATAGAGAGAAAGGGCAAACACCGTGCCACACCTCCCCCAAACAGCTATCATGGAGGACTGAAAGTTTTCTCTAAAAAATAATCCTAGAGTCATGAGAATTAGGGAACAATCAACAACAGGTACAAGGTTTATGAAGTTGCAGCCAATAGCACATCAAGAATCATGTCAGCTTTAACCTTTGTTCAGCAATTAGCCCAATGTCTGTTACCTTTTTATCAAGCTTCAGCCAAGTCTGGAATCCCTTGTTGTCCACATACTGAAGACCAAAGTACCACACTTCTCGCAAACCTATGGTTTTAACCACCTGAAACAGAAAGGTTAAAAAAAAAAAAAGAAGTCATTGGAGGTAACAGTTTACTTGAGGCTCAGGCCACACAGGTCACATAAGAGCTCTCAAGTCACACACCACCTGCAGGTGCAGAAAACAGCCTAAAACCACTCATCTGGCATCTCTTAATTTCACCTTGTAGACAAAGATATACAGCTGCCAGAGTAGATGACAGCAACGGCATGGGCTAAGCTACTTGTCCTATCTAATTCCTAGGATACAACAATTCTGTGGAAACAGGGAGAGACAAACAGGGCAAGTAACAGGCCATCAACTGCCTGACTGACAGCAGGTGGGGCTTCTGCTTACTTGTATCTACTGGCCCTTCTTAAAACTGTGCTTGGTGAAGCAGACAAATCACTTCTTTCACCAAAGCCTATGGTAAGATGGTCTCTAATAGTGTTAGTGCTAACTACAACTAGTTACCAGTACTAATGGCTCAAGTGATCTTGTCTGCCAGTCACCAAAGATTATCTGGCTGGAGGAAGCAACTGAGGGATGCTTCAACAGCTGATGCCACAAGCTCCCTGGGTAGTTTTGAGAATTAAAATGAGCTGCAAGTATTCTCAGTCAAGAGAATTTTTATTTTTTTTAAACTCACACAAAAGCTGGTTTTGAAGGAAAACAAAATAAATACATGGATGGCCCAACATTAGGAGAAATTTCATTTCATATATTACAAATACTAACCAGACAAAAGATCCAGAAACACCATCCCCTGACTGGATGGCACACTTACTAGTGAAAACAGTCCCAACTGGACACATTCCTTTTCCATAGTCTAACAAGCTCCTGACCTCCTCCTACTCTTGACCACTTGTTCTTACAGCCAATAGTTTGCTGCCAGCTCATCTACCTGTGCTCTAGACAGATCCAAGATCTGGGAAGATCCACTGCATACATATCTGGATCACCTTCTTTATGTTATTTGCAGAGTGGCCCCTCAAAAAAATACGATGTGGGCATCACCATAGGGAACTGAACTGAGCGGAAGGCAAGAGCCTTTTAAAACAACTTTGCAAGTTACGAAAGCGTGACAGATTTGAGGGGGTGTAGTTACATGTGCTTCAACAAGTCTGAGACCTCGACCAAGGATCCGTTTCACCCTCCCCATTTATAGTACTGCTGGAGACACTCTGACTTGAGAGAGACAATGATTTTAGGATACTTAATTAGCTTTTGCTGTAGTTTCCTTTCAGTTTTCTTATTGGTGAGCTAGAAGCCAGCGGTCTGTACCTGGAAGCCAGAGCTTCCTGAAGTTGTTAAGGGAAATAGGGAAAAACACACCATTCTGATCAGTGTTCTGAGAATCACTGTGACATCATTGAAATACAAGCAACCTATAAAGTTTAGTGATATAAACAGACCCCAAAAATCGCAAATAGTATGAAAAACGTACCTGAGCAAATGTAATGTTTAAGGATAAAGAGGTCAAGTGCCTACTAGTTGAGGAAATGGGATAGCTTCCTACCTAGACATGGTGGGCTGTATTCAGCTTTGTATATTCTACTTCAGCACGGCCGTTAAGTAACTCATTATAACTAGGGTTTGTTAGGAAAAAAATCCAATCAAACAAACAAACAAACAAAAAGGCGCCAAACCCCACAACGGGTTTTTTTTTTAAAAAGCAGCTGAGGTCTGAAAAATACTTCAGCTCTTACTTGACTAAA
This sequence comes from Gallinago undulata, assembly GCA_026546715.1. NCBI lineage: Eukaryota > Metazoa > Chordata > Aves > Charadriiformes > Scolopacidae > Gallinago > Gallinago undulata. Next base: position 56,479,475 of record JAOTQQ010000023.1, read on the forward strand.
ATTCCTTTCACCTCCTCCCCCAAAGTGGCTCGTTTCACAGAAAAGCTTTCTGATGGCCAGATGTATTTTTAGAAGGGTCAGAACTGGGCTTCACTGAATCCAGCAGAAAAGCAGGGGTATGTTGAGCCTGCTGCTTCCTGTTGCACAAAAAAGTGTTGCAACTTTGTTAAAATAGTTACATAAATCAAGCAGTTATCAGGTCATTATTTCTGAATGTCTCTTACAACACAAAAAGTACATTTTTTACTATAAATCAAGCTGGAAAGCTTACAGAAGCTGCGACTCCCAAGTTCTTCCCAAAACCTAAAGGCAAGGCAGGAGAAAGTCTTAAGCTAAATGTCACAATTTGACCATTTGGGTTCCAATATAACGAATAAGGACACGAGCGTTCTAGTCCATGTTCTGGGAAATGGTTTGTAAACTTCCTCCACAGCAAGACAAGGAAGAAATAAGAACCAAGGCATTCTATTCAAGATGGGAGATACCTCCCCCACCTCCTCAAATGCATGAAGTGGCAAATCTTAAGTCTGGCCATTCCACCCAGAAATGCGTTCGCTCCCAGAAACTGCCAGGGACATGCTCTCCTCCCTTTGAACCTCCTTTTCTCGTGGCCAGGACAGCACATGACTGCCTGGGAGGTTCTCCAGCCAGCTGCAGAGACCACTGTGTCAGTTCCAGGGACACCTTGGACCACTGGAGTTTAAGTGAAACGGAACTCAATATTTACAGGGTTTCAACTATTTTCCCCCGTTTATAAAAGGGCGTTATAATCCACTTTACATATACAGGAGAGACTTATGCTAAAGCCCTTATGCTACAGCACAAAGGCACTGCCAGGGTAGTTTTGCTAGCTGACGGGAGGCCAAGAAATCATCTTGTGGTTTTTAAAAATAGCTTCTTTGACACCCTTCCCACCCCTCCCCGCCGAGTGGTTCTGCAGTTCAAGTTGGGGCACTCCCCATACCTGCAAAAACCTGCTGCCTCCATAGGTTTTATCTGAGTGTAAACTCCACTCAAGATAAGGACCCAGCACAAGGCTTGCACAGCAGAAGCAAAGAGAGGATATCAGAATAGTTGCAATTAAACTTATGGTCTTCATTGTCCCTAGTTTTCTGCTGCACACTATTGCCTTCGTCTCCTCCGGATGTGCAGAAGCACACTCCAACAAGGTATGGACCATAGACAAGAATTTCCAGTCACAGGTTTTAAACTTGAGCCGTAGGATGCAAGAAGCAAATCTTCATGGCGATGTTCTATCCCAACAATGCAGTAGGTGCTGCAACAAGCAGCCTTCAGCAGTCCACCGCTGCCTAGACAGCAAGCTAGAACTATCTTGGATCTGAAGCATCCTGCCTTTTTCCACGTTCTCAGGACTTTGTGCTTCTCAGCTGGAGGTCAAGAAAGTAGCTTCTCTTCTGCCAGAGAGATGACTCTGACTCTTAACAGGTGTAAACATTAGTGAATACAAGGTGGGCAAAAAGTTCTTATTGAATCCCTGTCATAAGGAACATTGGACATTCTTATACTGCCTCATCTAAGGCCTCATTGCTTTTAAAAACCCGGCTTTTAGGATTTTTGTCCCTCAGAGATGAAACACAAGTTCTCTGTTTTGGGTTACCATGAAAGGGGCTGGGGAAGCAAACTATCCTGATGGAAGGGTGGTCAGCAGGGAATGGAAGGCCAAACACTGGTTCCATAAAAATGCAGGTTTTAAACGCACTTCAAATTTCCAGTTAATGAATACTTGGAAATTTAACCCACATCAGTAATAATCAAAAGGAATTAAAGCTAGCTTTAATGCTAAACAGAATTTGTAGTACTCTATTTTGTACTGTGAAGTTCTGTAGTGATTATAATTTGGTTTCCTCCTTTCACTCCAAGAACCCACTCAATGTTTGTTGTTTTTTTTTTTCCTGTTTGTTGGGGGTTTTATTTGGTAGTTTTTTTGGAAAAGTACTTCTCACTGCTCAGCTGCCATAAGGCCTAGCAAGTTCTAGCTAACTCATTGAAATGAGAAATTGTACCAACAAAAACTTAGAAGGAATGGATGCTGTTTAGCCAGTTCTGCCTACTTGAGTTAAAGCTCAACCACCCTTTGATACCAAGGCCTGCAGGGGGCAAGGGGAGAAGAGCAAAAGGAACTTTGTAAACAGCTTAATGTGTGTAACTGAAGTCTGCATAGATCAATTCTTCGTTTTCAGGTTTCCACCAAGAATAGCTAGAAGCAAGTTTATTTTTTTTTAATGTCAGAACAGCAAGTTAAATTTTTCTGCTGAAATCTAGGCCTTGCTTCAGTTTTATAAGAGCACACTACTTAAAGTCAACAAAAATAAACAAAGAGCACTTTGTAAAACTTTATTATTCTTTTATCTGACTTTTGTAGGTCCATCTCCAAACAGAGCTGTATATTGCTAATGCAGCAGCAGGAAGAATAACAGTAAGGGAGGAGAGTTTTGGCTACTCATGCCCTCCTCTTCCCTGGGAACCCCTGAAGGAAGGCTGGACAAGGCTCTTCTCCATCTTGCTGCACAGGGGCTTCTTACAAGGCAATAGTTGCTGCATGGAGATCACAAACTCTTCTGGTTTTCCAGTAGTTTGGCAAACTCAAACACCTGTGGCAAGTGGCTGCCTCCAACCCAGCTTCTGAATGAATACAGCCTCGCCTACGCCTTCATCAGCCATCTGAAGACGTGATTCTGAAGAGGTTTTTTTGCACGGGGACAACACTTCAACTTTAAAATTTAAGAAATAAATAAGAGCTAAGCTGTATTTCAAAATAAGAAGTGCATTCTGACACTTCGTCACCCAGCACTGCTAGGTAGACAGGCTTCACTGAAACATAACAAAACCTGCAAGGATTTTTGCCTTTTTTTTTTTCTTTTACTGTGATGAAATCTAGATGTTTTAGTTCAGCCCAGAGCCCTTTGATTAAGAGGTGGAGAGAAGAAAGAAAGGTAGGTTTGGAATCCAGTGTTGAGAAAAAACACTACTGGTGTGAAATGTTCTCCAAGCTTAAACAACAGGAGCCCGTACCAGCCCCTCACTGACCTGGTCAAACAGCTGCTTGCCTGTAGTGTTTGGCTGGATGGCAAACTCCAGCTCTGCATCCATAGTAACAACTCGAACATTGATCTAAGGAGAAAAACAAAAAGCATTGTTTAAGACTTATTTAAAGCTATTTTTCAGCGTTAGCACAGTACTTTGTGTACAATACAGTCTCCACACTTTGATGCACTACCGTAACCTCTGTAATACACACACTTAAGCCCCAATTAGATTTGTGTTATCACACCAGCAAACTTAATTGGGGCACCGACTCTGCTGTCTTATCCAGATTGCTCTGCAGCTTTTCCTACTCAACACAGGACTGGACTGAGCTTCTGGTTTAAGGAGAGGGCATTTCAGAATTGACTGTTTCCAGGCATGAACCCCCTTGCAATAAGAGCTCCTGTGAGCACAGTGTAGCTGCCTGCAGGCCATCCCTTGGATTACGAAAGGCCCTAATGACTAAATTAAATTTAAGACTTATAATTTAACTTCCATTTATATTAGAGCTGGAATTAATCTCAGGTTTTAAAGGCAAAAGGCTGCAGATTATTCTTACAAAGCAATCAGCATTAACCCCACAAACGTTCATTCTTTCCCTCATAAAAATCTACTCAGCACATAAAACCAGCAGTTATGGGTACGGAATGATAATACAGGGCAAGAGTTCACTAAGCTATCGCTGTTAGCGAAGAAACAACATAACCAGATTTACTGCAATGGCAGCAGAAGACTGCAAGACAGAGGTTACTATTGTATGCAGAAGGCAACGAGAGGAAAAAGTCTATTAGCAGTTAATCAGGAGGCAAAAGCAGCAACTAAGCTTGCAGGGAACAGCATAAGGCCTGGCAAAATGGCAAATCAGGAAAGGATTATCTCCAACTGTTCCGACTAGTGCTTGCAATATTATACCATGTCTCCAAAATACAACCACCCCGAAGCAAACAAAAAACAAAACAAAAAAACAAACCTATACGGTTAGGTACTACTGTTCGACTAACAAGACAGATTTGTAGCTTGGTATTTTAAAGGAAAAAAGAAGAAAAAGCAGACATGTAAATACAAGGCCAGACAACAGGTAAGCTACACACAGATAAGATTTCATGCCATTTTCCCAACATTTTATAAACGTCACATTACAGAAAGCCAGAGCTAACAAGACAGGAAAGCCTGCTACAGCTGTGGAACTGGTGCCCGGCACAGATTTGAAGAAAACAGAGGACAGGGCTGAAGAGGAATGGAATCACTGGCTGCAAAACCTTGACATTGCAACAGTTTCCAGCCATCTAATTACGTATATTTAAAATCTAGGCTAAATGTCAGGTAAAACAATGTAATAGCTAACACAGAACTGTGAATCAATAAGTTGCCTCAGCTAGTTTTTTCATATATATATTAGAAAATTTTGCATTTTTTTTACTAAGACATGAAGGTGTCTTCTAGCACCTTCTAACCTTTATAGAGGGGTTTCTTTTTCCTGTTCTCTCTCAGATGACAGATGACCCTCCTAGAGAAAAATGACTGAAGACAGTTTCCAAGACATAGAACCTCAGAACTGAACCAGAGAAGGAGACTGCTTTAGGTGCCTTGTCACTTTCAAGCTGCATTTATAAAGCAGTATCCTTTAAATTAGGATTTATTGTAAAAAAAAAAAAACAAAACAACCAACCAACAACGCCGTAAAAGCAACAAGAAAGAAAAACCCTTCTTGCTTGTTCTAAGAGCTCCTTTTCCCAGCTGTAGCATTTGGGATCCATAATGGAAGTACGCTTGAGGCTTTCTTCCTGTGCCCGAGAACCAAAGGTTTCCCAAACACTGTTTCCAGCAAAGGAAGGGAGGAGAAGTTCAGATACCACATTATCAGGAACAGCAAGGCTGCAATCCGAAGATGTGACCTTAAAAAGCTCCTGTTGCTTAATCCCTCTCAACAATAAATCCCTAATCATATTCTAATCCCTTTCTACCCCCTTCAAGAAAACATATGCCTGTAATCCGCAGTTTTGTATTGTGCAGGTTAGTTGTACTTCTGGCTGGAACACCCCAGTGGGTGTAAAGTATCTCTTTACCAGCTAATGTTGAAAGGATGTGCTTCCCACTCCTTACCAGAAAACCTGCAGGATGTTGGCTAGGCACAGAATTCCCGTCAGCACCAGTATTACTCCATCTCCTTAGGGATCATTTGCTAGTAAAAAAAGTAAGCTCCCTAGTCTGGGGGAATACCCTGTATTGCTCCAACCCTAAAAAGACCATTCTGGATACAGTCCCCTTCCTAAAGGATCAGCTACATAGCAAGCTATTTAGTGCCAAAGCCATCCACCTGCTACATCTTTTAAGGATTATTGCAGTATTAAGACCAAAAAATTGAACTCTCCCATTTTCCACTTCAATCGCTTAAAGCTGTAAGCATGCAGGAACATGACTACTTAGTTATCCAAAAAACTTTCAAGGACACTTTGGGCGTGTGGGAAAGGTTAATTTCTGTATTCTTAAAGGGCTGAACAACCAGCAGGATAAAGAGGAATTCCTTGGTGTGCCCTCAGACAAGCTCTAGCCACATGACAGGCAGAGCAAGCAGAGACAGGGCCTCCAGCAGTTGTCCCATCAATCAGTTGATGACTGCCTGGGAACAAAAAATAAATATCCTTTGAGTCTCCCTCCTGCCATATTAAGTCCTCTTGCTTCTCATCTCCAAACCTTAGCCTTGATTTCATGAAGAACATAATGGTTTGAATGGTGTTTCTAAATGGATGTCCTACAACCACTCCACACAAGCTACTAGCCCCAGCGAAGCTTGTAGCAAAGCAGGCAAACAGGGATTAACCCACTTGAAA
>JAOTQQ010000023.1:56500483-56513150 GCA_026546715.1 Gallinago undulata
GCCGCTCCCTCCTTCCCTCCCTTCGACGCCACCCCCCGAGGTGGGGAACGACACACGCTTGGGTCCGCAGCCTACAGCCCCCGTGGGGTGAGAGGCGGGATCCGCCGGGCAACAGGTGCGGGTGGGCGGGGGCTCCGTGCCTCCTCCGGTGCCCTTCCCGTCCCCCCGCGGGGAGACCCTCACCCCCGCCGCCCTGCCCACCGCAGCATGGCCGCCGGGGCCGGCCCCGCCGCCGCGCCCGCACCTGCCCCTGCCGCCGCCCGTAGCGGCGGGGACGGCCTTTGGCGGCACCGGGGCACGGAGGGGAGCCTGAACGGGGGAGGGGGGGGCTCACCGAGACGCCTGCTGCCCCCCTGTAGACGGGGCAGTTGAGCGACCACCGGTTTCTGGCGTCGATGGGCACCGGCGCGTCTTCCCGCTTTATCGCTAATCCCTTAACAGTCACTGTGTGTTTCTGCAAGCCCAAAGCTGGGAGATAGCAATTACTTAACAAAACACGGGATTGTTTTGCGTGTTAAAGCAGGTTTTCAGCAACGGCGGCAGGAGGGGGAAAAGTCTGAAAATCCGCCTGAGCTCAGAAACTAGAAAGCAAAGAGTATATACTTCAGCTGGCCCCGGTCTCTCACGGAGGCGTAAAAAAAGATGGTGTGTGTAAGGCTAACAACGTACAGGCGTCTCTGCCCCCTTCTTCCTTCTCCCTCTTCATTCACGAGCGCGCTCTGCAGATAAAGTACCCGTCAGTGCTGTGGGAGCTGCCGGCCTCCCACAGCATCTCCTCGCTTGGCTGGTCCTAGGAGCACATTGTATTTACATAGTCATGGGCAACGGCCCGTAGGACGCAGCTGCTTCTGCCGTGTGCCAGCAATGGCATGTAGCTGAGCTGTACCTTCAAAGAAACGGGGCAGCCTTGTGCCCAAACTGCTGGCTGTAACGTCCCCCGCTTCCAGCAGCGGCCGGCTCTTCGGTCAGAAAAAGCATAGGACGGGAACGGGGAGGCACAGAACAAGGCAAATCACATAAATAACAACATGGAAAATACAAAGGGCAGCAGAGAGCCTGGGAAACACCCAGGGATGGGAGCAAAAAGGAGAGCCCTAACGACACAGTTCCCTGCGCTGGAGAAGATCCAAGGGGTGTCTTCCCTCCCAGAGCCCAGCTTGGCAGCAATTGGTAGCGCCATATTAAGATAAAAGACTCGTTACAGTGTCAGGGCTGGGGAGAAAGGGGAAGAGAGCCAAGTTGGAGGCTGAAAGAACCCACGGTTATGTTCCTTTCCTGATGCACAATTAGAGGATTAGAGGTGGCTTTACCATCAAAATGGAGCCATGAGGTTGGCAAGTTGCAGAAGCATGTGAGAAGAAATAGTCTAAGCTGAACAGATTCTAAGAAAAGGGCCATGGGATCAAACATCTTAGAATCATAGAACGGTTTGGGTTGGGAGGGACCTTAAAGATCACCCAGTTCCAACCACCCTGCCATAGGCAGGGACACCTCCCACCAGACCAGATTGCTCAAAGCCCCATCCAGCCTGGCCTTGAACCCCTCCAGGGATGGGGCAGCCACAGCTTCTCTGGGCAACCTGTTACAGTGTCTCACCACCCTCACAGGAAAAAATTTCTCACTGAGATCTAATCTAAATCTCCCCTCTTCCAATTTAAAACCATTACTCCTTGTCGTGTCACTACAGTTTCTTTGGGAAACAGATATGGCCTCTGTTTCCAGATGAAACAATTCCACCGCGACTTACTTGGATCAGTTAAATCTAACAAAATACGATGTGTGAGGAGACTTTATATGCTCTTCTGTTAAGCAAAAGTTTGTGTTGGGATTCGTGCCGTACTCAGAAGGGTGATACTGGAGATGGACCAGACCAGATGATCACAGTGTTTTGGGTAGGCTGCCAAGCACAAGGAATGACGGTTTCAAGTAAGCGGTGCTGGAGGAACCCAGCTTTTGCAGCTCTCACTCAGAGAGCCTACATGGCATTCATGGATATCTTTTGGGAGCGGGGTGCAAAAGGATAGAGAGATTTTTATCCCTTAGTCTTAAAATCCAGATTGTGGCTGTGATTGGAAAGAGAAAAGCCAAAACAAGCATATATGTCTCCACACCCCAGAAACAGGGCATTGCACAGATCTAATGGGAAGCCCATTTCTATCCTGTGAGATTTCCATTCCCAAAACCCATTCCTGTCCATAGCTCAAGGGCTTAGAGACCATCACCCTGGGGCTCCATGTTTGCATGATTCCATGTCAGAGCGATGCTTCATGTAATAAATCATAATTTCTTCAATGTCTTGAATCAGTCAGGTAAGTATTTGTTTCCATATGTTAGTTATATATCCAACCTTAAACCCCTGATTTTTTATTTTTTTAATACTTAACCATTGCTTCCTAACAACACAGACCTAGAGGCAAAACGAATTTCAGTGACTAATAATTTAGTGTGGCAACATACAATCTTTAGGTTCCTGTTTGCCACGGCACCCAGCCTTGTGCCATTCTCCCACAATCACCTGCAATACATGGGGACAGGCAGATACCTCAATGGTGTATCCATAACTACCAGCTTACTCAACTCCACTCCACCCAAAACCAACCACCATGAACACGCTGAGCTTACGCACACAGAACTGTCTTCAGTGGAGTGTCTTCAGAACTGCCAGCCTGGAGCATGAATTTGCCTCCTTCTTGGGGTTTTGCTTTCTGCTGGGTGTGTTTTCAACACCCCTTGGGTGCACAGCACGGTGCCTTATTAAACACTCGGTAGTAAGGTGTCTTGTAAGGTGTTTGTCTTTTCTATAGCTGGGTCCCTGTCCCTCAAATGGACAGGAGGGTGTATAATGCCAGCCCGTTCCTCCCTTTTATACAGACTCCTACTCCTCCTTTGCAGTACAATGAGTCGAGCTCCCCTCTCCTCTGGAGGGGGGATGAAAGCCTTCAGTTCTTTGGCTTTCCTGAGAGCACCCTGAGAGTCAGCGTATTGAATTTTTGGAGCATGGGCACCATGTCTAATACTGAGAAGCATCACCTGTGAGTGCTTACAGACTGAATCCCCTTTGGAGTTCCGGCAAGGGAACATCAGAGCAGGCCTGAAATGGGCGCAAAGCAACCAACCCCCAATCAAGAGACCCTGGGGCAGAAATACATATATGAAAAAAAAAGCCCAGGCACAAATATAGAAGCCAGGGAAATTTTCACATGGAAAATATATGGAACTTGGTTACTTCTAGATTTAGGCATCAGCTAAACAAGAGAATGCTTTCATAGCCACCCAAACTACAGCAGCTTCATAGAAACATAGAATCATAGAATGGTTAGAGTTGGAAGGGACCTTAAAGATCATCCAGTTCCAACCCCCCTGCCATGGGCAGGGACACCTCCCATCAGACCAGGTTGCTCCAAGCCCCATCCAGCCTGGCCTTGAACCCCTCCAGGGCTGGGGCAGCCACAGCTTCTCTGGGCAACCTGTTCCAGTGCCTCACCATCCTCACAGGAAAGAATTTTTTTCTAGTATCTAATCTAAATCTCCCCTCTTTCAGTTTGAAACCTTTACTCCTCGCCTTATCACTACACTCTCAGACAAAGAGTCCCTCTACAGCTTTCCTGTAGCTCCCTTCAGATACTAGAAGGTCATTATAAGGTCTCCCTGGAGCCTTCCCCTGGCTGAACAACCCCAGCTCTCTCAGCCTGTCTTCATAGGAGAGGTGCTCCAGCTCTCTGATCATTTTTGTGGCCCTCTGCTGGACCCGTTCTAACAGGAACATCTTCAGTCAGACCACAGAAATAAGCATAAGACCAAAATCAAAACGAAGCCTTTAAGTTACAGGATTAAGATCTGCCCTGATCCAGCACTTACTCTTAACCTGCTTTATTAAGAGGATAGCATTACTAACAATTTACGGGAATTACTAAGGCAGAGGAGGTGATGAAAGGACCTCAATTGCTCAGTAGGTCAGTAGCAGAACCTAGTTTCTGTTTTTCTCTCTGTAACAGTTCCTGTACCTTACTGACCCCTAACCATCTTGTGTGTTGTCACCCTCACCAAGCCTGCTGTCCCTGTTTTAAAGAGAAGATCCCATTTAATTTTCCCATTCTACTTCAATGTTAATAACATCCCAACTTGATGTAAAACATTTATAAATTCCAAGTATTTCCCAGAATTTGCTCAAGCAAATCCTGTCACTATAAAGTGGCTTTTGCTTAACAGGCTTGACGCCAGCCAATCTTTAGTCAACGTAAAACTTCCTAAGCTGGATCATCCCGGAACTGGGAAACAGGGAATCCTATGCCCTAAAAACACCATTTGTGGTCTGTCACACAAAATCAATAGCCTCAACAAGAGGCAGCCTTGAAGTCCTTGTTTCTCCATATAGAAAGCTTCATCCAGGTTTAGGATTTTTGAGAAGGCATAGCTGGAAGAGTTCTGCAGCACCTCTGCTGGGTTTTATGCTGGGGCTTTTTTACTAACTGGAAATCTATGGTAGCTAAGCCTGTCCTCTTAACAGCTCACAAACTGCGCATAGTATAGCAGTTAAAACAAAGGACATTTAGTAGAGAGGTTAAAAGAAGGGATGCCACATTCTGCACTGCATTCTATAGATTTAACAAGATTCGTTCTCATCTAGGACAGTCAAGAGGATGATTTTCTTTGTTGATTGGAAGAGCTGTAGGAGGAAAAAGAACCATATGGTTTTATTGACAATAGCTTCTTTTTCATCGTGTATGACTAAACAGGCGGTTGATTCCCCACTGCAGTTTCTTAAATTTTGGCATTACAATTCCTGAAATGTCAGACTTCAGGAAGAGTGGCCAAGGACTTTCAGAGTTCTAGTTCTGTCTGCACTGAGAGCTGCTTTCCCACTGAGCCTATTGAAAACCAAACAAATTCAGGTCACAGTTGACCAGGATCTATTGACAAAGCACTGTTGACATTCTCTGGGTTTCTTTTGAAGGGGAAATACGAAGTAAAAGAGTGCAAAGCTTGTGCCTCATTTTCGGTTGTTCCTAAATGAGAAGCTTCTGCCAAGTTCAGTTAATTTTTTTTCCAGTAAGTGTGGATTCCCACAAATTTACTTTGTACTAGCAAATGGTTAGGTGGGTTCAGGCCTGGAAATAAACCTCATTATATGATCCAATGGTTACATGCTGGAAGACCCTTATCGTTGCATTAATTTTATTTTTCCCCCAAGTGTTCCTCGGGATTATCTGACCCTCTGACTGATCATCATGGAGCCCTATGGGGACTTGCTAGGCAATGAATAAATATATATAATGAAGTTTACGAAGGATTATTTCAAAATGTGGTAAGAATGAAAAAGAAGGAGATAAGACTTCAAGCTTTTATGTGCTTGGTTCTTACCTATCATCAAAAGAGAGAAAAGCTTAAAGGAAGATTATGAATATGTTTCTTCTCTTCAGCAAAAATTCTGAAAAGTCCCGAGGCCAGTTTGCTTTCGGCTCCCATGAGAGTTGTCTTAGTAATTAACTCTGGTAACACATTCTTCACCTGTCTTCTATAGAAAACTTTCACAGGGAGTGATGCAAAGTGTGCAATAAAATCTTGTGGACTGAAACAAAACATATTTTGGCATTTACATTTGGAGTATGCTGAGACTGAGACATTATTTACAATGGATGGAGAAGGCAAGACTTAGTGATAGGTAAAATATAGATAAAATATTACTCAAAGTAAAGGCCAGTTTAAACATGCATGTGATCAGGAAAGGAAAATCCATGGTAATCATCTATGTAACTGAAATCCACAATGAATTCTTAATCTTACCAACAAAAATAAACAAATAGAAAAAGCAGTGAGAGTTTTCTGAATCTATTGAATGAGAACAATCGTGTCACAGAGCATTGTTTAAAAATGTGTAAAATGACAAAAGAAGTTCATGACATACTGAATTTGTGGAGATTATACCACACATGTAAATCCAGCCATGTTTGTTGAAGATTCAAAGCAAATGGAAACTAGGGACAACGCAGCTTTTACGTCTCAAAATGAAATAATGATCTTAATGCATATGATAAGAAAGGAAAGAGGAAGGGAGTTCCCTTGGTTAAGTAATCTCTATTCCACCTTGATATCTTCCTTTGTGCTTTTTTATTTGGAGTCTGATTAAAAGCAGAGCTGAGTGCCATATACTGCAAATACCCCCTGCAAGTCTAAACTCTTTCTGCTGGGACCAGCTCTTTTAGTTTTGTTTTTGGTTGTTGTTTTTTTTTTAACATCAAGCTAGAGATGTATAAAGACAGTGTTGACAAAAAAAGATCAGGTCAAAAATAATGTTAACTAACTTAGTTCACGTGCTTCACAAATCGAGCACAGATGTGTGCTTAAAGCAGGTGTTAGCAGTAAGGAAGGTGGAGGCAAAATAAATTCCCACTGGTTGATAGAGGGAAAAATAATTCATCAGTCTATGTTCAGGAGGTTTTTTTTACTCGAAGTTGTTTTACAATTATATGAGCTGTATCACTCTCACTGTGGGAATGAGACTCAATTCAGGAATGAGTTCAAAAATACAAATAATAAGCTATTTCAACTTAACTATGAGTGTCAACATTCAAAATTTCAAAGCTAAAATAAGAGTTTAGCGTTCAATGTACAATTAATGGACATAGAGCACCTTTTCTTTTCCTTCGATATGATGCTGACTCACACCTTTTAAGATCAGAAGGACCATGTTGTTTGACTTTAAGCTGTTGAGTTTCACCTGGTGATTCTCAAACCAAGCCTGTAACTTTAGACAGGCCTTAAATCCCAGTCTCAAGACTGAATGACAGTGATTCTACCTCCTGTCCAGTTCTCTCCATGGCCAAGTGCTCTTTCAGTATAAGTTGTGAAAGTTGTTTGCATTGATCAGTACTTTTATTTCTCATTCAATTGCAGAAAGTGCACTATCTATAATGCAATTTGCAGTTAAAATACTCTGACAAGATAAAACATCTAGCATGGCTCTTGCCTCAGCAGAGTCAGTAACAGCAGCTGTGCTGCACCAAACTACATTCTGCCCCATTCTGCAGTTTGGTGCCAGCTATCAAAGTAAAACACTGTTTTCTCTTATTTTTCCCTAGTTGAAAGAGAAAGAATTGCTTGATGCAGAGGTTACTAGGTAAAGTTCAGAAAGTCCCACATATCAGGCTAGCCTATTTTTCCACTCAGTACTGCCTCTTTCAGATTATCTTCCCATATTTTGCCTAGCCTCATTTAAGCCTCAAAGGCCACACAACAAGGCCTTTGAATATCAGAGGTCGTTTATTTTGCAGCATAAGACTGGTTAGCTTTAACAGCTGCATCTAGCAGCAAAAGAAACAGAAAATACGTGATACTGGTGCTGCTGTTTGTTACTGGTCCTGCATTAGCCTTCCTATTCTGTATGACTTCCCTCTGCTGCAGACAAGGACATTTCCAAGTACCATTAGGAGGTAAAGTTGTATCTGTTCCGCTCAGGGCATAGCTGCCCTGCTTCCAGCGCCAAACTAGAAGCGAATATGCAATGGAGACTTCTCCCACCTATAAAGGAGGGTAATTTTGACCTTAATATATCACAAGTAAGACACTAAGCTGGAGTCTGAAGTACAAGAATCCACCTATCTCTTGGGAAATCCTCTGTTTGCTCTGTGATAACACAATAATGCTGAAAACAGGCGGGCACTGATAGACGCAAGACCAAATACAAGGCAGGTATAAGCAGGGTGACATTGCTAAACAAAGCAGAACACTGCCTACTTTCACCAGACTTTAATTTTAACTCTGATATTTTGCAAGGGTTTAGCTGGAACCATACCGCAATTAAATATTCATTCACGAAGAAAAAGCCATTTGTGTTTCATAGCAAACAGCTCACACATAATTTAAGAAATGGCCACATATATCCTTAATTAGTTTTCAACAACCCCGCTAAACACCAAGGGCAAACTAAATCCATTTTGTGTCAAGGCTGCAGATACCTAGCTGCCTTATCTAATCAGCCTTAAAGCCAGCAACTGAGAAACAAGAGGCTACCAAACCAAGTAACTCCTGGGAGGCCTCTCTGGAGGAGAAGGGGATGGGGCTGGTGACTGCTCACCTGCCGTTCTCGGGCACACAGGCAGCCCTGAAACAAAGGGAGTTTTCAGAGCTTCCCAGCGACACACCTAGTTGGTGAAGTAATTACCTCTGACGCATGACACAAAAGATAAACACACACCGAGCCTGGTAGCCTGTTGGCTAGCAACTCAAAACACTTGGGAAAATAATATCATTTAGGCTGCCTTTAAAATAGCAGGTGGATTTCACCTGTTTGCAGCAGGTAACTCAGGACCTAGGTACTAATTGAGCACCACTTCAAGCCTTCAAAACAGAGCTGGAGTGCTGCCTCAGATGTAGCCAGGGTTTCTGGCAGACTTGATGTGCTCCAACGTGGAATATGGCTCAGCCTGGTGTTTCGCTTGCTAATAAGCTGATTAGCTTCTAAAGGTGGCATGATGAATTCTTTGGTCTTTTTTAATACAAAGCAAATGTAAGATGAGGGGGGGAAATATATTTGGTTACACGTAATTGTATGATCTCACCTTCTGCACCTTGGTTTCATCTGTGTGACCTCTCCAGCAGTGCCTTTGGAGCCAGATTTGTTGGTCCACTCTTCCGTTTTGACCTTCGAGCGCTTACAGTGTGGGAGGAGAAGGGTGAGGTGCTGCTGGGCTCCAGAAGCAGGGGTGTTGTGTCCCTCCACCTGGTATCAGTTGAGGGGAAGGACCTAGTGACTCCAGAGCTGATGGCTCATGAGCTAAGTGTTTAATTATCTTGGAGTGGTAAAAACATTGTTGTTGAGCAATGAGGCATGAAGTAGAGTTTCTGTATCCAAGAAGTTTGTCCATTTTTCCCGACTATGTAATTTGGCCTTACGGACTTTGCTTTGGGTGGTTTAGCACAAACAGATGTCCATTAGAAACTTCCATAGACTTGCCTTGGATTATGTCCAAAGCCATCCCCAGCTCGATCCTGGATCTGAGAGAAACCAGGAGCACAAGAGCTGGAAACACCTTGTAGACGTGGCTGAACCATATTGTCCCTAAGGTGTGCTATGCTCTTAGGTGTGGTATTTTTCTATGAGAAACTGGGTTGCCCTGTGTTGTTCTCCTTGACCATGGTCTGTCTGACAGGGCAGATGGAGAATGAGGTGAAAATATGACATCAGCTATGGCCTTTTGCAGAGTTCAGTTTTAAGGCCAGATGCTGTTAGCGCTTGGGATGTTGTTGCAACAAGGGCTTCACAGCATGGCGTGTTCCTGACACAGCGTGTTGAAGGGCTGTCACCCCAGGCATGCTTCAGTTCAATGACTTGGTGGGCCTAGGGCCATGAGTGGCTTCTTGCATACTCTCTGTGGGGAAACTTGTCTTTGCAACAGCCTGTGAGAAGATCTTGGCTCACTCCATGCAGACATGGCGGCCAAACCTGTGGTGCAGTTTCCCTGCCCAGCCCTCCATGGCCACTCTGCCAGGCAGGACAGCAGCACGGAGTGGGAAAACGGAGAGTCCTAGCTTACCTTCACCTGCCTGACATGGTGGGGCAGCAACATACCAAAAGGGCCTTAGAGACGACAACAAAACAGGGTGTGCAGCTGATTCACGGGGTGGAGGAACAGCTAGACGTGCTTGCAAGGAAAGCTACTGGTCTCACAGGCGTGGACCCTCCGTGATGCAGATGGAGATGCATCCTGATTCCACAATGGCATCTGGAGATCTGCACCTAAGGTTCTCCCAGACAGCATCGGGGACAGGACTAATAAAAGCACTTTCATCCATGCTATTTATCTCCAAGCGCAACCACCTCAAGCAACACATCATTTTTTCCAGCTGTGTTCAAATTGATGGGAAGTCTGCCTTCGGGAGGCCGTCCCCTGAGTGAGCAATGTCACAGCAAGGAATAATTTTCTACTGCATTATCTCTCCTGCACACTGCAATGTGCTCCTTCCCTGCATTGCTCTCAATACCCTCCACCCCTGTCACCTGAAATAACTGCTCACTCATCACTGCAGTGGGTTTAGCTGTGCTGTATGAATCCAGACAGATAAGAAACAATATTCTCTAGATAACAGCACAGACTTGCACAAAGTTCTTTCTTGTCTCAGAGTTCAGTCTGCACCCTAATTTGAAAAAAAAAAAAAAAAGAAAAAAAGGAATGTAACAAAAACCTCATCTGTACAGGAATTACTTTAAAATGCAGCATGCCATGCAGTGAGTGCAGTGCTAAGGACTTTTGAAATAGCAGTGGGGGTTTCAAGTAAGTTTTCTTTGCAAAGAAATGTGCAGCTGATTCATGGGGGCGGAGTAACAGCTGGACCTTTCTTGCAAAGAAAGCCACCATTTTCCCCAGGGTTGCCAATGTGGAGTATTTGAAACGATCACTTTTTTCTGTGCTTCAAGCAGCAATTAAGTATTGTGTTTCAAATGCCACCACACAGCAACTGGTGAGTAAATAATGACTTAAATAAGGAGTAAGAAAAACGTTTTGTTTGCTCTTGCAGGTGTTAAATTTCAGCGGGACAATCTAACTCAAACAAAGCCCTAAACAAAAGTTACTGGAATTCCTCACTGACAACCTGAGTTTCACATTAGATCAGGCAGATAATCAAAATTATCTCTCCTGGATCTAAAAATCTCTAACCACTGATTTTCTACCATGGCTGTAAAATTCTGAATTTGAGTTTTTTTCCCTTCAGGTATCAAACCTTTGTTTAAATTTTTAATGCATGGGAAAAACAGTTACAGCAACTAAATGTGGTTAAATGATATCTTTCTGTAATGAGTATCCTTAAAAAAAATAAAGGCAAAACAGTAAAACTCATATTGGCAAGCACAATGCAGGACTGAAATGTGAATTTAGGTTATTTTCTTGTTCTTCTGGTAACCTGGTTGTTCTTCCACTGAAAAGAAATGCAACACTACCTATCCTGTACCCAGATGGACTCAAACTCACATCCTGTAAGCATCCTCAGAACATTAGGAAAAAAGATAACTTAATCATGTTTAGACCCAGTAATTAATTCTGTGGAATCCATTTAAGGGAAACTCAGCTGCAGTGAAACCCTGCTTGGAGGGAAAGGAAGGAAAAAAGCTGCAAGTTGTTTCACTGCAACCTACTGATGGTGGGAAGCGAGCCCCTTCCCGCAGGACTCAAGCCCACAGTTCTGCCCCGATGTCACAGCCCTTCAGAGACACAATGGCAGGACCAGGCCCGTAACCCAGAGGTTCAGCGGAGAAAATTCCATGACTTCACTACGACAGGCTCCCATTGTAATTCTTAATTGGTTACTTTAGATTACTCTCTCAGCCAACCCTTGTTAATGTGAAATGATAACCTTGAACTGTGTTCACGGTTTAGGCATTACCCAAAGACCTGCACGCAGCGCACAGGGACAAAGTCAGAAATTCTTATGCACTTGTGTGAGGTCAGGATCAGGCTGATTCTGCCACCCTCATCACAGGATCACAGTAATCCACCTGTTTATGGGCCTTATCAAACATCCGATTAAGAGTTTGTACATGCCAGTCTGGAAATGGATCTCACCAGCCTGATTCTGCTACTTTCAGCCATGGTGCTATTACTGGATTTGCTCTGCTCGGCAGTTCCTTTTGCATCTTCCAACCCAAAGCTGCTTTCCCAATACTTCTTTACCCGATGCCTGTACACACGGTGTCCCTCAGGCCACCTCATGGTTCAGCTCCTCTTTAAGCCCTCCTCACTCCAGCTGCACCCGGGGACCTGGTTGTCCCCCCAGGCAAGAAGGGGAAGAGAGGAGAGCCCAGTGGAGCAAGGAGCAGAGAGATGCCCGTTGTCCACAGGAAGGAAATCGGGTGTGGCTCATCCTGAATTTGCCTGAAACACTCTCATCAAAGGCCAGCCAGCAACCAGGAAGAAGGCTTATCAGGTGAGGGTTACTTGGAATTGCTCATCCAGGCCCTACAACAAAGGCCAAGCCTTATGGAATTTAGAGTTTTCTTCTGTGTAATATGGTTAATAAAAAAAACGCCTATAAAGAGGGTGAGCTGGCTCCAGGTGTTCCAGGTCAGGAACAGGCTGCTGTGGGACACACAAGGACCTTCACCGGAGCACACGCGCAGGGCAGCTACAGCAGCCAGTAAATGTTCTATTATCCTAACAGCGTAACGAGTTGCTTTCACTAGTCTTCCTTTTTTTTTTTCATTAATTATTAATATTTAGTTAATAAGGCAGTGAGCAGAATGTACCCACAGGTCTATCCATAAAGGAAGTAATTTACTGCCTGCTTTACAACAGTTCTGTGTAAACACTTAAATCATACTGCATTTCTATGGGAGTAGTGGCAAATTCAGGTGACTAAACGCAACGCTTTTTTGGAGAAAACCAAGCACTTTTGGTCCAGCCCCAGCCCGCACTGTGTGAAAATAAATCAATGTTGTTAATGAAAAAATTAAAGAACTGAGAATGATCCCAACATGCTCTTTAAAATTCAGTGTTTCTATTATTCCCGCAGGAATTCTGCTTCATGCAGAATGAATATGGATTGAGGATATGGATTAGTGTTGGTTGGTGTTTTGTGTGGTGTGGATGTGGTTTTATTTTTGTTTTTTTTTTTTAATTGGTTGGACTAGATGATCTTAAAAGGTCCCTTCCAACCTAGGTGATTCTGTGATTCT
>JAOTQQ010000023.1:56513250-56529305 GCA_026546715.1 Gallinago undulata
TGAGAATGATCCCAACATGCTCTTTAAAATTCAGTGTTTCTATTATTCCCACAGGAATTCTGCTTCATGCAGAATGAATATGGATTGAGGATATGGATTAGTGTTGGGTGGTGTTTTGTGTGGTGTGGATGTGGTTTTTTTTTTGGTTTTTTTTTTTAATTGGTTGGACTAGATGATCTTAAAAGGTCCCTTCCAACCTAGGTGATTCTGTGATTAGAGAGGCCCTGCCCTTACTCCAAAGCTCCCAGGGATTTCAGTTGGGATCAGACTGAGGGTGGGCACTTGAAACCTAAAGGGTGAAAAAGGAAGCCCAAGGGATCATGATTATTTCCCAGCATCTGAATGATTTCTTAAAAGCACCTTAAAATACTCTTCAAAAATTAGAATTATTTATAAATATATACTTATACACCTCCTGCATTGCCCTGTTATATCTACCTCTGCAGAAGAGGCGGATTTTCCTCTATTCTTGTTCCCTAAATCACAGAGCAGGTTTCAAATCTCATGACTGAATTGTTTCTTTCTCTGCAGAGGTAATGCTTTCTGGCAGTGCAGTTTCACTGCTGAACAGCAACAGGAACCGACCTGGACCCAGACTGGGATCTGCAAGACCCTCCTCAGATTTGCAGTGTTTCCTTGCACGTATCTAAACAGTTTGCAGGGACCCTGGGACAAGGCATGAATCTCTTTGTAAGGCTACTGACTCCCATTCATCCTTGAAACCAGCATCCTCCAGAATTCCGTGAAATTACAATACTTGTTTTAACCTAAATATATAAATATATATATATTTGAAAAATATATACATATATTTGTGAATCTTGCTGAACTGGAGCCTGAATAAAGTGCGGGTCCAGCGAGCATTCTCGTATGTGCTCAAGGATAACAGCTGACGAATCCGTATGGGGAGAGCTGATGGACAACTTCTAGTCACTGATCTTCAGTAAAACTAATTTTCACCCTTAACATTTTTAGAATAATTTCGGTACAGTGTCTGTACATCGTCAGTCACTGCGGCGCACACACACTGCCCTGTTTTCTTGCAGGCACAGGAGCTTCAAATTTTTACTCTCTACCCTCCCACATTCCGGTGCAATTCCTTTCCTTAATGAGCACGGACACAAAATGACCTCTGTGTTTCCTTTTGCAAAATTGCGCACTGTTTCCCTCAAGTCTGGAGGTCACATTTTCATGATAAAAGGTGCAATTATTTTTCTGCGCAGCAATATTTGCAACAAGACCGGCTTTGCAAACAGCTTTTCGGCCTCTCATTAGGATGACAAGAATTTGGTCCGCCTGGTAAGCAATTTTTTCACATGTGGCAAATAAATTTAAACTATGCACCTTTTTACATTAGTCTTTTAAAAAAAGAGCCTTCTGAATGCAAAGGCAGACACTAGTGCTCAGTCTACCCTTCCCTGCATATATTGTTTATTAATGAGGCAGGTAGAATCTGATTTTATGCAATCTATCATGAAAATGCGTTAACAATGGTAACCTAAAAATAGGATCTTTCATGACTGTAACATCATTCCCAAACTTTCCTCAATTACAAGCTGTTCCTTAATGCTTACCAGTTCATTCTTTGTCATTCTGGAATCTTGGAGAGCTCTGAGCAGTGCTCCACTGCTGACCAAAGCACTGGCAAGGTAGAAACCAGATCTATGTAATTCTTAAATGCTACTCACAGATCTTTTTTCCCCCTGAGTAGACGAGATGCGGTGAGAAGCAAAACTTTGCAGACGTTCTTTGACGATGCCTTTGATTTGTGGTGGTGGCAAAACTGCTCGTCCCAGTAACCTACAATTAAGGCATTGAAGTGATAAAACCCACACAAATCAACACCTCCACTAACAATGCAGTTTCACTGTTTTAGTGCTGGGGAATGCATTTTCCTTTTGGCACCGGTTCTGATTTAATTCCTAGTTAAGTCAATGACAGCCTGGAGAATCTCTCTCCAGACTTTGCTTCAGTGACAGGGGATAAGCCCAGCAGCCAAGGTTTATTCTCCAAATAGTAGCAGAAGCGCTCTGCTTATCAGGCAGTTGATATTGTTAACTCGAATGTAATAAAATCTTTACATCCAAATATGAGTTTTTGTGAGATCTTAGATGACAGATGGATTTATCAATTGATAACACAATCTTGAATTTCTTCTTAAACTTAGGTTAACTGAAGCATTTGGGAAGTGTGGATCCTTCCAATACCACTCACTGGGGATATACATACTGAAATTATGTTGCCAACTCAGAAACATTACTGTCAGTGAACTTTGGCTTTCCAATCAGCTTCAAATGTCTTTAAATCAAGACTATTGTAAAACTGGAATCTAATTTTTTTATTTGGCTCAAGTGATTCAAGACACACGACATGGACCAAGCTAGCCAGATATGAGGCTGGTCTATCCTAAAACTGCTAACTTCACGTTCTGCTCCCTCCTGAACTTTTCCCCTAGCAAAGACAATTTAACAGTGGGCTTATAACTTCACGTTCTGCTCCCTCCTGAACTTTTCCCCTAGCAAAGACAATTTAACAGTGGGATTATAAAAAATTTGATGAATCTTTATGCCCTGAAGGCATGTCCCTGAAATTCTTGAAAAGACTCTCCTAGGCTTCAATGGACTTGTAATCAAGCTCTGAATGTGAGAGGCAAGAGATTCCTCAATTTCCTTTTCTAGATATGATGGAAGTGCCCACCCTCCATGAAATATTGTATAAAATTTTATAGTACACTGTTGTGTATGGCTTGAGAGTGGCACAGATGCAACAGCCTGGGAACCCCTATAGTATATAATAGGGTAATTCCCAAGTAAACCACCTTCTGAAACAAGATTTTCTTTTAATGAATTAACGGGCAGCAGATGCCAGCAGGAATGCATTTGTCCTTTCAATGCTACTTCATATGTACAGTAAATACACATAAAGCATAATACGCCTCTAAATGTATGTATAAAAACCATATAGCCAGGATTGCTCTTTAGAAATTCAAGAAGCACTATCAGGCAACAAGTAGCATAATCTTTAGTTTAAATAATTCAATACTTTTGAGAATAATTTTTAAGCCGTAACATAAATAGGTTCCGAAATCCTACAACAGAAGTTGGACAAACAGAAACAGCTTCTGCAAAGCTTACGTATTGTACTCCACTTGCCAAAAACATGGTCTATCTCAGGAAATGGTGTGAACTCAGCTAAAGTCCAAATAATTAATATTTTACTATAGGTTCTAACAGACAAGACTGTAATAAGTCATTCTTGCCCATCTATATGCTTAGCATGTGATAGGCCTATTACCCGGCAGAAACTGTCCAGGAGTCTTTTGGCTCAGGCTCCAGATTAACAAAGATCTTGCAAGTGCAGACAAATTCCTGTGGGCGATGAAGAGCTTACACAAATGAGTATTTCAGGGCCATACCAATACGTTATTGCATTTCCAACCCGTCTCACTGCCGGAAGATGCACTGGCTGTACAAAACTAGGAATTCCTGACAACACTCATCTTCACGTGGCTTGACTTCTGCATCCTCCTGAGAGCTACGGCCATGAAATCCAGGGATGACGACTCCTGCAAGACTTAAGGGAGGCAATTAGCACTGCTTGGTCAGCCTTCTGCTACATTTGCCAGGCTAATACTTGCAGTGGAACCTTTCTCAAAGTGCTTAGTTGAACAGAGTTTGGCAAACTGGAGAAACATGCATACCTGTATTTGAATACCAGGCAATTGCATCTCAACACCACTTACTTTCGAGCTCTTTGACGACATGAAATGGCAATCTGGTCTTTTTCATCTTTGCCATTAGTTTTACAACTTTAATCTCGGACACTTACCAATGTAACAGCAGACCTACTAGAAGCATGAGGGACTGCAGCTGCTAAAAGCATGCAAACCAACCGTAATCACAAGCTGTTTCTATAAACAGAGTATGAAAGTCACATATGGCTTCTATGGGCCAGGTGTTCTGGAGGCTATTTTTGAGCGGCACCGAGTCCTGATAACATATTTCCTTAAGTGCTTGTGCAATATGCCAAAAATAAATCCTATCCATCTGATTGTCCCATCCTGTCATGCAGGCATGGGGATGTGAGGATGCTCCTATCTAAAGGCCAAAATCAGCAAACCTGAGTTGAAGCTGTCTGTACATCTAGAGATAGTGTCTGGCCCCTTCCTGCAGGTTGATTTTCACCCATCAGGAGGATGCAGAAGTACCACAGCACACTTCCACAGCTAGACCAACACCTAAGGTAGCTGCGGATGCCGCAGTCTCAGCCACCCACCCTCCCCTCAAGTTTATGCCTAAGCTCAGCTGTTCCTGCGAGCCTCTCATCTCTCCACTGCTGTAAGGACATAGATGGACAGGTAGCATTTATGGGGCGCTCTCCTGTTCTGCAGGGAGGGCTATGGATGAAACCTATGAAATCTGGCTCTGACCATCCCTGCCAGCAAACCCCTGGCAACCCCGCCCTTGTATATTGTTGCCCTCTCCAGCCTGCCCCGGCAGCAGCACCCCTGCGCCCGTCGCCGCGTGACCCTCCCTCAGCGCCGCCGCCATTTTGAGCGGGGTACTCAAAAAGGGCCCGGAGGCGGCACAGCGCCTTAGGGCACGGACGAGACGGGCCTCCTACACCTCCACCTTGGGGAGGAAGCCACAGTCTTCCTCCCCAACACCGTGAGGCTACGATGGAAATGCCTCCTCATCCCTGGGAGCCATTCCAGAAACGGCTCCGCCGGAGCAAGACCCCGCGCACGCGCAGAGCCGCCGCCGGCCGCACCGCGCCACACCCTAGCCGCCGCCCGCGCGCCCCAGGGGAAGGAGGGAGCGGAGGGACTTTGCCCTGGGAGAGCCGCTGTCGTCACAGGGGCGGCGGACCAATGAACGAGCGCGATTAAAATAGCGCAATATAAATAACCGCCCGCGGGCGGCGGTTGGTCCGGCGCGCGGGCGCAGGTGCAGTGGGTGAGGCGGTTCCGGGGCTGTCGGCCTGGCTGGACCCGGTCCCCTCCGCCCCGCCTATCGCGATCCCTGTCACGGCTCCCCGATACCTGCCCGGAGGAGCCGGCTGGGCGCCAGGGGGACGGCGAGCGGGCGGGGTCGCGTCCCCCTCCCTCGGGACGGGCCCGGGGACAGGGTGTGACGCCCTCAGGGCGTTGGTGCCTGGCCTTGTCACTTGAGCTTCCCCCTCAGGGACACGGTGACTCTTGCTGGTTTTACTTCACTTGATGTATGTTCTTTGCTCTTTGAAGCGCTGAGGGTAGCTAGAACAGTGCCATCCCCCCCCCCAAAAAACAAAAAAAAAAACCACACCCAACCTTCTTTCTGGCAGTAGTTTCTTGTGTACGCTCTTAAAACAGCATCTGTTTGAGATTTGAGACTGGCTGTTGCCAGTGAAGGAAATTGGGTGATAAAGCTTATCGTGTGGGCCTACATTCTGCCATTTCTCCTCCATTAGTCTGAAACACCCTGCAGCAGAGAATGGTTTCAGAGGCGTTGCAGGGCCAGGCCCTTTCTGGTTAAGATTCTGCTGGAAAGGTAGAGGCCTGTCCTGCTCAGCATTTCCTGCTCAGGCCTATACTGGCATGCACAATGAATATATAAACTTAAGAGCATCCAACAGTGGAGAAGCAAAGTGAGGTTGTCTTTGTATCCCTCGTCCCTCTGGGGAGGATGAGGATGCATCATACGGACATGAATAGAGAACTGTATTACAAACATGACTGATAATGTAAGCAAATGGTCTTATGTTGGGATTTTTTTTTTTTTGCTTTGTTTTTAGTACATGATCAGGAAGATGTTAAAAATATATCGAGTTTCTGACTATGCTCAAGATTGCAAGTGCTAGAAGTGCAGTGAAGATGCACTTGAAGATGGGGTTTTGCCTGCTAAGACTACACTGGTTTTGTGGACCTGCTCTTGGTATGTGCTGTGCAATTGTGTTACGTGTGTTCTTAGATTACTAACTGCATATACTGCATTGCTACTCTCAATAGATAAGGTATCTGCTGTAGGATCCCCAGGGTTGATGGGGTTTGTTATTTGGTTTTTTTTTGTTCAGTGGTTTGGTTTTGCTCTTTTTTTTGGGGGGGGGGGTGAGACTTTGGTAAGATAATAAAAATTATGCATTTGCTATTTGGGAAGATACCATGTAGTGTACCTTATGTAATTATATATGTATTAGCACAGCTGAATTCTCTAAATATGGAGTTTATTCTCTGTTCTTATAAAGTTGCCACTGGATTCGGGGAGAAGTATTTCCTGAGATACTTATGTAGCGTAAGCAGCGGAGGGAGAAGAAGGATCATCAAATGAAATGATGAGGTTCAAAAGAAGGTACCTCTTCACACAAAACACAATTAAATCTTGGAACTCATTGCTACAGGATGTCGGGGATGTCACAAGTTCAAAAAGCAATTAGGCACGATCATGGAAGAAAAATCCACGCTGGGATGTTCTACCCAAACACCTCAGGAACCCTTTGAGGTGTAAATCTGCATCCTGTGGAAGCCGTTTTGGGGAGCAGCCTCCCCTGTCCTCACGCTGCCATTAGGCAATTCCTGTCGGCTGCTCTAGGAGATAGAGGCATGGACCAGGCGAGAAATGCTGCTGCTCTCACCCAGCGTGGTCATCCCTATGTTTAACCGTCATCTCATTCAACATGTTTTTTTCCACAACCTTTAATCCATCATAAACAGTAATTCCTGCAATGAACTTTTCTGATACCTAAATGCTGTTCCCTTATGCTCTGTATATCTCTGTTCTCTCTTGTCTGGTGCTGTGAGGGGGGAATGGAAGGTGGCTCTTTACCAAGCTGAGCCCTAGTCTGTGCCTGTATTTCCCAGACAGTTATTTGAGATAAATAAACATTAATAATCTGCATTTCTGAAGGCGGCCACAAATCAAAAAGTTTGCTCCTTGTATAAACATCCTAAATGAGAAACCATGGAGCTCCGGTCCTCCTTTGCTGGCAGAATTAGCCAGATGGGCCACTTGAGAAAGCGATTAAAATACCAGCAATACCTGCCTAAAGAGCTGCAAATTCCAGGCTTGGCATCTGCAGCCCTTGTGTTTATTACCCGGGAGCACGAGACCAGACCTTGCAATCCCACTGACGCCCAAGGCTCAGACCGAGGGTGAGATGTCACAGGGGTGGGGGGGCTGCGTGGTGCTGGCCCCCCACTTCTGCCCGGAGCCACGTGTTGGTGCTGTGCCTGCCCCAGTGCCACCCACGCCGGAGACATTCTCCTGCTCTATGTCCACGTGTGGCACGCAGTAGTGCTTTGGCAGAGAGAAGGGGGTGTCTCTGAGGGGCCGTAGAGGGACTTGTGGGCACCTGCTGAGGACCGTGAGCTGATGGCAGGCTCGGAAATTGGAAATGGGGTCAGCTGGGCTTTGCTCTCAGATTTTTCCTTGTAGCAGGGAGATACAGTTACCTTGTGTGGTACAGGTAGCTCCTGTTCCAGCCTTGCTGCCAGAAGGAGATCGGTTCATGATACATCTCCCATTGAAAAGTCAGTTGTCCATGTTTTTGGGCTTTTTCCAAAGACAATCCTAATTTGTGTGTTCAGGAACGGAAGTGCCCTGAGATGATGTGGGGAACAAGACCATTGTATTGAACAATATTGAGCACAGACCTTCAGAAAAAGCTCTAATTCCTTTCCTGTCAAGGCTTGAGAACCACTATAGACTCTCATGCTCATTTTAAACATAATAGAAACCAAATGTATCAGTCCTAGGGTGAGGGAGAAGGGAGGACAACCCGGGGGAAGACCCTTTCCTTAAGGAGAAGTGAGAAGAGGAAGGGCACGTGATTCTGCTGAGGAGTATCTGCTGTTGGATAGGATTTTATCCCAGTGTGTAGTTCTTGGCTCGGAGGCACAACCTCCCAGATATATCAGGATCCAGCTCAGGATGGATGTGGGTAACCCATCAAAAGCCAAGTGATAAACCTGTTGTTCTTCCTGTTTGTCTCACCCATGTTCCTGTTGCTCTGCTGATCTCGCAGGGGTTTGGAGAGAGGCTGCATACATACATAATGAGACACCATGTTCTTACAGAGGTTGACAATGGAAGCCAGTCCTGCTGCCAAGTCACATTTCTTCTATGCTTGTGCCATTTGTGTTGCTGATAACCATGAACACCATGGCTTGAGCAGCATAATGACAATAAAACTGAATTTATTCTTTAGGTGGAGGCCACAGGCCTGGAGAAGATGGGGTAGGTCAATGAGCTCAGTCTTCCAGGATGGCAGCAGGGACTGGACTTCAGTCCAGAAGGTGCTGCAGAACAGTTATTCCACCTGCCCCACACTCAACATTTGTTTATCCCGCCTTGGCTGCACGCCTGTGTGTTACTTCCCAGTAACTTATAACAGACCTCAGACTGGTAGCAGAAGTCCAAAAGTCACAAGTATGAGGTCCCACATGAGGTCAGGGACGCTGGCACTGCGTCCCTGTGGCGGAGGGGTTTTCCAGTCTAAAGTCCCATGCTGCTGTGGCAGTGCGTGATTTTTCTTTCAGAGCCCCACTGCCAGTCCCCAGGTGCCTCCGTCTTAAAAGTTGTTTGAGGTGTGGGCTCTTCTCATGTTCTTTTGGTGAACCAAATGTTTCCTTTGAACCAATTCTCATGAACGTACTGTGAGATAATCAGCTTTTGTTAAGTGCCGGTGGTGTGTTCTGGTCATATCTATGCATGAGTGCTTAGACACAGTAAAAACCCACCTTCTTCCCTGGAAGCTCACACAAAGTCTGTAGAAGAACAGGGAAAAGCTCTCCTGACTCCTTTGAGTTTCAGCTCCTGAACAAGTCCTTATTTTGGTACCCTCTTCATTTTCCTTCAGCTTGCCCTGGCCGTTCCCATGAGTGCTGCTGTGGCCCCGTGCCACCCGTCTGCATGGCCAGGCAGCTCCTGCAGCCCAGCCTGGGGTGTAGGTGTGTTCCCGTGGAGCAGCTCATCAGCTGGACTCTTGTGGGAACCGAAGTCACCAGTGGCTGGGGATGGTCAGGAGGTCTTGTGGTCTAACGGCGTTTGGAGGGCACAAACATTTTCTTGGAGTGGGACAGTACCTGAGAGTCTTTGGAATAGGAAAACTGTCCTAATTGTCTAAAGGGACAGAGGTGCTAATCTGCCACACAGGGTTAAGGAGGGAAGCACGGGAAGAAAGTAAAAATTGTGAATTTTTATATTTTTTATTTTCCAAGAGAAAGACGTGTCTTCATTGGCTAGTATCTCTTCAGACAATGCTGATTTACAGACACGTGTGTAACTTGTTCCTTGAATCTGTCGTTTTCACTAACCAGTGCTAGACAGTGCCTTCCACTTAGGCAGTTTTCCACATGAAAATACATTTATTTAGATTTGTAATTTTTACATTTTCATGAATGACATTTTTCCTCTTCATTTGGTGTGTCAAGCTACTCTTGGAGGGAAATTGCAATTTGAATAAAAATTCAGAAAAGTACAATTTTTATATTGTTTGTTGGAAACAATCTGAGTGGACTTACCAAAGCATATTCTGAATCGGTATTTATTAAACAAAGGTAGTACTAGCTGCATTTGTGGGTTCCGGTGTTAATGATCTGATTGTTTGCAACGACCGTGTTCTTAAGATTTTTAAAATTAGTAGATTTTTATACTTGACTGGAACAGAAAAGTATGTTTCTCGGCTATTTCACTCACAGGCACCCAGCGTCGCATGTGACCTTAGTGGAAGAGACAAGATTTGGGGAAGCCCAAGAAGTAGTGTCACTGCCAGCCTGCTCTCTCTCTGCCTGCAACCCTCTGCCACAAACCCACCACTGACCCCCAAAAGCTCTCTTAGCGCTCTGGTCC
Source organism: Gallinago undulata (assembly GCA_026546715.1). Taxonomy (NCBI): domain Eukaryota; kingdom Metazoa; phylum Chordata; class Aves; order Charadriiformes; family Scolopacidae; genus Gallinago; species Gallinago undulata. The sequence continues at coordinate 56,523,075 of JAOTQQ010000023.1, forward strand.
CAGGTGGCTCCCATGGCAAGTCCATCCTTGGCACTCCATGATGAAGTGTCCGGTGTAAGGACCTTGAGGGCTGCTTTAGCAAATCCTAGTGCTTGTGGGTTTGGCTTTGCCACATCAATAAAATACCCTTCAGAGGCAGCATGTGCATCAGGAAGGATTGAGTTATTGAGGATTGCAGATCAGTGGTGGCCAGCAGTGGATCCTTGGGCTGGGCAAGCGCGGTTCCCAGGCTGGAGCAGTCTCACGTGATGAGTGGTGGGTTGTGCAGTCAGTGACGCTGCCAGGAACCTCAGGCACCAGCTCTGTGAAGAAGTATGTTGGCAGAGGTGGCTGCCCAGCCCCGTGGAGAGCGTGGGCCCGTGAGGATTTTGTCAGGCAGCTTACAGGAGCGTGAAGGTATGGAGTTTTCCTCCAGCCTGAAGACGTTCCCTGGCCACCCCTGCAGCACACAGACCCAAGGGTCAGCTGTAACTCTTGTTTCTGTCAGGAACCCAACTCTTCTACCTCTCAGTCCCAACCAGCTCCCTCCACATATGTCACTTTGTCCCCACTGCACGTTTCTGACACCGCTTTGTGAAAACGTTGTAGTGCAGAAGGAAGGAAATGCAGCAGAACCTGTCCAACCACTGATCTATCTGCTCACAAGATGCGCTCTCTGGGTCAGTGCAGCGCAGTTTTTATTGGCGTTGGAACAAGACAGGCTTCTAAGTGAATCCTGTTGCCATTGCTATCTTTAAGTTAGGGCGAACTTAAATGATTCCTGTTCAGCCAGAGGAACGTGACTGACTGCAGGACACAGCTAACGTCCTTCCACCAGCAAAGAGTCACTTGCAAAAGGTGGCTTGGGGATGGCCATTATAATCTTTTTCTTATAAGCTTGGGTACACCTTATCCATATGAAGAAATATTTTTTATCAAATAAGCATTCCTGGTGCCCGTACTGCTGTTATCATTAACCAAATATTGTATTTAGGGAGGATGGAAGTAGGGTTATGAGTTTTTGACCAAACAGAGCCATTAGCTGTTAACAAAAGAACACAGATTGCACCATATTTCAGGGCTGAAAGAATTGGTTCCCCTATTCTAATACAGTCTGCAAATTTACTGTAAGATAATTTTTACAGTGTAGTATTATCTTCCCAGAATCACAGAATGATACAGGGTTGGAAGGAACCTCTGGAGACCATCTGAAGTCCAACCCTCCTGCCAATTTCTTTTCTTAAGGACAGAGTTTAAAGCATAGATGTGATTTACATGCTTGGATTGTATTTGTAAATTCTAATTAAGTAAAACCAGCAATCTGTCATATGAATGATGCTGCAGGATATCTAAACTTAAGTTCTGACAAAACTTTCCCTAAGTACCCTCTACCTGCATTATAGCAGGTGGAGGGTGAAATCCCAAGCAGCATTAGCTAAAACACCTTAGACTTACCTTATAGCCTGTTGACTATTTTAGACCGTAAGCAAACAATCAAACTCTTCGCATTCTAATTTTTGTAAAAAAATTGTTGTTATGAAATTGAGAGCGTGTCTTTCTAGCTATGACTAACTGTGCTTTCTCTTCTATAGTTGTGCATAGTTCACATCACTTCAGATAAGTGAGGACAGGGACTTCCTGAGCAGCACTTTTAATCTTATATGAACTTCAGATAAGATGTACAAGCTTTCGAATTTCTCTTAAACATGGTCTTGACCTTTCCTAAGCCAATATTTTGAATGATTGCAAAGGATACAATTCATTAATTTTTCTTGTAGCAACTTAAGAACAAAAATAATGTCACAGACAATTTAAATGCAACAATTTAACACTCTCTGAATTTTCCAGCTAATAAAGCACAAAGCAGAAGTGGAAGAAATGAAAATCTTCCAGTTCCCCACTTCCCCCTTGGACAATTTCCAAAACAAATATTCAAGTCAGCATTCGATTGCTTGAATCTTTTCACAAATATCCACAGCAATCCTCTTAATGATGCTAAGTCTCTTGTATAGGTATGACAAGACATCCAGTAATGACGATAATACTGACATATAATATTCCACTAGAGAAGCTAAAACGTTTACAGTTCTCACAAACCACACCTTAATGTCCTTTTAATTTATTTTATTCCAGATAAAGTTAGCCATAATGAGGCTGATATATATGAAGTCATGACAGGAGTCTCCATCATTGTGAAAGCAAAACCAATGTGAGATCTGTGTCCTGTTAACTTCAACGCCTAAACAAAATTTTCACTGCCTTGTGTGTCATCAAAAGAAACTGAGCAATTGTTCTCAGGTACTAGCAGGCAGGTGTAGTGAGCATGGATTATTTTAATTTCAGATGTATAACATAGATTTTGGATACTGTTAGGAATGAATAATAAACAAAAAATATAGCACGGTTTGTTGAATTACTGCAAAGTAAAAAACAGAGGGGCCTACAGAGGAGTATTCCATCTTTACAAAGTGTCCATGGTCTGCTCGCCTGATTTTGACCTCAAACTGTGTGACTACAGACACTCGGTTCAACACATTGAAATCTGCTGGTCCTCAAACCACTTAGTGCATTTTTTGGTGGTTACATCCCATTACTTCTAATTTTCAACTACCTACAGAGACACCTTCCAAGGGGGGGGTTCCATGTCAGCAACAGCTGTCCTGGTTACCACAGGATGTCCTAGCTCGGGATGGAGGGAAGGCAGGGGCTGCCTGTGAGGCTACATGTACAAGTGGTCCAGTGAAAAGCCTGGACGTCCCTTTTGAGGGTATGAGAAGTGGAGCAGGTGCTTGTCTCTTCAGGTGTCATTCCTGACATCCCACTCTCAGACTGGGGTCTAGTCTGCTGCATTAGCACACGTGGCAGGTAATGCTCTGAACCAGAAGAGCTTCAGGAGCAGCAGCCACCACTCTGTTGCCTGCTGAGATGCCTATGCGAAGCTGTCAGGGCAGAAAAGGCAGACGTGACGATAACTTTCCTGTTGTTAGTCATTTCCAGGCACCCTGGAAGTCCTCAGGCCCATCGTGGCTGGATCTGTCCCCTCCACCTGCCTTGGGCAAGGAAGTGAGGGTGGCTGCTGGCCAACTGGCTGTTGCCCTCAGTATCAGCAACTTCAAGCCCCACGATGGATCTCTATAGGAAGAGCCTACCCCTCTGTTTCCTGCTGCAACCATTTTGGAACAAGTCAGAAGGTAGAATTATATTACCATTTCAGTTTTCAGTTTTTTCATAGATTTATAGAATGGTTAGAGTTGGAAGGCACCTTAAAGATCATTGAGTTCCAACCTCCCTGCCATGGGCAGGGACACCTCCCACCAGACCAGGTTGCTCAAAGCCTCATCAGCCTAGGCTTGAACCCCTCCAGGGATGGGGCCTCCATGACTTCTGTTGGCAACCTGTTCCAGTGTCTCACCAGCCTCACAGGAAATAATTTCTTCCTGAGATCTAATCTAAATCTCCCCTCTTTCAGTTTAAAACCATTACCCCTCGCCCTGTCGCTGCACTCCCTGATAAAGAGTCCCTCCCCATCTCTGCTGTAGGCCCTTCAGGTACTGGAAGGCCACTATAATGTCTCCCTGGAGCCTTCTCTTCTCCAGGCTGAACAACCCCAGCTCTCTCAGCCTGTTTTGATTTTGACCTGAAGCTATGGAAAGCCTGTATTTTGGTACCTCGCCAGGCTGCATCAGTGAGCCTTGACGCTGGTCTCCCAGTCACTCCCACGGCTGTACGTTTGGGGAAGTCCAGTCCCCAAGCCTATCTCCATCCAACCTAGGGAGATTCCGGCAAAAATATTACACAACTCAAAATGCATGATAAGCAGGAACAATGCTAGGAAGGGCTTTACACAGAATAAGCTCCCCATGACAAATACGAAATTAATGCCTGCAACGTCAACCACCCGTGGCCATGGTGCAAACTGTGGACAATGGGTGGGTGGGTGTGCAAGCCTCGCTCTGAGGGAAGACTTCAACCACACAGGTGAGTGTGCTTTGCTTTAGTGTGGTCAGTGACATCTGCTGGTAATAGACAGTAAATTCAGTTTTAGTCTTCAAGTCTATATGCCAATTTAAATAGCTAATCCCAATTGAAGTATTTCATAAAGTTGTATTTCCCGAAGTGTAATTCTTTCTGACAAAACCGTATAATGACCGTGTTCCGTGTCAGGAGCAAGGACTAACCAGGACGCTGCCTGTACACAGCATGGTGTATTTTGGTGGTGGGAAATGTTGGAACCAAGGAAGCCACCAAAATTATTTAGTGCACTTGAAAAGCAGTGGAACACCTGTTCTTTATTACTGTTAGCTACTTATAGCTTTTGTAAGTATTTCAAACCTCATAGCCCTTCCAAATCGATGAACATGGCAACAATTTAACTCCCAATTTGAAATACATAATTTGAGTGATAAATAAGACAAATTATAAAGGTGGAGGGACTCAATAAAGAAAATAGGACAATTAAGAGCTGCTTTGAAAAGCTCCATTGGTAATTGATGGGTGGGATTTTGCACAAAAGGAAGGGATTCTCATCAATGGGAGTGAATTTAGCAGTGGGCCACCAGGATGGTCAGGGCTGAAGCACTTGTCCTGTGAGGAGAGGCTGAGGGACCAGGACTGGTTCAGCCTTGGGCTGAGGTGACTTCAGTGGAGCCTGGCAGCGGCCCCCCAGCACCTGTGGGAGGGTCAGCAGGATGACAGACCTCCTGAGCTTCTCTCCAGCCAGGGCCAGGCAATGATCAGCCAAGGCAGCAAATAGAGAAGAACAAAACAGGGGCAGGCTGGTGGTGTGTGTTAGCATGTTTCAACTTCTCTGCGCAGCCCAGATATGGTGTATCTGGTTGTAAAAGCTGTAAGAAATTACATTAATAGGAATGCATTGGAGATACTCATCAAGAGTGTATCCTACAGGAACATTCTAATTGAGATGTTCATTCAATAGTCACATACAACAATTCTTATTAAAGGGAGAGAAAATTCTCTCCTGTCTGAAGACCTACATGAAGAAGTGATCCTTAAGTGTGCATACCAGCACATATATCATAGGCTAGAATACCTAACAGACCAGCTGTAATTATCTGAATGATACCTTAACAAAGAAAATTCAGGGTCCTCATTAAACTGAAAATAAACACAAAGGAAAAAAACACAATTGTAATTCAAAACAAAAATTGCAGCAGGAGGAAAACTATAGGAATGAAAGAAGTGGTTTAGTGTAGGACCACCACAGTGGACATACATTCATCATGTTTTTGTGTTTCTACACAAGACAGATTGTTCAGGTGTTTCAGCTGCAGCCTGTGAAGACTGACTAATAAAAGAGCCTGAATCCTTAGCTTGAATTAGCCTGAAAGACCGGTGATATTTTAATCTATTTCAAAAGCAAGGACATGATTATTGACCTCTGAGGAGGTAAGCCCTTGTTTTGATGAAAAGTGTTGGTCATCTGACGTCTCAGTCAACCACGGCCTACAATTATCTTCTCTTCTTTTATGAATGATGATGAACATACTACTCTGTAGCTCAGGGAGCTCACACAAATGAGTTAAGAGACTGTTGTGGTATACATGTGGCTGTAGACAGGACAAGTTTTTCTGTTCCCACTGGCACAATCAGAGAACAGCACAGCAATGATGGCTGTGTAACACATGAGAAAGAAAAGTTTTATAGCAGAGAAAAGAATTGGTCTTCTTTAACCATTCTGCTTCTGTCAAATGTATTGCATCTCCCAGCATGTATAAAGCCAGCAGAGGGTAATGCAGCATGGCTGACACTTCCATTTTTTCAGCTGAGAATCCATTACTGAGGTCTATGTAGTAGTGGTTTTCCAACGTTAAGCTCCTCTCTAGTGTTTCTTCAACTTCTGCCATCAACCATGGAAGGAATTCTGTCTCAATAGCTGTAAGAATTCATCAGGAAGGAAGAAAAAGTATTTTTTAATTAAGGATGAGTGACAGGATCTTGTGGATCATTTTCATTTGCTGCAGTCATTACAGTATGAACATCATTGCTGGAACACACTTGCTTTGCAAGAGCCACATGAAATCTCCCAGGAGGGGCTGGAATTCTCACCTCCTGACGTTCCCCACCTTTACATCTGGGTCAGGGTCCCACTTATTTCACAGCTTGTCTTTTGGTACTGGAAATGTGGGGTTTTTTCTCTTCTGATTAAGCTTTCAGACAGGCCTGTTTTGCTCTTAGGAAGTCCTACCTTCTCCTCTCTGTATCGCCTGTCCTGCTCTTCCAGGCGCTGTGCTT
>JAOTQQ010000023.1:56548219-56566368 GCA_026546715.1 Gallinago undulata
CTTCTCTTCTCCAGGCTGAACAACCCCAGCTCTCTCAGCCTTTCCTCATAGGAGAGGTGCTCCATCCCTCTGATCATTTTCATTCCAACACATCCATGTCCTTCCTGTGCTGAGGACTCCAGAACTGGACACAGTACTCCAGGTTGGGTCTCAGGAGAGCAGAGTGGAGGGGCAGAATCACCTCCCATGACCTGCTGGCCATGCTTCTTCTGATACAGCCCAGGATGCAGTTGGCTTTCTGGGCTGCCAGTGTGCACCACTGGCTCGTGCTGGATACCTGGGATGAAGCCCTTGCGTGGTGCTTGTAGGTGATTTCATTAAGCAAATGGCTCCCAGTGCATCAGAGTGCACCTGAAATTCTGCAATCTGCAGATGTCATCCTTGTGTTATCTGCTGTGTGTCTCAGAATGGTTCCTAGCCAACTTCTCGGTGTTGCAGACGTTGCACCAGATTAAGAAAGTGGTGTCTGCCCTCCCACGTGCAGCTTGTTTGGGAGTCTGCACTGAGCGGTCCTCGTGGGTTTGAACGGAGGCGGGATGGCAGACAACACTGATGGTTTTATAAGCTGGTCAGAGCTCAAGATACAAGGGAATAAGCTGGGGAGAAAATAGACCTCTGCTTGGGCCAGGATTCTCTGTCACCCACCCTGCAGTGTGTGTCTATTTCCATCACTAGACTGGGGATTTATCCTGATACTGCAAGCCAAGCGATGAACAAACCATGCCCCCACTAAGTAACATATTTTAAGCTCGAGCTGGAGAACTCTCCCGGGCTGGAGAACTCTTCCAAGCTGGAGTCCTGGTGGACAATGTCCTACAGCATCTTAGGAGAACGATGTTTCCCCAAAACATGCTTAACTCCGTGTGCTCTGCAGTGATCACTGCGCGAGCAACACGGGCTGGGTCATGTACTGACCTTTTGTTGAGCAGCTGACTTCAGAAAAGCTTCTGGTAATAATGAGTCAATGTTTATCAAAGAAAAAACCCCTTGCTCTGATAACAGAGACGTGTATGTAATAAGCAATGTCAGTGTTCGTGCCTTTGACTTCCGACTGTCTATTTTAAGGTATTTGTCAAAGGTAGGCAGCAAAAAGGTCCGTGATGGTACAAGCACGGGAACAGCCATTGCATCCACAAACCAGCTCCTCTGCAGGTGTGAAGCAGTGTCACCTACTTGTCGCACAAGCTTCCACATGCAGAAAGGCCACAGGAGTAAATATACCAGTGTTGAACTGGTCTAAACTGGGTGTCAACCAGGAGTAAATACACTGGTGTCATCCCTGGCATTCGAGTCCTCCCCCAGAGCCCAGTGTGCCCACTCCTGTCTTTCACTCTTCCTGGCAGAAGGGCGTTTTCTAGCATCTCACCACAATGCTGCTGCAGCTTCATGGCCACACGTGCCACCACCTTTTCCTGCAGCGAGAGCAAGGTGACTTCTCCCACCACTGCTTTCCTTTTCTCTGCTGGTAACAGCCGAGAGCATCGCTCATCCCCTCTGGGAACCTGCGTTTGCTCTGGTTTATGTGGGGCTGGGGCACCATGGGGGTGGTCTCACCCTTCACAGTGCTCGGTCCCCGACACCCTTAAGGAGCACTTGGTGCCTCCAACTTTGCTCTGCCCTGCACAGTTTGGGCTGGTTCGCACTGATTCGATGAGATCTTGGGTTCTGCCCTCTAGGAAATAAGTCAGTTCCTCCAGCTTTGGCAGCAACACACAAACACACACACACTCTTTCTCCCTTGCCTCCTCTGTGACACCCCAGCAGAAGACTGAGGCCACTTTTCAAGTTAAGTTCTCCCAGGAGAGAAGATCTGCAGACAGAGATACTGGGGCTTGTTTGCCATTTGTGAGCCTTATGGAGCGTTATGCCGCTAACCGCTTTCAGGAGTCAAAATTGAGAGTTAGAGGTGAAAGCTGCTGAAATTCTGGGACCAAGCTTCACTAAAAAGCAGATGGCATTTTAGTCATTCTTTTTCCACTCGGTAAACGGGGGCAAACGTGCAGAAAGTTGTCTGTAAATATATCGCCCTGCTTTGCAACTATCTCAAAAAAAAAAAATGCTGCAAATATGACTTTAACAAGACTGCCATCCCCCAAAGGGCAGTGACCTGCCCTTTATCGACCTCATGTCAACACTTGGCAGCAAGGAGCCACTTCTTGCCTCTGATGCTCCTCTGCTGTGTCACTCTTTCCCAAAATAGCCTCATTCCCTGATGCTCATGCTCACGTTGGGATGGTGGGCGGCCACACAGAGCCCGCTGCCCTGACGCACAGATTTGAGGGATTTGAGCTTTTTAAGAGGCAGGCAGCTCCCCCGTGGGTCTCCAGGAGACAGCTTGCCCACCTCTAATCAAAGCCAGCTTGGCTACTTCTGCAGGTCACCCAGGAGCCCAGCTGGGCTCACCCAGGGCAGTCTCCTCTCCCCCTCTGTTAGAGAGTCAGAGCGTGGAGGTCTGTGTCCAACCCAGCTGCTCCGGGGGCCTTTTGTAGTCAGTGGGGAGAAGTGGACACTTCTGGGAAAGGACATGGCTCCTCTTCTCCCAAAGCCAGCAGGAGAGGAGGGGAAGGAAGACTGGTGCCCTGCAAGCGCCCATGTCTCCCCACTGCCTGTAAAAGTTGCTCGGGGTGAGCAGCCCACATGCTGGTGCTGGGGTTGCCCGAATTTGGGCAGACACCCACCGGGGTGCCTTGGCTGGTGGCCCCAGGGTTTGCCTACAGTACCCGGCCAGCTCTGCTGGGCTTGGAGCCTTGGCATTCAAGGAGAAATTTGTCAGTATCCAGGAGGTGGGAGCACAAACAGACTTTATCCTCTTCCCGTGCACGCTTTGTAGCATCGACTCCTTTAAATGCTCAAGACCCTCACCTTTTGGGGAGCTTGGCCGAGTGATGGAAGCTGATAACAAACTCTTTCTCATTTTCAGCCCCTGAAGACCATTCCTCCCCGCCGGTGCTCAGCGCCATCGCTCTTATTCAGCAAAGGCTTGAGCAAGCCGTGGTTGCCTTCAGCCAGGTACGTCCATCGTGTTCCGTACGCAGGTGTGTAACCGCCAGGAGCAAGGAGATATACCTTGGCTTGTGCACGCACGTACCGAATGGTGGTGTCCTGCAGAAGAGGACCCCAGGCGAGTTGTAGATGGGGGAGCGTGCAAATGGTGCCCCGGGGCAGCTGAGCTGGCAGCGTTGTGGGTGCAGAGTGGGGCGCTGCTGTTATAAAGGGGGGATGGAGGGGAGAGGTGGTGGGCAGAACACCTCCTGGCATTGCCCCCCAGCCGCTCTTCTCGCCCTCCCACCAGACCTTTGTGAGCCCAGCAGGAGCTCAGCCTCTTCCTCCCATCTCTCCCACCCCATGGCAAGGGCTGCCAGCGCTGGCTCCTTGTTCATATTAGTTTCTGCCTATGCTGCTGAGGAGCCTCTGTTGGCAGTTTCCCCTGCAGGGCATTTCAATTCTTTGCTTTCCAGCTGCTTTTTTTTCCTTTCTTTTTGCATAGCAAAGCCTTTAAAACAGGCAGAAGAGCTGGCTGCGATAGCATTTACTGCCTTATTTTGCTGCAGGTCGTGGCTTGCCTACCCAAACTGCTGGGAAATTTCTGCTGACATTCCGGGCAGTGCCTCTTTCCTTCCATCATTAAACTGATTTCCAATAAGCAGAGAAACACCATCGTATGAGAAGCAGCTACTCCACAGCGATGCCCTGGCTCATGTTGTATCCTCTAATAAACCGGTCCCATGCTAACTGGGCATGGTGGTGTTGCAATTAGGCTCGTTATGTGTTTAAAAAAAAAAAAAAAAAAAAGCTTAGAGAGGAAAGGCAGGAAGGGCAACAGTATCTTGGGTTTTCAGGCAGCAAAAATCTGAGTCCCTGAGCATTCCTTGCTTGCAGAATGGGGCAAATTGTGCTGTATGAGCACTTGCAGTTAATTATTCTTCAGTTATGTCTCTTCGCAGTGAGCATGGTTTTTTGCATTCAATTCTTGACATGAACATCAGGAGCTGTCAGACTGTGAGAAAGGCTGAATTTAGCACATTTTCCTTTCACCAGAAACATTCCTGATTGAAGTCTGCCTAACTGGCTCGGTGTGACACCTCCTGGTTTGCCATATGGCTCCATCTCAGAGCCTGGAATTATCCTACAGCCTGGGGACAGGTGGAACTCAAATACTGAAGAAGTGCCCAAGACTCACTACTCTGTTTCCTTTGATGCCATAATTTACTAGGTGTTACAAGTGAAAAATACTATCACCACCCTCTCCCTCTCCCCCCCCCCCCCCCCAGCCGTATAAACTCCAGGAACTCGAGCCTGCAGGAAAAAGGGCTGTTGATGTCTCCATAGGAAGGAGACAGCAGCATCCCTGTGTTCTCTGGTGGTGGGTCCAGCCTCTGGCTTTGGCTTTTAGACCCCTGCCTGTGAGAACAGACCCAGCTCGGCAGGAAAGTGGTCCCATGTGCCTCATTCCCCCTTCATGCACAATAGGGGTCCTTCCTCTCATTTCTGCAGGAGGCAGCATTTACCAAGAGCACAGTGCACTCCTGGTGGTGTAATCCACTAATTTGCTAATTTGCAGCTGGTGCCAACAGCTAATTTGCCCATGGCCTGGGTGTATGGAGGAGGGAGGTGTGCTCTGACAGTCTCCCCTATTTTAATATCCCCCTACAAAGCCAGTTTAAGGTATCTCAGCGGGACATGATACAGCTGCTCCTATGATGGGAAAAGGGAGGGAGAGGGCAGGCAGCAGAACTGGGCAAAAATTAGCCCTTGGGAGCTCGGTTTGTGCTTTAGGCGGTGAGCTGGGGAAGGACAGAGAAGAGAGAACCTCCAAGCAGCAGTTCAGCAGGAGCCTTGCCCCATGCCTTGCCCCTGCAGCCAGCCCAGATGTCCAAGGAGCATCGCCGTCTGGGCAGGAGAGCTGTGGTGGTTTTCATACCCTCAGCAGCTTGCTCCCCTGGGTGACTGCCTGCTTTGCCTGTCTCTTGAACTGGTGCTAATCCCACCAACTAGCCAAGGCAGAGCCTCAGCTGCTTCACCAGCACCTGCCTCACAACACTAATGGCCACAAAGGCCTTGGACAACCTCACAGGAACACATGGGGTCAGAAGGGACCTCTGGAGATCATCTAGTCCAACCCCCTGACAAAGCAGGTCCACCCAGAGCAGCTTGCACAGGAACTTGCGCAGGCAGGTTTTGAATGTCTCCAGAGACAGAGACTCCACCACCTCCCTGGGCAGCCTGTTCCAGGGCTCTGCTACCCTCAAAGTAAAGAAGTTCCTCCTCATGCTTAGGTGGAACTTCTTATATTCAAGTCTGTGCCCATTTCCTCTTGTCCTATCCCTGGGCATCACTGAAAAAAGACTGGCCCCATCCTCTTGACACTCACCCTTTAAGTATTTATAAGCATTGATAAGATCTCCCCTCAGCCTTCTCTTCTCCAGACTAAAAAGACCCAAGTCCCTCAGCCTTTCCTCATAAAGGAGATGCTCCAGGCCCCTTATCATCTTTGTAGCCCTCTGCTGTAGCCTCTCTAGCAGTTCCCTGTCCTTCTTGAACTGGGGAGCCCAGAACTGGACACAGTACTCCAGATAGGGCCTTACCAAATCACCTTATTTCGTGAAAGGAAATATCATTTCCATGGAATACATTTGGGTCAATGAATACACAAAACCTCTGAGGCGCAGAAGAGGGTTGTGTGAAAGTCAACTTAAACCCAGCTTCCTTTGTGCCACAAACACAAAATCCCTCCCCAAGTCCTCCCAGCCCTTCTGGACAGGCCACTGGTGGCTTTACTGTGACAGGACACAACAGAGAAGGTCAACAAAGCCCTGTGCTTCGGAAGGAGCTTTTTGTTTACGATCAGCACAAACTAATTCACCTTTAAATGAAAAATGTTTTTTGTATTCCAAAAAATGTTGCCTTCTTGGGCAACACTCCAGATGTGCTGCCTGCAGACATGGCCTAGAGCCTCTGTACCTACAGAAGCATAAATAGAAAGGTCTCTATTGCGCAGGAAAATTGTCGCAGGTTGAAATTATCACAAGAAACCCACCTTCACAGAGCTGTCACCTCTCAGGATTCGGATCAGTCACAAATGGAATATGTCCTGAATGTTTCCGAGGAGGTAGTGAGCTATACAAATACCATGGAGCGCTTACTGGAGCATTACCCTTCCTAGTTACTAAACAGCAATGATGAATTTCAAGTGGAGGCAAAAGTCTTTGTGATCTGGTTGCCAAACCCGTCAACCAGCCAGTCCTGACTGTTCTCAATCTAAATGGTGATTTTTTCGCTTTCTCCTACAGACATTCACAAACTACCTGCAGGTGATTGTAGTAACTGAACCATAAGTCATTTCCAGAAAATGGATGACTTTATTCATCTTGCAGATTCAACTGCTTGGAGATTAGGCTCCTTCAGCTGTCAGACCAATTCCTGGTTGCAGTACCGTGCAGGAGACTCTCTAATCAAGTAGCGCAGACCCAGATGTCAACTGAGGAGTTAGCTCATGAGATAAAGTCACTGCAGTGTCTGGTTTCTGGACCTACTGAGCCATTATCAGTAGCACTAGGAAAAGATAACCTAAGCATAATCCCACGCTTACTTTCTGGTTATTAGCCAACATACCAATCAGAAATCCTTTGGATTTGTGTTGGAAAACTATCAGTCACAAACTTCAAAAATTAAGTAGGGCATACCTTTTGTTTTAAAACACACAGCAGACAGAGACCCTGAAGGAACTTGCTTCTTGGGCTGTTGTCTAGGGACATTTCCTAAGAGTTGATATTTATTTTAGTACCAGGCATCTTCTCTACCTCTGAGGCTGAGTTTGCATGCTGCTCATTAGGTACTAATTTCATTACCTGCTCCTGGCAGGGAAGAAATTAAACAGGGCACATCCTCTTCAAACATTTATGGGGGTGGGATTCCTACTCCAAAGGTTTTTCATTGGGTTTTCCACTGATGTAGTGCTGGAGAGTTCAGTGGACCCAGAACAATTCTTGCCATGCCTGCAGATGCAATTGCAGAAGATGAGAGGAGCAGAGAACTGAAGATGTCACTCAACTGGGCTTTCAGTAGAGTAAGGCAAGTCTGACCTGCAGCTTTCACTGTGATGCTGGGAAAGCAATTTAATTAACCACTGTCTTGATTGCCAGCCTGATAGGGAAGCTAGCACTGCGTTATCATGCAGATGGAAACATCTGTTCAGAGGGGCTTCACACTGATAGAATAAGGAGTTGGGGAGCTTGGGCTCTGTGTGATCTTTTCTGTGTTGTCCTGGCTCCTTCCCCTGCCCAGGCAGCCAGGTCCAAGCAGGGAGGCACAACATGTGCTGAACTCTCCTACAGAGATGCTGGATCCCATCCCAACAATGAAGATCTGATTCCTGTCATCATGCAACCACATTTAGTCATCTTTTTAATTTATTTTTATTTTCTCAGTGGTGTGACAGGCTTGCCTTGCCAAGCTAAGAAAGCCCAGGGAAATATCTGCAGAGATGCAGAGTGGGTGAGTCATGCAGCATCTGGAAGCTGATGGCAGAGACCCTTGTGTGGAAGGCTGTGGTTAAAGGAGGTGGGAGGGTTTCTTGCCGGCCACAGGACTAAGTGGGCAGGTGCAGATGAGTCAAGTGAAGGTTGCTGCAAAATAAGATCTCAGAAGGTGAAGTCAGGGGGGTTGCTGGTAACACTAGGGAGTTTTATGGGTCAGCTTGAAGCTTCAATTTCCTTTCTATACCCTCCCACTACTTCTTGACAACTGTGCTGTTCCTGCCCTTCACTTTTTCTCTAAATTCACTTTTACTGCCTTCTTCCACTCTTCATCCTTTGTGTGCTTATACTAGCTACATGCTTTAGCTCCCTTGTTTAACTGGTGATGATAGCACTGCGAGTTTTCTTTTATAGGCTGTCTGATGGGAAAATAGTGAGTTAAAAAAAACACAACCATTGTAGCACCAGCCATATGGTAGCATGGTGGGTAGGGTACTGCCTTTCAAGGGAAGAGTGGGCATCCCCATTTTGCTCTGGTCCAGATGACCTGTACCATTTTCAGCATGACATTTCACCTCTCTGCACCATGAGTCCCCATCTATAACACGGGGTTAATCGTGCTGCCTTTCCTCATAGGGATATGGGGAGGAAAGGAGTAGTTAACAACGAGGAGGCACTCAACACAGCGATGGGGCTGATTCATTCAGAGGTAGGCTGAGACAGTCAGGAACTGCAGAAACCTGGAGCAAACCCAAAAAATGAAGTATTTTTAGGGTAAGGCTTGTCCCTTTATTAACCATTAGCATAACAGGACTCTAATCCCTGCAGGCATCCCTCTTTTTTTTTTTTTTTCATAATGCAAATAATAACTGAAAGTACTTCCTATTAATTGAGAGCAGTTTACTTGAAAAAGAGTTTTGTGAAAACAGGCCTATTTATAAACACAGAAGTCACATAATCAGCTTCTTGTGCGGGTTGGTTCAAAGCAGTTCATAGAAACCGTTCTGATGAGAAACTCAGAGGTTGGCTGACATTATTATAGAAGCTGTCTGCTTTCTTTGGAAATGTTACCTTTTTTTTTGAAAAAAAAAAAAGCAACCCACTAAAAATATCACCCAAACTTAAAAGCTGCTCAATGGGAAAAATATGTCACAGTTGTTGGTAGAGACCTTAAAACTTTCATTTTACCTGTTTTCATGTGAGTTTCTGCGTGAGTTGCCTTTGTGCTTTTGATAAATTACGGTCTCGTGAAAGTTGCAATCCAAATTTGTTCAATGAGCGCCAAAAGCATGGTTTTCACACCAGGAAAGCTAAGCATGTTTGCAAGCAGCATCTACCTGCCACTCATTGATGTCACTGCACACACACATGTGGCTCCAAGACCAGTCACTAGGGTCTGTGATCGGATGTATTTGATGGGGGGAAAGGGGAGCCGAGGCATCTCCTGGACAGGGTTTAGCCCATGGCAGGACAGCCTGCAGAGCTCACACATGATGAGAGATGTGTCCAGGTTGTCCCCAGATGCAGATGCATCAGGGTGTCCATGCAGCTTTAAAATGGCTGAAGGGACCTCAGCTGTTACTGCCCTGTTCCTACTTATCACCGTTCCCCGTCTGGGTGGGAGATCACAGGTCTGGTACTGAGTCTGCTACTTCTGTCTTATGGTGCTGAGTGATGGGGCTGGAACTAAGCTGGAGAGTTTCCCCTGGAGAAAACCTGGGAGCACTCAAGCACCTTGCTTCTTTTTCACCTGCAGGCTGGTGGGAGTAGGATGCTCATCGGGTGGGCAGTGAGAAGCAGCATCCAGCTGCTTCAGCCAGATGCTGAACTGTACAGTTATTCCACACAGGACAGAGCCTGTGCTTCCACCAACGCACCTTGTTTGAAGCAGTAAAATTTGTATTATGTGTCCAAGCCTCAGTTTTAACCAGCTTACCTCTGAACAGGTAATCATTTCATTTTATTTCTAAAATACACTCTCAGGGAAGACAGAAAGGGTTTTCCTGACCTTTCTGCGTTCCCAGCTATTCCCACACACAGCTATTCCCATCCACGTGCCACAAGAAATGTGGAGGGGCAAGTGCAATGTTGCCACTGGACACCTCTAGGACTTGGCGGAGTCCAGCAGTTCTGCAGACACCTGGACAAACTTCATCCAGAGACAGAGTGCTGCAGTGCTCATGGGATGCTTTTAGAATAGAGAATTCTGTGAGGCTTTTCTTTAAAAAAAAAAAAAAGTTGTACCAAGAAAAGAGAGCTTGTAAAAGACCTTAGAGGGGTGGGGGATTCCGTGCTATGGTCCTGTCAAAAGACTGGTCTGAGAAGAGATAGCCTCAAACCGAGAGATGCGCTGACGAAAATCGGGAGCATCACAGCGCAGGTCTTGGCAAGGACTAATTAACACCCATGACAGCTTACATCCTGTCTGCTGGTGGAAAGGAAACATGCCGTAGGCGTCCCGAGGCTGACATTCGTGCCTGACATTTCCCCCGTGCTGCCGCCGGCGCGGTGGGCCGCGCAGCCTGCAGTGGGATGGCACACAGACCTCCCGCACCCTGGGGGCAGGGGGACACCCGGCTGGGGCAGGGGGGCTCCGGGGAGCAGTATTGCTCTGATGGCGGTCACAGGTTGACTTATGGGGGGGAATGACACCCTCCCTACTGATGCCACCCCCTAGTTCACGGCTGTCCCTTCCGCCTCAGCAGTTTTCTGCATGGCGTTTGCTGCTGCATTTGGAGATCTTGGAAAGGTGGGTGCAGCCCATTAACAGGCAGGAGGACTGGTGCCCCCCAGCCTGCCAGGAGTGCTGGTAGCCCTGGTCATTGCTGGTGATGCCTCCAGGGCCTCCAGCCAGGACTCCCCCTCCTCCAGGGGCAGGAGGCAGCCCACAGAGTTCTGAGGGCCCATCTGGAGCACTGTGTCCAGTTCTGGGCTCCCCAGTTCAAGAAGGACAGGGAACTGCTAGAGAGGCTACAGCAGAGGGCTACAAAGATGATAAGGGGCCTGGAGCATCTCCTTTATGAGGAAAGGCTGAGGGACTTGGGTCTTTTTAGTCTGGAGAAGAGAAGGCTGAGGGGAGATCTTATCAATGCTTATAAATACTTAAAGGGTGAGTGTCAAGAGGATGGGGCCAGTCTTTTTTCAGTGGTGCCCAGGGAGAGGACAAGAGGAAATGGGCACAAACTTGAGTATAAGAAGTTCCACCTAAACATGAGGAGGAACTTCTTTCCACTGAGGGTGGCAGAGCCCTGGAAGAGGCTGCTCAGAGAGGTGATGGAGCCTCCATCTCTGGAGACATTCAAAACCCACCTGGACAAGTTCCTGTGCGACCTACTCTAGGTGGACCTGCTCTGGCAGGGGGCTTAGGCTAGATGTTCTCCAGAAGTCCCTTCCGACCCCATGTGATTCTGTGATTCTGCCCTTGGCTCTCTGGGGCACCATGTCTTCTAGAAAATGCGGTGCTCTCAGGGACTTTCCCCATCACTGTTATGGGATTGTCCCTGTCAGAAACTGTTCAGGTGTTCCCAGCATGGCTCTGCCCAGGCCATCTGTAGGAGAACCTTGCCAGCAGCTCCCTGGCACTGTCTGGAAACTGGCACGAGCTGGCTGTCTCCAGCAGGCTGCTTGGACAAGGCCTCCCTACTTGGCAGGGTGGTAGCCTTGGACAGCAAGGACATGGGCTGCCCCGTGCCAGGTCTCCCCAGAGCCAGGCCCATGGAATGTGCCAACATTGCCGTGGCCTATGTTTGGCATCTCCCCAGTCACCAGGTGAGGACACTATGAAGGACTATTCTCTGCCCTGAGCCCAGGACATGGGCAGGACCCAGCCATGCCAGCAGTGCACCCCTGGTCTCTTCAGCTCCCTTCCCCACTCAGCAAGCCCACTTTCCCCCTGTTGGTTTCATAGATCAGACCTCAGTGCGAGATTCCCTGGTGCTACGAGAGCATTGGGAGGCTCCATCCACAATAACAGCACGATCTGCCTCTTCTGTCTGGGGCTGCCCTGTGTAGCACCTCAGCCCTTGAGAGGGTTTCACAGGATGCTCCTTGAGCAACTTTGGCCTGTGGCTGCTTTTGGGACATGCAGGACAACCCCAGCTTCCCCACAGACACTGAAGACTTTCACCTTGGTCACCCACAGTGCTCTCCCCAGTAGGGGTGGAAGGTTTCTTACCGAGCACGAAGGCAAAGCAGTTTCCTCTCAGAAAGAGACACCACAGGAACTCTGTGACTTTCCTCTGCATGCAAAGCACTAGCAGCTGCCACTTTCCATGGCAGCCAGGCACCCTGTCCTGTCCTGCCCTGCCAGCTCTCCTCGTGGTGGCTCCCATCACCTCGGCCAGCCCATGGAGAAAAGATCAGGGGAAGGTGCCAAAGGTTGGGCAGAAGAAGACCTGTGGGAAAGAAACCAGGCAAAAGGAGTGGGAGCAAGTGAGAAAGTGTCTCCTCTCCTCAGCTTGGCAGGAGGTCGCCAGCCCTGTGCTCACGATGGGTTGTCACCATGGCTGGGTGAGCAGGGGTTCTACTAACAACAACGCAGAAAATGCATGTCCGGCCCAGGGAGGAGCATTTCAAAGCCACAAATCGCACCACAGAGAAGAAGGGAAAAAGGAGGAGTTCCCTATGAGGCCCTCCAGTTCAGGCAGGGAAGTGCAAATTCCAGGTGAGGGAATCTGAGGTGAAGATGGGAGAGATGATTTGTCTTTTTCCCTAGTTGGGGGGTGCCTGTACCCCAAGCCCTGACTGTGCAGACCCCTGTGCAGGTGGTGATCACGTTGCCAGCCCAAGTTCAGTGGGGAGCAGCAGCCCCTTGGGAGTCTCAGACCCACACCCAGCCACCTTCCTTCATTTTGATGTCTCCTTGGCTCCAGGGCTGCTGGGTCAAGTAATCACAAACACAGAAGTCTCTTTTTCTAAAGCATCTTGAGAGCTTGGATCGCTTTTGCACTTGCGATTTAGTGGTGGCAGCCTATAGGCCTTTTGGGGAGGATGTCCTTGGCCCTCTCCACCACACTCCTCTTCCCTGCATCCATCTAGCCCTGCTTTGGGTGTCTTTGTTCTTCATCACCCTCTCCCAGGGAGCCTCTTTTCCCACCCTTGCCCCTCATCACTCTGTTGTGTCTGGGGGACAACCTGCTGGTTCCTGGTCTTCAGGGCCCTCCCCAGCCTTGTGTGAGCCCCAAGGACAACTGGAAAAGCAAATCTGTGCACCTGCTGGCAGTGGTCTCGAAGGTGAGCTCCTCTGACCTATAAGCACTAGGAGGACATTGCTCATCTGCACAGGCCCACTTCAGCGCCCAGGGCTGACCCGGGTGGGACTCCAAGCTAAAGGCATAGCAAATCCGGGCTAGATGTTTCAGGCTTAGGAAGGTTTGGCATTTTCCTTTTCCACAGGAAACTCCCTTCATCCTCCTTGGCATCCTCCCGGGGAAGAATACTGAGATTTATGGGTGAATGAAAGCAGCAAAGAGCTGGGTCCCATTACTACCCCAAAGTGAGTGTACTTGGCGTGTACTTGTGCAGCCCACTTGGGCCAGTGTTGACGGGCACCTTTGAGAGCAGGAGAAACAAGAGATGGAGGGCTGCAGGGCCCTCACAACACTATGATAAGCCCCAGGGCCAAGTAACTCTCATCCTCCTCTTGCTCACATGTGCCTGGGGCAGTGCCCCTTCCCTGACAGAGAGCCTTCAGTGCTCAATGAAACTAGAAGATCCGGGCAAGTCTCACCTCAGCAGGGTGAGACACCTCAGCAGGCTTGTTTGGAGGCCAGCTTCAGAGGGTGCTATGGTGTCAGCCCATATGGGCCATTTCAGCCACCAGCATGAATGGGAGCAGAGGGTTTTTCTGCCCATTCCCCATCTGTGCTCTCACATTTTAAGCCCAGTCACGCTGTTATCCAGTGCCTCCACTGCCAGGGAACCTCCTGCTAGCCAAGCCCAGGAGCACTTAGCACCTACAGTCAGCCAAGCACGGGTGCCTGGAGCCTCACATAGCTGTGAGAGACCCCAGAAGGTCTCTGTCCTTAAGAAAACCAGGGTTAAAATGGGTAAACACGATCACACAGCTGTCACTGCACGACGCCTACTACTCCTACTCTTTCTCCCATCCCCACATCACTTCCCACAAACAGCACCTTTGACTTCAGTCTCCACAAAGCTGGTTAGTAGTTAAATGTCAAGCCAAGCTGCAAAACCCTCACAATTCTGAGCTCCCTGGTGCCGTGCAGCTGGTACCTTCGGGAGGAAGCAACACATACCCTGTAGGTGGGTGTGATCCTCTCGTTGCACAAGAGGAGGGCGTTACTGGGGTATCGCTGGTGTTTCTCATTCCACACGTGGTCCTGTCACCTGCTCTGCAGAGGAAAAGGCGTGCAGCCAGTCGTGAGCCAGATGGGGAACAACCAGATGAAGCTGCAGGTGTCTGACATAGGAGAACCTTCATGCCTCCCGAAGCAAGTGTCAACAGGCCACCCAAGCCAACACAAGATGCTGGTGTACTGCAGATTGGCCTGTGCATTAGGGTTTTTATATGGAAGCACAACCCAACTTCTGGACCTGCTACATCCTCAGACACCAACCTTGTCTCCTCTCTTGTCCCAGGCAGCAGTCACATCCAGCTGCCCACTGCTAAGAATCTGTGGCAGGCTCCTAGCCTCTGATTACGTCTTCTAAGAGTCAGGCATTGAAGGAACAAGGGTGAAGCCACAGTGGTTTTTCTGCTCCACAGGAATTGGTGGATTAATGATGGGGATTAATGCCATTTGCTTTAATGTCAGAATGAAGTCCTTCCTACTGGTCAGGAAAAGGAATTTTAGCCAAACTCATTGCATCTGCTTCTTACTGAACAACATAATCAACACAGATAATATAAATACTGTCAGTTATAGTTTTTCTAAGCCTCCTGTATCCAGCCTGACCCCACAAAAGTCGTTGAGGAAGATGCCTTATCCCTGTCCTCACTATGTATCAACTGTATGCAAGCCCTTTGCTTCTTAGAAATGCTCTTGATCCAAATGACTTGTCTCTTCTCTGAGTTGACCTCTGCAGATCCATTTACAGGAAATTTGTCAAAGTTCTATCTGGGTATGAGTTTGGGTCCCCTTCAGACTTTCAGCTGTTTGTTAACAAGACAACTATTTGCAAGGAAGTTTTTATATACTCAAAGCCTGATGTGACCTTTGGGTGTATCAAAACCAATTAGCAGAAGCAAGGACATTAATTTTACCTGAAGTGTTTGAAACACTGGAATTGAAGGACTGTCGACATGCTGATGTCTGTATTTTTTAAACCTAATGAAACCTAAAAACTGCTAGAGGTTTTGAGAAAGCTCTGCAGTGCAAATCTGAAGGATATCAGCCCAGATAGATTACTACAAGGAGGATTAGGAGATGACTCGGAGCATGTGTGTGGATTCATTCATGTAGAGGAAACAGCTGCCACAAGGAACTCTTGAAAGTAGTAGAAATAGGCGTTAGTAGAATTGGTAGCTCTACAAGCTGGGAAAAATAAAATGTGGAAATAAACACACTGTTAACAAGCAATTGTGAAAGTTTGAACCACAGGGGGAAAAAAAAATCAAGATAAATTGCAGTGTTTCTGCTGAGATCTCTGGGTCAAAAGGAAGAGCCGGGGGGGGGGGGGACACGGGACACATGACTGTATGTGTTAACTAAAAGCAAAGTATTTTAGTCAGACACACATTGCTGGCTGGGCTCACTCCAAGACTAATCAACTGAAATTCTAGTGTGGACATGCAGCCAGACTAGATGATTTCGTGGACTCTTTCCTAGCTTGGAGTAGTGGATGAATCTATGTGTCCATGTTACTGGTTTTCCTAAGGAAAAAAGAAAAAAAAAAACCCTCTTCTACTTATCTTCCCTCCTCCTGCAGTCATCACCTGAGCACAGTTTCCATCAGCTTCATCAAAGCATTGTTCACATAATCCTGTGAGGCCAAGGCCAAATCTCACCCTTGGCCCTTCTCCTGGCTCAGATCATCATTAGATGACTCCCATGTGCTTCATTGCTTCACTGCCTCATTGCAAAGTAAGGGCTCAATTGCAAGATATGAAAAGAATAACCATCTAAAAGGGACCAGAGGCATCTCAAGAGACAACTCCTCACTTTCCTGGGCAAGCAGCAACATTTAACTACAGCCAGCCATGCTTTGCTTTTACCCACAGTTGTAAAGTTGGCCCCATGGTGGCCTTGGATCACAGCCTCCCAGAAACCCAGCGATGAGCATCCATCTCCCTTGGCTAGCAGCAGTAACCCTGCTTCTACACAAGAAAATGTGTACACTGATTATGTCTCACAAATATCAAGTCAAGAGGATTTTCTTACTTCTTAAGAATTTATCTTTTTTTTTTTTCATATAATATCTAAAAATAATCCCAGAAACCCCCCTACCTTAAGTGTTTTTTTTGAAAAATAACAAAAAAACCCAAGAAACTCTCCAGTCAGTTATAAACAGATGATGGGAAAATCCTGCACTTGACTAATTGTAATACTGCGGCCGGGCTTGGTCTTCGGGGATTTCTCAAAGTTCAACTTCTGTATGAGTGAGCTCAGAGCCAAACTGAAAGCGAAAATCTGGGCTGTGCCTGGAGCCCTGCTGAGCCAACCACAGGTGAAGCGGGTAAATCTGCGACTTCACTTTTACTGACCTGCACCAAACAAAACAAACAGGTCTTTTCGGTGCTGGCTTGAAGAAGAAGTTGGAAAGGAACTCGATTTCCTAAGAACAGCCGCTCAAAATCTATTTTTGGAAGGCTGATGGGGGACTTCCTTGCTGAAAGTGGAAGAAGCACAAGAAGTTGACTCACATTTCAAATAGTTGGCTTTCAGCTGAGGAAATCTTACCTTTTTCAGTGATAGCATTTTATATCCAGTTAAACTTTTCATTGTGCAGAAGTCATGTCCAAAGCAGTTTCAATCTTCTCTTCATTTTGCAAAGAGATGAATGTAACCTGTTTTTCCTTAGCATTTTACCACTTTGACCCCGACAGGGGCTCCCTGTGGAGCTGGCTGGGGGAAGCAGCCTCAGCTGCCCCATCAGCTCCCTGCTCACTAACCCAAACCCTGCACAGGGGCACGTCACTGCCCCCATCCTCACCCCAGGGAAATCCTCCCACATCCTGACTTCAGAGAGCCTACTCATGGCAGATCTCGCCAAGCAATTATGTTTAGGTTATAAAATTATTTCCGGGGAAAAGTGGTAACAGGTTCTTTGGTTGAAAAGGATTACCGGATCCCTTCAAACTGGTAACCTTCTCCTCGCACGGATCCCAGGTACCTGCTGTGTCCATGCTATAACCTGCTTGGGCAGAAACCTGGTCCTTCTTGCCCAGGTAGGGCAAACCTATGGTGCCCTGATTTGGTTGAGCCCCAGGCACTGTGCTTTAATAAGCAAGGTTAATAATCATCATGCTAATGGCTAGATGATCAACAGCATCAGAGTTAGTCAAGCGTGCCCACCCCCGAACCCCAAACCCAGCCTCTCTTTATAGATATATATATATAGATAACATACTGACACAGTGACCTTTCCTTATCAAAACAGTCAATTGACGGTTTATCTAGCACTTAAGTGTTCATCACTGGTTTTCAAATCAACCATCTGATGTTTCCTGATTCATATATATGAAAGGCACAAGCTTTCACTTCAGGAGAGTGACTTAGACAAAGCTTGTGCTCATCTTGAGGAGGTCATTGATACCCACTGCTCTTCCACGCCAGTGTTCACAACCAGCAGCTCTCCTTCTCCTCCAGCTCCACTTTTCTACTTGGACTTCTCCATTCAGACCCTGGTAGTACAGTCTCTGGTTCAGATGCTATCTAATGAGCAGATCCTTCAAAACAAATGGAGGTGAGAGAGCCACCAACTCTGCTTATTTTAAAGAAACTCCAAAATGTAATCATTCCAGAGGATACTAAAGGCAGAAGGGGAGTTTCCTTGTACAGGCTTGGTCTGAGGGGGGGCTGCACAGCTACAGGGGGAGTCCATGACACAACCTTTAAATACATTGAATCTGCTTCTCAGATCATAAATGTTCCTCTGGACTCTGCTGGGTAAAGTGCTCATTTCAGGGCTCCAGCTCTTGGTTTTTTGCAAGTCTTGCAACCGGAGGAAAATGGAGGAGGCTGGGCACTCTGAGGGGAGCTGTGCTTCTTAAGCCCTTTATCCTCACAAAAATGCATCTGGAGTCAAATCGACCATGCAGGCCATTATGGAGAAAATGCTGCCACTCCAAACTGGTCCCAGCTGGACCTGTTGCAATCTAGTATGTCAACAGAGCCTGGATAGCCACTTTTAGCAAAGTGATTTGCCCAGTGGACCAGGACAACTCTTTTGTAGCAGTAGGAGAGGATTCCTGAACCCTAGAAGACACAGAATGGGTTATGAAGTATGATGATCCCTGCTATCTGATGTCCAGCTTTCGGTTGGGTTTTGGGGTTGTTTTTTCCCCCTGCTCTGTGTGCATCCACTTCAACTCTGTGTGGCTCATGCGTTTAGTAAAAATGATTGCATCCTCCTTCTGTGCCCCATCCAGGCCATTCTGCCAGGTATTTGGAAACCAGACTCTGGTATATGGAGCCAGACTCTTTTCAGCGGTCGCCAGTGAGAGGACAAGGGGCAATGGGCACAAGTTGGAACATAAGAGGTTCCACTCAA
>JAOTQQ010000023.1:56593776-56608273 GCA_026546715.1 Gallinago undulata
GTCCTCTGGGCAGCGAGGCTGAAGCTGGGGCTGATGGGGGTTTGTTTGTATCAGGGCAGATCAATTTGTCTGCAGCATCTGGCCTCATCCTCCAGAGTGGATTCACGCCCTGACTTTAAGCTAGGGTTCTTTGCCAAGAAAGGTTAGATCAGATGATCCTTGAGGTCCCTCTCAACCCCCTATTCTATGATTCAATGATTTAGGCAGAAGCCATCCTGCTCTGTGCTGCCCTGCACAGAAAGACAGCAGGCAGGAGCAGGAAAGACTGTTCAATATATTTTCAGCCCTTTTGACTGCAACTGCTTTCTGTGTGCAGGTGACGGTGTTGGTGGAGTTCCTCATAAACAACTGCTCAGAAATATTTGGGGAGGACATTGCCTTGCCTGCCTGTGCCTCGGCTGAGGAGTCACCAGAGCACACAGACAGCTCCACAGGTATGAGAACAATCTGGGGATGTCACAGACTGGGGCTGTCATGCCAAATTATTTAACCTGATATGGGAATACATCTGTGGAAACACAGAGAGTTGCAGAAGGTTCAAGACTCTTCTACAACAGCTCTTTCCAGATAGTTCCTTTTCACCCTCAGACAGTCAGTGAAAACTAACAGGTGCTTTCTCCCCACAGAACACCTATGTGCTGCTCATCAGAATGACTCTGCCTATGACAGCCCAGACCCAGAAGCTGAAGGCAGCCCCTGTGCCTCTCAGATGGAGCAGCCCAAAGGGAGGAGCAGTAGCGTGAGCAGAAGATATCCAACACACATCTCTGCCCCTTCGCTGACTAACTTCAGAAACGACATCAGCACGATGGACAGGAGGTACTCAGAGCCAGACCTGTCCTTCCAAAACCGTCTTGAAGGCAGGATAAGGAAAGAGAAGCTAAACAAAAGTGAGGACAATTTTCCAGTTCAGCAGAAACAACTAGGGTTGGAGGCACTGGAGAGACGGCTTGCAATCTTACCTTCACAATTATCAACTGACTCTCTACCCAAAACATCCTCCAGTTGCTCCTTGGAGAGCTCTGACGGCTCGGTCTTTACCAGCTCCCCAGTAGTTTCACCCTCTAGTCCCAAAAAAACCTTTTTAAATAGGCCCCAGTCCTTTTCCACCAAGGCCACTGAAGACTGCAGTACACCCAGCAGAGAGATCAAAAAGCATTCCATGTCGTTCTCTTTTGCAAACCGCAGGAAAACGCTAATAAAAACCCAGAGCTGGGGACCTGGAAAAAACATGTTTTTTCACAGAGACAGTGTCACAAAGAAAGAAGATCATTTCTCCTGCAGAGTTGTCCAGGAGAACAGCCCCGATGATGACAAACCACTGCCTGTGGCCCATCAGCAAAGGCCCCGTTTCAGGTCAGCTGATGAAGTGTTCAGAGAGGTAGACCAGAGGAATCCTGGAAGGCCACCCTCTTACGAAGAGGCTACTAAAAACTGCCTGGCCACTGAAGTTCTCTCCCAAAATCTCACAGTTCAATCTATGAGATTAAAAGTGTCAAACCAGGATGCTTTGCCGCCTCATCCGTGCAGCAGCTTTGCGCAGGACTCAGCATGCACGGCTCTAAGGGATCTACCCAGTGGCAGAGTTTCTGCCCCAAAGGATTCTGACCTGGAAACCGAAACCCTCAGCGTCACTGTGGGAATTAACTCCCGTGTGAGTTTACCCGTGACCCCGGGAGTCTACCGATTGAGAGCCATGTCTGAGTCTTGTCAGAAGAACAAACTTGAATACGTGGCTCGGAGGTGCAGCCAGCCAGTTTTTGAGGTAGACCAGATCCAGTATGCGAAGGAATCCTATGTTTAAAATGCCTATTCCTCCTCGTCACACTGTACAAAGTACATACTGTAAAAATAGACATCTTGCTCATCCTTTGTAAGATTTTACTTTCAAGGGACACAATAAGCTAACTCTGCATGAACTTTTCCTTGAGGGTCTCCTGAAGTGTCACATGTCACATTCTTTCACCTCAAGAGATGGTGGTGGGGCAGACCTGTGTATTATTATGTAAATATGCAAGTGAATATGCTGTATATAACCTGTTGCGTGGGAAAACTAGTTAGTAGTTGATAAACAGTGTTGTATTTGTATCCTCAAAAGGAGAATTAAAAGGTTGGCAGGTCCAAAACCTGTCCCACCTTCCTTTTCCTTTCTGTATGGTCACATACGCCATGCCATTTGTCACACATGTGTGCCAGGCTGATGCAATGCTTTGCTGCTTTTCTGCATTAAGAAGTGGGCTGGCAGTTACCCCAACCAAGGAAGAGCTGTTCTGTCATCAAGGCCACTCCAGCACTCCTCCATAAACCCCTTGAAGCTGCTGCCATTCCCTCTTTCCTTCTTGCTGGTCCGACCAGCATCATAAGAATGATCCAACCAGTAACCAGCATTAGTGTTGCATACTGATCCTGGGCCTCAGAGCCTGAGCCACTGAGTCTCCAAAAGGTCATTACGGGGATCTCAGTCAACTAAATCTCATGTGGCCTGAGGTGCTTTTAGCCTAAATGAACTGGACAGGCTAAGCAGAAAGAAAGAGTACCTTCAGGTTTGCTTTCATGAGGTAAAAGAACCCCAAACTACAAAAACTCCTGTAAGGAAACATTCAGGATTCCAGCTTTAAATAGTTAAAGCTGCAGCTCATCTTAAAAAAAAAAGGAAAAAAAAGAAAATTCTAGGCGCTGTATATATATATAACCTTGTAAAAATGACTGGAAGTGCAATGTGTTTTTACATGTAGGAATTTGTTAACTTGTTTTGGTTAGTACTTACCTCCCCATTTTGTGGCTCAGCACAGCCTTGAACCAGGAGCAAGGAGACTTGTTTTTCTCCTGTGTAACTTCACTACAATAAAACATTTTCCTGCATGAATGCTAAACTGTCTGTTGTCTGTCTTTAAAACTACTGTACCTACTTTTGTACCATTCTACAGGTACTGCAGGTCTGCTTGAATGAGATGGTGTATTTAAGTAGTGGGAAGGACCTTCAGTATCATTACTATGGTTGTTGCAAGAGGCTGCAGGAGAGATTTTGGGAACAAATCCCTCTCTGTCAGGAAAAAAAGTTACACTGCCATGTAACAGCAGTTATCAGTGAGGTGGAGAGGTGCAAAGAGGTGATGCTGCTCTGAAAGTGGAGCAGATGAGAAAATAGCATACCAGCATCTCAGGTGCGATGTTTTCCAGGTGTAGGTGTTCACAGGACACAGAGAAAGGGGAAGGAGAGTACCTGGCCTCTCAGGAGAAATACCATACTGGTAGGCTGCAACTGGAGAAAATGCCATCTCACTTAGCCCCCTAAGCAGTGGCACTCTGCTTCCAAGCAAGCTGAAGGCTTGAGCTCCTCCTCTCCAACCCCCTGCTCAAGCAGGGGCAGGTTGCCCAGGACCACGTCCAGATGACTTCTGATTCTTTCCACAGATAGACACTCTGCAATATTTCTGAGCAACCTGTTCCCGTGTTTGACCATCCTCACAGTGAGAAACTGCCTCCTTACATTCAGATGGAATGCGATGTGTTTTAATTTGTGCCGGTTGCCTCTTGTCTCATGTTGAGTGGGAATGGCAGCTTTCCTTTGTAAAAACAGAAAGGTCTTGCCCTCATGGCAGAACGAGCATGAAGAGAGAATCCATGTGCAGTGGAGAGGCTTAGAAACCACAGAACAGAAAACATGAACTTCAAGATGTACTCAAACAACACCACGGCTACTTTGATGGTAAGTCTCATTCTTTTTGAGTCTGACAAGACTAAAGATCCCAAGAAGAGGAACTGCTCATTTCCTGTCCTGTAACCACACCAGAAACTTCACCAGAGGTGAGGGTCGTCTTTTTTTAGGTCCAAGTTGTCCTAAGGCAGAATTGACAATCAGCCTCAGAAAGCTTACCTGAGCTCTAAATACTTAATACAGATGAGCCTAAATCTTCCAGCTCCTGGACAAGAAAGTCCATTTAGCATTTCTTTTAAGGCACTTAAATAGAGGGAGAAGAAGGAAGATGAGTGTAACAGAGAGGAGCTCTACGCATTGTTAACAAACAAGGGGTAAGGTGAAGGAGTTGCATAAAAGAGCAGCCCAGTCCTCCTCATCTTGCTCTTGCATTTCTGCAAGTCCAGGAAACACCATGATTAAATGAAATCTGAAGGTAAAGGGACCCCCAAAAGAGATTTACTCCCTCATGACATTAACTTTTGTCTTCTCCCATCTCTTAGATGGGACTTAAGACTTGCCTGTTCTCTTGTCACATCCCTTCACACAAGGGATTTCTCTTCTATTTAAGCACTTAGGAGGCCTCAAAAGACTAGAATGACACAGAAAGTAGAGAGCTTTGCTTTAGCACTTACTCATCTGACTTCAGTTCAGAAAACAGCTTTATCATGCTACCAGCCCACCAGTACCACATTCAAGCATCCAGCCCAACTATCCTGAATTCCAAGAGCACAGCCCTTTAACCACTATATCCAACAGCAGAATTATCTGAGTGTCTTTGCCAAAGCCGTATCTGACTCCTTAGCCAGAAAGATCAAATGCCCATTTACAGCTGGGTCAGCCATACCTTGGTTTTGGCACAAGAACTGAATGATGACAGCAAGCCTCCTATTCTCCACAGGTTGCTCCATCGTCACTTGCTTCACACATCAAATTTTTAAGTTAAATTTCATGAAAACATTCTAAACATACGTGGCATATAAATCTGAAAGAGGGAAAAAAATAAAAAAGAAGCAATATTAAAGCAGAAGATCCAAGCCATTGCTGTGTATGGCAATGTTGAAATTAAAGCTATTGGTGCAGCCTGAATTCAGTTCCTGGTGTTTGCATCCTGTCGTTGTTTTCAATCACCTTGCACTCTTGTTCTTCCCCACAAGGATTCACCTTCTCTGGGGAGCAGCCAAGGTCAGGTAGCAAAGGAGAAAGTCTAAATTCTGGCATTTCCCAGCACAGCTTGCCTAACAGGGCACCCAGGCTTTGGACGTATGGTGATGTCTGAATTTCTAGGATTTAAAAGAGCCAACAGAAGGACAAAGGTGTTCCTCATGGAGCAATATGCTCCTCTCCTTTCTTCCCCATGTTGTGCACCGGCCACTTGCAAACTCTTGTTCTCTGCCACTTGAATTAGGACAGCAACTGACAGCAAAAGCACGCTGTCATCAACGTTATGGCCAAATGTTAATGAAGACTGAGAGAAATACCATGCCTGCAGGTTTCATAGACATTTGGACTGGCACCCAGGTGCAGACTGAGGACCTAGACACATTTAGTTATCTGTATGCAAGCATTTATGTGACCCTGTGTCTCATCTTCTGCACAGTCTGCATTTGAGTGTATCTCTCTGGACCCCTGGGACTCAGTTGAGTGCAGGTGGAACACAGCTGCCTGAAGGTAGGTGTCTACAGTCATTTGGGTATCTTAGGGTACCTCAAGGAATTTTCTAAGGCATCAAAAGTGGATGCAGGTCTGGGTATTTAGACAGCTGAATCCTTCCCTACAATCTCCTCTGACTGTGACGGGAGCTTAGACTCCCACCTTACATGTTGATGCCACATTTAGATACCTTCAATGCAGGTCTCTGCAATCGAGGGCTGACGCTTATTTTTACTGACAGCAGAGAAACAGTAAAACTTGGGATTTTAGGCTCCATCTAAGCCTTCAAAGGAAGCATTCTTGAGCAGGCATAGGCCCTCCTGCTTGCTCCCCTCCAAAGCTTGGGTCTTTCTTCTCCATCCTACAACAGACAACCCTGATTCATACCTTCTTCTTCTCTGCTCCTGACTCCTCATCTCTGCCTCATTTTCCTTGCTTCCCCATTCCCAGCCCGCGTTCCTCACCTCATCTGTTATCTTTTAATTGAACTAAACTCAATCTATCCCTGTGGACTTGCTGTCAAAATCCCAATTTCATTTCTGTCCTCTCCATCCCCAGACCCACTTCTCTGAGTCAGTCAGTCAGTCTGTCTTGCGCTTTCACTTCTTCCACATGTTTTCCTCATGTCTGTGCCGGTTATTATTGCAATAAGTCCCACCAACACCCATCTAGTCTCAGTCCTACACACACACCCTCCTTGTTTTAGTCTCTGCATATGCAGAGAATCAGAATAAAATAAGAAACATCTCTGCAAGCTACAAGAGAAAATATACAATTCATAAAGCCCAGCGATGACCTCAGTTCTCTAGCTCTAGGATGACAATTCCGTGGGTGTATTTCCTTGACTTTATGGGATTTCAGCATGGGGTCTGCACATCTCTTGCTGTGGGGAAGTATGGGCTGTCAGCTATTTTGGAAGGAGATTTGAAGCTAGCGTAATGTAAAATAACAAGTCAAAATAAGACATTTTCCCTCAAGTCTCACCAAAGCATTCACAAGGGATATTAGGGATGTTAGGGATATTTTTGGTAATTTGCTTATGTTCTCTGAGAAAAGGCCTTGACAGTATATTGATTTTTGTTGCCTCTACATGCAAGGTCTTGGGGAAGCAGCTTTCTCACCTGTCTGACCCTCTCTCAAAGCTCTTATCTGAAGGGCATCTCTTTCTTGGAACTGCAAAAACTAATGAATTATGAATCCTTCACACCTCAGGAAGAATAACTTAACAATGGCCACTTAACAATGACGAACAACAGAATTGTTACTACCATGGAGACCTTCTAGAATATCTGCTGCAACATAGCTCAAGAAAGCTCTTCATTGTATGCAGTCACAGAACAGAACTGCTTCTCTACATAAGGTCTTTCTTCTGTATTTTCCTCCCATGATTGCTATCTTTATACCACAGGCACAAGATGCAACACTGAGATTGGTGGTACAGACTGGTGGCAACAATATCAACAGAAGGAATTCCACCAACTTTATACTAACTAGTAGCTTGGGGGGCTACTGCCCACACTTTGTATTTTGAGTTACATCTCTACAACACAGACACAAGGCTTCCTTTTTTTTGGTGCACTTGGCTCCTCAGAGTTTCTTACACCGTATCTAGTTTGATGAAAGAGGATTTGCAATCTTCTTTGGACATTATGTAAATAGAGGACCAGACCGCATGCCCTGCACTTACAAACCTTACTTGGAGTTCAACAGATAGTATTAGGAAAGGCAGGGCATCCTGTTTGACACTCAAAACTCTGTTTCTGTTGGGATTGAACCACTCCATAGGTTGTGACTCTGCTCCACAATTTTGACTCCTAAAACAAAGCCAAGAACTAATGGGACTGGGACTGTAATGGAATTCTATCTCTTCAGCCTTTTGCTTAGAAATCGATCTCTATATTTTCCTGTAGCACTGAAGCCAAACTGGATGGCTTTGGAATTCCTGCTTGGACTATGTATACTTTAATGTTAAAACGCTAATACTAATGTTTTAAAAACTAATGATAAAATTCCTGCCTCGTAACTCAGTTACATATTGTAGGGAGTTCCACACAGACCATTTTTACCATAACATTCCCTTTTGTAATACTGCTGTCAAATGTGTCCAACTACAACAGCAAGAAGTATCACAGCAGATAAAAATCCCGTCTGCATTATTTTTAGTCTGGGAATAGGAGTTCTTACTTTTCTGCTGCCTGTTGGGTTTCAGTGCTGATCCATCACAGGAGAGCAGGTGGTTTGTTGCAGGACCACATCAGCATTGTTTATTCCTGGGCTGACCCATTCTTCATGCATACTCTGCAAGTGACAATTTCAGCTTCCCATTGCACCCAGGCAGGTCTCTTGACCCAGAGAACAAAATTAGGCCAAGAGATTACAGCATGTGGCTATCACAGAGGTGAGCTTTGACCAACTATAGGTAGGCAGCCAAGAATCCTGAATGATAGCCTACAGTAGCTAAAGGAGTTTTTAAGTTAAGGAGTCACTGATTTCCAGTGCCTTTTTTCCAGGACCTCCAAGTTCAAGGGTTCCCTAAAGGAAGATGGCATTATGGTTGTCAGGACTTTTATCCTTCTGCCACCTGAATGAGTCCAGAGACACTTCTTCCCACAGGATTCTTACAAAGGGAACCCCTTCATAAAAAGGCTGAGAAAAAACCCCGAGTGGCTCACTGCCAAAAACTCTGTGACAGTGACATTATCTTTCTTCCTTAAATCTATTAATGTATTCCCTCTCTCAGGAAAAAAGGATGTTTTCAAGTGTTGTTCATGCAATCCTACATTTCTGGTCAATGGAAATCAGTAAGCATTTCATGTCTCATAACTGATCACGTCCAGTTGCAAAATTTGGGTGATTAAAACATGCTGCTGGTCTGCTAGCCTTAGCCAGCCAGCAGTTACTGTGGCTATCGTGTGTTTCCACGAGGACGATTTCTGACTACAGGAAAAGGAAATCCACCTTGGTTAGGCACTGTGGTTACATTTTTCTCTGAATTCTGTTAGCAGGCAGTCCTTATCGCACGTGTCATCAGAACAAAGTGAAAACTTCAGAGGAACTTCTGAAGACTAAAACTTCAGACGAGGAAGCAACTTTTTAAATAAAAAGTCTGACAATAATACAGAGAAAAGTCCATGAGAAAAGGGCAGCCACTGTTGGAGAATCCATATGAGGATATAATCGTCATATGGACAGCTGACTCTCATATAGATAGCCATACATGTTGGATGTTGGGGAACAACTGTTTGTTCTGCCTCTCTATTTCTCAGAAATGCTCTCCTGGTTTGAGGGCCCAAACCATGACATATGCTAATCATCTAGTCTTTTTTTTTCTATAGAATGTACCACTTTTATTGTTCTGGATCAGTCTTTTCCATTTGCCATGATAAATATAGTAATTAAAATCTCACTTCTGAGCAAAGCCCATTCCAAATTCTTCATGTTCTTCTACAGGGGGAGAGGAAACCACAGATTATTTTCTGTTTCTAACCCGAGGTGCCAGCATCTAAGTCTGAACAAGTGGTTCAGAGATCTGACACAGGATTCGATTCTGTTGAGCTCTGCTTCCTCTGCTGGCTAATAATATGAAAAGGTATTATTTAAGGGATTCACACTTTCTAAACAAAACACGCACGTTAGCCAACCAGCTATTTACAGAACTGATCCAACGGCTGCTTGAAACTCTTCCTTCCGACAACCCACAAACCTCCCACCAACTTCCTTGACAGATGACACAGTCCAAATTCAAACCCCTCACCTTCAGTATCACACAGGCCAAGCTGAAAATTATAAAACCATATTTTTTCAAAAAAAGTTAAAGCCAAACCCAGGCAGATTCAAAGAAAGATGATCAGAGGAGATGTTCTTATGATAAAGATTAGAGATTTTTCTGCTTTTCCATGTTTGCTGCACAGTCTTGGGCATTGCAATTCAACCTCATCATAGATAGGGCATAGCCCTGTCTTCCTCCATGCACTGAGGCAAAGGTTTTTGCATTCGCCTTCCCCCTGACTCCTCCAGGTGTGAATTCTGCCTTTCCATCATAAAGTTGTGACTTCACACAAGTGCAGCTGCACAGCTTTGCCTGTGATTCACCAACCAGTTTTCTTTGGCGTAACTGGTCCGAGGTGAGAAAGCAACCACAGCATCACTGAAGAACTTAGCAGAGCGCTGTACTGCAAGGAGTATGCAATGTTACATGATACAACATACAGATGCACGCCCATCTTATGAGCTACAGACACCAGAAAACATGGCATTTGAGAAATCTTTGGTGTATGAAAGAGCAGAGCAGTCACTAGTTCTCCATAGGTGGTCAGGGAAGATGGTCTTGAGATAAAGACTGGCAACTTGTAGTTTTCTACATGCCTCCTGCCCACTGCAGTTCTTGGACTGTGCAGTCTAACTCTAATAAAGCACAGATGATACTGCTCTGCCTCCCAGAGATGTGAAAAAGAGCAATTAATTTCAAGATGGACAAACACCAAGGCTACAGTGAAGGGGCAACAGAAGCAGATCAATCTTGTTTCTCACTCCTCAAGCTTAGTGCAGTTGAAAAACTGCCCTCAGTACAGGGAGACAGAAAACAAGGCTTCCTGGGGCAAAAAGAAGTCAACTGGGAGACTTCTGTTCAAGGAAGGGAGAAGTAAGAAGGAGATGGAGAGGGATTAGCAGCATACAGTCTAATTGAGCTTAATAGGAAGGTACCAACAATTGATTTTCCAATTAGCAGTTTAATGAATGGCAATTTAAAATTAAGTGTGCACTGCTCCACCCTCTAAGGTGCTTTCTTACTCCTCCATAATTCCTTCCAGTCACTGTCTCTGAAGTCCCATGGTGGCATAGGGCGAGAATGCAAGCCCTGAGAGCAGGCTTGTCACACAGAAAAACAAAGCTTGTGGGGGACATGGAGGAAAGGGAACCTAGGGAAGACGGTGCTGAGAATCAGAGATGAAGTGGTAGAGGGAAGCAGGATTGTTAATTTTGGATGGAAACCATGAATAATAAAATCAGTTTTGTGACTAGTGTTGGAGAAATGAAGGCCCTCAGAACAGGCAGTTCCCAGTCCAACCCACAAGCTCAGGACTGGGGTCAAGAGGAAGCTGTGCTGCTACAGAGAAAAGGAAGCTTTAAAATTTTGAAGACATGAACGATAGGATCTGCATTTTTTTCTATTCATAATTACATATCAAGATTAACAAACCTACTTAAAAAAATACCAATGTCACTGTAGGGATTCAAGTTTAGCTCAGGCATTTATTTATTTTTCCTTCTATGTCTCTTCCATCTGTCAAAACTCCCAGATTGGCACATATTTTTTAAAAGTATCCCACTATTCAGACAAGGCCTATATGTTGGCAAAGTCTGTATATCACAGATGCATTGGACATAGTGCCTAGGAACAGCAGCAAAGACACCGTCCGCAGGCTGGCAGACACTGGTGATACAATACTGGTGCAGTGTTGCTAATTATCTTTGATCACATCATTGCAGCAAGTTAAAAGCAGGTTTTAGTGCACTTCTATTAATTGTTCTCCAACAGCATTGGGGCAAATAGTACATATACACCTCATTTGGGCTCTGTGATTCTTTCATCTTTGCAGTCACACCGATGGCTCTCCATGCTTGTACTGTGTTTTTTCTATTTTTGTCAGACATCTCAGGGCTTTGATGCTTTCTGGGATTTTCAAAGCTACCCCAAGCACCACCATCCCTGGAGATTTTCAAACTTGCCAGAAGAAGGCCCTGACCAATTGATCTGTCTTTGAATTTGTCCTTGCTTAGGCAAGAAAGTTACACTGGAGACCTCCAGAGTCACTTTCAACCTAGACTGGTCTGTGATTCTGTGATGGCTGCTTGAAGGCAATGGCATTTTGGCCTCAAGTAAAGTTGCTCCCAAGACTGGTAGCTCCACTCTTCATCTGCAGGCCCAGACAGGTAAGATCTGCAGCTTCAAATTCTATCTCAGGACCACAGAGAACCAAATCTGACCCAAATTTCAGGTAATTACACAGTATTACATCAGGGAAGTGTTTCTATAAATTTAAAAGCAGCCAGACAGAAGTCAATGCTCTAGGAAGGCAATATGTCCTTCCTTGATAATTACACATTGTCTATATCCAAAATGGCTCCATAAACCTCCTTCCTTTCTTAATTAGGCAATGCTGCAGAAAGTTGAAATAGCGGAAACTGGACACAAGTAGTCTGCTCAGCATCGTAGTACACAACTCACTGTGGCACAAGGTCTCCTCAGCTAGCAATATCCAAGCTAGGCCCCCAGGAAAACCCAGTCCCAGCACAGTAGACCCCTTATATTGTATTTCAAGATGTCATCAGTAGTTATAGAATGCATCCCAGAATCTGAAGGAAATAGTGAATGTACATCTTTTGTTACTAGATGCTGACACCTTCACATTTGCTTTGGTGTGAATAAATTCATTTCACATCCAGAAAGCCAAGGGGCATGCCGCAAGGCAGGGTACAATGCCAGGAAATTCTCATGAAAACAAATAAACAAAATAGTCTGTTGGTGTCTCCAGGGCATTTTAACAGCAAACCTGGAAGGAGGCGAAGCCCTTGCTCTGCAGCTTTCAAGTCAGCTGAAGGCACCTCAAAAGACCTCTCTTAGCTGCCATATGGGAGATTGGCTGATTCACTCCCTGGAAGGCAGGCTATCTTTCCAGGCGGTACCTCCTGTGCTGAGATCTGTGCGGGTCCCAGACAGTCCTCCAAAGAACATATGAACCCGCCACTGGGACGGTAAGATCCGGAGTGCAGCAGTGGGTACTAGCGGCAGCCCAGACGTCTGGTTGTAATCAATGTGGTTTCAGCTCCTGCAGCGCTCGGTCCTGCAATGACACACAATGATTTAGAACTCAGGGGTTAGTTTTAGCAAAAAGTAACATAAAAGGGGGCAAGGAAGAAGAGCTGAGGTTTTTTCCTGGGCATGGCTTTGGGACTTAACCAGCAAAATCAGAGACCTTCACCTCTCCCACACAGTATTTGCAACACTTTTGCACTAAACTGGTAACTTAGGAGTTAGCAGTGTCTCACAGAGGTAAGTAGGAGAGTTACTGCCAGTTACTGCCATTCAATCAATGAACGTGTTAGGTGAAAGGTAAATTAACCCAACAGGGGAGACACTAGGCTGGAAACAGCTTCACAGAATTAACCTGTGATGCAACGCCTCCATCTTCACCAGACCTACGGGCAACAGGTACGTAACAGGCAGCTCCTCAGGAATTCTTGCTCTTGTGGTTACAGGTCTTCTTCTCATCTTCTCCTTATCCAGTCCATTCTGGCCAGATTTCTAAGGTTTTTCAGCAATCACACTCAATTCCTAACCAGACACATATAGACTGGTGGTTTTGAATGCTAAGCGTTGGCTTAGCATTCAAACACCACGTCCCTAAAAGCCTGGAAATGTCTACCCCAATTTCAAGTCCCCAGTCCAAAAGCAAAACCAGCTGTGTAGCCAAACTCAAATTTTCAGAAAATACAAGTCAGATCCCCCAAATCAAAGGGTTGTATTGGTTCAGGTCAAATTTAAGGGCCATAGTGCTCTTGGCTGGACTGAGCTGCTTATTCTTTAAATTTGCTTGCCCAGACACAAGCAAATATTGAAGGATTGCTCTCCACTTGCACCTCAGTGACACTTGCACTGTGCTCCTGCAGCCCCATATGCTCTTGTCCCCAGACTCAGCTGGCAACCATGCAGTCAACACAACTCCCATTTCTGTAGTGACTCTGCAACTGCCCATTAATTAATCACAAAACCGTTTCTTCCTCTTTTCCCTTGCTTCCCACGCTTACCCTGTGTTTGTTGGTTGGTGGTTTCTTTTTGGTTTGGGGTGGGTTTTTTTTTACTTCTTTTTCTGAAAGTTTCTTTTGTTATACTGCTTCCCCTGTGCCCTGCAGACCTCCTATGAAGTGTTCTCTGCTACTTGCAGTTCTCTTGTCTGTGACTGTCTACACAGGGCTGTGATGGAGCACAGACATCTGCCACAGTAACATAACTGAGCTCAAAATAAATTGCATTTCATCAGTGAACTACACGTGAACCACAGATTTCAGAAACAAAGGGCATGGATTATTTTATATACTTTGCATAAAATATAAAATACTGAATATATTTTATATACATTATTATTTTACATACTCAGTCTTGCCGAAGTAATCAAGCCTTTATATCACTACCCACATAGGTTTAAAAAAACCAGCTATCACTAGATCAGTAACCTTTATTTGCTTTTGTTCTCTTAATGAAATCTTTTCATAGAATCTAAAAACACATTTGAGGGCATTCTGAGGACCCACCTCACTCTCCCATCTGCCATTGGACACCACCTTTACTGTATCCAAACCCTTTACTTGTGTGGAAAAAACAAAATCAGGAGTGTGGCTGTTTGGGATGCTGTCGTGGTTTGAGCAACACAAGACCAATTTCTCTTTCAGCAATTTTATTTTTCAGCAAAGTTTCTTCAAATGCTTGGGAAAACTGCACTTTTAGAAGGCTCTAATGTCTGAATTTGTGGAAATATTTACCTTATAGCCAGCTTTCAAGATCTCAGTGTTTTCGTGTTAGCCAGGTGGGGAACAGGAGGAGCAGGACCTGAGCACTTGATCCAAGCTGGCCAACAGGATTATTTCATATCCTGAATGTCATATTCAATATAAATTTATAATATACGTTTTCTGAGGAGTTTTCTCTGTCTCCTTTGATGGCTGCCATCCTG
Organism: Gallinago undulata; assembly: GCA_026546715.1. Taxonomy (NCBI): domain Eukaryota; kingdom Metazoa; phylum Chordata; class Aves; order Charadriiformes; family Scolopacidae; genus Gallinago; species Gallinago undulata. The sequence continues at coordinate 56,607,859 of JAOTQQ010000023.1, forward strand.
AGAACTTCTTGCCCCAGTGCCAGACCCTTGAACCCTTCCCTTTCTCTTGAAGCCGCAGCACTCGCCATGTTGGACATTTGCTGGGGGTGCACAGAATCCTACTGATATAACTGGCTGAGTATAACCTTTCTATATTTCATATTGCTATTGGGATCAGTATCAGTTCTTTAGTATTATTAATGTTAATTGTTTAGTTGTATACTATTAAATCTGTATATATTTCAGCTCACGTGTATCCTTGTTCCCCTTTCCCGGGTGGGGAAGGGTCATCAAGTGATAAGAATCATAGAATGGTTAGAATTGGAAGGGACCTTAAAGATCATCAAGTTCCAAGCCCTTGCCATGGGCAGGGACACCTCCCACTAGACCAGGTTGCTCAAAGCCCCATCCAGCCTGGCCTTGAACCCCTCCAGGG
>JAOTQQ010000023.1:56614101-56631297 GCA_026546715.1 Gallinago undulata
AAGCACAGCGCCTGGAAGAGCAGGACAGGCGATACAGAGAGGAGAAGGTAGGACTTCCTAAGAGCAAAACAGGCCTGGCTGAATGCTTAATCAGAAGAGAAAAACACATTTCCAGTACTGAAAGACAAGCTGTGAAATAAGCTGGATGTGCCCAAAAGGGTATTATCAAGTTTGATATTCCTCAAAGTATTTTGATGCCATACAGCTGCTCTCTGCCGTTTGCTCTCATGCCCCAGCACCACGCTGTTGTGTTTATTCGGACCAGTCACACTCCAGTGAACTGGTGTACTCCAACACCTGATTGAAAAGCTGAACCCAACAGCACCCTTTGTACCTGGTGCAGCCATTACTCAAGCCTTTTCATTATAGTAACTGCTAAATGAATGGTCACAGAGCTTGAAAGTAAGAGAGGCACCTCCTATTCTTTCACACTCAATGCATGCACTATTGGGTGTGCACACATGCCTCTCAAGATCTCCAAGTATTAAGCTGTGTTAGTACTATCTAGTAAATAGAAACGGCAAGTCTTAATTACTTGCTCTTCCTCAGCCTTATATATTTGGTGGGTTTTTTTCCATGTTTTCCTGGACCAATATGAGTTTTAATCTTTAATTACATCAAATAGGATATAAAATTGGAAAGATGAAAAGTTCATCAGGAAATCCTGACTCGACTTCATCTTATTCCAAGGCCAACGATCAGCTTTATCTGTAGTAATAAACCAAATAATCATAAGATGAATGCATATTAAGGTATCAGAGAAGGGTCTCATTTGGCCAGCTACAAGTCTCTTACTTTACAGACTTGCCAAAATCAGAAAAGGTATACCAAAGGAGTGTTTCCCTCTAGTCCTTCTGCTCTGTAGTACTCCATAGATTGAGTACAAGTTTGCTTTCAAGCACTTGTTCATATGAGAAGTTTTTGTGAAAGTTAGAGGCCATAAGCATCAGTACTCTTTGCTATTTCTCACACTGTAATCATTCTTCAAAGTCTAGATCAAAGGAGTAATGGCTAAAGGCCTGAAGGTTTTACATGCAATATTGTCTTGACAGGAACGTCGCAGACTCCAGCACATGCAAATGCTGCAGAAACAGAAAGAGACCACAGAGAAAATTGCAGCTCGGGCATTTGCTCAGCGTTACCTGACTGATCTCATTCCGTCGGTCTTCAACAATCTTCGTGACAGTGGCTTTTTTTATGACCCTATAGAAAGAGGTTTGCATTTTATTTTATTTTTTTAATACGTGAACTGAGAAATGCAAAGGTCAAAACAACCATAAAACATAGCTTATTGTTGTATGATTTATAATAATGTCAATAAAAGTTTATTCATTTACATTTGTGGATGAAGATAATAGTTTCCAAACTAAAATCTTTGAAACAAACATTGGTCACCTGTACAAGTAGTCAAGAATAATCAAGAGCTGACAGTTACAATGAGAGGAGGTGCTTTGAACTGGAGAGAAATAAATAGGTGGTTAGGATTGGTAGAGCAAAGAGAGAGACAAATTAAAGTCAATGTATTTTGATCCAATGAAATCTATATGTCATTCTGATTCTTTGATAATGATTATCAGAGCAATGGAGAAATTATTCAATTATAATTCAGCCCTGAAAATAACTTTGGAGTTGTACATTGGTGACTTCCAAACTTTTAGAATCAGCAGCATTTCTGATAGGCTACCTTGCTGCACCCCATTTCCCCAGGCAATGTACAGGTGCCCAGACCACAGCTTGGGAATGGATACACTCTCTCCAGGATGAGTCATGGGGCAAATGCTGAAACTGGGTATATTTTCCAAACAGGGCAGGCTTTGGGTCTGTGGCATATGAAGAGCATGATTTAAGAAAGCAAGAGCTCTTTGCTCAGAGGCAACAAATGATTTCAGCTGACCAGAAGCCAGACATCTTTGGAAAGCAAGGCAGGAAATGTTATTCTTCTGACTTGATCAGGATAGTTATTTTCATCTCACTAGAACATTACTGTGTATCTCATCTGTGCTAGCCCTTCAAGGGTGCCAGACCCCTTTGAAAATCAACCGAAGTTGAGAGGATTCTGGTCTGGGTTCTTAACAATGAGGAACCTCAGTAAGAGATGCAGGAGATAAGAAACTCAACAACACCTGAGAGATTTAATCTGGCCCTTGCAAAGCAAGTGTCTTTTGCCAAGGATGTTCATCCCTTAATAATCATAACAAATGAAAAACAGCTTCAAGATCCTGTTGCTCATCCTTAATAAAAAGACATTTTTTCTTTCTTTATTCCTGCTAAACACTTACAGATATTGAGACCGAATTCCTTCCGTGGCTGATGACAGAAGTGGAAGAAACACTGGAGAGGAAGGTTCTGGGCAGGACAATGCTTGATTGTAAGTTACCAAATACTGGAATGTAATCTGGGCTGCTTGATGTTCTTGACTGTTTTTTCCCCACTGAGCACAAATATCACATTTTACAAGGTCATTGTGAGTTAAGGTAGCAGGTCATTTTAGAAAGAACTCCAAGTACCCATGGCTTTTTGTGTTAGGGTTTGGGTTTTTTTCTATATTAAAACATTTTTAATGTTGGAAAACTACTACTATGGACACTTAGGTAATTGATTTTCAGCTGAAATAATGGAAGCATCATGCTGCACTACTTTCTCTCTGCTGGCTTTATACTGTTTGAGATGTGTTGATGCTGGGAGATGTAATACATTGGGCAGGAGCAGAATGGTTAAAGACGACCAATTATTTTCTCTGCTATATAACTTTTATTTCTCATGTGTTACACGGCCATCATTGCTGTGCTGTTCTCTGTAGCGTGCCTGATTGTGCCAGTGGGAACACAAAAGCTCATCCTGCCTACAGCCATGTGTATACCACAAAAGTCTCTTAACTTGTTTGTGTGAGCCTCCTGAGCTATATAGTAATACGTTCATGAAAGGAGAAGAGAGGGATAATCATAGGCCATGGCTGACTGAGAAGTCAGGTAACCAGCACTTTTCATCAAAACAAAGGCTTACCTCCTCAGCAATCAATAATCATGTCACAGAATCACAGAATGGTTTGAGTTGGAAGGGACCTTAAAGATCTAGTTCCAACCCCCCTGCTGTGGGCAGGAACACCTCCCACTAGACCAGGATACTCAAGGCCTGGCCATCCAGCCTGGCCTTTAACACCTTCAGGGATGGGGGAACACTTCCAGGGATGGGGAATGTCCTTGCTTTTGAAATAGATTAAAATATCAGCCATCTTTTGGGCTAATTCAAGCTAAGTATTCAGGTTCTTTTATTAGTTACTCTTCAGAGGCTGTAGTTGAAATACATGGACAATCTAAACTCTGTCTTGTGTGGAAACACAAAATTATGATAAATGCACGTCCATTATGGTGGTCCTAGACCAAACCACTTTTTATACTTGCATTACATCTTTCATTCCTATAGTTTTCCTTCTGCTGTGATTTTGGCTTTGAATAACAATTGTGTTTGTTTCCTTTGGTTTTGTTTTCCGTTTAACTAGGATCCTTTGTTAGGATATAATTTGGATAATTACAGCTGGTCTGTTAGGTGTTTCATCCTATGATATATGTGCTGGTACGTACACTCAAGGCTCACTTCATGTAGCTTCTTCAGATGGGAGGGAATTTTCTCTCCTTTTAAGAAAGAAATATTTTATGGGACTACTGAATAAATATCCCAAGGAGAATGCTGCTGCACACTACTGATGAGAACATCTATCATATTCCTATTAAATCTTTCTGCTTAATTTTTTAACCAGGTATTGTGGTCTTGCACCAGACACACAGGGCACCTGGAGCAGGCCAATAAGAGCAGACCCTATTTTGCTATTTACCCTCTGTATTTTGTGACTTATACCCAATCACTCACTGTTGACTAAACATCATCTCTGCAAAAGGAACTGCAAATTAGATTCTCCAAGTTTTGTAGAGGCAGACACAGCCTTGGCTGAGATAGTTCGTGGCTTCTTCCCCTACTTAAGGAGAAGCGTAGGAAAAATCTCTAAGGATCCATTTTTAACACATTTGAATGAAGATGCTCCTTAAAGAATTTATTTTGTTATTGTTGCTGTGAACTACAAGGGAAGCACCCATAGTGTAAGGCAGAAATGTTTGTCCTCTCAGAGAAGTCAACCCATGAATTAACAAAGAAACTCTTTTAGTACCTGTACATTGTCCTATTTTCTGTGTTACACTTCTCTTCCTTCACTGATGGCTTCTGTTTATCATATTTAAATGATGTAAATCAAAGTGAGTGTTGATTTTTTTGTTGTTGTGGTTGCATTCTTTGATTTGGAGGGGGTATAATGTTTAGAAAAAATTACAAAGGCTAAACAGCAATAAGTGCTGTACAGTTGCTTTTCAGAAAGATAAAATCTTGTGATGACTCCCATAGTTCCAATATTTCCCACTGCCAAAACCATCATGCTGTGTGCAACCTGGATAGTCCTTCTTACTGGCAGGGTGAGCTGCTCCAGAAGTGAGGAACAACTGTGAGGAAATGAACAGAACTATCCAGGAGAACCCTATCAAATCACTGCTTTCAGTGTAAATCGCTCATTTGGCTGGAACTAGGCTACAGCAGCAGGGATGTTTTTTTCTCATTCTACTATTCTTTAATTTCTTGTGTTATTTTGGTGTTGTTTTTTTATCCCTGTTCAAGAAGTTATAGATCAGTAATATATAAAGTAATCTCAAATTATAAGGGTTTTTTCCTCCATGTTTGCTAATGGTGGCTTTCTCTATTTCAGCCTTGATTAGTACAGTGGTTGAAAAACGCCTAGATGCATTTAGCCGTAAACCTCTGCCTGATCAGACAGAGGCACCTGCTGAAGAGCCCAAGCCAACAGAGGCAGCACCCCAGGAGGCCGGTGAGACAGATGCTGCTGACCAGCTGGTCACAGACAAGGAAGAGACTGATCCACTGGTCACAGAGGAGGAAGAGACTGACCAACCTGTTGCTGAAGAACAGCTTTCACGTCGCAGCTCTTTACAGTTAGAAGAGACAGATCAAGCAGGAACAGAGGATTTGGAAATTGAGTAACAAGCAGGCAAATCATCAAGCAAATGGAGATGAGTGGCTTAGCTGGAAGAAGAAAAGAATTCCTATCTATTTACACGTATTATGCCCGGGCCATGCTGAAGGATGAACCCAAGCAACAGTAGAGCATTAAAGTGTGTTTTCTGTATGCTGGCTTTGCTGATTTCAGGCTGGAAGAAGCAAGACAGAAGTTACTAGTGCAATGAATGGCAGTGAAATGCCATCTCCTTCTACACAATCAAAAACCTGGGATGTTGACGGTTTAAAAGTAATACTGTCCCACACCCTGTGCTAGGAGGTGTGGGACATGGTGGGCAGTGGGTGTCATGAGAAGGATATTGAGAGCATCCTAATGACCTTTGCAAGTTCTCAGAGCAAAATTTCCTTACTTTCCCTGTTTTGAAACATAACTGCTATGGCACTATAGATAAATTTCTTATCACTCATGTTAGTTTTTCCTTTCCTGACAAATTTAGATGGACATCTCAGCAGGTAATACAGCAAAGGCTGTTGTTGCTCTTCAAGTTCAAAGCGGTATCTGCCACTGGGAATTTCTGCCCGGTGCAAAATCCTCCCCAGCCTCCTGACTCCCAGAGCCCTGCTGGGGGGTTGGAGCCGTGTGCTAAGTCCAGCCTCAGGTTTTTTTAGAATTGTCCTTTCCTGCTGTTTCACGTGGAAACAGTACCAGACATGACTGACAAAATGGTGGCCTGCACTGCCACATGTATCTGTCCGTTCACAGAATGCCCTCTGTAAGTAGGGCATTCCTCCCCATCAAAGCATATCTGTGCTCCATTGCAGTGACATCGTGTCCTTGCTGGCTGTGGCTGTGGGAAAAGTCCTGCCTTGTCTAGACCGCTTTGTGCTACCTCCTCTCTGCTGGTCAGAGGAGATGTGTGCTAACCCAGCAAGCCAGTGGGATGTCAGGAATGACACCTGAAGAGACAAGCACTTGCTCCACATCTCATGCCCTCAAAAAGGATATCCAGGCTTTTCACTGGACCACTTGTACATGTGGCCTCACAGGCAGCCCCTGCCTTCCCTCCATCCTGGGCTAGGACATGCATCAGGGCAGCTGTTGCTGACATGGAACCCCCCCCTTGGAAGGCATCAGGTGTTCACCTCTCTCTATAGGTAGTTGAAAATCAGAAGTAATGGGATATAACCACCAAAAAAATGCACTAAGTGGTTTGGTGTAATATGAATGTGTTAAAACTGAGTGTCTGGAGTCACATAGTATAGATTGTAGATAGACATACCCATGAATGCTTTTCAAAGCTGGAATATTCCCCTGTAAACTACTCTGTTTGCAAAGTTCACAGTATGTCAACAGTGTGCTTGTTTTCTTATTTTTATTTGATTCCTCAAGGCATCCAGCAAAATGTGTTATATATACAAAATTAAGGTAGTTGGTGCTCACTATATCTGTCTATAAATTTCTAAGAAGAATTTATTTTTATGACTGGAATTGAAACTGATTTAGGCATTGAAGTCAGTGGGAGGTTTACCTCAGTTTCAGTAGGACCATGATTTTGCATTGTGTTGCGTTTTTTTTTTCACATGATGATGGAGACTCCCGTCATGACTTCAGGTAAATAACTTCAGGCTAATTTTATCTAGAGAACTAAAAAGGCTTTGTGACATGATTCATGAGAATTGTAAATGTTTCAGCTCCTTTTTGGGACACTGTATGTCAGTTTTAAGGATTCCTCATTACTGAATGATTGTTTTGTCATGTATTTAGAGGAGAATTAGCATAATGTAAAGGACTACCATGGATCATTTCTGAAAAGATGTCAGCGAATGCTGACTGGAATGTTTTGTTTAGGAAGGTTATAAGAGGAAGCTGAAGAGAAAAATGTTCTCATTTTTGTCACTCCTGCTTTGTGTTTGATTGCTAGAAAATTTACTTGAAGTGTTGAATTATCCTATGTAAATAGATTGTGGCATTATTATGTATTCTTATGTTATTATAAAAAATAATGAATTGTATGCCTTCACTATTAAGTCATTAGTATGTATAGAATGTGTATTGTGGGAGAGTTTGCTGTAACATGCTCAGGCTGTGTGGCACAGGACTTGCCGCTGGCAGGGTGGCCCAGGGGCTGGCATGCAGGTGGCTAGGGAAGCCACTCCAGCTGAGCCTGGGTGCCAGCACTGCCTCTCCACTGGGATCCTTCCTGATGCCCTTCCCCTCCAAATCCTCTTTCTCTGGTCTGTGTCCCCAGCAGCAGCTGTCCCAAGCAGGTGGGTAAGGCTGTGGGGTGGCCAGCTCTGCACCCACAGTGGCATGGGGGAGGCTCAGGGATCTGTAGCTCCGCTCCCTGCTGAGAACCACAGCAGTGTGTGTGGGTGCAAGGAGGAGCAGACGGGACAGAAGGAGATGGTGCTGCAGGCACTAGAGGGCAGGACAGGCCACAGCAATCGGCTGCAGAGACATGTATAAAGGCACTGATGTCACCTGTTGTACACCCTGCAGCAATGGCACCTGTCTGGACTTCCCTCTTCTGCTAAACCCCAAAGGCACTGACGTTTTGCAAAATTTCCTCATAACATGAGGAGCTAACACGTAGGGTCACCCAACATGGTCCACGCTAAGATCATAGGATCACAGAATGGTTTGGGTTGGAAGGGACTTTTAAAGATCCTGCCCAGGCTGGGTACATGTCAGCAAAAGCCTCAGACAGTGGTGTGTGTGCACAGTGGGGCTTCCGATCTTTGTGTTTTTATCAAAAGCAGCTGTTTACAATATGACTGTATCCACATGTTTTCCATCTATTGATTTCTCTGCAAAGAGCCAAAGCATTAGTCCAACAACCAGCTCAGCAGTTTAGCTCCATGTTTACTTCAACATGTACTTGAGAAATGGGAAAGACATTGAGACTTACTGCCTGGCCCTGATCGAGTTCAGGAATCCTCTTGATGGACCAAAGTGGACTCTCTGCAGTTCTCCATTGCACGCTGACAGACTGGGAGCACTCTTGAGCATAAAATTGGTTTGCTGGTGACAGAAATCACGGGTTTCAAAGAGCTGCAGAGACAACGGATAAAAAGAATACATTTATTAGCTTGTTCGCTTGCTTATATGCACGTGTTAAACATGAACCTCACTTTATCCAGTCTTTAATGGCTACAGCCTTGGGAGCCCACAGAAACTGTATTACTTCTTACTTATTAATACAGTGCTACTATAGTGCTTATTATATTTTATATTATTATATATAATATATATATTATATATAATAATTATATATTATTATATTAAATTACTTTATTACTTCTTGAGGGGGGATCTGATCAACATCTACAAATACTTAAAGGGTGGGTGTCAAGAGGATGGGGCCAGTCTTTTTTCAGTGGTGCCCAGTGACAGGACAACAGGTAATGGGCACATAGTTGAACATAAGACCTTCTTTCTAAACATGAGAAGGAACTTCTTCATTTTGAGGGTGGCAGAGACTTGGGACAGGCTGCCCAGAGAGGTGTTGAAGTCTCCGTCTCTGGAGATATCCAAAACCTGCCTGGACAAGTTCCAGTGCAACCTGCTCTAGGTGGACTTGCTTTCACCGGGGGGTTAGACTAGATGATCTCCAGAGGTCCCTTCCAACCCCGTATCATTCTGTGATTCATTCTGTACTTTAACAGCAGCAATATACAGCAACAGCCCTGTGGTGCTCACAAAGCTGTGGTGATTCCCGTCCTGCCCTCCTGCAGGAGACACCTTTAGACCAGTAGGACAGTTATCTATTGTAGTGAAATAATGAAACTCGCCGTCAGGGCTGCTTTACTGGTACAAACCAGAAGCTGGATGTGGCCTGGAGTACGTTTCAGTGGTTTAGCTGGGATGCTGCTTTACTGCAGTATTACTTTAGTTATAAACTGCCTTATGGTTAAATGCAGAAGACTTGCCTTAGGAAGCAAGGCTGAAGGCACCAGGTGTGTTCACCCTGGGGAAGAGAAGGCTCGGCTGGATCTGACTGTGGTGTTCTGATGAAAAAAAGTGGAAGCACCTCCACAGAGATGACCCCTAACAGGACAGGAAGACACAGCCACGAGTCGCTCCAGGGGACATGCCAGGGCGCAAGTCTGCAACACACCTCCAAGATAACGACGCAAAATCGGTACCTGTGCAGGAAATTCTTCATGCTGTGAGGCGCTTTCCTTGGCAGGAGCCACCCCTCAGCGCCGGTGAGGGGTTTGTGTGGGTCCGGACAAGAGCGGACACCTCCGTTCTCCACAGCCGGGGGGAAAGCCGCCGGCCGGGACACTCCTTTTTAACAAGTTTCCCGTCAGCAGAGCAAGCCTTCGGGCACTGGAGGCCGAGCTGCACCCCGACCGGGATGCCTGGGCCCGGCCTGGCCCTTCCCGCCGGACCCGGAGAACCGCTCCCCGCTACTCGGGCCCGGCCGCTCCGGAGTGGCGAGGCGGGGAGGGGAGGGGAGGACGCGGCCCGCCCGCCCCTCGGCCCGGCCCTCCTCCGCCCCGCCTGCTGCCGCCCCGCCGCCAGGCGTCTCCCCGGGGCCGGGAAGCGCCGCGGGGACGGGAGGAGTCACCGCCGCCGCCGCTCTGCTCCCCGGCCGGGCGCTGGGGGAGCGGGCGGGCGGCGCCCGCGGAGCTGGGCCATGAGGTGAGCAAGGGCCGCGCCGCGCCGGGGGAGGCAGGTGAGCGGGGCGGCGTGCGGGACCGGGACTAGGACCGGGACGGGGGCGGGTGGGTTCCACCGCCCCGCAGCGGGGCCGGGCCGGGCCGGGCCGAGCCGGGGGTCGGCGGGACGCTGAGGGAGGCCGGCGGGGGCGCTGAGGGGCGGGGGCCGGGCGGGCGGTAGCGCCGAGCACCGGGGCTGGCGGGCCGGGCGGGCCGCCCGCTGCCGCCTCAGGAAAGCGAATTGCGCCACATGTGTCCGCCTTCAGGAGGAGACTTTTTATTGACTTATTTATTTATTTTTTTTCCCTTCTCCCCTTCAACTTCTCCCCAGCCGCTGCGCTGGGCTCTCCCGCTTCTTCCTTCGCTGAGCCCTCACACCGGAGCCCCAGGAGGGGCTGGCCGGCCCGGGCACCCAGTGGGCTCCGGGGCCCGCTCCAGCCCCTCTTGCCTCCGGGAGCAAAAGGCCTCGGAATGAGGGGCTTAAGGGCGGGGGGGTATACATCTCTTCATCGTCCTTTCGTGCCTTCCTTCAGCTCCATGGCACTCATGGGGCGGCCGAAGATGCCTTGGGCGGTGGGAGGCCTCCGGCGTGAAACTCGGGTGGGGGCCTAGGGGGGGTTGTCCCCCCCATTGAGGGCACATCTGCAGACCCGAACGTGTCCTCGCCACCCGTGAATGCGTCTCGATGCCTGTGTCGAAATCCCAGCCGACAGAAGCATCTGCAGCGGATTTACATCGGTTTTTCATCCCTCGTTGGCAGGGTGACAGCTTGCTGTGGTCAGGTCTTGAGCTGTCACTGACTCCTACAGGAGACATGACTTTCTTTTTCTGTTTTGTTATTTCTTTTTTTTTTTACTATGGGGAAGAGGGATTTACCACACTGTATGATTTGTTTTTTTCTTAAAGTACGTAACTTTGTGAAAATTTAACTTACCGCTCTGTTTTATTTCCCTATTGAAAGTCTGCATCCCATGGCCGAATGACAGTTCTTTTTTTCTAGAAAGGTGAATTTGGGACAGGCAAACTCTTCTCTGAGGGTTGTTGCTTTCCTGTGTGACTTGAGCATAACAAGTATGTTCCTCCTTACAAAGGAGGGCCACTAAGGCTAGCTGCTTTTATAGGTGTTTAAAGTAGCTGATGAAGAGCACAAAGTAATAGCTGTCTTTAAAATAAGAAGTTTATATATAATCTTCTTTCCACATCTGATACTTTTAATTTATAGAGGACTAAATAAGATAAAATCCAAGCTATGTTTTTGGATATATGATATATCCACATACATATTCATGTGTAGCCACTTTGCCCAACATGCAGGATTATTCATATTACCTTGATAATCAGGGTCTTCATGAATAAATATAAAGTGTACGTAAATTCTCTTTCTAAGAGATGGTAGGAGAGGATATGCTTGGCATTTTTGCCAGAAGATGAGCAAATCCTAGCTCTGACAGAACGAGGAAGGGAGAGGTTCCCAATCTGAGCACTCGCATCTCTCACTGTTGCAGTTGTAAAATTAACATCGACGTGTGCAACCTGATCCATGGTTGTCCTGGTGCTTTGCAGAAAATCTGGCTGTTTAAGTCTGAAGATATCTAATCATGTGCAGTGGCACAAAGCGTCAAGCGGTCCTGTCCTGACGTGGCAAGTTCTCCTGCAAGACAAGAGCATCTCTTTCTGGTGAGTTCCGCAGAATGCCAATGACCCTGGGCGTGCAGCACCTCTCTTGTGCTCTGACCCTTTTCTGGGGAGAAATAAAAGATGCTGTCGTTGGGAATTCCCCTTTGCCAGTCCTTCAGGTCCCCGCTGTTGGTTTTGGAGAAGCAGCGCGTGAAGCTCCGTTCCACCTCAGTGCCTGGAGAGCAGCCGTACCTTACAACACGAAATGGGGCTGTGCCGGGCAGGTGGCTCTGGGCGGAACACGGGTAGTTGTGCTAGGCAAAACTATGGGTCCAGTGACAGTATCAGTGACAAATTGTGTGATTATTATTTGATATGGTGTTTGCTGCTGTGGTGCCACTGAGTTTGCATTATATTTTCCACCATTAGTGTGCACTTACTTCCCCTGCCTTGTAAGTCAAAGCAGTCAAAATCTCATTTGCAGGCCTAATGGGAGCTGGTATAGGTCCCAGAGTAGTATAACTGTGTAATAGGCTGATTGCCAGCACGTTTTGGATTGTTGAGTGCTCTCAAGGTGTATGTCTGACATAAACAGGACCTGATCGTTCTGATCGTGCCGATACTGCAAATTGATAGTAGGATTATTTGTGTAAGAAGTGGAAGGTGGGATGAGTGGGAATAAAAGCTAAAAATAAGATCAGAATGACTATACTGGTTTCGCTAGACCTGTGCATCAGAGGGAGAAAAGTAGAGGGAGGTTTGGAGAGTTGGATACAAGAAAGCACACAAACACAACAAAATAAATAATTATTTCTTAAAGGCAGAAAGGACAATTAAATCACGTAGTTAATTCTCCAAGTTTAACCAGGTTGAAGCCTTAGATTGGCATCTTCAAGTTTATTTGAAGTTGCTCAGTTTTTAAGATAAAAATGAAGAGTTAAGCCATTTTGAGTTAAGCATTACATGTACATGGACTCTCTTTTAACATGGACGTGGACACTTGTTTTGCATTCATTTTGCAGGCACATAAGGCAGTAGGTCACAGATTCATGCTCTTTAACTAAAGACAATAACTTCCATTTCCTTTCAATTCCGTAATCTGCTCTGCAGTGAGAAGCCCCTTGTTGTGAAGCTCTGTGAGCACACGCATTTCTTCTCTCTGTGCCTGCTCATCTGCCAGGACTCGGTGGAAAGGAAACAGCGTAAGATAATTCCCCTCTGACTGTTGAGACACACTTATTCTATCGTGTGTTGCAGGGGCTGGGACCTGAGCTGCTGTCCCTCTCTCTCAAGCTCCTAACTTCTTGGCTGATGAGTAAAACCCCAAAACATCAGCTAACACCCCACCCATAAGTGAATACACACACTGTACTTAAGACAGTCTGTGCTGGTGTTTGATATAAGTTTCATGTGTTTGTGATACAAGTTTCATGTGTTTGAGCGCTCAACATTACACCTAACGTTGTGAACCTAAATAGTCCTCTTCAGTAAGAGCCATCTGGCTCACAAGATGTTTGCAGAACCAGGGCATATTTAAAATACGCGTTGCCAACTAGTTCCCTACTGGCTTCACTGAGTTTTTATTTTAAGATGTCCCAGCTTTCAAAGATAAGCCTGGAGCAAACAAGACTGCTCCAAACGCCAAGGGAATATCAGTCACACACTTCTACTTAAGCATGTGCCACCGTACAACTGACCGTATCATTTAATTGTCACTAAACACAGAAGAAACTGTTTGTTCTTTCCTTGCGTGTGTGGAAAGAAGTAGGAAATCTCTTAAATGGTGCCAAGGATACTGCTATTTTATGATAACTAGCAGGAAATAACAAGAGTTAGGACAGAAAGAAGGTCAGTCTACTTGAATTCTGTATGGGAAAATCTTGAAAGGTGATAGTAAAATTTAATTCCACACGTATCCTGAGAATAATCAAATAAATATTTTTCTTCTAGCCTTGCTGTTTTGCTGACTTATCTCTTTCTTCAATGCATTCTTCTGAATATGGGTATGTGGAATTTGCTGTGAATGAGCATTTTGGGTTCCACATGTCTCTGACGTGACTATCTGAAAGTGACAATTCTTTCCAGTGGTCTTTGACTGTATGCTTCTTACATTTCCTCTCTTTTCTTGATTTTTCTGCCTGTACCAATTGATCTGTAAAGTGGCAGGAGCTGCAGTGCTAAATTGGGATCAAGGATGCCTTCGGAAACTAATTCTCTCTCAGAGGACAGAGTAGATCTGCTTTTACCTTTCTGCTTCCTGCACCTAGAGCACTATTTTAGGAGCAGCTGTTTCACAAACAAGTTGAGATAGGATAATTTAAGCTTTCCAAATAACATTAACTATTCATAATTCCAAGCTGGAATGATGATACAATAGATCTTGTATCATACGGCATTGATTCATAGCTATGAGTCGGAGGGATAACTTGATACACTGGTTACCTCCCACTGTTTTCTCCCATTCAGCTTCTGTGATTTTTCATAGGACATCCCTGAACACACTGATGCTGTATATTCTCTCACTTAAACCCCTGAAAAACTGCAGTGGGAATAAAATGCAGAAAAGTGTGCCTTTCTGGTCCTTGTGATGGATCGTAAAAGGGTTTAAAGTAAGCTCAGTCATGCTGGATCAGTTACTCAACATCCTTGTTATCATTTTTTTCTCTGGAGAGCCTCAAGTTTCAAGCATAGGAGTATTTGGCTCTTTGAGTTGCTAATAAATCCTTGAAGATATTAGACAAATATATAAATGAGAACTCTAGTTCTTGTCTGTATTAGTGAAGCGTCTGAAGAAGTAGCTGTGCAGAAGAATGGTGTGCGTTTCATCCTGTTATTCTTAACTTAGTTGCTGTTATTGGAATATAGAAGAAGAGGTAGGGGGTATCTCAGGAATATCACCATGGTCTGCTGTGAGTGGCACCTAGTCCTGACTCTCTAACAGTGAAGGTCTGGGGAAGACCTCCCAGCTCTGGGTGACCCACATGGGTCAGAGAGTAAGCGCTGACCTTCATCCCAGTCCAACTGCTGGGAGCCAGTCCTCTCTGTAACGTGGATGGATTCCCTGTCCCAAATGTTTTCTCCTCGGCTCCTCCTCCCTTTCCCTTAGGGAGGTGGGAATGGGTCTGTCCTAGGAGAATGCTTCTTCATTGCCTATTTTGTTTGTATGTTCAGGAGAACCAGGAGAGTTGTCTCTTTTGTGTGTTGAGATACAGTACTGGAGAGTGGTCATCTCCAGGATATCTAGAGTAATAGAACTTGTTTTGCCTTAGATGGGGCAGTGTGGCTCCTGACAAGGAAGCCTGTGCTCATGATTAAGGTGGTGGTAGCTGGTGGCTGCCCAGACCTGCCTGTTGCACGTAATGCTGCTTCAGGACTAAGTGTGTGCTGAGGGGTGTTGCAGATGACCTGCACAACCCAAACATGCTACATGGAGTGGCTCAACACATTCATTGTGCAGGTGGCACACAGTCTTCACAGTGAGAGTCACCGTGTTGGGGAAAGTTGTGTGCTGTCAGTTCAGGAGCACTGGTCATTGCAGAATGGTAGGATTCATACACAGATTAATAAGTTTGCTGTGTTTGTCCTGCTGGGAGGCATTGTTCTCTGATATCTACTGTCCAACCTTCTGATGCCATCACTTCTCAAATGATCATCTGAAGAACTGTAGCAAGAAAGGCATTTGCAGCAAATGCAGAATAGATGTGCTTTTGCTTTTCTTCAGGGTGTGAAATAGAATTGCACTTAGATACTGGTACTCTACTATTTTCCTAACCCGTGCTGGAGCATACAATAGCAAGCAAAAGTAGTGTGAAGAGCAGAATTATACTTTGCTCATCCACTTGGTCTCTTATTTCCAGGTTCCTGTTGCTATGAATGGTGTTGAGGATAAGCTCTTGAGGATAAGCAAGGGTATCTTCTGCAGAAGTCTCATGTGTATCTTTCAGAGAGAACTGCAACAGCAAAAGTCTGATGTGCTTTTTGGCCATAAAGTGTCACTGCAGTTTTGTTGGTTTACTTGACCTGTAATGTTGTTTCCATTACTGCAGTTGTGTAATGTGATCAACAGCATTGGTTTGTCGTGTCGTACAGAAATAAGTAACGTTAGAATCAATATGACTTTTTAAAGATTACAATTAGAAGTGCTGCAAGGCTGAGCAATAAACAACTGATTTATAAAGCATTAAAATTCTGTTTTGCCAGTGCCTTGACAGATTGATGCCCAAAGAAGTCACCAAGTATCTATCTAGTCATTATATTGTTCTGCAGTAATAAACAGTGGAAGGCCCAGTGAAGCACATCTTAAAGACATAGCTAAGTTAGTTCAAAGTTTATTTTGTCCCCAGAGAGGTGGATGGTCCTCCTTTGTCAGGTGAGGGAAGACCTTATCACTCTGTACAATTACCTGAAAGGAGGGTGTAAAGAGTCGGGGCTTGGTCTCTTCTCCCAAGTCACAGGCGATAGGACAAGAGGAAATGGCCTTAAGTTGTGCCAGGGGAGGTTCAGGTTGGATATTAGGAAAAATTTTTACACTGAAAGGGTTATGAAGCACTGGAATGGGCTGTCCAGGGCAGTGGTTGAGACACTGGAGTCCCTGGAGATATTCAAAAGACAGGTTGACATAGTGCTTGGGGACATGGTTTAGTGATATGTTTTGGTTTTTTTTAAAATCAGAGTTAGGTTGATGGTTGGACTCAAATGAACTTAAAGATCACTTCTAACCTAGACAATTCTATGATTCTAAGGTATCTCCAGAGTCATTACCACAGATGAGGTGGGTAGAGAACCAAGTATGAAAGTATGAAAGGAAGGGATGCAGCAATGCTAAACAAAGATCTGGAAAGAGGTGGTAAGGGAAAGGCAAAAGAAAGATAATGAAATACCAGGAAGTATTAGCCACAGGAAAGAAGTTACTAAAACATAACTGAAGTTGGATTGAAGAAACAAAAAAGGAACTTCAGATGGAAGAACAGTGGGGAAAAAAAAACCCCAAGGATTTGTTTCATTAACCTAATAAATGAAAATTGAATTAAAATAGAACTTCTTCTTAGCAACCATTTCAACCTTCTGTGCAGTGGGGCAGCCTTTGTAATGTTCTAGAAAGCAAAAAGACTCTAAATACCTGTTTCATGATGCCTTCTGGCTTCTGATTTTTTTCTTGTATATTGGTGGGATTCATGGCATCGTTGAGTGAGTAAAAGACATGAAACTCTTTCTAAGTGATTAAGACAAGCTAAGAAGTAATGTAACCTTTTTTTTCTGCTTCAACTGCACTTAGATATCTCAGCAATCACCCATATTAATTAAACAAGTGACTTAATACCTCTCACAGTGAAACAGCAGCAGGTGATTTGCCTGCTAAAATCAGGTGGTTTACCTGTTAAAACACTACCTTTTTGTTTTCTCAGGGCTTATCCAAGAAAAGACCAGGGCTGCTGGCCAGAATCATGGAATAGTTTGGGTTGGAAGGGACCTTTAAAGGTCATCTAGACCAACCCCTCTGCAGTGAGCAGGGGCATCTTCAACTCGGTCAGGTTGCTCACAGCGAATCGAAACGCACTAAAATAAAGCCACTCCTCCCTCTTTCGGTGGAAGAGAAGTTTGAAAATGAGCACATGAGGTATCCCGAGTGGATACATCATTTGCTTCTTGTAAATCTGACAGCCAAAGAGCCCATCCTCATTCCGATGGTGCCAAGCACTGGAAAGAGATCACTTCGTGGTTGGTCCTCACTGGTAGGTGCCAATAAAAGTAAGAAGAATCATGCCCCAGCTTGAGGGGAGGCCGTTATATCCCAAATGAAGGAGGGCAAACTCAACAATTTCAGGGAAAAGTGTAGGGTTCTGCACCTGGGGAAGAAGAATGTCAGACACCAATACAGGTTAGGCATGGATCTGCTGG
>JAOTQQ010000023.1:56644634-56675849 GCA_026546715.1 Gallinago undulata
CTAAACATGCCCAGTTCCCTCAGCCTCTCCTCATACGACTTGTTCTCTAGACCCCTCACCAGCTTGGTGGCTCTCCTTGCATGCTCTCGCTCCAGCCTGGGATATCTGCAGCATTAAGCACATTTTCTGTGCTTATTGATGTGATCTCCATGCTTTCTTTTGGAGTCCCTCCAGTGCATCAGCTGCCGTTTTTTATTGTTGCCTCTAAGGTCTGCCCAACTGCCCACTGTGTAGCATAAGAGGGGAATTTCAGAAACCCATTTTATCAGTCTCCAATACTTGCTCACAGGAACAAAGAAAACAAATACATTTTTTTGGTCAGTAACTGTAAGATATTAATAAATATAAAAACACCAGTGGGAGACTGGCAGATAGCATATGTCTGTGGAGGTGATATCTGTATTTCAAGATCATGTTATTTGTGAAAGTGCATTTTTTTTGAGCTTTATCTGCTAACTGGCAATTTGGGGGCATGCTTAAGTGCCATTTAAATACATGGAGAAATCTAAAATGAGGAACGCAATATGCCTGACTGTATTGTATTCAACAGGCATAACTGCTGTCAGGAGTGAAATGTTAAAGACGAGGGCAGGGTGACTGCACAGTGGGCCTGCTCAGAATCCCTTACGACTCCTCAACTCTACTCAGATGTTGAAGCTAGTTTGACTATTTCAGCTAATTTATGCCCTGGCACTTTAATTTTTCTCTCTTAAGCTCAGAAGAGAGCTGAGAAGTTGTCACCTGAGGAAAGGCTGAGGGAGATGGATGTGTTCATTTGGAGAAGAGAGGGCTCTGTGGGGAATCTAGCCATGGTCTTCCAATAGAAAAATGGTGGTTATGGAGAAGAAGGTGGAAGCACTTGTCTCCACAAGGATGCTCTGTGACAGGGCAACAGGTGATGGCCACAAGTTGCTTCAGGGCAGATGCCTTTGGATACAAGGGGTATTTTCACTGTGGGATCGATTAAACATTGGAACAGGCTGCCCAGGGAAGTGGTGGAATTTCTCACACTGGAAATATTCACGACATGGCTTGGCCATGATTGGACAAGGTGTTTGTCTTCTCACTCGGAAACGCGTTAATGGTGTTGAGGCAGGACCTGGGGACTTTCCAGGTTCCTGCTGGTGGTAGTACACACGCACGTGGGGTTTGTGACAGCCAGGTAGTGCCTTGGAAAAATGTCCATGCACAGGAGAAAAATAAATAATAACACGACATGTTTGTAAAGACGTGAAGTGACTTTAGATCTTTGTGTCTCTTTTTATATAAATAAATAGTCCAGAGCCAGCCCATGAGCTTAGTACTGGTGTATGCTAACAAGCAACACCAGGGTATGTTTTGGGGATAACATCTACCAGGCTCTGTTCCAGGTGGGAATTTGAATGTAACCAAAAGCTGTGTGGGGAAAAGGGAAGGAAGGAGGCGCATTTAGATGCGTGAAGCTGATGCCAGGTGGTGTCAGCACCAGAGAAGAGTCTCTGGTTCTTACTATGTAGTAGTAGATGCGTAGCCTAACCACCCAGTCCCTAACCCTGACTGCAGCATCTTCTTTCGCTAATGCTTGGTTCAATACAAGGTCAAATTCTACAATTAAAAAATCTTCTTCCGGGTCACATTAATGAAGACTAGATGTGTAAATAAAATAAAAAATCTAACCAAACAAGACTAAAACCCCTTAGATTCCTAGGAAGAAAAAATGTTGCAGTCTGGGGCAAATTGCACAAAGAAAATGTCATGGCCACACAGTACGAGGGCTGCTGCGGGTAGACCTCAGGCTCCAGCAACTAAGTGGAAATAAACCAAAAAAAGCTGAATTTGAGGTAGCAAGTATTTCTCTGTTTTAGATGGAGAAGCTAAGGATTTAAAAAAAAAAAAAAAAGAAAAGAGAAGTTTATAAAATGTCTGGCAGCTACTGAGGCTCGGCCGGTCGGGGAAGCAACGGACTTCCCCTCGGAGCTTGTTTTTCTTTTTATCCTTGGTTGAACTAGCGTGCAGTATATTATCCTGCCTGAATGTAGGGGTTTGTCACGGTTAGCGCCGGGGGCTGTCCCGGGAACGTAGGAAGGCGACGGGCTTGAATGGAGCACGCGGTGGTCGGTGGGGCTCGAGCCCGCTCTTCGGGAAACCTGTCGCTGGTCCTCTTGGCCAGGCCGGCCAAAGCCGGGCAGGAAAGGAGGTGGGTCTTTGATCTCTTTGTTGTAGCTGCTCCCTGGGAATTTGCTGAAATCAATGCCCTGTTTTCCCGAAGAAATGAATGGCTATGCCTAACTAGCTTTGTGAAGCGCTGGGGAATTCACCGCTTCTGTTTATTGACAGCTGAAAAGGAGCACATGGTGCTGAATGGGTCCCTCTCGGGGAAACAAAACAGAGTGGAGTTAGACTTAGTTGAACACAGAGGCATTTGGAAAAGTCTGCCGAAGGAGGATGGCACGGTTTCTGCCACATTGTACTAGCATAGCCTGACTTTTTACTAAAAAGGCCATTTTAAATAAGGTAAGGATTGTTTTGATTTCCCATACCTAGTGCGATTATGAAATGTTTGCTCTTGTGTTCTCAAGTGCAAAAACAATGTTTGAATTGTATTCTCTCATGGGAAACACCAAAGTGACTCTTGTGCTGTTTCTAGCCTCTGTGTGTGTTCATTTGTTCTTTATCTAATGATGATTAATGGATATGAAAATTAATAGGCAATAAGTTGGTATTTGGGTCTTAATGGATATGAAAATTAATAGGCAATAAGTTGGTATTTGGGTCTTGCAGTCAAATCCTGAACATGAGTCCTTTATGTAGGATATTATATGCAGGTCTTTGAGAATCAGCTGAATTGCATCAGATGATTTCTTGACTGGTAAAAATCACTGCGTTAATACTTAGGCACAAGGCAATGACTAACAATTGGGCCTGTCTGGCAGAAAATCTGGCTATCTAAAAGCCCTGAAATGTAAGGATATATTTCCAAACCTCTGTTTCTATGCGTAGACTCAAGACAAGAGACGGATTTACCACTACGCTTGCTGGTTTTAGATGTACAGGTTTTTTTGTAAGGACAGCTAAGAATAGCAAGAGGAGGATGATAATGAAGAAGCAGCGTTTTCTTCATGCGGGTCCAGAACAGTTTATCAGACCAAAGGAATTTGGTGTGTAATTCATATGTAAATTTTCTACTGAAAACAGGAGAACAAACCGCCAGAGTTTCTATATTAGTTTCTGTGGTGACTGAAGAAGAAGGTTTCTGAGCTCACGTAACTACAGCTTTCAGGTGTGGCCAATTTACGACTGCAGGAAAAAAAGTTAAGTAATATAATTTCTTCCTTTGTCAGTTTAAGTGTAAGGGCAAACTCCAAAAAGAGTAATTGCTGTCTTGCAAGTAGGAATTGCTGGTTTTGTGTTGCGAACCTGCTTCAAAGTGTCTGTGCGTTGTTTGAAAACTCTTGAGTAATCCCCTTATTTCAGGGGAAGTGCTTGGGACATTTCACATTTTATCAGAGTAGTTTGTGTTCCTCAGTCTGGCGTTTTTTCTTTGGGTGACTCTGAGCTGGTAATCATACTAGTTTTGTCTCATTTTGCCCTCCTCTACAGCAGATAACTTACCTGTTTTTCTTGGAAGCATTTGGGCTCCATATGCAAACATGCCTTCTTCAGAACACTTTGCTATCCTGAAAATGAAAATCCATTGCTTAACTGCAGAGTGTCAGCAGTGTTGCTTGTGGCATCTGCGTTCTAAAGCTCCAAGATTTTCAGAGGGAAAAGCAAAAAAAAAAAAAAATCAAAAATATCAAATGCATTCATGATTATGACAAAGAGGTAAAAATATTGAGCTCAAACAGGCTGGTATTGATGGTTTTGAGCTCTGTTGTCATTATTGTTATCCAAATATGGCAAGACTGTTTTTTGACCTCACTTAAGTGTATTTATACATGATAGATGTTGGAAGACGCTAAAATTGAAAGCTAAAGCTGATTTAAAGTTAATATTTAAGTTGGAAGGGAGGTATATTTGTAGGTCATTTTAATAGTCGAGATGTGTTATGAAAATGTTGACCAGCGAGGGTACTTGTGATGGTGTAAATAGAAAAGAATTGTTGGTTGTGGAAAGCTCAGTTGATCAGAGCTTTTTTAGTTAGTATAATGGAGAAGAAAGTAGATGATTCATGTGTGACACAGAGGGTGGCATTTGTTCCCTGTTACTTGGGCGATAAGGCAAGGCAGAGGGTGTTGTGTTTAAGTACTGGACTGCCTTTAGACAGAAGTGTGTAAGGGAAGTACATGGGGATGTTTTGGCAAGACAGTTGTCCCTTTGCCTCTTCTAACATCAAGGATCTTTATAAAATATGTGACCGGTTGGCGGTGTCACAAATGGCAAAGGAATATAAAATACTTGATTTCCAACCAACAGAGTAAGAGAGACCAAATACAAAGTGGGATATGTGATAATACGCAGCTCTAAGTAAATGTGCATGTTAAATGACCAGGGTTGTACAAATACATATATCTGAGGGATGATGCATTTCCCCCAAGGTGGTGATTTTTATTTTTTTTTTTTGATCTTGTGGGATGATCTTTTGTACTTCTCTAGGAAAGTATGAGAACAGGAAGAAAATTTTGCATAGCAAAGTTGCTTTTTAGATTCTAGTAATACAGACTGCTGTTATTTTTAGTTTTGTGACTTTTGGAAATAGTTTAAAGAAACTACAAATTAATCAAACAAATGTAGGAAAAGTGTATTAATTTCATTTAATCTCAAACTGAGATGCCTGTCAACAGGAGAATAAGTAGGGCTTTATGGACATAGATTATAATCTGGGATTAAGGTGCTTCATCTGCAGAAAAAAGCCTGCAATTTGTTTCTAAACCCACAAATTTTTGCAACTCTCAGATGTAATTCTCCAGTAATAATAGCCATGTGCTTTGTAATTCTCTGTTTTGCAGAACTGGCCTCAAGGCTGTTATGCCTGAGGAGAATAATTATTGTAAGCAAAATGTAGTGTATTGCTGCCTCATCTGTTGCTGTCAATTTTATTTTTTTCTCTTAATCAGTTTCTTAAAGAAGCTCAGGTGGACATAATTTCTTTAGTACAGTATCAGTTAAGACAGTAGATAATAGTAATTATCTTATGGTTCCCACTGAAAATGTTTAGAGTACAGAAATATGTGTTAGATCTCAGGCAAAAAGAGAACAAGTAATACAGGAAACACAGATGTGACACTTGCACGTGTGAGGATTTTTTTCACAGAAATATGTTTTTGTTCAGCAGAAAAGCTTCCCAATGCCTATGTGTTGTGTTGTTTTTTTTAAAGAAATCACTTCATGCCTCGAAAGAGGGCAATAATTTAACAGGATCATAAAGGCTAATGATGAGAGTCTCCTACCCGTTTTGTTCCCAGAGAAGCTGGGAATCAAGCTTCCTTTTCGTGTTGGAAATTAGGCAAGCAATAACAGAAGTTAGTGGCTGTGTCCTCTGCTATGAGGGTGATGCAGAGGAAGAACTAAAGCTGTTCTGCTAAGCTGTTAAATGACCCTTTCTCTACAAAACCCGATGCTTTTAAAAGAAGACTCCTGCATTTCAATATTTTCAATATATGCTTTAGGATTCATTAGTCAAAAAAAAACCCCACCAGCTATCTTTTTTTTTTTTTTTTCTTTTGTGTGTTCTCTGGGGTGAATTAGAGTATCTGTAGGAGTTTTGGATGGTTCACTGCAAAAGTTAACTGTTTTTCCAGTTTTATTCAGACTTGGTTTCCATTGAATGTAATATGGATTGGGAGTGTTTTTTCAAGATTGGCCCACCAAGGGCTCAGCCCCCACCAGTCCTAAGTGTCTGTGTATTCACTTCTCCACACGGACTTCCTTCTTTCATATGGTGGCTACTGGCATGTCAGCAGAGCCCAGTGTAATGACTTCTACCTGCAGAAGTGGGTCCCATGGTTTTCACGCTGTGCATTTATTGCCCATAGCTGTATGTTGCTTCATTTAGTTATAAACTGTCTCGAAAGACTTCAGGTTGTCCAGCCACAGGATGAGTACAACATCTCTTTGCTCTGTCATGCCAGGCTTCTTCATTATCTCCTGCAGTAAAATCATACTTCCTTCTCCAAAGCATGTCTATCTGCCTGGTCCTGGAAATATATCCCAGCCGCTAGTGTCTTTGCTGGGAAAGTTCCCCCAAGTTCATGTCAGAAGTTGTGTCACAAGTGGAAGAGCAAGAAAGAGGGAAGATCTAGATTAGATCTCAGGAAGAAATTCTTTCGTGTGAGGGTGGTGAGACACTGGAGCAGGTCGCCCAGAGAAGTTGTGGCTGCCCCATCCCTGGAGGTGTTCAAGGCCAGGCTGGATGGGGCTTTGAGCAACCTGGTCTAGTGGGAGGTGTCCCTGCCCATGCCAAGGAGGTTGGAACTAGATGATCTTTAAGGTCCCTTCCAACTCTAACCATTCTATGATTTGGGCTGGTTCCCTAAGGAGGGGTGGCTTTTATCACTGAGCCCTCCACCAGTCTCCTCCACAAGACATGTGGACTTGGTGGCCAGTAACAACCAATTTCAGCGAAGGAGAGAAACCCAATCTAAGGTTCCCTTTTAAGGGAGTGTTGGAAGGGTTGGAAATATTTCAACTAATTAATACTAAGTGTTAGTCATTAGAATTGCTGCACTTCCTTTATCGGAATTGAAACCGTGGTGTTGACCTGCCATCAATAAAATTATCAGCTGTATTAATGCATCCGATGTGGTTTGTGTGGCTGTGTGCATGTGTGTGTATACATACGTGCATTTAGGAAGACATACGTCCTTGGTTTTTTTTTGCTAGAACAAAGGCAGAAGATTCTGCTTCCTGTGTTAAATTGCAGCAGTAGCATTAACATTATCCACTGAAAGGTCTGACACTAAGTCAACTGGTCTGCCAAAAATCTCCCCAAAAGAAAAGTGCTTGAGACCATTTAAAGCTACTTTTGCTGTGGGAGATGTAGGTTAGGGGGGTCCAAAATGCGGCCCAGGAGCCACAGGGTGCATAGGAGAAGTTGAAATACAACTCGGTGGCTGTCTGTGTTTCTGTGAATGGGGAGATTTTAGTTTTGGTGTCTGCAGTGTTGGAGTGACATGGTTTGGACAGTGCTGGTGAAGACTCCAAGTAGAAGGTTTCACAGCCTTGCTCCAGGACCAGCTGCTGGGGGCAGGTGGGCAGAGTGGCTTGGCTCCTGGGAAGCTTTTGCTGGGTACCTCCTAGGAGCAGGCAATGCTGACTGAGACTGTTTCTCATAAAAAATAGCAGTTCTTCCTGTGAATTTGCTGTTAACCTCCTTCCCTGTTTCTGGATATAATTTTATATGAATTCATGCCAAGCCAGTGGAGGGAGAGGGAGGGATAGAAGGAAAAAAAAACGTGAAAAATCCAACTGCATTTTTCAGTTTGATTGTTTGAAATGTATTGAGCTTTCAGCAATGAGAGAAGTCTCTTTGTTCATGCTGATTAGAAGCTATTACATGTAAACTATGGGAAATGACTTCACTTGAACTATGCTCGTTATGTATACAGGTTCTGATAGCGACCAAACCCCATGCAGTGTACCAGAAATGTGTCACGTACATTTTAGCCCCAAGAATAACCAGAAAAAGATTATTTTTTTAATTAGTTTTCAATCAGTCAATCAGTGCTTTGATCTGAAGTCATTTTTAGATGACCGAACCTACCAAGAACTTTGATAAACAGGTTGCTGAGACTGCATAGTGAAGTTAAACTTGATAAACACACCTACATCCTTTCCCTGCTGTTTGGTTTGTTGGTTGTGGCTTGTTTTGTTTTAATTTAAGTTTGCAGGGAAGTCCTATGAGTTAGTGCCCTTTCAAGTGTTCAAACAGTGAAGGTAAGCTCACCTCACCTGGAGGTGTTCAAAGCCAGGCTGGATGGGGCTTTTGAGCAAGTGGTCTAGTGGGAGGTGTCCCTGCCCGTGGCAGGAGGAGTGGAACTAGATGATCTTTAAGGTCCCTTCCAACTTAAACCGTTCTATGATTCTATGAAGTTGGGTTTTTTTTTTCCTCCAGGCTGTGAAGTTAATGAGATACAGCAAAGCACACAGGTATCTTTCTGCTGCACAGGCTTCATGGGAACCTGCTGAAGCTGCTGTGCACAGTCACATTGCCAAATTTCACAGCCCATCTGAGCTCCTTGAGGCTTCTCTAGCTGTTTTCCTCTTAAGGTTTGCTAGATGCAGGACTATGGTAGAAAGCCTCATTGGGGTTGGTGGAAAGATGACTCTTTATGGGAGGCTGGTTAAATTCCTTCTGGCTGTGCCTGTCGTAGTACTTCTTGGTCAACAGGCAAAAAACTTACTGTTTCCAGATGTGCTTGACTGTCGTCATGATTGCTCCCTATTAGGAACTGGTAACAAATCATAGTCATCGTTATTATTTATATGTTTGTATAATAAATAGTTTTGGAGTTCTGAAGTTTACATACTTAAACTCATGTCTGCCAGGAAAGTGCATGTGCCCTTTGCATTAGAAGATTTCTTAACAGTCAGATAAGTGCTGAGCCTCCCTTCTACAGGCATTCTTCCATGAGAACAGCTGTGCTGGACAGGATCATACACCTGTAAGGCAGAAGCAAGTGTCCTTGACAGATGATCTCCTGCTGCTGGAGACCTGAGGATATACCTTCCCTCCACATCTTCTTTCCTTTTGAGCACGAAGACACGTGGGGGCATGGGGAGGATGGAGGCAAGGTGAGGGAAGGTGTCACTGCAAATCAGCGTCTGGGTCAGGATGTCTAAAGGACTGGGCTCACCTGCAGTGCTGAATTCCAGTTTCAGGGAATTAGCGCAACGTGCTGGTCTGACTGAATGTATGGGGTGGTAGTAAGGCATGTTTGCTGGTTTATTTCTCTGTTTCCCTCTCCAAATATAGTAACTCGGTTTTTATGTTTTACATTTTTGTAGAGTGAGGTCATGTTCCTATAAATGTGTTTAATGTTAAGAGTGAATGCTGGGGACATTTGCAAACCACCTACTGTTTTCCTCCCTGTAGAGAGGAGGCCCCCCCAAAAAGGTGTAGGCATTCACTCGCAGGGTGCTGCTTACCCCTGTGCAGGACCAGGACTTTTCCTTCTCCCCCTCCAGCAGCATCTCGGGGGCTGTTTGTCCACTCTCCTGTGAGCCTGGGGATGGCAGTTGGCAATGTGCCCCAGCAGCGTGTCCCGCAGCATCTCTACTGGTCCCACCAGGTAGAGACGATGAGGCTTCAGGGTCTCCATGTGTCAGACACATGGGAACTCACTGCTTGGAATCTATAGAAAGTTTCCCTCTCAAGCACTGAGGAGTAAATCTCCCCCTGCTCCCCCCTTCTTTTTTTTGGGGGGTGTGTGCTATTCTGGGTGCGGGTTTATGGAAGATGCAACACCTGCTTCCCAAATAACGGGATGTGTGGTACGTGAATGTCTAAGTTTTCAGTCTTTTCTCAGATTGCAAAGTCAGCCCAGAGTGTGGTTTCCAGATTTTACTTTCTTTTTTCCATGCAGAGCTGAACAGTTGTAGCTCTGCTAATACAAATTTTTGTTGTGTGAGGTAGAAGAGACATGAAAAGGAGACATTGAAGAAATGTTCACTTATTTTTGCGTTGGACTAGGGATCAGTTATTAGGGTTAAAAGGTGAAAATCGCTAGAAAATTTAGCATGACAAAATATCAGAGGTTAATGGGATTTGGATAAAATTATTCTGAATTCTGGTAATTATTAAAAGTTCTATTTTATTATGATACAAATAGGATGAATTATTAATCAGTTAAGAACTTCAGCTCCTTTGTAAATGCACTTTGCTCATCAAACTTAGGACACTTAAGGCTTCTTTCGTTATCGTTTTGTACAGAGGAAATGTGTGGCAGTGGCCCACAATAATAGGAAAATAACTTGGGATTAACAGTTTTGCTAATTGAGTACTTTGAATTTTTGCCAAATAAATTATCTCGTAGAACAAGGTTTTCAAGCTTTTCCAGCAAGGAGCGAGGCAGAACGAACCCCAGGGCGGGAAATCTTCGTGTACCTTTTGTGTAAGAAGGAGCCAGGGCTGGCATAATCCAAGGTATCTTAGAAAATGTCCCCGAGGTACGTATGCAGCGTTCCACTATGGGGAAGCTGAACACGGCTAACGGATTAAGCGGCACGGTTTTTTCCCCTGGGATAAATTACCGTTGTTTGCTATGCAAATCTCATGACTGTAATTAGGCAGGGATTTGGACCGCTGTGTACACTGATCTTTGTTCCCTGTGCGCAGGGGAGCTGATTCTAATGCTGCAAAACAGCCCGGAGAACGCCGAGCAGTCATTTCTCCCGGGGCGTCTTTGCCCGAAATGGACGTTTGAAGAGGAACGATTTACCTCTGCCTTCACGGGGCACGTGAATCGCCACCGCAGGCATCTCTGAAGTGTGCAGATTAACTGTAAAAATCTCGCTTGAAAGCCGAGGTTGGGGAAGGCAGGAAGGGGCTGCCTGATAGGCATCTCGTTTTCAGCAAACCGAGTTTCAAAAAGCGGTGTTCTGTCGGTGATTGGTTCGGGAGCTGGTGGTATGTTCCTGCTATCACGACAGAGATTGCAGTTCCTAGTATGGCTATGTATAGCCCCCCTTATCTCTGCAGCCGGACTTTGTGTAACCGCAGCCCGTGGCTCCTTGCCCACGCTAATGAGCTCTCCCCGAGGCCGGGCTTGTGCCTGTGGGGGGGGTGGCACAAGGGTGCTCCGAGGGTGCCGCTGTTCCGGAGTCCTGAGTTTGTTAACTGTGCTCGAGTCCACTTTGCCCGAGCAGCCAGCTTGGCTACTGCTGGCCACAGGAGCTTGTCCCCCTGCAGCGTGGCCGGCCCCAGAACCGTCTGCAGGACTACAGCCACCGAGTCTGCCAGGCTGTGGTCCGCAGCAAAGGAGAGCTGTCACCTAGACCTGGACTGGGGGGAAGCGCCAGCGTGGTGAGGACGGTTCAGGTGAGCCACACTGACAGCCCGTTCTCCTCCCTGGGAACACAGCCACCAGCGTTCCCGTCAGCCCAGGAGGTGGGAGTAGATCCAGCAGGCAGCGGGTGTCTTTTTTGTGGTCACCCAAAGAGCAGGGGAAAGCCATGGCTGCTGACCGTGCCTGGGCACGGGCAGAAGTGGGAGCAGATACATTGGGGCACAGGGGTAGCAAACTGGGGGCATACAGGAGATGTACCTCTTCTCTCAGGGCATGAGCACCTTGTCCCTGTGGCAACAAGGTGGTGGCTGCATGCCTGTAACCTGGTGGGCGTTTGTACCTGCATCTGTGCCAGGCTGTTCTATACCCCTGCCTCCCCACTGCTGAACTGGGGTTCAGCAAAATAAGACCCTCACTAGCTATGAGATTTATCAGCTTCTGTGGTTTTAGCTACAGATAGATAAAATAAGCATTATTAGGAACTTTTTCAGAGTTGTTGCAAAGACATAGGGAAAAAAAGGAGAAATACCCTCCAGGGGACAATATAGCGCTGCTGCTCTCAAGATGTAGTAAATTACACAATCTGTTTTTTAACAGCTTGTAGCTCCTGTGAATCTTACTTCTTTTTGTTGCCTACTCATGTAAATCACTGCAAAGCAGAGGACAGAGGCAGTTTCACTTTTTCTTTTCTAATGTGCTTATTCCTGTAAGCATGACATCTAATCCATTAATTTTGTTTGTGTAAATACAATTTAAGGGAACAGGGAAGCTAAACGCATCAAGTGAGGTATTAAACTGCCTAACAAAAAAGCAGAAAAAATCTTTTTCACAGAAAGTGATTTTTCTAACCAAGTGTATTTAATTCCTAGTGCTAATACAACAAAGTATGTGTTGTTTCTGTAGCTGGATGCTCCATATTTCAGAACAGGTTAGAGTGTGTTCTGAGGCAGTTGTTGAAAAAATTACATTTTACTTAAGAAGCCAAATTAAAAAGGGGGCATAAAAACTGCGTGAGCTTTGCAAATCAGTGCCGTGCTGCAGCTGTAATAATGCGTACATTCCTTTGCCAACAACATCTATAATTTAGCATTGAAATACAAAGGATTTGGTCTGTAATTACCTTTGGGGAATAATGTGAGCATGGCAGTTTTGTGCAGTTAGTTTGGGGGGAAGAAATGACGAGGATGCCCCTTCCCCAGTGTAGCCCCTATGTTTACAGTGGTCCAGCCCTGTGCTTCTGATGCACCCAGCAATTTTTAGTGTGCAATAAATTCAGAGTCAGGCTACTAATATGCTGGTGTGGGGTCAGAAATACCATGTAGTGAATGTAATTCTGGGATGTCTGTTAAATAACTAAGTCATCTAGTTATCTTCGTATCCCATGTAACAAAAGATAGAAAATCCTAGAACAAGCCTTGGGCAGCTCTGGATATTTCAAGGTGCCGCACAGCGATGCCAGGTCAAAATCCCAAACCATACTAGTAAAATGCTTAAAAAAACCCTTCCACCTCTGTAGGTAATTTCATTCAGTGTTAGCTGAGGGCTCCATCGTGCCAGTGAGGTGTGCCACTTGGGGAGCCATCTCTGGGCTTGGTGACATGCTCTGTACCCATTCGGAGTGCAAAGCATTCCCTGGTTTGGGAGGAGTGCCTGTCCCTTTGGGTCACACCAACCCCAGGCAGCGCTACAGGCTGGGGGCAGAGTGGCTGGAGAGCTGCCTGGCAGAAAAGGACCTGGGGGTGTTGGTTGACTGTCGGCTCAACATGAGCCAGCAGTGTGCCCAGGTGGCCAAGGCGGCCAACAGCATCCTGGCCTGTATCAGGAATGGTGTGGTGAGTAGGACCCGGGAGGTGATCGTCCCCCTGTACTCAGAACTGGTGAGACCCCACCTCGAGTGCTGTGTCCAGTTTTGGGCCCTCTATCACAAAAAAGACATTGAGGGGCTGGGGCAGGTCCAGAGAAGGGCAATGCAGGTGGTGAGGGGTCTGGAGAATAAGTTTTGTGAGGAGCGGCTGAGGGAGCTGGGGGTGTTCAGCCTGGAGAAAAGGAGGCTGAGGGGAGACCTTATGACTCTCTGCAACTACCTGAAAGGAGGCTGTAGCCGGAGGGTGGTTGGTCTCTTCTCCCAAGTCATAGGCGACAGGAGAAGAGGAAATGGCCTCAAGTTGTGCCGGGCGGGTTCAGGTTGGACATCAGGAAAAATTTTTACTCTGAAAGGGTTATTAAGCTTTGGAATGGACTGCCCAGGGAAGTGGTTGAGACACCACCCCTGGAGGTATTGAAAAGATGAGTTGACATAGAGCTTAGTGACATGGTTTAGTGATGTTTTTGTATCAGTTAGGTTGATGGTTGGACTAGATGAACTTAAAGGTCCCTTCCAACCTAGACAATTCCATGATTCTATGATTCCACCACACACACCGCCTCAATAATTTCAGTCAGACCTTACGTCGTGGATCAGGAGGACCAAGGCAGGTTGTGAATGGGGCACTAGTGCCAAATTTGGAAGCTGATGGAAGGCAGGCCATTCTTCCTCCTTTCCCTTTCCAGCCTTCCCACCCTGGGGCCTCTGCAGTGGGCACTGCCCCAGGGTGGCTGCAAGGTTTGCTCAGGAGCTCAGTGGTGATGAATCACAGAGGCATGGCACAGATTGATAAGGTCGTGTACTTTACGATTAGATACATCCTTCCTCTAACTGTGGTTCTTTGTCTCCGTTTTGCTTTGGGTAATGCTTTTTTTCTCAGTTTGCATACGACAACTCTCCAAGCAGGAGCTGTTTGGCTTGAGACAAAGTCATTATTATTCTAGGTACGCTCAGGAAGCCCTCATAATTTTGTTGCCCTTAGAAGACATAGATTTTTAGCAATTTATTTAAAAGCCAATTAAATTAAATCACCCAGAAAATATGTTTTTTCTTGCAGCCTAGCTGTAGAGGACTTTTAGGTACATAAACCAGTGTAACAAGAAAAATCTGCCTTGCAGCTTTATTATTTATTTTCTGTGCGTTTTAAGTGATGGCTATAGAGTGGCATGTTCTTTATCTGCAGTGCTAGCAAAAAAAAATTAAATAATGTATGTCAGCTATTCCTAGTGCCGGTCTTGGAGTCTTGGAGCCTGGCAGAAGAAAAGTATTACATGATCCCCAGAGTATTGAAAAATACTGACTAGTGCAGTGCCTGCAGCTTGACCAACACACAAGTCTAGTTGTGTGTTTATTTAGTTATAGTTAGTGGAGACCCCAAAGAGCTCAGTAGGAACATTGCAGACTTACTTGGGGAGATTTTGGACTTCGACTCTTGAGGTGTGTAATTTAGTCAGGCACCTACTTATGTTTGCAAACTGAAACCTTTTCAAGCTATACTGAATATGGCATTTACGGTGCCACAGTCCTTTCTCAAAGACCATCTCCGATGTCTCTCCAGGTGGGGTGTCTTCTGAGCTCTCATGCTTCTCTAGACCTCTTTGGCTACGAGCCCCTGTCTATGGTGAAGCCTCACCTCTCCCACCTCAGTCTCTGCTGCAGCATTTTGTGGCTCCCTTGGACTCTCTTGGCTGTTCTGGCTCCTCTCCTCTGCTCCTGATTGCCGCTTTCTCAATAGACTTGGTCAGCAGAGTTTTCAGAAGTAACAAAAATGTGGTGGTCATGGATGACCAGTATCAGCTTTTCCTTTTAACTCAGTCATAAAGTGCTGTTGATTCACTGGTTTGGTTTCTACTGTCTATAAAAAGGTTTTGTGCAAGCACTCCCGTTTTTTCCCATCGCCCCATGTGACACCAGTGCCAGGATGACCTTCTCCTGGAGAGTCTTTGCTCCGTTGTGTCACTGCTCCCTATGAGTTTCCCTGGCAACCAGTTTGAGCTACGCCGAACCAAAAATACCTCCCTGTGCTGGGGGAAAGTCAGTTTGCAGACCTGTATTTCTCATTAATGACTTCTCTGGGTGCTCCATGTGTTCAGCCTGCAGATGTCATTATTGTGAACCGATGACTGGGAGATGCGGTGTGCCCTTTTTGCTTACTTCCCCAGGCAGGACAATCTATGAGAAGGCTGCCTTTGCATGATTGTCAACTGAGCTGTGACTGTAAGACCCATCATACTAATTTTTCACGGTACACTAAGGGTCTTGTCTTCTATTGAGAGCGGTTTATACAGACTCACAGTGATCTTTCCTGGACTCCATGGATCTCTGCAAATTACCTTGGTTATTACTTGCAAGTGTGCCCTTCTCATTTCTGTATAAATACATACATCTTGATTTATAAGTGTGCACGCTGCGAGCTCCAGTTTTCCTGCCATCCTAGTCTTCAAAGGCACAGTTTGCGACACCTCCAAATGAACATGTGTATAAATCTTTGGAGGTCAGGACCCACCAATTTGCACAGGAGAAAATGCACAAACTGGAAATCTTACTTTAGACCTTCCTAGTTCTGTTTTGGGTTGCAGATAGTCTTTTCACTTCCTAACGTAGAGCACTGGTGTGAAGAACAGCGCTGGTAATTCAAGATGTGTTCTCAAGGTGACAATACCAGAAGAGACTAAATTGGAGAGCGGTATGTCATTTTTAGTAACAGGTTCCCTTTTCTGGATTTGTAGGGTGTGAGGATTGCGGTAAAAGCCTTATAGGAGAATGCAAACTCCACGGACCGCTCATCAGGGCTAAAGACAGGGTTATTCCTAGCCGAGCCCGACTCACCCTACCTCATTACCTCACTTTGCGAGTGTTGGAGCTGCGAGCTGGAAACCAGCAGAGTAAGTATTTTAGCTCTTTTTCCTACATTTGAGAAAGAGGAGGCAAAAAAAGGCACCATGAGAATAGTGCCTTGTTCTCATGGATAACTCAAGGCATAGTCGTTGGGTATTAACAGTATGAAGACTACTTTATTTTCAGCTGAGCACAGCTAAAGCTCACATCCAGCTACTGTTCTTTATGACTGATTTCTAGCAACCTCAATGCATAGACTGATGGCAGGACATTAGCCAGAGCTGGTGTGACGTTTAGCTGCGAGCAATCAGTTAGCTCTCTTCTTTCAATACAAGCTGAATGGATGTTGAATTTGTATCTAATAGTAACAGCCATGCACTATTACATGTTTTTTTTCTTTTCCCCAAGCATGCAAAATAGGAAGGAGTATTCAGTAAGAGGTCAGAAACAAAATGGTAAATAACATCCCTCGTCCTCCCCCTGCAAACTCAAAAGAACAGCAGGTTAACATACCTTTTGCAGAATCTTCAGTTCATATTATGGAAAGACTGTTTCCTTCTGAGGGTAGGGCAATTTGAATGCCCAGGCTTGAACAAGGAACTACATACTTAGTGTGACAATTTTCCACAGCTATCTGTGTAAAATTAGTTCTGCCTTGATTGCATTTCAGAAAGAGAATGACAAGATCCCTATTGTGTTGCACCATTGGTATTAGGCAGGGAAATAACTGGAATGATTAAGATGGCTAATGTGTTTTTATAGATTCTCTCCACTCATTGGGAGAGAACAACGTCATAAATTATGCCAACAAGCAGAGCTCTATGATAACGTCATCTTGTAGATTGAAGAGTATCAGCACATTTGTGTTGCATACTCAGTTTAATATCCTGTCATGGATTTTAGGCACTTTTGTATTTAATGTAATACCCATTTTAAAAAAAATCTCTCTACATATTTACATTCTCCTTAGATTCTTCCTGTCAGAATTATTTACCTGGGTTATTTGTCTAGAGGAAGAATTCATGTGTTTTGCACTATGTATTTATCTCCATTTTCACAACCATTTTTAAGTATACAAGAAATAGTTTGTGGTGTCTATATTAATATTAGACTGGTCTTTTTTTTATTCACAGTCCTTGGAGTATTTGCAAAGAAAGTAATACAGAAGAGAACACAGTTTGGTCCTTATGTTGGGCAACTGTCTACAAAACTGACCCGCTATGATGAGAGCAGGCTAGTCCTGCAGGTAAAAACCCAGTGGCTTACTATGAAGTGCATATGTGCCTTTAACAGTTGATATGTATTTATGTATTTTAACCAGTTAAATTGCTGTCTGATATGGTTAATTAATTGTACTTCTGATCTGTATGTATGATTGTAGATCACATTATTAGCATCACCTGAAGTATTATAATGTTCCTGTATGTTGTGTTTTCTAGAAGTTCACTTTCCTGCTTTCCAGTATTACCACTTCCCAGGTGATTTACCCATCAGACTAACACCTCTTGATAAACTTTTCACAGAGCACGGCTACTGAAAGCATCCAAGGATAGTACTGTCTTCCCAGATAAAACAAAAGGATTTGTGCTTTACGCCGTGCCACTGGGAGGGTTAATTTTGTGCGCATTACAGCACCTGCTTAGTAGGGAGGAACAGTACAGGGATGGGGAAAAGCTTCTTATTGATGTGATTATATATAATCTTTGACACACAGTGCACTAATTGATTTTAGTCAGATTGTTATTTAGGGGTGGTTATTTGCTGGTTGTGGTTATTTGCTGCATGTACAGATACTGATCGTCTCTTCTGGACCCAGCGGCCTCTCAGGACTAGCCTAGCTTAGGCATAAGGACACCCTTTCCCATTGGACTTCCTTGGGAGTGATAGTTGGTCGTAATCCTCTATGCCCTGGTCTTTGCTTTTTGCTGCAGGTGGTCACACGTGGGCACACACACCTTTCTGTCATACAGTGAGCCCATGGTCAAGCCACAACTTCCGCCAGGACTTCCCAACAGGCCACAGTTCTTCCAGAGCCTGCATTTCATGTCAGGCCCTATCACTCCCCAGCAGCTATCCTCTGACATGCTTTATGTCTTCATTTGAGCTTTCTACAGAAGCTTGGGGGAAAATGGTGTGTTGTGGAGGAAGGCATAGATACAGATACTTCTGTAATTTTGTTTGAGAGCAAAAGTAATAGCTTTGGTAATTGCTGTGAACTCTATTTGCTCATGGGAGTCATGTGAAGGGTCTGCCAGGAAAGTAACAGTCCTTCTCTGGGATTTTCATGGCATGTTGGCACCAGAGAGGGTTTGTTCTTCTCCATAACTAAATTTCTCCCGTCTTTTTATGAGACGCTTTAATTCTTAAAAATGAAGAAAACGTACTTCTCTAAGAAGCTTGCGAGCGTGGATGAGCTAAGTCAGCACCCAGTTCCTTCCTCTTCACCAAAGCCATTGTAAACCACACCCTGTCCTCTATCGGTCAACCCCGTTTGCTTAAACGTATATGGTGATAAGCACAGCTCTCGCTGATGAATGGACCATTTCTTCAGGAGAGGAGACTAGAGTCCCGAAAGTAGCCGCCTCGACTTCTCCCTAGCAACATTCTTGAGTATGTGACCAAACTTGTCCGGCAGGCGGGTGTTTTCATTGGAAACGTGATGAAGTTAGATAAAATAGTTCCCAGAAGCAATGGAAATGCAGCTTTTTTTGCAATTAATTGCTTGCTCACCTGGTTAGGAGAACAGGTATATGCTGCGCTGACATCTGTTGTGCAGCTTCAGTTGTCCACGTTTATTGCAAAAAAGCAACTGTCTCGTACGAGGTGGGGAGTGTTTGCCTCGTAGAGGCATTCCCTTGGAAAAGAATCTGGGAAGAATGAAGTAAAGCAAAAAAGAAAGAGATCTTTCTGGGACAATTGTTCATTCATATTTACTTTTGCATTGTTAAGAGGAAAAAGAGAATACTATTAAAATACCATTTTATTGTATGTTACCTCTCTGGACTTATTACACAAGTTATACAATTGTTCCATGCAAAATGTAGCGTTAATACAGCACTAAAGTTTGAGATTATCAGGTAGTCAGGAAGTACATTAAGGCATAAAGCTTATCTTTCTGCCTGCCTCCACTTAGTTCTTATAATATTATCTTTATATAACATAGAAATGATGAACTATAAACTAGAAATGCATACAAAGGCCTACAGTTATTTTAGTAGCTGGGTGCCTTGGCAGGTGTTCATTCTTCACTTGCTTTTGCACTCAGTATTCTAAAAGAGTGATCTATTTCAAAACCACCACAATTTCTAAGGACGTATGACCGAGGCAGGGTAAATAACCGATAGCTGTGATTCCAAGTTAAAGAAAACTAATGTGACTCTATACAGGACTTGGTTTTATCATG
Organism: Gallinago undulata; assembly: GCA_026546715.1. Classification (NCBI taxonomy): domain Eukaryota; kingdom Metazoa; phylum Chordata; class Aves; order Charadriiformes; family Scolopacidae; genus Gallinago; species Gallinago undulata. The sequence continues at coordinate 56,663,665 of JAOTQQ010000023.1, forward strand.
TTCTTTCTCCTGTCCTCCCTCTTTGTTTCAGGTATTGAAAGATGGAGGGAAATACTTTCTGGACACTCCCAATGAAGACTGTGGAAACTGGATGATGTTTGTCCGGCTAGCCCGGAACCAAGAAGAACAGACTCTTGTGGCTTATCAGCACTGTGGAGAAGTCTACTTCACCACTGTTAAGGTAGTTAAACCCACATTGCTTCATCCAAATGGAAATTTATAGGCAGAGGCTCTGAAAGTCTCACCCGTTTACAGCTGAAAGGGTGATTATGTTCTGCCACCTGGATCTTTATTGCATACCACCTTTTATATCACTTAATCCATAGTAAAGCAAGCCATGTGGGGGGCGGGGTTTCCAGCTGTTGTGGGTTGTGAAGAAACTGAGCAGAGGGAAACAGAAATATCATTCATGATGGGAGTGTTTAGATGTGAATGTTGTACAGTTCTTCAGTTCCAGATAGGTACACAGTGAGATTATCTACCACTGTTACATTCAACCATACTTCCTCCTGAAAAGAATAAACACATTCCTTTCATTACATTTTTGGACATGCATTCTATTCTGAAGCACATTACCAGGTGCTCAGGAACAGGGTGCTAAAGAGAATTATGTATTCTTTATGTATTATTTTCCACTCTCGCTAAATCTGAAGACTTAACTGCAGAATTTACAGTACTGCAATGTTGCCATGAAATGATCAGTTTGTTAGAGGTTCTGGGCTGTTTCTTCATATGAGGAGAGAGAACAAAGTACTCTGTATTTATAAATGATGCTGGACCGTACAGTCTTGGTTTTTTTTATGTTTTGGCCACTTTCTCAGGCAGAGCTTGTTTTAATCAGAATTTACTCTTTTGTACACTTAGGAAACTGAAGTCTATATGTTGAACATTCGTTGGTTTTCTTTTTTATTCTTAAGTTAATGTTTGTATGTCGTCATAAGCAACATTAAAAATATTAGAAAATATTAGTCAAAAGAAGTTATGTGGGATTAAAATCCGGCATTTCAGTTTCATTTCCAAGATTGGCACAGATTTTTGTGGGATAGTAATATTTACTTTTGTTCCTCCATTTTTGTTTCTCTACCTGCAGTGAAATATTTACCATGCAGTGATGTAGTGGGAATAAATTGACAGTGATAATATTTTACACCCTTCAAACTCAGTTATAAAAGAGTTACAAAAGTATGAAGTTATAACAGTATGAAGTATAGGTGCTTCTGGATTAATACTAAAATAATTATTTTAAAATAAGAAAATCAACATAAACCAGTATATACTAATCTGAAACATTGTTTAGGCTATGCTTGACATTCTGCCGCCGTCCATATCATTTGAGATTTCAGTTTGATTTTAAATGTGTGCTGTACTTGTCGAACTGGCAGGTTTAATTTTTCTAGAGCTGGGAAACATGAGCAAATGCTTTTCTAAGAAGTTGTAGTTATGAACTGGTAACTTACAATTTCCAGTATAATTTAAATACTATTGAACCAGCTCTCTGCTGACTTCAGCAGAACTCTGCTCACTGGCATTAATGGAGAGTTGCATCCTGTATACTGACATGAAGAGCATCTTAGGCCGAGGAATATATCTTTGAACCTTTACTGTGCTGTGTATCATGGGGAATTACTTTGGGTTTATTTCTCCTGAGTCCTGCTTTGGTCCACAGTACTGTGGCATCCTGCCAATTTTGTCCTCTTTGGGGAAAGTGATAGCCTTTTGCTACACTTAGGCACACCCTGCTGGTCACGGTATGAGACTGCCTTAGGGCTGGTTAGGAAGATATTTTCTCAAGATATTCTGAATAAAGTCTGTTAGATTGGGATTAGAAGCATTGGCTCCTCTCCCCACTGTTTTTACAAAGGGGTGGGATTTTGGTGACATGAAACTGCAGGTACAGAAGCCTACATGTAAGCGGCATACTAACTGCACGGTTGGCATACTTGCTGACCTAGTAACTGCAGTCGTTAGAAACAAGTGCTTTTAAAAGGTATAGAATGATGAGGAAGTAAACATCACCCACGGTTGCTGTGTCTGATCATGGCAGAGTTTCGCGTGGGTGCTGACATAGATTTCTCTTACTGTCACAGGTGAGACAAAGTAAGTGACAGCTTGTAGGGGATTTGAATACTGGTGTTTAATCTCAGTTTTACTGAGATCACAGCTTTTACCTTACTTGACTATTTCACGCAGTGATGCACTGTGCTCTCCCTCCAAAGTCACATTGACTGGGTCTCAGCTTCCCACAGAGATCACTGCTGGTCCAGGAGCATCGGGCAGAAAGTCATGACAGTGTCATGCTGTGCAGCCATTTGTGGGCACCACTCCCAGGGTATCCCCAGGCACTTGTCTCTATGGAGCTTCCCCAAGCTTGGTTTTATCCATCTAAATAGACTATAGGCAGGAGCACAATGCATGATCAGCCTCCTATTTGGTGGCTCTGCTTTATGTCCTTTATTGAGTAGAGAATTCAGCACGTACCTTTTCTGTTCAGGCCAGGTGTTATCAAAATGTACAACCAACCCGTAACTGGTTGTAGTTAGCAAGCGGGCTTGTGCTTGGGAGTTCAAAAGTTCAGTTTTCAGCATTATACACACAATTACATGTCAGCATTCGAATTGTCTTTCACCTAAAATGCTTATCCAACACCGATGTTAAAAAATCAGCTCATTTTAAGATGTTATATTTTGCGGAACAAGACTCAGCTGCTCTCCTTACAGGCTAGTTTGTTTGATTTAGCATTCCCTTAGTGTTTAGTTTAAATAAAACTGCAAGTACGGTGCAGATTGGCTCTACCCTTGTTGCAGCAATGTTGGTTTTTATTATAGCCGAAGAAAGCTGTGTACAGGGCCAGGGAATCATATAAATCATGACCCCAAAGTTAGTTTTCTCCCTTGCTTTTAAATAACTAATGGATCTTTAACCAGTGAGCGTAACCACTCCTCTCTTTTTCTATTTGCTGTATTATTGACTGAAAATATTTGTCAGAGGAGGTCATAGTCCAGTCCAAGGCAAGATTTGGGCAGGCATGGCTGGATGGGAGACAGCAGATTACGGGCTCCTGTAGAACTGTGTGGGAAGGCTTCAGAGAAAGGAGGGCAAGAAAGTACATACAGAAAAACATACAATAATGCACGTACATAGATAACGTGACACATTGGAGCCAGCACCTGGGAACACGCAAATTTGACTCACAATCCATGTATTGGTCAACTCTGCACCTGTAAATCTGTGTGTGCAACACATCCAGGAGGCATCCAAGCTGCTGTGCATTCATCTTTCCTTTGCCTGTACTCTATGGTTAAGCATTGTGTTCATTGGGCTTTGAAACATCGAGGAATAGGCATGAGATATTTTTCAGAAAGATTGCTGGATGTCTGGATATCACAAAGGAATAGATTTTACTCAGCAAAGGTCACAAAGGCTGAGGCTCCCTTCCTGCTACTGTCCCCCAAAATTCTCTGTACATATGCATTTCTGCTTTCAGACACAGTGAAGGTGTCCAACCCTAGTGCTCAAAAAGTGCTTGAATTGTGAGACTATGTTGCCCATAATTTAAACAGATTCAAAGAACTTGGGTAAGCAGATAGAATGCACATGCCTCCCTCCCTGCCCACCCCCCTTCAATTTCAGTGTTACCTGGTAGGGGGAAAACTGGGACAAGTAAACATGTGCTATTTTCTTCCTTTCACAGCCAATTGAACCCCACACAGAATTGAAAGTATGGTATGCTGCCGATTATGCCAAATTTATGGAAGCTTCTGCAGTCTTCATTAAAGAAGAATCTGACGTCTGTCCTTTGCCTCCAGTAGCAGTAAGTATCTCTAATTTGCGTTCAAGCCATCGCCAGACATAGTAAATGACAATTTATATGCTTTCTCTGTTTATGTAACTCTGGTAGTGCAGAGTAGACCATAGAATGGTAGGCTAACACCAAACCAAGAGCAATTTTAACTAAACAGATACTTACAGAAAGGCTGCTCTTCCTCTCCTGTGTTTTTAATCCCACAGAGCCATTAGATAAAGCCAAAAGTAAGTGGCACCAGGGGGATGTGTTGGAAAGACTTAAGATTGGCATTAATTTGTAGATAACCAAGCTGTCCAGCCTCAGACTTCTTTCACCAGTTCCCCTTTGTTACACTCCGACCGTTTTCTGTTGGTCGGATAATGCACTGATTATTTCAGTCTTTCCTGTGCAATAACCCTTCTCTTCTAATCCCAACAGACCTTCCCCTCTGTATGATAGTAGGGGTCAGGGAGAAGAACATGACCATTCCTTAGAACAACTAGTAAGAAAGACCTGGTTTTATTCTCGTTGCAGAAAGAGCCCGTAGAGCCTTGGATATGCTCCAGCTGTAGAAGCACTTTCGCAACTTTTGCTCTGCTAGAATCTCACCAGTGCATCCACAAAGACCGAGTCCTCACCCCCAGGTTCAGACCACCAAATAAGCTGGGACCTGTAAAGGCAAAGAGCAAACTCAAAGGGAAACTGAGAGGAACGACATTAGGCAAAAGCATCGCCCAGTGCTACGGGACCATTTCCTGTTCCTCTGCCGCAAAGCTCAGCTGTGCCGGCTCAGGAGGCACGTGTGATGCTCTCGTGAGGTTCATACCTAAATGGAGGAATGGCCGGTCTTCACTGTTGAAGGGAAAAGACGTGCAGCAGACAGAGAGTTACCCTTGCCGACTCTGCGGGAAGATATTTGACTCCATTGACAAGCTCACGGTCCACGCTTACGCGCACAAAGGGGAGCGCCCCTACAAGTGCTCGCAGCACGGATGCACAAAAGCCTTCATTTCCAAATATAAACTGCTCAGGTAACAGCTCCGAATGCACTCCTTTTCTGGTGGGGGTGTGGGGAATAAACCAAGGACATCTTTTTTCCTCCGAGTGTCCTAGTGACAGTTAATCCCCGAGTTACAGTTTTTTATTCTTCCTGCTTTGTTAGAATTGCAGAAAACTAATCTCCCTCAATTGTGGTGGCTACTCAAAAAGGTTATGGTGAGCAGTTTTAACCTACTGTATGCTTTTTTAACACCTTCCCCCTCCAAAAAAGTTAGGCTTTTACTAATAATCTGAGAATTTGTGAAAATGCCTTCCTTCAAAAGCACCGGTGTTTTCAAGTCTCGAAGCTGCACTGTGTACTAGAGCGAATGCAAATGCAAACAACTTTTTTTCCTCTTTTTTTGGTCTTAGGCACTCAGCCACTCATTCTCCGCAGAAATCTCACCAGTGTGGCTACTGTGAAAAGACCTTTCACAGGAAAGACCATCTAAAGAACCACCTTCAGACTCATGACCCTAACAAGATGGCCTTCAAGTGTGAAGAGTGTGGCAAGAAGTACAACACCAAGCTAGGCTATAAGAGACATTTGGCTCTTCATGCAGCCACCAGCGGGGACCTGACCTGTAGGGTGTGTGCCCAGGAGTTTGGCGGCACCGAAATTTTGTTGGAGCACCTCAAAAGCCACGCAGGGAAACCGACTGGCAATACCAAGGAAAAGAAGCATAAGTGTGACCACTGTGAGCGTCACTTCTATACCCGTAAGGACGTGCGGCGTCATATGGTGGTTCACACGGGCTGCAAAGACTTTCTGTGCCAGTTTTGTGCCCAGAGGTTTGGGCGGAAGGACCATTTGACTCGCCATACGAGGAAGACTCATCCGCAAGAACTGCTGAAGAGCAGGTTGCAGAACGGTGACTCAGTGGGTCTCCTTGACCAGCTTTTTCCATTCAGGCTGAAGGAAGACGCCGGCATACCGTCCCCTTTTCCCGAAAGGGTCTCTGTGCAGAATGGGGTTTTGAACAGTTCAGAGTCAGAGGAATACAACTGTTCACATCTTCATTCCCAGCCAAGCTTACAAACTGCTCTTCCTCTTGAAACTTCTCCTCATTTGCAAAGGATGGGCTGTGCAGACAGCCTTCCAGCTGTCCATCCCACGCCATGCTCAACAGCCATTCCTGCCAACCTGAACCTTCAGCAGCCGAATAAATATGACCTTAGTTCTACCTCATTTGCAGCAGGACCCCTCAAGAACCTACCCATAAAAGTGGATGTTAAAGGTTACAATGTGCATCTTCTTGAGGACCTGCCATTACCAGAACCTCAATCTCTCCACAAAATCAGTCTGGAAGAAGTTTCCTCAGGGCCTGTAGGGGATACTAACAAGTACCCAGTGCACAAGGAGACAGAGGCAGCAGCTGAAACGACGAGCTTGCCTTTCATGGATCTCACTCATGTGATGAGTTTCTGGCAGCTCCCACAAGGTGACAACCAGAACACTACTGGGGACATGGCAATGGCATTTGGTTCAGAGGAACCATCACACAGGCTGAACGGCCTTTGCCAACAGCAAGGTCTTCAGCTAGCAACTGGTGGGATGGCCATAAACCAGCTGCATCATCTTCCTCGCTCCTTTCCATCCACTACAAATTCTGTAACGTTGCCCCATTTTCACCATGCCTTCAAATAGCTATCACCATGTTTGGGTTTTTTCCTTTTTTTTTTTTTTTTTTTTTTTAAGACTGTGCTTCTTACTTAAATCTGGTAGGATGGGGTGGTTTTGGTTTGGTTGTTTTTTACTTTTAAGAAAAACTGCCCCAAATGTTTTCAAAGCACATTATGAACATGGTAGTTAAATTCAGGATGTTAATAAACAAGAAGCTCTATTTTTCATACTAGTATTAGTTTTTTAGCATATGGCAGTAGTAGAACTAACATATTTCCCTGCAACACCCTCTACATTTTTGTTTCTTGCCTTTTATGTAAAAAACTGAGTAAATATCTTTTATGATAGCAAAGCATCATAACAGGCACAATAAAACTATGGCTGCTGTGGTAGGAGAAATTAGGGGTTAGGGTGAATGGGAAGAAGGGGGAAATCACAGAAAAATCATTTTAATGAGCCATGAATTACAGCAAATTTATACACATGACAAATGTAACAAACAATTTATCGACATCACGTAGATTTCTGTTAAGCACTTAATTACTGAACTTTATGAATCTTTAAATTGGAATCATTCCAATAATAAATCTTACCTCCTTGTTCCCCGTTGTTAAATGAAGACGATCCTGTCAGCTGTGCACATCTCCTGCCTCCTTTCCTAGGGCTGGAAATAACTCCCACTTCTGCCTGACCGTGTGAGAACCCATGTCTTCTCTATGTGCAGTTTTCAGAATGGGAAATGAATTGTCTCAGAGATTAAAGCAAAACATTAATTTTCACTTAGAGCTGGATCTGGCAAAGTATCAGCACTGGTCTTTCTCTAGTAAAGCACTTAAGCATTTGCTTAAATTTAAGCATGTTACCCCATTGGGTCAGCGGCTTGATTGACTTAACACTTAATAAAAACTAATGCTTCCTGCCTAAGGGGCCTTTATTCACCTTTTGTTGATAAAAAAAATGGCCTTTGTTTAGACTTAGCTACGATTAATAATCATTTCTATCTATCTGAACTGTGGATTCCTTCACTGAAAGCCAACCCTGGCCAGCAGGGAAGCCTGCAACCTAGTGGGACCTCTGGGGAACGTAGGTCCATGAGCAGAAGGGGTGTGGTGGTGAGCTCACGCTTGGCCATCTTCAAAACCAAGTTATGAACCTGCCTCATAAGTGTCACTGAAAATTAGTGTGTGTCATTGATGCCATTTCAGTTGGGGGGGGTAGGGGTGCGCTCAGCAGTGTTGGAACAGCCACAATTGGACAATAATGTTGTCCCAGTAGATGACATTATTTAAAAAAAAAAAAAAAAACACAAACAAAAAGCCAAATTCTTCACAATTTACTTTATTACCCAACCCATGCTTATAAAAACTAATCCTGGTGTTAGTGGGTGATGCAATTACTAATGGTTCCTGTTGCAGCTAAAACAGAGACAGACTTTCTGAATGTGAGTAAATTCTCAAAACCGAGTGAGCGTGTTCTCTTTGCCCCATTAATCACAGGAATATTTCCAGACAGCTTCAAATAAAAAAAAAAAAAGTTTTAAATTACTGCTGGTTTGCTGTTAATGAACTACAATGACATGGTACAACTACAGTGTTCTGGTTATTCTTACAAGTTTTTCAGTGCTTGGATTAAAGAAAGGTCCTATTATTGCAGTTTATGCAAGAATATATTCTTCAGATACGCTGTTGAGGGGTATTTTTTGGCGTAAGGAATCAGGAGGAATTTTAATATTCTTTTAATGACAACAGCAGTAGCCAGAGCAGGTGCTGCGCAGTCATAGCCAATTAGCAGTTATTTAAATTATGAGTTCCAGAATAGGAAAGAGGTTGCAAACAATATTATGTGCACGTTCTACAGCAAGGCTCGTAATTTCATCTGGACTTGGAAAGGGGAGGGGTATATATTCACTTACTGTGTTGTTTTCTTTGTTCATGCAAATTGTATTCACTTGGCTTCATCCAAGCTTATGTACTTGTAAAAAAAAAACCAAACAAACAACAAACAAACAAAACCCAAACAACTTACAAATTTTGTAGCGCTGCCTGATGATATACTGTTAATAGACATTTTGTCCTTTTGGTTTGTGCTTCTATAAGGGGTGTAACAAATTACTAAAATACTTGGTTTTGAATTAAAATGTAATGTTAAGAAGAAAATGTTACGCAAACACTGAGCTAGCTGGGTGAGAGACGCTTATCATACCAAGTCTCGTTCGAGTGAAAAAAAGAAAAGAACCACTTTTGATATTAAAACACTTAAAAGCATGCTATGATGGTGTCTACCAGTAAAACACACATCAAATGTGTAATACTGCAGCTTTTACCCTTCAGTCCCTTCAAATTTCTTTTTCTAGATTCTCAGCATTGCAAATGCAGAGGAAGCTGATGACGTCCCATCGCAAAGGCAGGCTGATGATTTCAAAAGGTCACCTTTGTGGAAAAATTGTTTTGTTTCAAAACTCTCACGACTCGGGAGATACCCGTGAGCCATCTTGTGCCTAGCGTAGGGCTGGACTTTCTCAGTTTCTCAGTTTCCTGAGCATTTTTGAGAGACCATCAGTAGCTGAGGCTCGTGGCAGAGAGGTGGCCTGGGGAAGGTAGGCTAGACCATGGAATAGCACCTCAGGGACACAGGAAAAAAAAGGAACCTGGCCCTCTGGGAGATTTTAAGATGTTTTACCTCATATCCTAGTAACAATAAAAATACGCTTTTATCTGAACTGTGCTTGGAAAGCTGTAGAAGCAGAATGATACACACCAACTAACCAGCAGAATTGCTAAAATCAAATGCTACCATAAAAAAAAAATATAGAGAAACTTAGTACAACTTTGCTCTCATACAAAAAAATTGTACCCATTTCATAAAAAAAAAAAAAAGCCATAGAAACCTGAAATAAGGAGCTGAAAATATACTAAGTGAAACAAAACACTGCATCCTCTATGTGAGTAAAATAACAAACCAATTTCTAGTGCTTGGTTCCCATCCCCTATCAGAAACCACATTAGTTTCTTTTTTCCTTTGGTTTTACTCACCAGCTGTTCCTGTTAGGACTCTGTTTTTCCGATCAGTGGGTTACTGTTAATTCCCAAGAGTTTTTCGCAGCCAGTCTGCAATAGGATGGTATCTTCCATATATTAATGAGTGATTAGTTCTCTGCTTAGCACCATTCCTGTCCCTGTAGTTATATTTTCTGTAGGACACTGGGAAACGATCTGTGGAATCGGTTCCTAATTGCTCTACACACAGAAATGATGGGGGAGGGACTCCCCAAATATAGTAAAACGTTTTTATATATAAACATATAAATCATATATATATATATATATATATATAAAATATATACATGAAATCCCAAAACATTAATTTCTCTTGTTCAGTATATCACAGCAAAGCACGGGGCAGGGAGGGGGGGAAATCACAATATTGGATCTCCCTACATTTTCTTGAAACCATTGAATGAGCCCCATCCATCTACTTTCAATCAGATAATTAAATTTTGGCAACTGATACACAAATAATCTCACAGCTTTAAAAACGACAACATAATAAGCTTTGTAGCCTAGGGGGGAGAAAAAAAAAAGGGGGGGGGGAACTTCAGTTTGCCTGTTTTATTGAATGTGATGACTGTAGCTGTTGGAGTGGAAAAGGTGCTGGAAAATTGTGTTGCTTAAGTTCTTCAGTAGTGCTTCAGAAGAAAACCTTAACACATCCCTGCCGAGCAGCCACTCTATCTTCTGTTGCTCATTTGCGGGCTGAAAGCAGCAATAAGCCATATACTTGTTATTTGCATAGGAGCAGCTTTTGTATTTTACTCCTTTTTACTTAATAAGATTAAAACCTAATCCCTGGGAAGGTGATGGAGCAGCTCATCCTGGAAACCATTTCCAGGGGCTTTAGGGTTGAGAACAACCATTTGCAGGACTGAGAGCCAGTTTTTCCTGTCTGCTTTCTCGGCTAAGAGGCAGTCTTGGGTAGCACTGGAGCCCATCTCTCACTTGCCCAAAGTCCTCTGCAAAGCACCTGGCAAAGCTCAGGCTTTATAGAAAAATGCAGCAGTTCCCCACAGCCCAGCACCTACAGGCTCACCCAGGCCAGTTCTTTCTGCAGGTCCCTGGGACAGAGAATCATAGAATTGTCTAGGTTGAAAAGGACCTTTCAGATCATCTAGTCCAACCATCAACCTAACTCTGATAAAAAACCATCACTAAGCACTGTGTCAACCCGTCAAATACCTCCAGGGATGGTGCCTCCACCACTGCCCTGGGCAGCCCATTCCAAGGCTTCATAACCCTTTCAGTGTAAACATTTTTCCTAATATCCAACCTGAACCTCCCCTGGAGCAATTTGAGGCCATCTTCTCTTGTCCTATCGCCTGAGAGTTGGGAGAAGAGACCAACCCCCACCTCTGTACACCCTCCTTTCAGGTAGTTGAGGAGGGCAATAAGGCCTCCCTTAGCCATGTACCAGCAGCAACCAAGGACAGAACTTCTGCAAAGACTTTGAATGTTGCAGTGAGTCTCACAACAGGTTGTTTTTTGCACATTCTCCATCGTGCCACACTCCAAGCTCTCTTACAAGCTCATCTCCCAGGCTCAAAATATCGTGCCAGCTACAGGGAAACTGTCTTGGCCACATTCCCCACCAGGATCTCATTTCTGCAGCGGTATGTGTCTGGCAGGGGTGCCAGATGCTGATGGTCTGAGCCATCTCCTTGTACAACAGCCCTACAACCACCTTAAGCAGGGGCTGGAAGGCCTTGCTGCTCTGACACAGCTCTGCATGGCCTGAGATGGAAACACCTCTGATCGCATGGTCTGAAGAGCAGAAGCACCAAACATCAAGGAGTAGAAGGACCTCCACGCTGTTCTCCTAAGTGATTACTGAAATGCGTGCTGCCCTATTCTCTCTTAGAGAACAGAAGCACATCATGAGCGCACAAAACCTGCTAGAGAGGTCTGCAGTTACCAAGCAGCAAACCGTCTCGAGATGCCTGTTACAGGCAGTCACTGCCTATTCAAGATGGAGCTGCTCCAAATCAAAGGGCATTTAACACCAAAATGAATCTTCTCAGCGTCTTATCCTGGCGACATGAGGAGCTATGCAAAAATTTTCATTGCAATTTAATAAATACAAAGAAATTAATACTGAGAACACTGCAACAGGATATTGTATATACACAAAAGCAAATGAGGTCTTTTTATGTTACTCTGTTGAAATAAAAAGAAAAAAAAAATTTCTTACCCAAATTCTCCTGAAGAATTTTTCCCAGGAGATACACCCAAAGGTTTTCTGGCTTTCTGCAGCATTCCTGGAGGGTTCTCTGCAGACCATTAATTAAAAAAGAAATATTGGCCACAAAAAAAATATAGCCTACATAAATTCAATATAAACCCCAGAAATGTAGGGATCAAAGGGACTGATATGAAGAGCATTATACATTATCAGTCATGGGTTATACTGCAAATAACCATTAAAATAACTATAAAACATCTGCTAAACATAGACTGAGTACAGGTCATGATTACCTCAATGGACTCAGCTTCCGACCAACACCTATAAATACTTAAAGGGTGGGTGTATAAGTACTTAAAAGAGGATAGGACAGTCTTTTTTCAGTGGTGCCCAGCGACAGGACAACAGGTAATGGGCACAAACTTCCACATAAGAAGTTCCATCTAAACATGAGGAGGAACTTCTTCACTTTGAGGGTGGCAGAGCCCTGGAACAGGCTGCCCAGAG
>JAOTQQ010000023.1:56682681-56697709 GCA_026546715.1 Gallinago undulata
TCTGCCTAGAACCCTGAAACACAAAGGAAGCTTCAGGTTAGTAATTTATGCCTCGCCAAGAGATGATACGTTATATTAAGTGCAATGTGTAGTACATATCTGGTTTTGGACAAGCAGGTAAATTAAGATAGCGTGAGATTGCAGATAAGCCATAATATTGCTGTGCACATTCATCAATTCCTAATCAAGTTCACTAACGAAAGCAGTTATTAGATCATGTGCTCTTTTAAACATGCATTCAACCCATTTCTCTACCAGCAGCCACCTCCTCCTTCCCCAGCACTCACCGCTCCCTTCAGCTAAACACACTGACATTCCCATTAAAATAAAAAAAAGAAAAAAATTTTGGTTTACCAGAACATCTTGTGCAAAACGTCTTCCACAGGTTGTACAAGGAACCAGATCTTGCCTTTGGGTAGCTGTGTGAAATTCAAACCACGGGAGAGTCTCAGTTAGGGGTACAGGATGGCTCAACTACAGCAGAGTCGGCGTTCGGACTCAGCCCTTGCTGAAAACAGTATTTCCTCCTCAGAAAGGGAGGGCTCCAGCCACCTGCCAGGGCTCCCTTTTGCAGAACTGCCCTATTTCTCTTGCTCCTATGCAGCACAAGCGTTCCTTTACTACGAGGGACAGCTTTTTGGTTTCCACGTGACTGCTCAGGTACGTCCCTTCCCAACATCCCCACAGTTGGGCGAGGTGATGATGGAAGAGCACTCAAGGTCATCGCCACTTAAATTCAGGGGGGGTGGGGGTGGGTGGGCTGGAAACTGCACCCCAACTTATTCTGTAAGTCATTTATTCTTTGTAAGTCATCAGGAGCAAGCGACACCCAGGAACAGCTCGGGGTAAACCATCACTACTGCAGAAAGTGGCAGGTGACGCTCCCAAGCGCAATAGAATCTGCATTCTTCAAACAGAATGTTTCCATGACACGCTGAAGCAGCATTCCAAGATGATCTTAATGTGCAGGTGTCCAATTTTCATTTTTAAATCAGTAGATTATTTTTTTTTTAAAAGAGGTTTTTAAGTTACACAGAAAGTAGTTTGCGGCCTTTCTGACTCCAATGGCAGTCACATATTCTCATTTCAGAGCAGGGACACAAATATTAAAGTATTAATACATTACTTGTAGTAATAAAAACAGCTTTCAGGAAAACCTGAACAATAAGTTCAAGTTTTCAACAAAAAGAGCCTTTTTCGTGAGACTTGTAACCTACAGAGGGAACAACTGAAGTGCTCCGTACCTGCTCTTGCTGAAACAAAAGAAACCCTTGTCTGGCTGAGGAGCAGCAGCAGACCCGCAGCCGGGGTTTTTTTTCTACCTTTTCCTTCCACGCTCCACGGCAGAGAGTTAAAAGTCCCTACAGAGTTCCATTGATTACAAACGTAGAGGAATAAAGCACTTCTACACCTTTTTTGACTCTTACTCTGTTGCCCCTGTTTTAAGGTCTTTCCACTTCTGCTGCCACGCAGCACCTCTGTCTGTGCCTGTGCTTAGGCTGGACTATGCTCTTCCTTTCAAGCATCTTCCTCTGCCGCCCCCAACTCCTTTACTCTGTTCTCACCCCTCCAAGTTTCAACTGATACAGCTTTTTTTTAAAAAAAAAATAATTAAAAAATCTAGGTAAAAGCACAGTATCACTGAATCAGAAATGAGAAATCAGGAAAAAGGACAATTTACCACAGAAGATTAGTTAAACATGTACAACAGCAGATGAGTTCAGGACTGGTAAAGAACACAAGCACTGTCTTTAGTGAAAGTTTTCCTTTCCAGTAAATCACAAAATCACATTCCATCCAAACCACCGAGCAGCTTGTTACTCACTTGTTCTGTTTAACTCCTTTCCTGGCATCTGACTCATCTCTATAGAATGTTTTCTCAAATTTCCTCTTCCCTGTTGTTGTCAGGAGTCAGGAGTGCAAAGCGATGGGTCTTCATGACTCAAAAGCTCACAATTCCGGTTGCCAGCATCAGCAATTACATAATTAACAATTATGATGCAGGCAGACCCCGCGTAAGCCTGTGAAAGAACTAGTACAGGTATCAGCTAAATGGGAACTCTTAAACTTGTTCTAAGCTCAGACAGCTTCTACTGATTTGCTTAACGCAGACTCTTGAACAATTTTAGGAAATTAAGGCTTAATCTAGATCCAAATACTGTATTGACACTTCAGTTTTTCAAGCAGCGAACAAAAGACTTGTAGACTTAGTTGCCTATTTATTGACTTCTCCAAACCCATGTTACTTTATCAATTAAAATACATTATAAAAGCCTTCTTCCAATAAAAAGGAGTACTTTGAATTGTTTCTGTACATTAAAAGGCCTCACTGGTCCTTCTCTTAGCTTGTCTCCATCCAGTATTTACAGAACTTTTAAATATTTAAGGAGTATTTAAGGTGCTTTGAATTTAGTAGTAGCCAAACCACTCTACTGAGGTGTTGGTTATGTTCCTTACCAGTAAAACAGTTAACTTTTCACCCAAAGGCAGAAGATTGCTCAGTCTCCAGCCCTGAAGATCTAAAGCTGAGGGTTTGTTATCAATACAGGATTCAGAAGGATTGACGACAAATCCTATTAATTTCATTCAGGTGTATGGACTGGTCACTATCAGAATTATTCACAAGCACAGCACAGAAATTTAAGATCACACCAAGCCTTAAGATACTGTCCCTCTGCTCATCTCCAGAAAGTCTTTGCAACAATTGTGGCGAGTCATAAATTTGTATTTCAATAAAACCAAACTGAATGCAAGACCTGAAGAATAATATTTCAGAAAACTCAAGACAATAGTTATCTATTTTTCTAAGTATCCGCTGCTTTGTTTGCCACGCTTCTCAGACTGAGCACTTTCAGCAAAGCCAATTTCAACGTCCATAGTCAGGGTCACTGACTACATCAACGGCAACACTTGTTGCGACAGATTTTATTTGCTAAGAAATGTAAAACCCGAGTTAGGTAACAGGGACGTCTACCCACACAACAGCTTGTCAGACACCTCTGTTTACAAAAGATTATTTTACATCTTTCATAATAGTATCCAAACAATAAATAACCTACCCAGGAAAGATCTAAGGAGTGGGTGAAAACTCCGTGACTTGCAAAGCTGTGCTGTATCAAGGCACTATATTTAACGATCAGTAAAAGAAAGAGAAGACATAAATGGATACATTGCTTTGTAAGCTGAAATAATTTAATAGAAGTATCTAATCAGATCAAATCTGTAGATTCCGCCGATTTGCTGAATACATTCAAAATATATATAAAACTTGTCCAGTGAAAGCTTGTAAGAAAAATATTTTATAATTTTACTGTATTTCTACTGTAATGAAACTTTGAAAGAGTTGCCACGTCACTCATGACAGAACAGACATCATTAATACAATGTTTTATGTGTAACTTCATTTCAGAAAGAATGACAAGTTACTGGTTCTTGTTACAGTAATATCTGAATAACCCCCTTTGTGCATGACTGGCAGCGCTGTGAGTTCACAGTTCCCTTCTCAAACCAAATGAGAACTTAAGGATGTTTCCACCATAAGTTCCTCAGTTCCATCAAGACAGCTTCAGTCCCTGGACGTTTTGTTTCAGATTGAGCAACTCCTTTTCTTGCCTTGTTTTCTCCAATTTGAAGGCCAGCTTATTGGCTTTCTTCTCCATCCTGCGCTCCTGTGCATATGAATAAATAAAAATTCACAAAATAGGCATAACATGCAAAAAGAAACCACTTTAATTAACAATTCTAGATCATGAAACCAGCAGCAATCTGGACAATATTATTATTTATGGCACTAATTATTAGTAGACAAATTAATGTGTACCACCAGGATTATCATCTTTACTTAGCTGAAGCTTCTAATAGGCTGGCAACTTCTGTTCCTAAATAAAACAACTAGCAGATCATTGTGGCCAATTACATTTTCTACATTTTGTTCAGAGACTTTTCACTTTGTGTGATCTGAAACACCACAACTATTTTCTTTGCTTCCCTAAGTAATAAGGAAATAATACGAGGGCTCCTTCCAAAGTTATATATGTAATAGGAACAAAATCTCCACATAGGAAATCAGGGTGACAAAATTATGAGGTTAACCTTCTTTGCAGTAGATTTTTTTTTTAAAGAAGCAATAATTAGTCCTGTGAGACCAGCAATTTTATCCCATTCATTTCCAGACACAATAACAAAGGAACTTTAAAAAAAGTTCGTAAACCAGAATTCGAATAACATAACATAACGTGTTTTTGCAGGGTCTTATTTTAAAAAAGGGGTACCTTTCGCTCCTCTTTTATTGCCTGTTTTCTAGCTTTCCGATCCTCTTTGCTCTCGTCTTTGGAACGGGGCTGTGTGGATGCTCTTGGCAGGTCGCTGCCGTTAACCATCTGCATGCGTTCGATCTGCTTAGCAGTAGGACCCTTCTGAGGCAAGACATGTAGGGGGATTCCGGTCTTCTGAGAAATTTTTATTGGTTTGGGCTAAAATAGAGAGTGCACATGTATTAATGGTCCCTAGCTCTCTCTCCAGGAAGTGCACACTGCACTGCCTGTTCAGTATAAAAACATTAGATTCAGATTTAACAGTAATAAACAGATAAGGTTCCTCATACTATTTTCTTCCCTCAGAAAAATGCACATTAATCCCAAAGTAAGAAATCAAACACACCTGTGAGCAGAATCTGGCCTCTCAGAACAAGAAGAGTTTCTCCCTTTTATTTAAATATTACCAAAAAAACCCCTGAACCTAAGTAGGCACTAAGCTTTATAAGTTTTCAAGAAAAAGGTTTCCTTTCAAAATCTCACACATGTGGAACACCGAGCTGTGATCTAATGATGGGGAAAGTCCCGAAGGCCAAAAATTAGAATAAATTGTTTTAAACTGTAGAAGGGAAATAGAAACCTATTTTGAAGAAAAAAAATATCCTAGTACGTGGTTGTGAGACACAGATTACCCAAAGGTGTAATGCAGGTAACAAGGAAGTGAATTCCTTGCTCTCCACATTTCTGCCTAGATACTGCAGAAATTTTTAATTTATCTAAATTTATCTTAACACTTCTTCAGTGAAGCAACAATACCAGAGGCTAACACTCCCCAACCCTCTGTTCTGCTCCCTCCTCTTTCTAAAAACAGATACCCATTGAGAAAACAATCACTTTTGTCTGAAGCTTTCCCAGGCCTGGTTGTTAGTAAGAATCAGTTAATGATTTTACCTTTGATGGCTCCTTAATAAGTGTTGGGTGATTATACAAGTTTGAATATGTACCTAGGTGACAAAGAAAGAAAAAAACAACCAGTGAAGAACGGCTTGCAAATAGAAGTTAGGTAAATTTATTACGAATTGTACTACTCTTTAGTCTTTGGAAACATAAAATTGCAAGAATTAAGTTAAAAAATGCAGTAATTCTATCTAGCAAGAATTCCTGCTGTTGTGGAAGAAGCATAAAATGTTTTACCTAAAGCAAGAGAAGTTCTAGAGAAGTTCTGAGATCACTCATCATGATGAAAAAACATGCAAACTCCAAAATACTTACTCAAAATGGATTCACAATCCCACTTTTCTTTTGATTCTTCAATAACTACAGCTACTATTTCTTCCTTTTCTTCCTCACTTTCTTCATTCATAGGAGAGTCTAACTCTTCATAGGGTTCAAGAGTATCCAATTTCACACAACTTTGAAATCCAGAGGGGAAAAAAAAAAGGTTTATCTTTTCTTAGACATGTATAATTACGTAAACCCAGTCTCCCCTTAAGTAACAACCCAAACCAAAGAAAGCTATTCCCAATGAAACTTGCAGCAAAAATAAGTTTCCTTAAGTAAGCAATCTCAAAATAAACTAAAACATTATGACAAGAAGCATAGTTGAAAAAAGGTAGAATTTCTGCATTTCAAAAGTATGTGGCACATAGAATTTGTGACTGGAGGGCAGGAAAAGAAAAGCTGTAAGCATAGCACCTCTAGAGGTGATTACATACCCTGCTACTGAGCAGTCGACTTTCACTACAAGGGATACACTATCATGGAAATACAAGACTCACGTGAGAAGATTTAGCCATTTAACTTTGGGGTAATATCACCTGCTTTAAGACTTAGTGAATATTCTGTGGATACACAGCCTTACATTGTCATGGTGTGGTTTTATCAGCACTGATTTTTGCACTGCTCTAAACATTGGTACTCAAACAACAGTCACCTACAAGTTAATTGTCATGTAATTAGGTATATAGTAGGATCAATTGCATATCAACAGGACAGAATATACTTAGCTACAGAGTCTGTTAAAAACAAAAGTAAAAATACAAGGAGGAAGGCAAGTTACACAAAGAATGGAAAGGAAGAATGCCTCTAGATATTATTTACACTAAATGCAACACAATTTGACAAAAGGAACATAATCTCACACAAACCAACAAAATGCCTCTACTTAATTTTATCATCTCCTAAGTTAAGACTGACATTGAGAGACATTTAAAAAATAGGTAATACTCATACACAGATGTTTTTATTGTGGAATGCAATCTTGGAGTACGTGAACTTGAAACAACATACCCAAACTTTCAATATAAACACAGCATGACATAGCTACTCATGTGAAGGAGTATTTCTGGGAATACATACTTCTTTGCTTTCTCTTTGTAGTAATCGTTCAGGACTTCCTGCAACCGAGCGTTGTCCGTGTTAATATAGCCTTCCAACTCCACATTATCCAAGGCTCCAATTTCATCTTCATCAAATTGCTCAAAGAACTAAAATAAAGTAGTGAATATCTGTAGTTAGACCACATTTGTCATGCAACTTTTTGATAGCTTAAAGAAGATCTACGCATTTTCTTCTATTTTACCCTTTTTTCTCTCTCCCCTCTCATTTGCTGAACAACTGCCAAACACATCTGCAGCAGGATTTCCTCTTTACTGTCGGTATTATTTCAGCATAGGAGTTACAAAGTTATCTTTAAATAATATTCAAGTGAGCTCCTGGAAAATTGTTTCTTATTCTGATGCATTATTTCAATCTGTACATTAAAAAGCTTGACTCTGCTCAGGACAGAAGTTACACCATAAAGTATTTCCACTGCTCTGACATTGTTTAATGAATGTGTACTTGGCACAGCGGAGAGAAAGGGTGGAATCTGTGAGACTCTACCAGGCACTTGTACCCGATTTGCTGTGTCGAACCGAGCCTCTCACACAGAACTGTAACGCCAACTATGAATGCTCATTACACTCATCGCAATAATTTTGTTTAACTGTATCAGTGTTAGGCCTTTTAATAGCAATTAACACTCTAACTATTTAACACGGGCCTCTTAGTGCACACAATATTAAATGCAGAATGGGTGCAAAGAACTGTTTGATGCTCTGACTGCTGAAGGCAGTAGGAATTTGCACAGGCAAACAGGAGATGAATCAAAAGACAAAGAAATGTTTAACAGCCTTACGTTTAACAGTTATGTTTTTGAGCTGCCTCACCTTCTCAAATCTGTCATCCAACAGGGTCAACTGCTCATTCCTTCTTATTACCGAAGATGTCATAGAATAGTCTGTGAAACGACTCCTGGTTTCCTCTTGCATAAAAAGGAATTCTTTTGGCCCTCCATTAACCCCATCATCTGAGAAAGGGCCTTCTGAATCATTACTGCAACTGTCCTTTTCATCGCTATCTTCCTCCACATCTTCCCATTCATCTTCATCTTCAGCATCTGATCCCCTGAACACAAGTATAAACCAATTATAGAATAACACATGGACCTTTCCACAGATCTGCCCCATGCTGGGTTATGTGAAACAATTTGGCAGTAATAGATTTAAATCTTAAGAGGAAAAGATAAAAAGTGATGATTTTCAAGCCAGTAAAAGAAACCCAAGTTTAGCAGTAACAGCGTTGCCAAAGTCAGCATAATACTACTTCTGTCCCCAAGCTGAAAAAAAATCTGGTAACTGTTGGATCATGCATCTATGCACTGAGACTGCGGCTGTGTTTACATTCAGCTATACATGTCCAAGTGGAAAAATATTAGCTGCATTCTTCAGTATTAAACTAGCAAAATTTCTCATTGTTCATAAAATGATAAGAATTATACCAAAACCGAAAAGAAATAATATGCAGTAGGGTATCACGTAAAGCATTTGTAAAGGTTCTGGAAACACCCATTAGCCCTCATCAATATAATTACTGATGTGTTGTAAATATGATAGATGGCAATGTTTTATACAGTTCAAAAATCCCATTATTCCACACACTGTTTATGTTAACAAACATATATAATCCATGAGCTCAAAGTAACAAATTAAATCCATCTCTCAGATAACACATGAAAATTTGTTTTGTAAGCTACAACCCACATAACACAAGGTATTATTTTTTATCTTTAACCCACTTTTAAGTATTCAATTTGAAATCTGAAACCATTCTTGCTTCCTCCAACAATACATGAAATAACAAGTAGCATCATTCCTATTTACAGTTCTACAAAGCTCCCTGTACCCTTTCTGTGGTTCATTTGCTTGTAGAACAAAATCATCTTCCAGAATATTTTCTGGATTGTCGAAGTCAAAATCATCATCAAGAGCTGCAACAATATCAGGGTCAAAATCCAGCCGTGGTCCTAGAAAGTTAAAAAAAACCCAACAAAGACAAACCAACATGAATATCTAAGTTTCTCTAACATTATGAGGCTGCTTTCCTGGATAAAAACCAATTCAACTAGACTGTTAATTTGCGCTAAGGAAGGATTAAACCTAAGAATCACAAATTTCCTCAATAATATTTGTAGATTTACACAAGTCAGGGCAAGTCACCAGCCTCTTGTCAATTTTCCTCATCCAAAACCAGAACATTATTGGAAGCTTAAGGCTTCCGGGGAATGTATTTTAATATATTTTGCTTAGAATATTGTAGAAGAAAAGTTATCCAAGTTGGAGTACTATATATCAACCTACCCTAGATCCCATCCCCTAAAACTCTCTATGTTACAAAAGGTCAGAAAGTGTTTGTCTACTGCAATTAAGAGAAGTGTTTCTAGCACCCTTCTATTAGGACAGAGAGAACTACCACAATTCCCATCATGAAATATTAAGATAGTTGCAAAGTGA
The DNA here is from genome assembly GCA_026546715.1 of Gallinago undulata. Classification (NCBI taxonomy): domain Eukaryota; kingdom Metazoa; phylum Chordata; class Aves; order Charadriiformes; family Scolopacidae; genus Gallinago; species Gallinago undulata. The sequence continues at coordinate 56,691,767 of JAOTQQ010000023.1, forward strand.
ATGTTCAGTGCAAACATGGATACTTAACAAAAGTGGACCTACAGCCTGTAGCACTGAAATAACAGTAAGGAAGGAAAGTAAACACCCCTCTGCATTTGCAAAAAAGGGAAATTCTGAGAGTAAAAATGCAGTTCCAGACTTGGATTCAAACAGATGGGAGTAATAAATCAATAGTATTATCTACAGTTTTCCCTTGTTATTAGTTTATATTTGCTACACAGTAAGAAGAGCTCATGGATCCCCCCTCCTCAGCAAAGGTAAAAAGTTATTATTAGTGAATCATATAAAGAGGTCTCAAACTGAAGCATAGGTCTCTTGTAGATCATTCCATCTGCTACTGAGCCTGTTCAAAACTAATATCACAGTGTAATCAAAGCCACAATTATCACTTAATACCTAGATGGTAACTCACACTACAGAAAGGTAGAAGATTTAACGATACCTGAAACAGGAGCAGCTTTATTTAACAAGCCCACATCCTCTTCAAACTCTGTGGCAAATACTGAGGAAGGCAACTTAATAGATGGAGCCTTAGAAAAAAGAAACAAAACCCCAAAGTTGCAGTATTACTTTTTCTCAGTTTCTTATATGAGCTCACATTTACAAAAATGCGCAAATAATCATGTGACCAAAAGAAACTCTGTAAGTGCTACTTCAATATTAAGAAAAGTGCTACTTTATTGGTGGCAAATTTTCAAAGTCATGCAATGAAAGCCAGGTAAAGTATTGGCAGCATTAATTCTCATGTGAATATTCTCCTGGTATAGAGGTGGTATTTTTGCATCTCTGAAGCTTTTCAGAGAACATTTGTACAGCATGCACAATGAAATTTGTAGTTTTTTTTTGTTTTAGAGAAGACTAACACACGTTTGAAACTGCTCCTTTATTGATAGGCTTTTTAAAGACTTACTAACACGCACATCTAAAATAACCTAAAATTTTATGTAGTATCACTACATAAGGTATTTCTGACTAAGAACATCATTTTCAACTAAAATTACAGTATTTGGTTAAACCAAACCCCCTCAATTAAAAGTGACTGACTGGCAATTGTGTACTTAATTGCTTGAAATTATTTATTTATTTTCCATTCCAATGTGATCTCGCATCATGTAATTCCACAAGTTACACCAGCAATAGAAAAGTTTAAAGTGCTCCACTTTAAAAGCACAGTGTAATGTAATGCACCATGTAATGTAATGGTGTAATGTACCATGGTTGTGATACAATACGGTATATTCATAACTCCTAGGACATTCAAAAGTTCTAAAATTCTTAATAACAAATGCCAACTCCAGAAAAACACATGACATTTCAAACGCATGCCTCTGTAAGCCACTTCTGTCAAGAAAAGCTTGTCATGGGTCCACAAAGTGTTTTAACGCTGTGCTAGCAAATTACTGTTCATCTGTAAACTTTGGCTTGTTAACTTTTGTTTTTACCTGTAGGAAAGTCTGATTGGGGGTTAAAGGGATCCTCCATATATCACAGTCATGATAATACTTGTTGAATATGGTTAAAGTGTCTCCAGGATGCTCAACTCCAAAGAACAACATAGGATTGTTATTAGCAAAAACACTACTTACTGATACTCGCTGAATTTCGTCTTCTATGTGCCCCTCACTTGTGACAACAATTCTGCTTTGCTGTCCACGCAGAGAAGGGACAAGCTCAGAGGGACCAGAGGCTTCCTTCAGATGCTGCAGATAGTCATAGTCATCATCAAAGAAAACCCCATACTTCCGCTGCTCTTCCCTCCTTTGCTCCTCATGCCCCTGGGAATTGTAAAAAGAAATATATTTAGTTACTTAAGTCAGTTTAAAACTTATTAGTAAAAAGAAAAGTAACACATCTATTGAGAACGCCCCAATTCTAAAGTCCTTGTAGTCCTCCCTCCACTCCCTACCCTAACACGCAGCCCATAAGAACATTGTAACCATCTGGTTCAGTGTTTGAGAGCTGTCTGAGCAGGACTCGAACAACTTTTTCCATAAGCAGTGTAACTAACAAAGCCTGTTTTTTCAAGGTAGGTCAGGCAATCTTTGTTCTTGTTTTAATACGTTTATGTCCCTAAAGCCAGTTAGTCATCCTTCAACCCATCAGGTGGTAACTCACAACTACCAAATTACCTACAACGTTCCCTTTTTAAATAAGCTGGACTAAAAACTACCTTCTCTCAGGCTTTTTGAACTGTATGATTGCATAAAAACTTTTCTCTCCCGCCACATTTCTTATCTGAACCTCAGTATTAAAATTGTGTATTTACTTTCTGTGTAGGCAGCAGAACCCTCTGGGGTGCGGTATCATCAGCAGCAAGTGGGTCCCTCTGACTTCTGTGCACCAAGTGAAACGTTACCGCTTTCTTCTTGTCTATGAAGGGTTTCTTCTTCTTGTGAGGCTGCAAAAGGATATTTGGTTAATCATTAATAAAAACCAAAATATTAAATGCACCTAAAAAGAATCTTTTCCCTGAAGCATGCTACTGCGTTCCTTCCAAGGCATGGTCTTATATGCTTAGAGACAAAGCAGAAAGAGACCAGCTGTAGCTTAACTCTTCTTATCCCGTGCACAACAGCCATTTCATATGATCTAATAGCACACGCAGCTGTATTCAGCTGCAAAATGGCAATACATCAATACAAAAAATATTTTATTATGGCATACACACATTAATATATAATTCTAGAACAGATTTTTTAAGTGACTGCTTTCTCAACACTGGCCAGATCTGAAACAAACTTCATCCAAAAAACACAGGAATTTCCTGACATAAGTCAGGTCCTGACACACCTAGCTTCTTGAAAATTGTTTAGACAGCTGTTCCTACACCACTAATTCAGTATGAACCATGAAAACCATCAATTGCACCGTTACACTGACACAGCTCTAACATCAAACCTAAAGTATTCTTAACTGGGTGAAAGCATTTTCTACACATTACCACATCTGACTTAGGGAAATACTTTTATCAATAATTCAGGCTACACTTACCCACCAAAATGTGTTAAGAGCAGATATATGCAACTTAGCATAAAATGGTTTGGGCTGAAAGGGACCTTAAAGATCATTAAGTTCCAACCCCCCCAAACACCTCTCACTACAGCAGATTGCTCCAAGTCCCATCCAGCCTGGCCTTGAACACCTCCAGGGATGGGGCAGCCACAGCTTCTCTGGGCAACCTCTTCCACTGTCTCACCACCCTTGCAGGAAAGAATTTCTTTCTAGTATCTAATCTAAATCTCCCCTCTTTCAGTTTGAAACCTTTACTCCTTGTCCTATCACTCCAGTCTCACCCCCACAGTGAAAAATTTCTTCCTGATATCTAATCTAAACCCACCCTCTTCCAGTTTGAAGCCATTACGCCTCATCCTATCACTTCATGCCCCTGTAAAAAGTCCCTCTGGCATTCTTGGAAGTTACTCTATAGATCTAACCTTCTTTACCTGGTAACTTTAAGCATACGACGTGATACATATAAAAATTCAGAGCGTGTCAACTGCCACCATAAGCTTTGAGTTAAAAAACCCCAAAACGCGCTTTAAAATCTTATGCTTGGGGCAACCACAAAAGAAAATACGAGAAGCGTTTGGAAACGGGTAGCGTGCTGTCCCTACGGACCGATGGTTCCCCCAACCCCTCACGGTCCCCGCCTCGGGCCCCCGCAGGCGCGGCCCAGCCCTCTGGGGAGACAAGGCCGCCCCTCAGCGACGCTTCTCCCAGGCCACCACCGCCGCCTGCGAGACATGGCAGCTAGCGAGCCGCGGACGGGCGGTTCCCTGCCCTCCTCCCTCCTCACCATGATGCGGGGTCAGGCCGGGCAGCACACGCTGCCCACCGGCGAAAGAAGCCCCCGCCGCAACCTCCGACAAACAGACCCCACTCGCTCCCACGCGGGCCGGCCCCTCAGCACTCCCGAGCTGCCGCCTCCATCTTGGGATCAACCAGTGACCAGCGGGGGTGGGGATGGTGAGAGGTTGCCGGCCCAGATAAGCTTATTTCCCCCCAGTAGCGAAAATAGGGGAGCTTACTTAGACTGAAAAGTCATTTCAATAAAAGAGAGGCGACAACCCAAGCAGGCTACTTACTCATGCTCTCCAGAGGCATATTTTTTTCCACGTCTCCCCCCCAAAACTAGTGGAGAATGGTTCCACCCTCAGCGGCAGAACGCTTGACGGCCCGGGGCCAAAGGGCAACGCGCGTGCGTAGCGGCCGGGCGACAATAAAACACAATAAACGTTTACGAAGAAGCTGCGTGAGGCGGGAGATGTGGTGGCGGTCACTCGCTGTCTGGTCCGGCGGAGATGGTCTCCTCAGCCAGCGTCCGGCTTCAGCAGGGCCGAGTGCCGCGTCCCGCACTAGGGTCACAACAAGGCCTGGGGCGGAGTGGCTGGAGCTGCCCGGCAGAAAAGGAGCCGGGGGTGTTGGTCCCGAGTGGGCTGGACATGAGCCAGCAGTGTGCCCGGGTGGCCAAGAAGGCCGATAGCATCCTGGCCTGTATCGGGAATAGTGGGCCAGCAGGACTCGGGAGGTGATGGTCCCCCTGTACTGGGCACTGGTGAGGCTTCACCTCGGGTGCTGTGTCCAGTTGCAGGCCCCTTCCCACAAAAAAAAAAAACCCAAAACATTGAGGTGCTGCAGCAGGTCCAGAGAAGGGCAACGGAGCTGGTGAGGGGTCTGGAGCACAAGCCTTATGAGGAGAGGCTGAGGGAGCTGGAGGTGTTCAGCCTGGAGAAGAGGAGGCTGAGGGGAGACCTTACTGCTCTCTGCAACTACCTGAAAGGAGGGTGTACAGAATCACAGAATCTTCTAGGTTGGAAGGGACCTTCAAGATCATCTTGTCTGACCATCAGCCTAACTCTGACAAAAATAGACACCCACACAACAAACAAAATGCAACACCATCACTAAACCATGTCTCCCAGCACCATGTCAACCTGTCTTTTGAACACCTCCAGGGATAACGGAGCATGAGGAAATGGCCTGCAGTTCCAGTTGCCTCAGGGGATGTTTAGGATGGATATAAAGAAAAAATCTTTACTGAAAGGGTTGTCAAGCAGTGGAACAGGCTGCCCAGGAAAGTGCTTGAGTTGCCATCCTTCAAGGTGTTTAAAAGACTGTAGATGTAATGCTGAGGGACATGGTTTAGTGGTAACCTGGGTACTGGGTTAACAGTTGGACTTGATGATCTGAAAGGTCTCTTCCAATCAAAACAATTCGGTGATTCTAGTGTCAGCTCTGACACACACCTTTACAATCTGGTAAAGCTCTCCACACAAGCTCACATCCAGGCTCAATTTGAAGGCTCAGGTGTAAATTATATATGTAATAGTAACAATGTTTCATTATATATGAGTTTTTATTTCGTGTGGTATGGTACTGTGGCTGTACAAATTATACCTATGCCACATAGCAGCCAAACACAAAGACACACAGGTACGTGCTCCTTGCTAAGGAAAAAAAAAAAAAAAGTATGCTTGGTGTTTTACCAATGTGATGTAAAACCGTTTCGTTACATTTCAAGAAGAAAGTGTAAAACACAGAAGGGAGCAGTTTATTCCATATGCATATGAACAATTAAACAATAACAACTATGGAAAGGATGTTGCTGAAAATTAAGAAAGTATTTTACACCTTTTATGTGTGTGTAAGTGTGCAGCTAAATGTATATTTGTGCAACCGTATTTGAGTGGATTTCATTGTTTTTCAGTAGGTGTCACTAAAGCTTCAAAAGAGCCCAGATTTTCAGTCTCCTGCCTGTTGTTTTCTGGTCTTGCATCTTTACCATCAAGTTACATCACATCGCTCTCATGAAAGTGTACAAATTAATTTGATCTGCTCCACCAGTTGAAATGACTCCTGTACTCAAATTATCCCTGCATATATTTGCACAAAGGCTAGACCTTCCTTTCCTCCTGCTTCCTAAAAGTACATCTTGCTGCTGTC